>CM075507.1:20570000-21215000 GCA_037950675.1 Hypophthalmichthys molitrix
CTAGAACTACGCTTCACTGTCCGTTCACAGACACGCCTGGAAAGAAAGAGAGAGAAAGAAGCGTGAAGAGCAAGATGGGTCGTCAAGAGACCGGCTGGCCCACATGTATGTGTGCGTTCATATTGTTCAGAGGTACCTTCAGAAGGGTGGGAACTGTACAGATTAGACAGAGAGAAGAAAAAAAAAGCATGAGAAAGACAGAGAGAGTGCGAAAGGGAGGGGGATGGGAACAGTGTCCTCTCTTTAGCTACAAGGGGGGTCTTGTCAGCTGGAGTATTACACAGCAGTCGAGCAGCAAATTCAGGTCATTGCCTGTTTGTGTGTGTGTGAGAACATACGCTTCTCTGAAACAGTAGAGGACACTTCATTTACTACACTAAACTTTTTAGCGCTCACTTCAGGTGCGCATGTAGCAGCAGAAGCACATCGACCAAGTTATTTTATTCAATAATTTAGTTGAATAATTAATCAACGAAACGTGTAAGACTTTACTTATTGACTCTCTGGGCATGGCCTTGAGTCTTTTTTGAAGGAGAGGAGAGGAGATTATGATAAAGGAGTTGATGCTGAAGCCAATGCCTAATCTGGAACCAGTTGATGCTTTTCCACCAAAGTAGGGCTGCACAACGATTAATTGCAATTAATCTTTTGCAAAATAAAAGTCTGTGTTTACGTAATATATGTGTGTGTTCTGTGTATAATAATTATGTATATATAAATACACGCACATACATGTATAAATTTAAGAAATATATGCATGTATAAATAAAAAAAAATATTTATATATATTTTATATTACATATAAATATAAATATTTTATATAAAAATATAAATTTTTTCTTAAACATATACATGTATGTGTGTGTATTTATATATACATAATTATTATACACAGAACACACACATATATTACGTAAACACAGACTTATTTTGCTAACGATTAATCACGATTAATCGTTGTGCAGCCCTACACCAAAGAAAATACGCTTCTGGACGAGGAAAAAATTACTTTGCAATTGTACCTTGGTCTTTGAATTGCTTAAACTGGAAGTCCAAAACAACACTTAGAAACATTTTCAGAACAATAACAGTTGTCAGTTTAGCCAAGATAAAACATAAAACTACACAAATCTCATTAAAATCAACAAAGCTTGCTTTACTGGAAACGCCCAATGTAGAAACACAGCGGCATTCTTATGCATGTAACTTCTAACCATGTCATCAAAAGCAGCTTGTGATGGCATAACAACTCAAATTATTTTGGGTTTTAAATCTCAAAAGGCTCAAGCAAGGACCATAAGGCAGCACACTAGTTGTGGTCAGGTTATGAATAGTAATGTAGTCAGTCACACTACCATTTTTTTAATTGATGCATTAAATTAGAGTTACAGAGTACCGACAAATTTAAAAATGTGACGCTTTGAGTGCTGTTGAGCGGATTCATAAACACCTCTGATTGGCCATTGTTTTCACGCGCGCATCGGATATGTCTGTGATTGGCTACAATGATCAACGCATAAAAAAAATGTTGTAAATAGTCATCAATGAAGCTCTTCTTCGACCACTTACACAGACACACGGGGGAGCGTTTGAAAGCAGGCATCTATCAGCGGACTGGTCCGTGATAGATGCCTGCTTTCAAAACGCTTTCAATATAACGCTTTCGAAAGTGAATTTCAAATTCACTTTCGTGCGCTTTCAAATGCTTGAAGCCAATCATAGACATATCCGATGAGCGCATCAACACAATGACCAATCAGAGGTGTTTACGAATCCACTCAACAGTGCTCAAAGAATCACATTTTTTTAAATTTCAGTACCGACTTGGTACCGAAGCTGGTACTTTTGACAACTCTACATTAAATTGACAGTAAATACATTTAGGCATTAAAATGACAGTAAAGACAAAAAATGTATCATGGTTTCCACAAAATACAACCGTTATCAGTATTGATGATGTGTCTTGGGTTGGTTGTAGGGTCACAAGAACCAACTCCATTTCTATAGGGAAAAAAATGACGCTGGTCACATACCAAAAGCCATCTTATGCCCGTTGTACCCTCCTTCACATAAACACGTAGCTATATGCATTGTGCTTGCAGGACCAACATAGGATGTTGATCCAGGAACATGTCCGACATGGCTAAAACATTATATCATTATGTTATCAAAACGCTTTTGAAAAAGGATTGTAAAAATGTATGCATTCACATTTATTTCTTTATCCATCTCTGTTCTCTCACTTTGATATCTTGAGAGAAGTGATCAGAAGTCTCCCTCCTCCCCTTCTCCCTAATTCAGCATCACGGCTACATTTTGTCAGAGTCAGCAGCTAAAACGGATGGTTTAAAAAAAAAAAAGGAGGAGAAAAAAGAAAGTATTGATTAGCTTTCAAAGCTCCATGTGGGCCACTTTTATCGATTAGGAGAGCTGAGCTGCTGGCCTCCTCTCTTTCTTTCTCTCTTGCTCACCCTCTTTCTCTCCCTCTGGGGTCTTTGTTCGGGGAGTGAGTGATATAATGGTTCTTTGAGGAGTATGGAGAGTGGTGATGGGGGGGGGGATGTTGCTGTCTGTGGCATCTGGGAAGGGGGGGAGGCAGAGCGAGAGAAAGAGTGAGAGAGACACCAAGGAGAAGAAAAAAAAGTCTCAATGACAAAAGGTCAGGGCAGCCGGGCTTAGGGCGACGGGGACCAAAGAGAGTGAGAGGATAATCTGCTAAAGCCCCGAAAAGAGAGATTCAGCATGCGCACCACCCTCGTAGGGCCTAAGAGCAAATTTGCACATAAATAAAGAGCCAGCGTCGCTTTGAACAAGCAGGTCTAAAAGGAGAAGGAGGGAGGGAGAGAGTGATAGCGAGAGAGAACTGCAGCTGTCTGACGGTCGGCCAACCGTCTGGCCAGTTTAAAGAACGTCACCATTTTATGCCCCTGTTGGTTTTAGGGAGTCTAGGATAGGATGTTTATCATTATTGTCTTTCTTTCCTCTTATTATGTTTTAATTTTCTTCTCAGCCTTACGTATAACCTTTGAAAAATTCTCTTTGGCTTGCCTCAGTCTTTACACTTCGGTATTGTTGATTGTGTATGTCCTCTGAGGGAAGTTTTTTCCTCTTATATCTTTCTTATACCAGATTTCATGGAGTTCTCTGTCAAGTATCCAGAACCAAAATTTCCTAAGAGATGATATGATGGTGACACAGTAAGAGTACAGAGCTATAACATTAAGGTATTACTCAGATAATTTTTATCTCAGACTTTTGATTGCAGACAAAAGGACATAACTCTCACCACAGTTTGAGACAATAAGTCCATTGGAAGCCTATAGAAGACACATGTTATTACTAAGGACTTTTACTTTTGCTCTGCATTCAATCACATTGATGTCTAGGAGAAATAAATAAAAAAATTCAGTAAAATACTTTTATCCCAGCTTAATACGCAGAGCTATTAGTAAGTCTATAAGTAAGTCATAGGTTAATTTCCTTGAAAAGTGTAAACACTGTGTCATTTATTCATTAACATTTTTGCATTCAGCAGACACTTTTATCCAAAGCAACTTGCATTGCATTAATGCAGTCAAGGTACAGTATATTTTTATAAAATCATGCATTGAATCAAACCCATGACCTTGGAATTGCTAGTTCCATGGTCTACTGTTTAAGCAACAGGAATGCTACTCTCGCCCTGTTTACACCTGGTATTAAGATGTGGTAT
Organism: Hypophthalmichthys molitrix; assembly: GCA_037950675.1. Lineage (NCBI taxonomy): Eukaryota > Metazoa > Chordata > Actinopteri > Cypriniformes > Xenocyprididae > Hypophthalmichthys > Hypophthalmichthys molitrix. Next base: position 20,573,713 of record CM075507.1, read on the forward strand.
TTTAATCCGTCTTTTTTGTCCACCTTCAACCACTTCTGTCCTGATTTCTTCTTCGAGAGGGTAATTGTATGGGTTTTTTAAGTTGTTTCGATCTAATGGATAAAATAAGCTTGCGCAATTTACATATGAACACGCACAGAGATGACAGAAAAACATACAGACAGCAGCAGCTTTAGTTTCTGCTTTGACAGCCACAAGACTGCAAATGTGGTGAGTGCGTGTTAGAAATCAGGAATGGTGAGAGAACATTGTGCTTGGTACCTTTTGTCTTCAATCTGGCTAGCGCGCTTCTCATAATGTTTACGCGTTAGGTCAGTTGGCGGAGAGTAGGTGGTCTTTTGTGGCTGTTCGAACACATTTGACCACATGAGTGTCTACACTACGAAAGCAATCCAGTTGAATAGGTTTTCGACTACCTCTGGAAGAGCTCAAAACTTTTTAGTCCCTATTTACAGCTGTATTTAGTGTCATCCACTTGTGATCCGATCGACCAAAATGAATCTCAATACCAGGTGTAAACAGGGTCTCTATCACACTATTAAAACAGTTTAAGCATCCTGACCATCTCTACAACCAATGGCATGAGTTTAGAGGTTGGGCTATCTGTTTTTCTGACCAATGGAGGACAAGGGGAGTGTTCAGAAACTTGTTTCAGAAACTTTAGATTTTTTTTTTTTTTTTTTTTTTGGAATTACTAACCAATATATGCAAACAACTTATTAAATGGATTTGCCTTAAACTTGCTACAATTTTCTCTTGACGTGCATCAAAATGTTTGAAATTGACAAACATCAATGACATGCCCCCAAGAACTCTTTCATTACTAAGCATAAACTAACTAAAAAAGTAAATATAAAAATGATTCGAGTCCAATCAGTCTGAGTCACCCGCTTAAAATTCACAAGAGGAACAAACCTACATATCATCTAATGCCTCACTTTTCTTACTAAATACAGAGCCCACAGCTAAAAAATGATGCAATGACAGCCATCTAAAAATATCTCACCCACACCCTTCCACTTTTCATTCTACCACCTAAAGAAAAGCAATAATAATAATGGATCCCAAGATTCCGGTTCCTGATGATTATGATGATGGGTGATGGGACAGTTCAAGCCCAGAAGGTGGACAGGGCATGAGAGGTGGACAGGGATTGAACATAGCAGGTGGTATTGATCAACCAAAGACGTTATGAACTAACTGCTATTTCGCTTTCATAAGAGGCTCAATGGGTATTGACTGGCAAATGAAAAGCATGTCCAAGTACTCCATCTTGAGTGCACGACCAGAAGAAAGCAACAAAAGGCAAGAGATGAGGAGCACGACGGTGCATGCATAGGCACATATATGAGCTGAGTATCCTTCGCATAAGAGCCTGTGCACATAAACATGCACAAATGATCAACAGACTTGAAAATTACAAACCGGCATGTAATGTTACTCAAAAACACTAGATTAAATGATGAACATATAAGTAAAATCTCCTTGGAACAACAAATAGAGACAGTAGTCAGTGGAGAGAGTATCACAAAGGAAGAAAGCAAGCTAGTAAGAGATTTCACAGAGGAGAGCATGCGGCCCACGGCAGGAGAGGGATTTGAGGCGGTATGCGGCGCGTGGCTGGTCGAAGGCCGGACACCGATGGGCACACGCTGACCGGCAGAGCTCTCTCAGATCACAGACATCCTGCCAGGACAAGCTAATCCCCAGCTCATCCCTTCTTCTGGTCCTGGGCCTCCCTGCCATGCTATACGTGATTTCACGGCAGCGTTTCTTTCTAAGAAAGCAGCAAGCTAAAGGGATAAGACCGGCCCCCAAGCGACAACTGAATCTCTTGCTTGTGGACATTTTTTCTGTCATTTCTTTCTTTACTTTTTTTCCCCCTCCTGCTTTCTCTCGGTCTTCAGGTCTTTTGCTCTCTAGCTTGTTGTCAGAATTTCACGACTTCAACGGTAAAACAAAATATACAAATCTGGAGGAAATCGCTATCTACCTCAAAACAATTACAAATGACTTTACCCTATCTTGTCTATTTTAAAAATGCCACACTTTTACCATAATTTGGTAATTCATAATTTTGCAATAATGCCATTTTGATCTATAAGATCTACAGCCAATAGACTCTAATAATTAATATTTACTTTTAATAATTCAGAATAATTTTTAGGTCAAGCTTTAGGTCAGTTTTTTCGTCAGTGAAGGGAGGACAGGAATTCTCAGCAAAACAGGGGACAAGGATGTTGGACCAAAATTTGCACCAACTGCTTAACCGTAGACTATAGTCAACTATCACATTTTTACCACATTGTGTTTGTTTTATGCTTTTCAGTCTTCGACACCATCCTCCTTTTCTTCACTTCCTCACCCTCCTCCGTCTCCCTCCCGGCAGCTGGCCTTGCTCACAGAAGGGTGCCCATCTGATCGCCTCTCGCTTCCGTCACACTCGCTGGGTCTCCGAGAGAATCAGGCGGAACGAAGTACACGCCAGGACGAAGAGGGAAATATAGGAAAGACAGAAAGAAGAGAGGGATGAGGGATCTACTGACACCCCCACCTCATTGCCCCTGAGGGATGTACGGTACATACGGAGAGCACTGCCTACAAAAAAAAAAAAAAAAAAAAAAAAAAGAAAATTCAATGTGCTCTACAGCCTGCCATTTTCCTCCTGAAACTCTGTCTGAGCACTGGAACCCTGAGAAGGCACACACATCCCCCAATTAAGCCCCAGTCGTAGACTCCCCACACACAAAAAAACACAACTTTAAGCATGTTAGCTTCGGTGCTACCCATGCAAGCATGTGAAAGCTACGGCTGGTGAATGGAACCGCACTTGTTCGTAAAAAGGCAAAGCGATTACACTGAAAGGCACAGTATATGTGTCTAACACCAAGAGCACATCCCGCACAATCGCCACGCTGTCGAAAGGGTGGGAGGCACCTTACGCCCCCGCGTGCCCCACAGACAAACAGACACTGTGGCTTGAGGAAACCATGAAACATTTCAATAGACAGGAAAAGAAAAAAATAACATGCAATGTCCCAATTCACCATCCAATGTACTGTCTGGACCTCCTTTCAAAGAGCTTTGTAAACGAAACCCCTTCTAGTAATCCTTCAGAGCGTAAGTCTTCTCTCCCTCACGCTTTTCTTTTGTTTTCTGGAGCCGTTTCGCTTCATACCACCTGCTTTAGGGTCACTGACAAATAAGGGTGGCTGGGATGATAAAAAACGTTTCAAATCTTTTAAAATATAATTTTAAAACACATTATTAGTTTCCCTGTATCTGTGCTGGTTTAATATATATATATTTTTAATCTTTTTTTTTCTGTAAAAAAATGTTCATCAATTTATTGATGCTAAAAATCAAGTAAAAGTACACTGAAAAAAAAAAAAACTGAAGTAGGATTTACTTTGAAACAATTATTACTCAGAAACTGCTAGTAAATTTCATAAATACTTTACAAAGAAACTGCAAACGTTCTTGTAAAACGTACTCCAAAAATCTTTATTTACAATTTCAAAAAATTTTTTTACAGTGTACTAAAATACATTCCTTGTACCTTGACCACAAAAGAGTGCACACAACATAATACATTGATACATCATGAATATCAAGAAGGTTAACTTCATTTAACCTGATCAAAGCGTGCCTTTCAAAGGGGTTATAAAATGAAATAACCTTGACACAAAGTCATGAGAATCTAAAGGGCTCTTCTCTGTTTTATGGTTGTCTTGTCATATAACAAAAAAAATGGCTAAGTGCATTTGATTTAGCTGACAATTTTTTAAAAATATTAATTTTTTTTATATTGTATTTGAGAAATATTAAAACTTTTTTCTTTTTTATAATCCTTTAAAAAAAAAATCTAAATGACTTTTAAACTTAGAAATTAATGTTTAAATTGGGCGTAAAAGTAATTTTTTTGTATCAACTGTATTGTTTTTAAATAACAAAAAAAAAAAAAAAAAAAAAAAAAAATTGCATCGTATTTCATTTCCAATCTTCTTTCCCTCCTTCTCACCCATGTTCGAGACACCTGGCTGGAGCGGGAAGACGAGTTCTGACTCCCCTCCCTTTCCAATAACTAGACCCTTTGGTGTTCCATAATGTTAAGAGTAGTCAAGCATATAAATAAAGGTGAGGTGAAACGATGGCCCCTCGACTTGTCAGAACTGCTGAACCACAAAGAACACCTTGAAGGGCATGTTAACTGTCAATAGACTTCTGCGTAACCCTCCCAGTCATTAACATAAAACTAACCCTCTATTTCTACCTCTCCTTCAGATACATGGCTTCCACCTCTGTGGTAACATGCCCTCCATCATGTCACCCACATACACACACACAACAACGCACATATATTCAAAGCACACCCCCTAACAGTTCTACCACACCCTAACGCTAAAACATGCACGCATACAAACTATCTAAGGCCATGTTCCACACCGCCGCTACGTGACCAGACACTAGAAAGGCAGAGGAAAAGCGTGTAATAGGTGAAGCATGAACTAGATGCATATGTAAGGCCTGATCTCAGCTCTCTCACTCATGTGGGCTATTACTGCAGTGTGTGTTGGTCTAATTCTCCAGTCCCAGCAGTGTGCTTCAGCTCACAGACACCTCATATGGGCCCAGACAGGTCCGACCCATAATCAGCCTCTCCGAGGGAGATGCACAGCCTCTGTGAACAACAGTTCTGAACAGCCCAGCATTTTGCTGCTGTATAGACTCATTGGGGAACATTTTCATAGCATCTCTTTAGAGAACGCTGCATTACCAGGTAGTCAAACGAGGTTTTTTTGGTGCTTGAATACGGAGTCCCACTGTTACTGTCACACTTACAGTACATACAAGGATAAAGCTAAATAAGATTAATTTGGCAACTGCCTGGAAGCTGCTCAATAGTTTTTCTCCAGAGAGCAGGTCCTTTCTTCAAATCTTTTTGCAATAATTGGTTTAGCACCAGGTTCTCTTTGCTAATCAGTAATTAGTATGTGATTAAATATTCAGAGGATATTGATGCACATTTAGCACGCACTGGTAAGTAAATGATTGTTCAGTGTGGTTCCTGTAGCCATGCGTCTCTGACATTTGCCATCAGTCAAGAGTGTGGAAAATATCTAAATGTACCACAAAATGGAATTAGCATCAAATAACTACGGCTTTTAAACCACCCGTCAAAGACCATCACACCCACTGACAGGAAAAAGGAAAGTACAGAATAAATGAGGATGCCACAAGAAAGTAATAAGCAGCATAGAAAGACATGACAGATTGTTGTCTTTATGCAACATCAAAAAATATACAACGCATCTTTGATAATTAAGTTAAGTAATAGTTGTAGGCAAAACTATTATTTGAGCAATTCTGGGTTAATCTTTCATGTAAACATCTGTTCAAAAATTTAAAGTCAAAGACTTTGAAAGAAATTAAAGGCACAATATGTAGTTTTTCGCCACTAGAGGTCGCCTATTTAAAACAAACGCGTAGCTTGTTGACACCGAGATTGAACGTGGAACCTTGGGAGTTGTCATCTTCACCTCACAGCTGGTGGAAAAGAATATAGTGCAGAATAGTGTTCATGGATGAGATTATTAACGTTACTGTAGTATGAACAGGATCGAGTGCTGTTGGAGCTGAACGAAGCCGCTGAGCGATTGCTAATGAGAGACGAGCGTGACACATGGCTAGAGAGCAGCTGAACTTTTATTATGCCACCATTCGATGCTTCTGCTTCTTCTGGTCAAGCGTATGTGGGGTAACGCAGCGCTGTATTATCATATTAGATACATTTGAGTGTGTTGAAAACTTTGTTATGTTACTCTGTTCGTTCGCTCGGCGGATGCTGTGATACACTTGTTGCACACTGCAGTAAGCTAGATCGATATTAGAATAATATATTAATATAACGAGTACAAACAATAAGACTTACTGTAGAGCTACAGTATATAACAATGATTAGTTTTCTGTCTATAAATGTATCCAAACAGTTGTCTAATAAAACACATAATACATTAAAGCGTCTTTTGCGTTTCCATGATTTTTACAAAATAAAACCGAGAAGAAATCGAGGGTAATGCAGTTATGATGTCATTAATAGGCGACGCACAGACACGGTCTGTGTCTTGATTAAAATTGCTTATTACTCTGGATTTTAACATTATTGGAAACATCTGGGATAAAGTATGTACACAAGTCAACAAAATATAACACTGCTCCAGTGGTTTTGATATATTTTAATCCAAAAATCATACATATTGTGCCTTTAATACTTTTATTCTGCAAGGATGCATTGAACTGATCAAAAGTGCCAGTAATGTCTGTCTGAAGGATAATGTGAATCTGAAGACTGGAGTAATGGCTGCTGAAAATTCAGCTTTGTCATTACAGGAATAAATGACATTTTAAATAGAAAACTGTAATAATATTTCACAATATTACTGGTTTACTGTAATTTTTTATTAAAAAAAATGTAGCCTTGGTGAGCATAAAAAACAAACTTTTATTTTTATGTTGTTATTTTATATTAATAATCCCACTCTAATATAGGGTCAAGACACTGATACAGAATGAGTTATCCTATTCTTAATTTAGAATCCCTGACTGGGAGACTTGCAAAAGGCTGACCAGAGACTTTAACCCAGTATGTCCCATCATGCCAACAAGCCTTCCTTATTTCTACCAAAAGACCATTCATCCAGCCACACAGGTGATTTAACACTGTAACTCCACCTGCCAGCACCCCTCAGCTCACTGCTTTTGATTAATCATGCTCTAGGGGGGATTTATTGCATGCAAGATATTTGCTTCAGCAGTTTAATAAGCATGGGGGAAGAACAGGGAACAAGATTAATCAGGGTGGGCCTACCACTGGGCATACAGCAGAAAAAAATTCATAATTAATGACTTTGAATATGTACATTTGTTTGTCTGCTACTGCAGTGTGGCGAGAGGACCGTACCTATAAGGCATACAGTGTGTGTGAGAATGTACGAGCGTGACTTGGTGTTGACGGCTAGGTACGCAAGGAAGCACTGACTATGAGTGTGTAGAAACTCCAAACTTTTCCCCATGTACTTGTATAGAGAGTGACGGACCGGCTCTGCTCTTCGTTCTAAATTACGAATGCATCATCTCCGCCTTTCCCTCACTGCCGCTGGCTTCTTCAGTATTAGATCAGCACAGGTATGCTATTCTTCCTCCTCCTCCTCCTCCTCCTGCAGCACCACAGCTCATAATCGCTCTAACAAGGCCGGTGCACAGGGAGAAATAATGATGCACGATCGTGTTGGCCCATTTATCAGCGTGTTTTACAACGGCTGCCGCGTGGAAGTAATTAAACTCCAGCATCATTACAATGAACGCGCCCCTTTAATAGAGACACGATGAGGCTCCGGAGGCCTCTGCCGTAATTGTACCTCCCAACTCTGCCATTGAGGAGGGGGTTTTAATTAGTGCAGAAACAGAGTGCCCAAGTGATAAGGTCCAAACAGTGGGGTTCAAACACTCCTTGGGGTTCTGTGTTTATCAGCTCCCATTTCAGAGGAGTGCACAGGGCAAGTGAAAGCTGCCTGAAGTGAGCCCAGCTCCGATGGGATGTAGCATCCGTGGCATAGAGCTCAAGATTGTGGATTACTAGATGGATGTGGGCTGTGCTGGAGCAATGTGTGTAGGCTTGCTGAGGCCTGTGGACTGAGGAGGTAGTGGATGAAGCCCGTTTGGGGTGTTCTGAAACAAAACAAACAGCAACAAAACAAAACAAATACACAAAAGGTCATAACTACATTAAACAGTATGTGTCAAAATGAAGAATATGGACTTTTCTCCCAAAACAGAGTTTTCTTCCTTTGCAAACTGGGTAGTATTAAACTCTTTGTGTCATATTTCTAATAACTGTCAATCACAACTAATTATATATTATAATATAGAACATTCATATTATTAGATATAGTAAACATAACATTTTAATATATTATATTAAAACAGAACTTCTTAGTAATGAATTCCAGAAGCTATAAATACTGTGAAGGTGGATTATGGATTGTCCATACACTGTGTATGTGCATACACTTATTACATTGTAAAATAAAGTAAAATAAAATAAAATAACATAACAGTTTAGTGAGTTTGGCTGACCAAGGTAGACTTGCTGATTAAGTTTACACTGTACACCCGAATAAGTTGGCAAAACTCAAAAGAAAAATTGAGGTAATCAGTTACAAAGTTAAGAAATCTGAGACATTTTAAGTAATCTGAATTGTTTCATTGTTTTGAGTTTTATGAACTTGTTTATTTTAATTTAGACAAACTTAAATTTACCTGAAACTGGGCTGAGATTATTATTTTCCAGCAAGCTTTGCCATGACACTCAAAAGGGAGAGTAAATGCTAAAATGAAGTGTTATATAATGTTTTTAATTGTGCAAGATTAATGTTAAGAGGGGGATTTAGTAGTGTTTAATGCTTTTCTATCCCAATTTAGAAGAGTTTCTGTAATGTGGGGGTTTTGGGGGTGTTACCATCATGGTGACGAATGGAGCATGAGCTTAGTTTGAGAAAAGGTATTTCATAAATGTTTTATATTGCCATACTCTTTCAGGAATTGCTATGCTATGCTATGCTAATGTTATCAAAGCATTGTGTTACCAATTAGCATTTGCTGAATTACTTAGTTATAGCTAGCTAAATTTCCACTACTAAAAATATAAGTTGAGATTACATGATAACTTTAAGTTAAATGTATGAATTAACTGACTCAAAAATTTCAAGTCAAGGGCAATTAAAATGTATGAAATCTGCCAGTTCTGCCTACTTAAACTTTGATTTCATGAACTCAAAAGAAAAAGAAAGTTCTAAATACTCATAAAAGTTTATTTGATTGAACATATTTTTTTAAATTTGAGTTTGCCCTACTCAAACCAATTAATTATTTTGAACGTTAGGGTTTGCAGTGTACGTTAGCTAAGAGGTGCTGGTCTTTTCAGGACCGGTATCAAGTTTGACAGCAACACAAATCTATTTTCTTTTCTGGACTTATTCTGGTTTAAAATCATACCATTTTAGTAAGTTACACATATCAAATCTATATGCAGATCTTCAATAACCTCCAATTTTTTAAATAATAATTATCTGGCACAATGTCTCAGAATAAGACTTTGACTATTCTTTGAAATTCTATGGTTAAAAATACTATTACCATCACACAAAAAAGACCTTTTAGCAACTGATCTCATTTAAAACAAATTTACCAAATATCACAAAATGAGTGTAAAAAATTCCAAACCTACTCCCTCTCCCCTTGCTCTCTATGTTCAACTCTGCCCAAATAATTGCAGACTCTCAGGTCCAATCAGGCCACCAATTAAACAACACGCAGTGGCGTCTGCACAGTCGCCTGCAGACAGTCGCCATCAAACGGTGTGGCTGGCTGTGGTAGCTGCGCTGTTAGCATTAGCATTAGCAATGTTAGAGAGTGGGAAAGTGGCTGTAAACATCCATTAGTCGTTAGCAGTCTCCTCATTATTCCTCCCAAAGCTCTCTCATTAACGAGGCGCTAGCTGACAGGTAAACACGGCTAATGGCAATGGCCTATCAATAATGGCATTGTGTGTTAAAGGACTGGTCTGTGGGGGAAGATATAAATAGGGGTAAACAGTGACGGTTTATCATTAGTGGGACTTTGCCACGAACAAAACGATGGTGGCCGTGAAGGTAGCGGCGTGAATGGTTGTAGCTGTCACCGTGCTGTAGATATAATGTGTGCAGCAACTATATAATGTCAGAAAATGAGAGGAGGCCCTCAGTGGTACATACATGAGAGGTTTGCAATGTTTACATGTTCAAAATTGGCAGTTTAGGCTTGTAGGATCTTGATCTAATGAGTGTGCCAGGATGGGTGTAGGTTTGTGCGCCTGCGTGCGTGCGTGTTTACGGAAGGGTGGCAGGGAGGGGAGATGTAAAGAAGAGGAAGACGAGAGATGTTATTTATGTTTGTGCTGGGTTCATCCCAAGTTCGTTTTACCATGAGATGTCCCTGGGGCGGTAACGGCCATGTTGCTGTGTTTGGGACAGTGTGAGGCTGGTAATGGTCACAGGATGTACGGACTGAAGATTGGAGGGCTTGTCAGGGATCCATTACTGGAGTCACAGAGCAATAAATCAACCTTAAACCCACCATTGAAAACACTCATACAAGGATGTCCAATACACACACACACACATACCAGTGGCACTTATCGAGAAGCAGCACAAAAAAGCCACTGAGAAAGTGAAAATGGGAAAGGCACAGAAGTGAGAGGCAGGAAAAGAGAGAGTACAGCCCATCCATAAAAACATCAGATGTAACACTTCAAGGACTTAGACATCATTTTTCCTTAACAGCACACAAGTTTATATCATGCCTCTCATATGCCACTGTAAAAAAAAAAAAAAACACCACCTGGATTTTATCAGGCACAAAATAACATGCTAATTCACCAGACAAATCATTTCTTTTGTATCTGCTGACACTCAATGGGATTTAGTCCTTAAAGAGATCACCTAAAAATCATTTACTCATTTACTCACCTTCATTACAATCCTGTTTGAATTTTTGACTGATAAGTCAATGGGAACTGAAACTGTTCGGTTGCCAAAATTCTTCCAAATATCTTCTTTTATGTTCCACAGAAGAAAGAAAATTATGCACTTTGGAATGACATGAGGATGAGATTTTTAGGTGGACTATATCTTTAAGAAAAGTAGCAATTTGTGAACAGTATTTTGAGTCTGACTTTTCCAATGAATTGGTTTATTCAGTTCACAAAAACAATCTAAAGCCACGTTTCCACCGAGATTACCCAGAACAATTTGTCCCAGGAACTTTTTCCCTCCAGACCTGTTGCTGTCTGCGTTTTCAACGCAGTCTAAAGTACCGTGAAGTTTAGGCAAATTAGACAGGTGACGTAGGACTGCATGTGGCTTTCTAGTTCCCACTGGATTTCGACCTCCACGTATAAGCTTAATAAAGCCTGAACCTCGTCGTCAGTCCATCTGTCTTATTTTTTTAAACTCCATTGTTGATTTAAATAGCAAACAACTCTTATTGCACGCACCGCAACAGACTTTTAAAAATAGTAGTTGAAATAAAATTCTGCGTGGAGTCAACCAATCAAAATTCTGCGTGAACTCAGTGTGTTCAGCATCTAGTCCCACCCCCGAAAGTTCCTGAACTTTGAAAAAAACAATACTATCTCGCAAGCAGGGACTTTCTAAAGGGGGAATTTTTTACCCGGAACTTCATTTAGACCCTGGTCCCTGCAGTAGAAACACTCTGAGTACCACCCCAAACTCCCTAGTTCTTGGGGAATGTTCCTGTGGTGGAACCGCGGCTTAATGACCTCACTTTAAAACTGAACACTGGAATTAATGAAATGAAATGAGTTTGTTTCTCTCAAATAATAATGAAAGTTCATTGTACTTAATAGAAAAAAGTTGTGTGAACTCAAAATTTCATTGCAGTAAGCTGAACTTAATGGCCCGGTTTCACAGACAGGGCTTCGTCTAAGCCAGAATTAAGCCTTAGTATATATTTAAGTAGCTTTTATAAATGTACACTAGAAAAAAAAATTACTGGTGTGCATCTTGAGACAAAACAATGGCAGTGACATATTTTAAGATGTATCAGTGCAAGTTGCTCTCAGTTAAAACAGCTCAAACATGCATAAGCTATTCTGGGACTAGCTTAAGCCTTGTCTGTGAAACCAGGGGTAAATTATATAAATAAATGTTGAAATTAAGTGTTATTTTGTGTGTTTTTGCACAAGATTAACAAAGGGAGACATAAGTTAGTGTTTAATGTTGTGTTATGTTGGGATATACAGGAGGTTCTGTTATGTTATTTTTGTAGGGTGGCAGTCTCTTTGATAGTTATAATAGCATGTGTTATTTGCTAACATTTAATGACTTACTGTACATTACAACATGCATTGAGTCTTTATCTTGTATTCATATGATATTTATATTTTTATGATATGTTTAAAAAGCTCCATTCCCCCATTCCTTGTGATAGCTTGGAAAAAAAATAACTAGTTTATTCTTTGGAATTTCTCTGTTTTGCTGTAAGAATGTCCTGTGGGAACAACATGAGGGTAAGTATATAAGGGCAGCATTTTCGCTTTTGGGTAAACTATCCCTCTTTACCATGTCAATACATACAGTACAACTATTTAAGACTCCCAAGAACGGTCATTAAACAATAGAGGTACACACTCACACACACACATGCCTGTACAAGAGAAGTTGTGTTTGGGAGGAGGAGAGAAGTGCTTTTGCCTTTCCACCACTCTAATTACACAGCCTGACCTCCCACCAGTCGCCCTGCGCAGGCCCTTCTCAGATCAATATTCATTCTTTTAGATCTGTCATCTGCTTTTGACGCGATCGACCACACACTGTCTCTCCTCTCTCCTCCCTTTCTGATTTATTCATTTATTTAGCTCCCCGCACCCCCTTGACCCCTAAGGCTAGCTTTTGCACATACACAAGGGTCAGTCTATATGAGATTGTTAACCTGGCATTATCCCTGTTTTTCTGTTTCTCTGTGTCTCTGTGAATGTACTAAGGTATAGGGAGAATTGCCCTTGGTGGATTCCAATGGCGGTCATTTTCTATGGTAATATTTTGTAGCTCCCACTCTGAGCAAAGTGAGTATATTGGTTTTTGGCTGGCGTTATTGCGGATAAGAGCCCAGGAGCTAATGAACTAAGCGAGGGCTGAGCCAAGGTCAAAGCCTTCATTTAGGAATATCCAATGGGCATCTGCCACTCTGTGTAGACACACATATGGTAATCGCCTCTAGCACTCTACAAGAGTTCGCTCTTAGGACGTTGTTTTTCTAGTTCTGACCCGTATTACTCATGTTCTGAGTTATGCTGATTTCCAAAAGAGGCTTTTAAAGGTCTTGGAAATTATACATGCCTCTTTAAAATTGTGGTGACTCTAGGTAATGATGATAATGGCACAATGGGACAGGACGCTATCAGAGATGCAAAGTGTACTAGGTGCAGTGCCAATGCCAAGCAAGGTCAACTTACGCATATGTAAGGAAGATACTTTTGTTGCTGACCTCAGAGCATCCATCTATCTATCCATCCATCGAATCTGTTCTGTCAGTCTGTCTATCACTCCATGTTCTCTCTGTCTGTAAGGCGTACAAACTTTCAAACATAACAACTACTGAGGATATCTAAGCAACCACAAACAAACCACACCGAGCACCCTAGCAGAGAGTTTTACATGGGAAACACCACTCATATTTTCTTCAGAAGATGTAAAAGTGCAGTTACGTATTTGGTGTGTTGTTGTAACGTACATCCTCTGAACTTTAAGCATGCTCTAACCAACACTGTGAATTCCCCTTTGATGCTTAATGTGACAAGCCTCTCTCTCCATCTCTGTACTGTCCCTTTCTGGTGACAGACTTCAAATATTCCATTACTCCATGGTCATATGACTGACAGCTGTCAATCAAGTTTTGCAAAAATGGAAACTCAGAACGGAGAATACAAAAACTCACTTTGGATTTCTTATACTATTCAAAAGTTTGAGGCTGGTAAGATTTTTAATGTTTTTGAAAGAAGTCTCTTATGCTGACAAAGGCTGTACTAAACATATTGTTACAATTTAAAATAACAGTTTTATTACATTTTAAAATGTGATTTATGATGGCAAAGCTGAATTTTTAGCATCATTATTACAGTCATCAGTGTCAATGATCCTTCAGAAATCATTCTGAAGGCTGTTTGGGTGTTCAAAGAACATTTCTTATTATAATTAATGTTGAAAATAGTTGTGCTGCTAAATATGTTTGTGGAAACGGTGATACATTTTTCCAGGATTCTTTGATGAATAGAATGTTCAAAAGAACGTTTGTTTGAAAAATACATTTTTGCAACATTGTAAATGTCATTAATTTCATTAATGCATCGTTGCTGTGTAAAAGTACTAATTGCTTTCAAAAACTTTCCCCAAAATGTTTTGATCCCTGAACAAACAACAATTATATTTTGCACTACCACCTGTATGAATCTAACATCTAAACCAGAGTCAAAGATTCAAAGCAGTACCTATATGCCCTTCTAGTTTCCTCCCTCTCCGTGAATGTATTTCACCCATAATAAGACTCCTTATCCACTCTTTTATTAACATCGGGTTTCCCTTCTATGCTGGTATTTGGTCCGTCAGTAAGATTTTTCATTTGACTCTAGGCCTGTCACGATAACTACTTTTTTGTCGTGCGATATATTGCCCCAGAAATAATTGCGATATTATTGTTATTTTTTTTAAGACCATTTTATGCCACTGAATATATAATCATAATATAACAGCATAATAATGAAAGTAGGCCTACACACTTTCAAATGACAATGAACTTAACTCTTAAGAATATTTAGACTATATTTAGGCTAGTGGAATTGAAGCATAAAAAATTAATAATGTTGAATAAATAATAAATAAACCTTTGCTAACAAAAACTGCAAAATAACAAGTAGAAAAAAACACTTTCAAATGCACAAAATGCACTTATATGGAGATTTTCCATCTACAGGTTTTTCCCTGACCTTATTTTCTCAGTAAAGTAAGGGTGCACGCTATTATGAGATGTCCATATGAACAAAGACACAGATTTAGCAGTCAGATTGGCCTGTTGAGGTACCCTATCTGTTTTTCTAGAGGCGTGTTTAAAAAACTTCTTTTAACTTGAGCGCCGAGATGAGGCTGCGAAAGACGTGAGTGCAACAGTCAAACAAACGCGTTTCCATGGAAAAATGGCACAGTGGAATGCAAAAACACGTTCTCTATGAAAGCGAACTAGACAGTCGCGACTGCCGCGTCCTGTGTTAAACTATGAGCGTGCACCATTTCGCGCTGTCATGTTTATATTTGCACCAGTGGATTGCGGAATCTGAGTGCATTTGCACTTATTCTTCCAAACTGTCTGTAGTTGTCAGGAAAACACTATAATGACTCGAATGTCGATGTCAGCTCTGTGTATGAAGAAGCAGACGAGCAAACGAGATGACAGAGGCAGCACGATCGGCAAAATGTGGGTGACATTTATTTTTGTGTAAACATAGTGGGCAATATATTGCATCAACAAAAATTATCGAGGTCATGTTCATATATCGTGCGATAAGTCGATATATCGACTATCGCGACAGGCCTATTTGACTCACCTGACTCATGCCACGCATCTGCCTGCATCTTCCAGTACTTCCAGGTGACTTGGGCAAAGAGTCTGAGAGATTTCCACAACAGACAGCCAGATGTCAATCACTTCTGTCAGCAGAATACCGGGACCGCCCACAATATTTGCCCCCTGGCATCTTTTATTTTGGGGGGGTACTAGGAGGTTATGAAAGCACAGTTCCTAAAAGGCAAGAGAGGGAAAGGTGTGGAGAATTCAATTTTCAAAGTCAATACCCCCAACAAATTACTCTGGCTAAAAGACTGAAATAAATAAATGTGCGTGTGTGGAGGATGGTGGGTGATCAGGGGCGCAGAGGGGTGGAGGGATGAGGTGAACGCGGGGCTGGCTGGAGGGGTTTACAAAAATCAATAGACAAACAAGCAATGGAAAGGGAAGCAGGAAAAATAAGCATTTAAAGAAATTCCACTCCTTTGGACAGGGACGGAGATGAGGCTGTTCATGGAGGGAGATGGTTGCGGGTATGAACGCAGAAGAGCTCCAGGGAGCTTTGGATGAGGCAGTCGGCCCACAATGCCCCGCAGCCTGACAGGGTTGAGTGACCATATTAGCGTCAGCAAGCAAACAAGGTAAACCTGTGGGGGTTAACACAGAGAATTATGGGTAGGCCCTTTACCACCGATTCTCCTTGGCATAAGGCAGGTAAGGGACTCTGTGTTGCGGTGGTCAATTGCTAAAGAGCAAGACCAAAGTATTACTAATAGTCTGGTTTAATGTTTCAAGTGGTAAACGGGAGCGCAGGGTTGTGTGGTCGGCACTAAGGTAAACAGGTCAATAGTATTGATCTTGCTTCCCTCGCACTTCAGCCAGGGCCAGCAACATGTAATGCATTACAAGCTCCTGTTCTGCATTGCACCTCAACAGCAGTATAAGACTCAATGAGAGTGTGAATGCGTGCTTGTGTGTGTTCCTACGCATGTAGAGGTTGTACGTGCCAGAGCTCTCGCCTGAGAGCATTTGATTTTTCAAAAATACTGCACAAATTCACAAGTCGAGTATTTAATCGTAGTATTTGTGTCCTGAACACTACCACTGTGCTACAATCATCAACAAAACCAGTCATGCTTCCTTATTCACGAGTCCCACTGAAAACTGATTGAAACAAAAGTTATTACATTTTCATCTGACATTAATTTTTTTTTTTTTTTTTTTTAATTTGTAAGACAATATTGGATTTAATCTGGGATATTATTTGGGTGTTTCTTAATCTATGGATACTTTTGGCCCAGTGGGTTTAATTTAAAAATATATTATAAATATTTTTTTTAAAAAGAAGTCTTAAAACCCATTTTCACACTCTCACTAGTTTAATTTGTCTACTTACAATATCCATCAGTGCAAACATGCATCACGACAGAATTTTGTCATTTTTTCTGGACCATCATTCTTCTCAATCACACTACATGTCATTTATTTCAAATTTGAAGTTATGTACTATGTTTAATAACATTCTGTGATGAAAATGGCATTTTATTCATTTTTGGAATAAATCTGCTGACTCATTGTCTTTCATTTTGTATCCTAAATAAACACAATTAAAAACATTTTCATATTTTTTGTAATTACTATTAAAGTATAATTCTATACATAAAAGAAGCAAAAATAAATTATGATACAGCACTAGCCTCGAGTACCTTATTGCTGTTATAAAACAGTTATCACACAATACAAAATATTAAAGCCGAAAATATGTATCAATGCAACTTTCATGAAGTAAACTTTCACTAAAAGCCTTTCTTCCACTGGAAAAAATAGTCCCTGACCGTGAACAGCAACAGAAGTTACATTATTACGCTATTAGATGGCGGCACAGACTGTCTTTATGAGTGTGTCAGTCAATAGCGAAGACTTTTACACTAGCTATGTTTCCATCCAAGTTGCATATTTAACTTATGCACAAATTTTGAATATCGCATAAAACATTTGCGAATAAAGCACTGTTTCCATCCAGCGAGTCAAAGAGAACAAAAATGGAAAAATGGAAGTTTCTGCAATAGAAGCCATTGTATATAAGAATTTTCATATATAATAAATTATTTGCGCCTCAGAGCGTGCAGACGAAACACAATAAACGCTGTCATGTTATTTTGCATTCAAATGCCTGGTATTTGTGAACGCAATCGTGTGAGGCGCTTCTGGGAGGGAATTAAACCGAACCACTTTAACAACAGACTTTGCTCAGGCATTGCAGAATGACCAAAAACAGCATTTCAGATGCTGTGCAACGAGATTGGTCCGCTGGTTGGTCCAGTTATGCTGTTACATTGCAAAGTCACATGTTTTTTTTTAATTCATTTGGTAAAAGTGTTACCATCGTAATTTATGCGCATGTTTTCATGTCGCATAAAAAATTATCCAACTCATTTGATCCCATACGTTTTTTATGCGCATTTTTAGAATTTTTATGCGATATCCCAAAATGTGCATTAAAATAGGTGGATGGAAACATAGCTATTGAAAAGACTGAATTGTTGTGAACATGGAACAAGACACAAATGCTTTGAGTAGCACTGTCAGTCACGGGAAAACCCCTTAACTGTTAAAAGGACAAGATGATACATGGGACATTTAAACAGATTTTTTATTATGAACATAGGACTGGCCTGAAGGAAAATGCTAAATCTGAATGCAGGTAATAAACTCTCTAAATCTCTTTCTCACAATACTCTTCTACATAATACAGTAAGCTTCATGAACAATATCAATTGAGAACATACAGTTTACGTTGCTAAGAGTGGTTGCTAAGGGTGCTGTGTTACACAGAACCGTTGGGTGAAGCGGTCATAGCAGTGTTTAATCGTGAATAAAACACAGCTATTGACCAATCAGAATCAAGGACAGGAACTAACCATTTTATAAATATATATATATATATATATATTATATATATATAGTTTAAGAAACAGATGTACATAAATGCCCCTTTAAGCCAATTTATTGTTCTTTTTTACAATTAATAAAAAAAAAAAAATGTAGATAAAACACATTTGCTCACAAATCCTGGTTTCTGTAAAAAACAATAATAAAAATGATCAATGCATTTTAAAAAGGGCTGAGCAGTCCATTATTTCAGATCAGAAGTGCTGCACCAACGGACATCGCTTCACTCAATAACAGAAAATGTGATGTTAGTGGAATTTTAACAAAGTCTGAAAATTAGTAAGTGGATCTTAAAGTTAAGTAGATTACAGTGCAGAGCAGGAGATGTAATGAAATAATGAATCAAATCTACCTCTCTTTCCGTGCAGTACCTCTGTGTTATTCAAAGCAGGGCCCATGCCAAATCCAGTGCATGTGGGAAATAGATTAACTCTCTATTTACACCCTCTCCTGGCTGGCAGCGGTGGCTAGCGTGGCCAGCCAGCTGATGACAAGGGAAACCCCACCTCTCCAGAGCCCATTAAGACACTCAACAGACTGTGTAACCCTGATTATTGCATCACAACATCGGGAATGGCTGTGCAAATTATGGCTGGCTGAGGAGATTGGGTATTTCCTTAATTTAAACAATAACTCACTGCCCTACTCTTGGACCTCCCATTGATGTATGGCTCTTTTATTTAATGTGTTAATTATTCCAGCTTGATCTGTAATTCCCAGCGCAAGGATTTACAGAGGCTGAGACGGAGGGAGAGAGAGAGAGAGAAATAATATGAAACAGAAACCTTAGGGAAAGATCTGTTTAATTTGCTCCTCGCCGAAAACATCGGCCCTGCACGCTTTATTGATTTACACCCCGACTCATCTTTCCATAGATTTACTTATTATTTTTCGATTCCAACTAATTCAATTAAAAACCTTTTTACACATTTTGTCGCTGATGTAAATTCCACGGCAACATTTCATGTTTCTTATTCACACACTTACACTCACACTCTTAGTAACACATGCCCGGACACGGTCTCACATTCACGCGCACGTACACTCGGCGGTTCATATTTCGCAAGTGTAAATGAGCCTGTGCCTTTCTCGCTGACTGACTCCGCTTATTATACTTCAGTCACACCCGAAGCGTCAATCAGAAAGCGTTGCCCTGCAAAGTGGCGCAAAACACCGTTTCGGCTAACCATATGCTACGCGTACACGCTCGCCGCTCACGCTCCATGTCAACTCGTGCCCATCCAGCCAGGCATTTAAGCATTGCTAAGACCCAAACGAGAGCTTTAAATAAGTGCGCTAAGGGGGGAAGAAGTGTGCCAAGCGAGGCACAAACATCCTGGCTAATACACATGAACATTCTTCCACACAAATATGGTTGGGAGAGCAAATGCTCTTTCTCTCTCTCCCACATGCACTTGTGTGTGTGTGTGTGTGTTTGGCGAGGAGTAGACTGAAGTTAGCTGTGCTTGCCCTGGGGAGGACTCGTGGCCGTGGCGGTGTGACAGGCTGCTGGCAGATCAGGCTCCTGTCAGCCATGCAGGCCCCCGTTAAACAAGCCACACTTATGAGCCAGAAAAATAATTGGAGGCTGCCGCCCGCAATATGCTGCCCCCACTCTCTGTCCATCCGGGTGGCTTCAATAGTGTCAGCTTCGATTAGGGCGTGGAGGCCAGTGCAGAACACACTCCTTTCCACACTGCCTATCTATCTATTTCCCTCCCAACCTCTCTCTCAGGTCCACTAGGACGAAAAGAGCGGCCTGAACTCGCCCTATCACCCACCTCTTCCCGGGAGGGCGAAGATATAGAGAAAATTCAGAGAGTGGAAGGAAAAAAAAAAAAAAAAAAACAGAAGAGGGAAGATTTGCTTTTTTCCCAGTCGGGCCTGTCATGTCAGAGTCTCAGGAAGCCTGGCTGATTCAGTTGATGTTGTCGTATTGTGTACGCGTGCATGTGTGGGACGGTGAAGGCATGCTGAAAGGGACAGGGGTGAGGATGTCACAGAAGAGCTTAGTGAGGACCGCAGCCTCTGATCTGACAGGTCAGCGAGGCCACGAGAGATACACAGCCGGCTGTGCGCACACTACATGGCCATTATCCCCCTTGGGACGGCAGGATCGCTGACCTACTGACACCGGATCAGCCTAACTAACACACCAGCCACTGTCTACAATGCCCAGTGTACTGTCAGCTCGGACACGTGAGGCGCAGCACATGTAACCACATCCCGCGGCGGCGCGTTACACAGCAAACATGTCATACTGTTTGGACAGGGCAAAAACTATCTGACACACTCTGCTGTGTGATATCCCAAACAACAGCCCACAATGCCCACCTTCCCTTTTGGCCTTAAAATGGCCAGGCCATAGTGGCCACATGCAGTCTTCAGTGAATTTCAACAACAGATATAGTCAAATATAATATATTCAACACTCTAAAAAGGGACAGTTTTTAGGATGATCTTTAATGATTTCAAAGGGATAGGTCACTCAAAAATTAAAATTTATTTACTCACCCTTATGGCGTTCCAAACTTGTATGATTTTCTTTCTTCTGTGGAACACACAAGCAGATATTTTGAAGAACTGTTATTGCCCATCCATTTAAGGTCAATGGAGAGCAAAACAACACTGGACTCCTTTGACTTTCATTTTCTATTTCACTTATTTTTTAGACATTTTTTAAAACATAGAGGCCCAGGTTTCACATACTTAGACTAAGCCAGGATTAGGCCCTAGCTCAATTAGGACATTTAAGTAGCTTTTATAAATGTACTCTATAGAAAAACATTGCTTGTGTACATCTTGAGACAAAACAATGGCAATGACATATTTTAAGATATGTCAGTACAAGTTGTTTTCAGTTCAGCTCAAACATGCATTTTAGTCTAAGACTAGCTTAAGCCTTTTCTGTGAAACTGGGGGATTGTTTTGTGTTTTACAGAAAAAAAAATCGTCAACCAGGTTTGGAGCGAATTTTCATTTCTGAGTAAAGTATCCCTTAAATAGTTAAATGTAAGACCACCTAAAGATGATGAAATAGTATTTTGTGTTGAGGTTTAAAGTCAAAATGTTAGCAAGTCCTGTTATTTTTCAGCCCCTCACCCCATATAGAGACCCTTCATGATCCAAATCCTGACACATCTGGGTCATTGATGAATAAGGTTAATTTTGAAGTTTTATTAAGTGTAAACAATAAGATTATGTGGTTTTTAATAATCAATTAACACTGCTTTTTTCATTTTTTTTTTTTTTTTTACAAGATGGACAAAATTTGTCACCAAAAAGTCCAAAATTTCAGTTTTACCAAATGACACTTTTGGTTTTACCAAATGATAATATTTTCAAACAATGCTAATAGGCTGATATCTGCTAGCTAGCTAGTTAGCTTGCTAGCTAGCAAAAGGACAATCAAACATTTTATATTTAGTTTTTAAAATAATACAACATTTTCCATGTTTTATAGCGGTTGTATCGAATGATGTGATGTTTCGGGACATGCGTATGAACAAGTGAAAACATGAATTTTTCAAATAGTTAAAAGAGAGTTAGTTACTTTGCTTCACGACCATGTGGTCTTTTGCAGGTGTCTGAATGATGTCACATCCTGTCACATGATATTGACCGCATGACTTGATCCAAAATGGTCCCTTTATATTGGTTACTCCGAATGACATCAATGAAATTCATTTTTCCGACATTCTTTCTCATAACAAAGCAACGATTTCTACACATAATTTTAATACCACTATGTTGACATATGATTTATAAAATCATGCCAGAATAAAAAATATATACATTTATTACATTTTAAGATATTTTAATCACAAATGACATGACTGTATTGGCCTTTGGATGGTTAAACCGAATTACCTTTTGACACTTCTGTAATTCCCAGCGCAAGGATTTACATTTTTTTTTGGATTAGATAAAAGAGATCTAGTTGTGCTACCTTACATACTTTGGATGTCATATCTTTTTTTATTATTATTAAGGCCTTTTGACAAAAAAAATGACCCGTCACGTCATTGACCTATTTACATTTATGCATTTGGCAGACGCTTTTATTCAAATAGACTTCAAACTATACATACTATACATTTTTTTTTCAGTTCATGCATTCTCTGGGAATTGAACCACGACCTTGGCGTTGCTAGTGCGCATGCTCTACTGTTTCCGCTACAGTAGAGCCCTGTACTATTTTTTCACATTTATTATCATGTTTCACTCAAAACACATCACATCTATAAAATGGGTGCTAAACAGCATTTCATGTTGATTTTAATGTTCCTGACTTTGCATTACGCTAAAAAAGGGTTGATTGAGCACCAAATAAAGAATTATATTGGCCTCAGATCAGTGAATCAGACCTCTACACACTGTATGCCACACACCCAGATCTTCAGCCGGACTCTAGGCCTCTGTATCCCTGTGGAACCAGTGCAACTGAGACTGGAGACGCCGCATGAGGTGACATTGAGCGTACCTGCGGTCTCAGTGGACGCGGGGCATCCGTCCGTCCGTGGCCGGCGTACAAATAAATAATGCAATGTACACCTAATGCAGTGGTCCCAAACGTAGGAACCTGCCGTCGCCTCCAGCTGCCTTTGGGGTGGAAAATAATTACAATGCAGAGAGTGAGAACAGGCCTCCTATACACAGCGTAATGGGCCAAAATAAGGGGATGGAATGAGGCTGCCCTCTACGCTTGACTGCCTTTTCCACAACACACACACACAGACACACACAAACACACTGCCCAGCTGAAAGTTACTACCAGCAAATTGCCTTTGCATATCCCCATTCAACACTGAAAAAGGCTTCCATCTAGGAGGAAGTGAGAGTCACTTATAATGGAGGGATGAATACACAAACAAGTAAACAGAGGCCGGGAGCGAGTAAATAAACCTGCGGAGTGGAGAGATGGAATCATCTTGCTTGCAAATAACTTTTCTGTTTACCTTGTTTGTTTCCTACTGTAATTATGCATTATATTATGCATCTGCCAGCATTCATAACAAATATTTCGTTTAATGCTTTAAACGTTTCCACATGTTCTAATTATGCATATGAGGAAGCTCTGATACGTCGTGCCGTTGCATTATAATGCTGACGCGCCTCAGAGTATTGATTGGGCTAACAGATTAATTGGAAATAGAGTAACAGATTCATTGATCGACTGATTACTTAATTCAGTTTCGCAATTAAAATTAATTTACAGTCTGCAATGATTTACATATTTCGGGGGCAAGTTTTAGTGTCGGATACATTTATGTCTAGAGATTTATATAACTGTACACACTGTAGAAGCACATTGTGATCCAGTAAACACAAGGAGAAAGGCTGTGCATGAGTAATAAAGGTGGTCGATATATGTGCTGTTTGAATGGAGATCAACGTGTTTACTCTGGCTCTCTCAACCTCAGTCTGGGCTGAGACATAAGCCACTGTACCTTTACTTCGAAACGACAAAATACACTTTTCATGTTAGGCTCTATTTACATTGCCTTGCTTGACAGATTTCTTACAAAAGCAATATATGGATACAAGTACGCGCATACTGTATGATCGCAATGTTTGGGGTCTCAGAAACCCCTGGATCATT
The DNA here is from genome assembly GCA_037950675.1 of Hypophthalmichthys molitrix. Taxonomy (NCBI): domain Eukaryota; kingdom Metazoa; phylum Chordata; class Actinopteri; order Cypriniformes; family Xenocyprididae; genus Hypophthalmichthys; species Hypophthalmichthys molitrix. The sequence goes on from CM075507.1 coordinate 20,597,441, forward strand.
TTGACAGCTTTTTTAACACTGAAGTATCAAGTTGATATTCCATGATTTTATCTTATGAGATATGATTGTAAAGAAAGTTTCAACCTAACATGCTTCATGAATTTTACATTACTTATGTTTGGAGTCTCAGAAACCCGATATATGAAACGTTTTTATCATTATTTTTTTTTTATTATTTCTTGTATTGTATTTTTCTACACTGTGGTTTTGTTGGGGTCAAACTAATCCCAGACAACAACAAAAAACAAAGAACAAAATTAAAATTAAATTTCTAAAAATATTCTATATGGATTTAAATACCAGGGAGTAAAAATAAGTTACATTTTAAATTATTTATTTTATGGGTATAAAATAAAACCTAAAAATAATGTTCCTAGAATGGTGTGAACTGGTTAACCAAAAAATTACCAAATGAGAATAATACACATCACTTTGATTTCTGTTCTTACTGTATGTTAGACAGGAAACATAAGAACATTACTTTTAATTTTAAAAGAGTTAAAGGTATTTTAAATGCATTTCTGATAACACATGGACTTTTGCAAAATGACTTTTGATTTGCCAATATAATTTGATCATGAAATTAATTTGGTACTTATGCATTTTGATACTGTTATGCAAATTAAACTGAAAGTTGTTGCCAGCTAATGCACAACTTCCACTGAAAACAAATCCAGTATCAAAGCTATAATACATCAGAGGTTAAGAAATAAGATTTGCCAATGTAATTCATGTTTTAACCACATACTAAAGTTTCCTCAGTCTCCTCAGCTGCTCCTCAAGGTCAAGACAGAGTTTCTTGTCCCACAGGAGGAGCGCTGGAGCCGAAGTCTACTCTTTAAGCTTTGCTCCGCTCTCTCCACTGGGCACGGGAGATCCGGAGCGGGTTGAACTGATCTCAGCTGCCCACATCAGCCTTCTTCCCCCTGGGTGACCACAGCTCTGGGGTTCTGGCCACTTCCCTTTGAAGCTCTAAAGACTTTCAGTGGAGACATTGAATGTCCTTGAGAGGCCCCACCCCAGTGTGACCCTAACAGGATCCAAAATTCCCTTGTCCCCTGTGTTATTTTCAGCCCCTATCTTTGTCTAGGCTTATACTAAAAAAAAGGGATATATGAAGCTAGAATTCTACAGGAAAAGATTTTTTTTTTTTTTTTTACAAACCAAGTAAGGTTTAAAATGTTAAAACCATGTGAGAAAGTGGTAAGGCACAGTGAGTAATCTTTGATTTGCTTTGTTTTAATAATCAATCACTTATTAAATAGTGATATGAAAGCAAAATAGGGGCTTCCAAAACAAAAGCGCAGATGTCCTGAATGTGTAAGCCAGTAGAATTAAAGCAATAAATTAAAGCTTGGAAAAAAAGATCAGCTGTTACATCTGAAATGTATGTAAACGCTGAGGCTTAAAGAACCATTTCAAGACAAGATCTGATTAATGTGAATGGAAGAGAGTAGCCAACACATTCTCAGCTAACACATTTTAGTTCCCAAAATATCCCAGGAACGTTCTTATGGAAATAAAATTAAATAAAAAATAAAAGAATAAAATGTATTGCTATCATTAATTATTAATATTATTATAACTACTTTTGTTTATATATTTAGTAGCAGCAGCAGCAGCAGTAATATTTTATTGATAATAAAATAATCATTATGGTTTAAAGAAGTATTTCTCAACTGGTGGGTCATGACCGTTTTGAGTAGGTTGCGGAGTGTGTAGTCAAACAACAGCAAAAAACTGGAATTCTAATGTTTTTTCTAATGACTTTTATTTTGAAATACACTACCAGTCAAAAGTTTGGACACAGTAAGATTTTTAATGTTTAAGTTTCGTCTGCTCACCAAGTCTGCATTTATTTAATTAAAAATACATTAAAAACAGTAATATTGTGAAATATTACGATTTAAAATAACTGTTTTCTATTTGAAAATATTTTAAAATGTAATTTATTCTTGTGTTGGCAAAGCTGAATTTTCATGATCACATGATCCTTCAGAAATCATTCTAATATGCTGATCTGCTGCTCAAGAAACATTTATTGTGTACAATTGTACAAAATATTTGTGTACAATATTTCTTTTTTGGATTCTTTGTTGAATAGAAAGTTCAAAAGAACAGCGTTTATTTGAAATATAATCTTTTGTATCATTATTAATGTCTTTACTGTCACTTTTGATCAATTTAATGCATCCTTGCTGAAATTGTTTTTTTAATAATTAAAAAATAAAAATAAAAATTCTTACTGACCCCAAACTTTTGAACGGTATAGTGTATAATGTTACAAAAGCTTTGTATTTCAGATAAATGCTGTTTTTTTTTAAACTTTCTAATCATCAAGGAATCCTGAAAAAAAAATACACAACTGTTTTCAACATTGATATTAATCATAAGCAAATCAGCATATCAGAATGATTTCTGAAGAATCATGTGACACTGAATACTGGAGTAATGATGCTGAAAATTCAGCTCTGCTAACTCAAAAATAAATTACATTTTAAAATATTTTCAAATAGAAAATTATTTCTATTCACAGTTATTTTAAATTGTAATAATATTTTTCAATATTACTGTTTTACTGTATTTTTAATTAAATTTATGAAGCCTTGGTGAGCAGACAAAACTTTTTAAAACATTAAAAATGTCCAAACTTTTGACTAGTGTATGTGCATGAATGCTGTCTCTTCTGTCTGATGCAGTTTAGATAAAGTTAAGTAAAGTAAACGTGTTGTCTGGATTCAATATTTGTGGTCAGATGAGATGTTCTCAGGCTACATGTAATAGCCTTACTGTATTTTCATCAGTGTTAGTGATATTCTTACAATTTATGTGTATGTTAAAGATTCGTAAAGCTTCAAAGCTTCATGAAGCAGTGTTTTGAGATCGCCCATCACTAGATATTGTTGAATAAAGTCGTTATTTTGGGGTTTTTTTGGTGCACAAAAAGTATTCTAATTGCTTTATAATATTAAGGTTGAATCACTCTACTCACATTAACTGTTTTAAATATGTTTTTGATACCTTTCTGGGCATTGAAAAAGGAAATGATCTTGCTGGCAATGCAGGCCTCACTGAGCCATCAGATTTTATCAAAAATATCTTAATGTGTGTTCCGAAGATAAACAAAGGTCTTACAGGTGGAAAGTCATGATGGTGAGTAATTAATGACAGAATTTTCATTTTTGGGTGAACTAACCCTTTAAAGTGGTACTTGTGTATGTCAACCATTTTGGAGAAATCAAATTGCTTGGTTCAAATTCCTTAAAATTTGGGTCGTGGCTTAATGACAAAGGGAAACTGTGGGTCCAATGGCCAAACCAGTTGAGAACCACTGGTTTCACATAAAAAATTAAAACGCTCCTTGAATGGTAGGAATGAGTTCTTAAAAACACAACCAAATGAGACCCATGCACTAACAGGGGTACAATTTGAGTTGGCTGGGTTATAAAGTCCCATTAAATGTCTTTCAAGATTCAGAAGTATAAAATAGAGTTTAAAACTAAAATGTGTTGTTCTTTCAGACACCTTCCTCACAGTGGTCTATGTTAGTTGGAAGTCATTATTACACCATAATCCTTCTGACAGTAACATAAAGTTTAATCAGCATTCTCATTTGCTTTGGAATTGGTTGCATTTTCTTATCACTTCTACTATACATCAATATGAGTTGCATATTATGCCTCAAACTACATCCTCGTAAGATTCATTAGCATCTATTTTGCGTAGAACAGCAGCACACATAAAAACACAAATAATTGAGTGTACATCATTAGGTTTTCAAGCTGTACACTGCACACTCTCTCTCTCACACACACACACACACACACACACACGGCTGTCATTTTCTCAGAAACAAGCTAGGAACACGCATTTGACCTGGCAGTCTTTTCCACTGTCCCACCTCTATTTTCCTGTCATTATCACCCAATGAGGAGTACAACTATGTGTGTGTGTATGTGTAGAGACGTCACTGTGTCTCTCTGGCACACACAGAGTAGATTCATGCCCAGAGGCAAGTGCCTTTGAATAACGGTAGGTTAAGACATAATCATCTACACGAAGGAGAAGATTCTCTTTGACCCATGTCACCTCGCCACCTCATTCACCAGAGCTGGCGGGCCAGGAGAGAGGAAAAGCTAATTGCGGAGGGTGAACCTAGAGGCAATAGCAGAGACACTGAGAGACAGAGAGAAGGAAAAGAGAGTGCGAGGGAGACAGAGAGGGGGTATCCCACCACTTTGAAGCTAAATGAGGAGCTTTTGTACCGCTCCAGAGACCAGGAGACAGAGAAACATATTTTAGTCAGCTGACACCTGTTAAAGTCAGAGTTATTGGGCACTCTTACATCTCAAGATGCTTGAAGAAAGTCATGGGAGATTCAGCGAGCGCTTTCAAGCCTGCTGACTTAGTGTGCATTCTCAAATCTCCTGCCCTTACACATAGACAGGGTCCAAAATTAACAGTTGCCAAGTGCTAAATGCATGTAAAAATGGCTTTTAGTGGGTTTTTGAATACATTTTCTAAAGACAAGCTCTGTGACTGTCACATCTTCTAACTGCATTTAAATTTAGCATTTTTGGTGGGCAAAAATAGTTTCTTTATTGCTTTAAGTCTATGACTGTATATTGCCATTAAGCAACCATAACATAATACACAGAACAAAATCAAGATGGTTTTTGTGTCAGGTTGCACGTCAATAAAATATGCTGCCATTGTTTATTAAATAAGAAAACCAATGAAGTACCTGAGAAAGCTATCCATTAGCATTGAGTTGCAGTTGCTCAGCTCAAGAATCCCCACAAGTATTCAATTTGAAATCACCAATCTGCCAAATCTTTTGTGGTTATGAAATACCAAAAATGTCATGTGACTAATAACTTTGGAGCCAAATGAAAATTACATAACGCTGATTTCACTACAAAATGGCACAGTAAAGGGTCAATGACAAAAAAGAGTGTCTACAATAAAGACAAGGGGGAAAAAAATCTAGTGATGCACCAAAATTTCATAACTGTATAACTATGTTAAGACATTCTTGGTGAAAATCAAGTTTTTAATGTTATGTGTCTATGTGGTGTTATCAATATGCTTTAAGACAACCCAGTTGCAAATTCAAAAGTCAGCACCATTGCTGAATATTTTCTCTTTAAAACTGCAGTAAACCAAAGACGCGGTTTGAAATCACTGGTGTTTCTGACGTTACAAACCTCGTAACCAATCAAGTCAATGTGCCGGCGGGCTTTAGCATATCATTAACTGACTGCGCAAGGGAGTCTCAAAAGAAGGTTATCCCGGTAGATATTTTTCTGTTGATATGAAAAACCAGGTAGATTTAGCAATATGGTGGGTGTATGATGCATATTACGATGTTATGATGAACTATATGCCTTTCTCCACTGACGTCCTGAATAGTTCAAAGTGTTTGTAAGGATACTGATTGTTAGAAGGCAGCTGTCTGACTCGTGAATGTGAACATGGTTTGTGTAACGTTAGCAACACATTATTAGCTGTTTGATAATGTAGTCAAGCAAAAGGCTAATCATATTAATTACCGTTGTGTGTCCGACGTTGTAAAAGCGATACCATTGTGCAGTATTTACCTCAGTAAGTTGATCGAGTGGATCTCTGAGCTTGTGCGACTGAGTGGCGGGGCTAATAATCATATTCATAGATCCGTGTATATTAAATGAGGCAAGGGTGTAGAGTTACATTCAAGCTATTTTAAGGCATTAAAAAAATTTCACAGGAAAAAACTTTTAAATATGTAATTTTGGTGATCAAAGATGAGTTTTAAGGAATAAAATTATTGACTACACTCACTAAATAGCTAAGTCACTGGAGCCGCAAGACAATCACAACCCTTTTCTATGTTTTGGTTTTAATATTCTTTCTAATAAATAATAACAATAATGCCCTATGACTTTTTGACAAAATTTTGGACCCCAAAATTAAATAATAAAAATTAAATTAAATTCTAATTAAAAATAATGTGCATCACAAAAGAGACATATTTAAGTCACTGTATGTAAAATGGCATGTTTTTTTGTAATGTACTGACATTTACCATTTTCATAAGTCCATTAGCGGTACAGTATATAACCAGCAAAAGTTTGAAGAGAAAAAAAAATTGGGACTAAATAATAGGGACAACATTAGCAAAATCCACTTACATGGCCAGTAAGAAACAATTTTGACTTATTTAGGCCATTCAATCACCATTAGCACATTTTGGACCGACTGTATAGATGAACTCACATACCATCACAAAGAATTCTTCCCGACCGCTTGTTTTTTTTGTTTTTTTTTTTACATTTGCTGTCCCACTTTTACCATTCCTGCTGGAGTCTGTCTCTCCACATGGCTTGTGGTCCACTAACCTACTTTAAAACCACGTCAACACATCCTCTCAGGTCTTCCTGTCTCGACTGTCGTTTGAGGTAACTCAAGCTTTTAATGAGCTCTTAATCACAGAATCCCCGAAAAAGAATTCCCCCCTCAGCTACGAGCGATTCTTTCCACAGAACGAGACGACTCGGTACGCTTCGTCTGTGAAAATTCATGAATTCAAAAGGCTGAGCCGATTTGTCTAAACACAAAGGAGCAGAATCGGTTCAGGAGATCAAATCTACTGAGGAGTGTCAGTTGAGGCATCTCATGCATCACAGTAACATGAAGTTCATTCATGAATATACACAAGCCAAATCACAGAGAGGATTCACATGGCTTGACTTGGCATTTCATCCTTCAACTGTCTCACTGAAAACCTTTTCCCTAAAAGCTAGCACGTTATTTTTTTTCCATTGCTTTCTTTTTTCTTTCCTCAGGCTGTGGAATGCATGATTGACCTCAACTTCAAAGGCAGGACAAAGAGCAAATTTTAACACTGGAGCTCTGTCACTTACACAAACAGGGAAATACATTTAAAAAAAGACAGACAGACACACACACACTCAGGGTCCAAAATTAACATCCTGTAAGCAGCAAATGCAAGAGAAAATTGGCTTTGGTGAGTATTTACCATATACGAACCACAGCATAGGGTGAATCTGAAACATATTTTGCACTGTTTTCTGTTTGAATATATTTTATAAAATAATTTATTCCTGTGATGGCAAAGCTGAATTTTCAGCATCATTACTCCAGTCTTCAGTGTCACATGATCCTTCAGAAATCATTCTAATATGCTGATTGGCTTTTATTTACATTTATGATTATTATCAATGTTGAAAACAGTTGTGTACTTTTTTTTTTTTTTTTTTTTTTCAGGATTCCTTGATGAATAGAAAGTTCAAAAGAACAGCATTTATCTGAAATACAAAACTTTTTTTAACATTATACACTACCGTTCAAAAGTTTGGGGTCAGTAATAATTTTTTTTTTTTTTTTTAAAGAAATTAATACTTTTATTCAGCAAAGATGCATTAAATCGATCAAAAGTGACAGTAAAGACATTTATAATGTTACAAAAGATTTTATTTCAAATAAATGCTGTTCTTTTGAACTTTCTATTCATCAAATAATCCTGAAAAAAAAAATATTGTGCACAAATATATGTTTCTTAAGCAGCGGATCAGCATATTAGAATGATTTCTGAAGGATCATGTCACACTGAAGACTGGAGTAATGATGCTGAAAATTCAGCTTTGATTACAGGAATAAATTACTTTATAAAATATATTCAAACAGAAAACAGTTATTTTAAATAGTAATAATATTTCACAATATTACTGTTTTTACTGTATTTTTAATTAAATAAATGCAGCCTTGGTGAGCAGACGAAACTTCTTTTAAAAACATTAAAAATCTTACCGATTCCAAACTTTTCACTGGTTGTGTGTGTGTGTGTGTGTGTGTGTGTGTGTGTGTGTGTGTGTGTGTGTGTGTGTATATATATATATATATATATTTTTTTTTTTTTTTTTTTTTACCCACAAGTTCACACTTACAAATAATCAGATTAAAAGAGTATACGTATTTGGCGTGCTGTCCGTGAGGAGGGCTCTGAGCTCGGAATTTGGCACGATTCCAGAGAACTCCCCCCTTATCCCTGGCTGGGATAGGAACCAGCCAATAATGAGTCGTCGGGGTGGCGGAGGGATACAGAAAACTGTCGAGGAACATACTAGGTGAGTTGGCTATGTATGTATAATGGGCCTCCTTTTGTGCTGATTGGATAGATCATTTGAACACATTCCTCCTAAACTTTGTTAATAAAATAACTGAAAATTTGTGCGTAAAACAACAAATTTGAACTTTTCTTTATGAACAATTATTCGCCAATAACTTTCGTACTAAAATGTATTTGAAATTTTAAAAAAAAAATGAAGCCAAATGTACGTAAAAGTCACATATACTCTCTGGGTGGCCTTATAACCCTGTTAAGATGAAATTTTATACGTAGATATTTTATCTTAAATATATTTTATCATATAGAGTAAAAGAGTAAAAATAGGTGCTTTATACAGTAGCTCAAGCAGCGAAGTTACTATGCAGACAAACATATATACGCATTTGTACAGCTGGCTAATGAGAGGTTTGTAATCTGGGTCTGTATAAATGATGTTTATTGTGTTAGAACCAGTTTTGATGATGGCACACTTGCCATTGCTTGAGGATCTTGCTGTGCATGCTGTCAGTCGAGGACGTCATATGTCATCTGAGCATGATGAAAGTCTTAAGGGAAGGTTGTGCAGAAAGTCCTTATATGGAGATGGTTTGGGTGTGTTCTATGCAAATTACTAACCTCAGGCATGCGGTCACTCATTTAGAATACTCTAAAAATCATTAACTTTGCAACGAGGTTAACAAAAAATTCATGTCTGGATGCAAAGTAGAAATTTTTGGTGAGAAGTTCTCCTGTGTGTATAAATATGAACAATCAATGCAATTATTAGTGAATGAGACCCACTTTTTCTTGTTTTAAGCACAAATCTTACTGAATTTTGTACAATTTATGCTTAAAAAAGAAACATAAAACTATGGACTGAAACAAAAAAAAAAAAAAGTATTAAAATTAAATTGATACAAGGCTGTTTACATATTTTTGCCTGGTAACAAGCACACGAAAACAAACCAGACACAACGAAAGCACACTCAAATGACAGAAATGTGTCACAGTCAAAACCTCACACACACACACATTCTGAGCCAGCCAGCGATGAGGGACAGCTTTAAAGGTAATTGATTTTATCCCCGCCTAATTTCCCCTTCTCTCTCCCTGGAGCTTCATCAGCAGTCTGTCAATAGGCTTGCCGGCCAAGCTTCATTCGTTAGTGCCAAGGAAACGCCTCAATCAGATCACCATCACTCACACACACACACAGCACCCTTGCGGAAACCCTGCAGCAGAGTTCAAATACTCAGAAACACAGAAGTGCTGTCATACACGCACAAACACAAGGTACAGGCTCATTAGAATCACTGTACATACACAAGCGCACACATACAAATGCACGTACACACACAACGCTGGAGAGTAAATCAATGCTTGCAGCTAATCACTGGTTGATTAGCGTGTGTTAAGAGAGGCTGCAGTAAAGATGGGCAATCATGTCACCAAGAGTCTTCAGGCCTGATTGACTGACACAAGACTAGAGCAACTTCACACTGACCGGCAAAAACGCTATATTACTTATGAGATTTGAAGCCAATAGTTCACCCAAAATTGAATATTTTGTCAAAATACAGTCATACACGCTTGAGATGACAAGAGGCTGAGATTTCATTTATTGGTAGAACTATCACTTTATGTCAAAACCCAAACCTGACCCATAAAACGAGACTCAGGGTACGTTTACAGGACAACAATATATTTATTTATAATATAAATATAATATAGCCTTCAGATTGAAGACCAGACCAGACACTAACTCGAAATTCCTGGGCAACTGCACATACAATAAGATCAAATGAGAATCATTAAAATTAAAACAGAAGATAAATATGTTATTTAAATATATAGGCCTAAACATACATACATAAAAGTGCCAGTAGTGCAACAGCAGATCAGCTATTTTTGTAAAAGAATACACTTTAAAAAAAAAAAAAAACAATGGTTCTTTGAAGGTTCTTTACACGTAGTAGCAGAACTGCATGACCCTGAAGAACCCTTTACATGCTGAAATAGTTCTTTGTGTTAAGTTTAGGGTTATTTTTTCCCGCCTTTTTGTTTTTCAAATCTGTAACTGTCAAAGCCATATCATTACTGGTTTTCTGGAGCTTAGCCATTCAATTACATAGACTATCAACACACTCTCAACAGGTAAATAATTTCTTTCTTAAATGTCTGCAAATTTTAACTTTCAAATTGTAACTGGTTTCCTACCAATCACCTTTATCACACTATTGAGGTCCTATAGCACTTTCAAAGCATGGTACTTTATGTAACCTTAAAAAAAAATGTTTTATTTAGCACCAAAAAGGATTCTGCTATTGTTACAAGCCGAAGAACCCTAATTTGGTACTGTTTAGAACCATTTATCTTCAGAGTGTAGCTTATCCATTAACAAGCTATTTTTCCAATAGGTGGAGGAGTAGTGAAAAAAGTAATATTGTAGTAATTTTAGTATTGTAGTAATATTGTCTTATAACTAATTAAACACTCTCTTACACTGTATTTTTTCATATTGGAAAGTCTGATTCATTCTAGTGAATCAGACATTTTACATAAATGCACAGAAGGAAAAAAAAAATAAGAAAATGGGTCACTGATTCAAATCCCTTAATGCTAACTAATATTTAGTTAAATGCTGATGTTCATCACTATAAATTCAACTCCGATACAAATTAATTTAAGTTGTAAATGTATTTGTTCAAGTTTAATTCAGTCACCCTAAATAAGATTCATTCATTCAAAAACCCTCTTTTTTGCCTAAAAAAACTTCAGCTATTAAACGTTAAATTGTATTTATCATATCATTTTTACTTAATTTCTGTCTACTCCAAAAATACAAAGCCATTTCTCCTATCTCCTATTACATCCTTGAAATGAACTTATATAATCCAAGTACCATGGCACAAATTTTTTTTTTTTTTTTTTTTTTGGGCCATCCACCATGGTAATACCACATTATTCTTAAAGGTACCTTTGGGTATTTATTAAATATTGTAATTTCTCAGTACCACTGTATGTATCGAAGTATTTTACCAGAATAATATCAACATGTACTATGATAATACCATGGTATTTTTTAAAGTACCTTGACAATTGATGATTATTGAGCACTGATGTACATCTCAAAGTATCATGGTACTACCATCTGATGCCAGCATTGTACCTTGGTACCACTCGAGTCAGTTTTTGTAAGGCATGTCTTTCCTAGCGGGAGTTACCTGTTCACTGGCACCTCTGGCACAGGAGGGGTTAATCCTATTTTGTCTGGGCATGTGTGTGTATGTGTTTCACCGAAACAGTTTGTATGTGGCTGTGTGTCTGTTTGTGTGTGTGTTTGTGTGTGTCTGTGTAGCGCCCTGCCTCTATGTGTATGTAAAGGAGAAATTTGCCTGTCCTTGCCTAAGTGAATGGCTAGGATTAAGCTGACAGCCCACCTTAGTGATGGCGAAATAATTGGTTGTTCAGCTCTGTCCTTGTCAGAGCGCTGACAGTTCTGCAGATGTCCTGCGCGGTTCTCCAAAGGTTAGGCTCAGCTGGGGCTGCCGTTCATTAATCATTCTGCTCTGACAGTGCTCTGAGCAGCCCACAGCTGCCACCCCGTCCCCCTCAATTTCTGTCACCGCCTACCACCATAGCCACCGACCCCCCCACGCCAAGCATCCCTATGCACGGCCAGGCGTGTGTACATTTAAACACACATTTGCATCCAATAAGATCATATACACAAACGTACGTGCAATATGACGGTGATGTATGAACATACAGGGTTAAGATGCTGGTGTGTCCTGAATGCGTGATGTAAATTGGTACGTGTGCCACTGGGTTTTGATGGTGGGTATCTAGATCAATAATGTTAAGATACAGTGTGTACGGCCATTTTAAGTGATGTGTCCAGTGTACTTACTAAACTTTATGCAAACAAACTGTAACTACGACTTTCGTCTGATGAATGCTGTAGCGCATTATCAGTGTTTGCATGAAATATATAAGTGTGCACATTTTCTTCCATTATTTTAGCACAAAAAAACAAATATTGTGTTGTTTGTTTCACACTATATAAACTCACGGTAACTAAATGTACCAATGCTACTAGCTTAATGTGTCTTTCAAGTAGAGTTGGAAATATCTTAATTATGAGTTTCAAGCACATAATTGACCAAGCAAAGTCGTATTTACAATTGGATTCTAGATGATACACGAGTTGCGGATTGTGATGTTGCAAAGGGGGTGTCGATTTGACACATTGTGGAAATGCTGATCTATTAAATATGGTGAATTCAGGTTGATTGGGACACTTTTTCCCAGTCATCTTAATGGCAAAAAGTGTCCTAATCAACTTGAAATCACCCTAGAATAGATTATATCTATAATCTATATAGAGAGATCAGTGAGTGGAAAGCAAGTCTGTAGCGAATGCTGTTAATCGCTCAACTTTGTTTCACATTTAGTATGGATAAATAAGTGATATTGTGACCCCAAATCCGAGGAAAGAGTCTCCCAGGCAGCATAATTACATTTTAACTAGCATTAAATTAGTGCAAATGTTTTCAAAACAGACTAGCTTTTTCAGTAGCAACCTACTTTTTCCAACAAATAACTACAGTAACTAACTAAATGTAGCAATGCAACTAGCTTAACTACATTTTTAACCAAGTATGACATTAGCGAACAAAGTAGCTTTTCCAGTAACAAGCTGCTTTTTCCAACAAATAGCGTACCATGAGCAGATAGCATGACAAAACACCGCATCACTATTTTTCAAACTCATTCTGATTCATTTTAGTGAATCTTTTGATTCAGTCATTTCATTCAAATTAACTGGTTAAAAAAACACTGATTCATTTGACTCCCTACAACAAATGAATCTAGACGTCTATACACTAGCCTGACTTTTGTAGTTTAACTACTTTAAAGAGGTCATGAATTGAGAAATCAAATTTTCCTTAAACATGTAAGAGGTCATCGTACTATAAAACATCCTGTAAGTTTCAGAACTCAAAACTTCTTCATTAGTCCAAAAACAGCTTTTATTGAAACCAAGCTCCGAAGATGACTCGTTTTGGATTTTATTATCTTATTTACATCATGTTTGCACCGTTAGTGATGATGAAAGTATTCGTGAGAGTGCAGAAATCGAGTTGCAATGACGAGATCACTGCATTCATGCGCTTAACAGACATGTCTGTCAACGGCTACAATGCTCATCGCTGCAACCTTCCATGTGACAGGAGTAGATCTAAATATAATGCTATAATCAACACTTTTCACAGTTAGTTAATCTCGACAGCTGTAATAGTAAAAACATAGTAAAAGTTTTCAAGAGAGTTCCACATGCAATACTTATTTCATATGCAAAGATGACATAGCAGTGGGCGTTTACATTTAAGTCTCACAGCAGACACGCCCCTTCCAACAGAGTGTTCAAATCAGAGGGCTAAAATCAGGGTAGAAAATGGCCTTTTATTTCAAATTATAACAGTTTTTATGTAAAAATCATACTAACATTATAAGTGCACTTCAGGAAACATAAAATAAAAAAAATGCAGTTCATGACCCCTTTAAATTATAATTAGCTTGTAGCTAGACAAACTACAGATTCAAAGTAGCTCGTTTCTCATTGGCAAGCTCAGCTCCTCATCAACCAATCAGCAATCATTATCCCAAAAGCACATAAAACAGATCTTCTTCTAAGCAAATTAGTCCAACTCTTCCTCAATCCCGCTCCACTCACCATGATCAGACACCGTCCCTCTCATACCCTTAAATCTAACCGCTCACTGTCTCCTTTCCTCCATTTTTCTAATTTTCCCTCTCTCAGCTGTGGCTCTGTCTCTCAGGGGGCTAAGCGCTCATTCCTGTGTCTGTGTGCTGCTGTCGATTGGGCACTAAGTGCTGTGAAGACCCCAGATAAATCCTCAATTACGGCCTATCTGCTTCTTACAGCCACTGATTAACGGTCAGGCCCCGTGGCTGGAACTCTCCCTTGCTCTCTTTCTCTCTCTGCCCCTCGGATACAGTACAGAACAAGCAGTAGATTTCCCCAGTGTCTGGTCAGTTCTCCTGAGACCTCCAAACACCAGATGACCAGTGGACGGTGTGAGCCTACTGCTCTGAAGTAGATACAAATGTTACATTATTTTAGTTTGAAATCAATTCTAGAATAAAAAGAGCAATGTGGGAGCAATGATGTGTGCCACAAAAGCAAAAAAAGAAATTAACCTAATTTTTCCACAAACCCAATTTAAATAACTTCCTGTTCTTCTTTCATGTAATACGATTATATCTTACTAAGATTTACCTGTAAGAGGCAGTCAGAAATCAATCGGACAACATATGCACATAGCTGACTATGCTGAATTTTAAAACGTGGAAAAAAATTAGTTACAAGGATCAAAGGCGCCTAGAAGGTTCTGGTGATTTGAATGTTATACACCAATGCCACATCAATAATATCCAAGTTTGCATGTTTACCACCATGTCTGATGGATGTTATTTGAACGGTGGAAACTGAAGGTCAGATCAATACCTCTTAAAAAAGGGATTTTGGACAAAATATGGATGATGCTTGAGCTGCTCAGGTTTTGGGCTTCTCTGTGTGAGATATTCACCTCTCTAACTTGACTCCCTGGAGTGTCGGATCTCAGTTTGGCGGGACTACAGTTGTATATCTGGATAGATATTATTGATCCTGTTATTTCAGTGTGGTTAAGGCTTACCGACCTCTCCCATCATGTCTAGTGATTCACTCATCTTGCAGGAACTTGATTGATGATGTTACAGACGCGACAAAAAAGTTCAGACGGGATGCTAATGCTGTTGCACATTTTCCGTGCAGGCTCCGATGACAGGGTGACCTTTGCACAGCATCTATAGAATACAAACAGCCAAAATGACCATAAAAAATAAAACAAGGTTATATACTATATACCAAAATGCAACATTTGTGCCACTGCTGTAAAGAATGTGACAGCTGACTTTATACTGAGAATGTGTAACACCAAAGATACCATAACATGACATATGTTTGCATTAAACTTTACAGAAGGTTCACCTAATTAAGCAGCTTACAGTGTTAAGTTTCATCTTTTGTGTGGCAAACAACAACCTGAGATATGTGCTTGCATCAGCATGCGAGTAGATGAGTTTGGACGGAGGGTGGGGGATTGAAGCAGAGATGACAAACGCTATGTTGGGGAAATACCTCCCTTTTTCCCCTGTTCAGACGATGAAAAAAAGTGAAAACAATGGTAAACAAATACAAAAACAGGTGTGGAAATGAAAAAAAAAAATCAGAAGCAGATCTGCTTCAAAAATATAAACTTACAAATGCAGATCAATTGCAAGGCAACTGACATAAAAAAAGAGGGGATCATAGGGAAGTTCACAAAAATTGTTTTGTAATGGTTGCTATACCAGTCTATTAGCACACAAACACACACCTTTTTTGAAACCACCAGCCCAGTGAGCTCATAAACAGAGTCATGTGACTGGTCGTGGTCATGTGAGCGAGTCCTCAGAGGAGCTCATCAGCCTGTATGTAGATGTGTGGTGAGTGAGTGATTGCCAAGGGCTGAAAATTGGTGTAGTGAGCTTCACAAGGGAATTGCAGCACACACATACATACACATATGCAGGCAAGATTATGGCCCTGTGCAGAGCTGCCATGCTGTAGCTGCCGTTACCTGCCAAGTATTAATATATGGTCCTGTGTGCTCTTAAAGGAACAATACACCCTGGCCTTCAGTGTGTCTGAGGGGTCAGAGGCCACTGGAGCACTCTGCATATGCCTTCATACATGTATAAATTAATCTTGTTCATGCAAAGCACATTCTTCACAAGGTTATTATATTACATTTCATCTGAAATATTTAGAAGATATTTGCAGAAACACAAATAATGCATATATATATATATATATATATATATATATATATATATATATATATATATATATATATGGGTCATTGACGAATAAAGATTTTAAAAGTGTAAAAAAACATAATGGAGATAATTAATTTTGAAGTTTTATTAAGTGTTAGAAATGAGATTATGTGGTTTTTATAATCAATTAACACCGTTTTTGTCATTTTTTATAAGATGGACAAAATTTGTCACCAAAAAAGTCATTTGGTTTAACCAAAATTTCGTTTTTACCGAATGACACTTTTGGTTAGTGCTAAGAGGCTGATATCTAGCAAAAAAAAAAAAAAAAAAAAAAGGACAATTAAACATTTTATATTTAGTATGAGTTTTTTAAATATTACAACATTTTCCATGTTTTGTTACGGTTGTACCAAATGACCTGATGTTTCAGGATATGCGTATGAACAAGTGAAATAATGAATTTTTCAAATAGTTAAAAGAGAGTTAGTTACTTTGCTTCACGACCATGTGGTCCTTTGCAGGTGTGTGAATGATGGCACATCCTGTCACATGATATTGACCGCATGACTTGATCCAAATTGGTCCCTTTATATTGGTTACTCCAAATGACATCAATGAAATTAATTTTTCCGGACATTCCTTCTCATAACAAAGCAACGACTTCTACACATAATTTTAATACCATTTTGCACTATGTTAATATATGATGTTATAAAATCATGCCAGAATAAAACATATACACTTATTACATTTTAAGATATTTTAATCACAAATGAAATGGTATTGGCCTTTGGACGGTTAAACCGAATGACTTTTTGACACTTCGAAATTTTTAAAATACCTTTATATGTAGCAAAATATATATAAACCTTTTGGATTCAATAAAAGATCTAGCTGAAGTACCTTACACACTTTGAATGTTATATCTTGTGTTTTTTTTTAATTATTATTAAGGCCTTTGGACAAAGCAAATTAACCCGTCACATCATTGACCCATATATATACACACACATATTCACAAACATTAAAATCTATTATTATATAATTTTTTTTATTTAATTTGTACGATAAACTAAAATTTATAGTCATAAATATTATTATAGTTTATTATATTATATAGATTATAGAAACCACAATACCATTGCAATAAACAAACTACTAATGCAGCATTATTAATAAGTCCATTTACATTTGCATGATCTTACAATATTTATGCCTAATAAATCAACAATGTATGGTCATGTAAATGTTCTTTTGTCCTGTTCTTTTATCACCTTAAATGGTTTAAGCAAAACCAGATCGACACATAGATGTTTGCTCTGCATTTAAAAACCTTTTAATAATAAAGCTGAATTTGCTGTAGATGTAAACACCTTTAATGAGCACTGAATGAATTCACCGTGGAGCGCCATGATCTTGACCGTTCAACAAATCAAAAAATTTAATTCCTGAAAGGGTGAAAAGAAATTTCACAGTACATTACTTTGCCTTAAAAACTGGTACACACCATAAATTTACCTAAACCTACAAGACATGAATAGCAAATCTGAATAAAGAATCCTGCTCTTGGGTCAGTTCAACCCTGTGTAGCTTTATACAAGAGACTTTGTATGCAGCCTGAATTGTCTGATCCCAGACCTGCTGATGGTGTAGTCAGCTCAGCCATGTTGGTCCCTTGGTATACTGGAGTGAGGGGGTGATTTGTTACTCGTCTTAGGCCGCTCATTTCCCCATGCCGCGCATTCTTTCCACCGCCTCGGTGCCGTGATGAATAGCTGGCCGCATGGAGGAGAGCGGCCACGCCACCACCAAGGTTACAGTAACCTGGGCTCTCATCTTAGGCTACCTGCCTCTAATTAGCAACCCACAGAGACGCAGAGAAAAAGAGAAAGAGAAAAAGGAAGAGGGGGGTGAAAGGAACCCAGTTCTATGTTTATGGGCTCTAAATCTGCATGGCAATTTTGGCCCGTCTCTCAATCTCCCTCTGATTACCTGCCCCCCACCCTCAGCCCCCTCCACTAAAGGTGGTTTGTGTCGACGTGCGTCTCTTCTGTCACTGATCACTTCTTCCGGCCTGCCTGAGGGAGATTACACACACACCACCGT
Organism: Hypophthalmichthys molitrix; assembly: GCA_037950675.1. Classification (NCBI taxonomy): domain Eukaryota; kingdom Metazoa; phylum Chordata; class Actinopteri; order Cypriniformes; family Xenocyprididae; genus Hypophthalmichthys; species Hypophthalmichthys molitrix. The sequence goes on from CM075507.1 coordinate 20,615,544, forward strand.
GATTTATCAGAGAAAAGGATGGGATGGACTCCTCTCTCACTGTCTCTAGCTGTGGAATCTAATGGATTTATGAGCTGGAGATGCTGAAACAGAGATAGAGGATGAGGAAGAGAGAGATTCACACAGCATTTGTTAGTTATTTATACAGAGAAGAGATACAGTGAATCCAGCCAAAAGGTATATAGTATGAGAAAATTGAGCTTAATTTTGAAGCGAGACAGTTAAGGAAGTGCCTAAATATTAGTAATTTTACCTAAATTCTCATTCTGAACAGACAAATACTCTCATTCTGAACAGACAAATATTTTAATATACAGGGGCATAAAAAATATTTGAACAGTGGGGAAAGACTTTATTGGCTTGGCTCATGAATATTAATTAGCCAACAAAACATTAAAGACTAGACACAATTGATTAGTACTTTACATTGGCGCATTTGAACTGTCCATTGCCAAAGTGATCTGTTTTAATCTTAAAGTTGTCATTTTATGTGACACACGGAAACTCTTCAAATATGATTATTTCCCAAAAACAAACTTCTGAAAGTGGGGAGGGCATCTCTTTGCTCTGGTGTCCACTAAAAACTGCCAGTTATGTCTCTGCCAAGACTAAGGCATTAGAGTGGCACTTCAACCCCTGAGGATAAAGACAGGAACTAGGGAAATGGGCCAACCATAGCAGAGGTGCCAGTTGTAGAGGCTGAGGGTGAGGAACAGACTTGGCACTGGATGGCCTGTGGACAAAAAGTGGACATGGAAGACTTTTCTGTTCTTGGGAGGCAAATGGACTCAAAAGCACATCATGAGAATTTTACAGATTGAAAGCAGTTCTATAATATACATGTATGTATTGCAATGCAGCTACATTTTATTCCTGTATTTTACTGTAAATGTATTAAAGGGGACCTATTATGCCCCTTTTCACAAGATTTAATATAAGTCTCTGGTGTCCCCAGAATATGTCTGAAGTTTCAGCTCAAAATACCCCACAGATCATTTATTATAGATTGTCAAATTTGCCCCAATTTGGGTATGAGCAAAAACATGACGTTTTTGTGTGTTTCCCTTTAAATGCAAATGAGCTGCTGCTCCCAGCTGGCTTTCCAGAAGAGGGCGGAGCTTTAACAGCTTGCACTTCGTTTTCTCAACAACAACAAAGCTGGAGACTCTCACGCAGCCAATTTTTTGAGCCAGATTGTCAGTAAAGGTTTTCAGCCTTACATTGTTCAAACCAGAGTCAGACACTGATAGAGAGACTCAGGAAGAATTTTTAGAATGCAACTGGACATTTCTGAACGGTTAGTGGATAAATTTATGTAGTTGTTGTGGAGTTGATTCAACTCAACGACTGGCATGTGCCGTCATGTTAATGTTTTGTGCAAATCCAGCGTTGAATTGACCCTCGTTTGTGAAGCATCTGGGCGTAAAATGACGGCATGGCAACAACACTCTACTACAACAACTCTTCCTCATCTCTAAAGCAGCCCAACATGGCTTTGCCCCCTTTGTTGTATGTTCCCGGGGGCAGGGTTTATGTAAATTTTGGGGTTTGTGATGTCACCAACCCAGGAACAAGCTCACTGTAGTCCCTACCAGCCATTTGTTGTAGTCCTTACAAAGCGATTTCTGTAAAAGAAAATATCTCCCTTTGCATTGAACTTTGGGCATTGTAACTTTTTAGATGTTGTTTATACTCAAACAACAACATTACACACTAACTAAAGTTAAAAAAAAAAAAAAAAAAAAGTGAAATCATAATCAAGGACACCTTTAAACAGTGTGTGTACAATTTTTGCAACACATACAGTGGCCGGGAAATGTATATTATATCCCACCAAACCATGATTTTTTTTCCTGAGATACATTTTCTAATATTTATATAATTAATAAATTCATATATACACAATTCATGCAATTTTAATTAATGCACTGACTAAAAATTATTTTGGGACTGGATTTCTTTTCTGAAAAGAAAAAGAAAAAAGGTCTTGCATGATGTGTTTGCAGATGCCACTTGGTTTCATATTGTGTTATGTAATACATTTGACAATCATACATTTTAGTGTGCCTTAAAATGTACAAACACTCCCACTGCACATTAAGTAATTGGATCGCATATGCATATGCAAAAATCATGACACTAGCACACACCTTACTGTGAATGGGGGGTGCTGTCGGGTGGTTGTCTATTCCACACCTTATCTGGCCACTAGAGCCTCATCCTGTGACACAAACATACTGTTTCTCTGTCCTAAAATATCAGTGTGCATGTCTGTTGTAGCCTTGTCTTGTTCACTAGTGGAAACTCTTGCTGCCCAGTGCCAGCGCTAATTGCTTTTGACATTGTTTGGCCTCTTGCCGCCCAGTTTAGGACAAATCCTACATTCATGCGGCGAGGAACGCTCGCAAGACCCTCGACCCCATCCCCTCTCCTCCGCCTCCCGCCTCTTTAATTAACTGCTAAGAAACTGTGAGGACCGTGGTGGGAAATTTGCACACAAAGGGCCGGTGTCTGGCCTCTCCTCCCCTCATCTCTCCATCCTTTGCTCTAGTGCGCTCTTTCTCACCTCACACATCCCTTCATTTTGACCCATGTTCTTGTCCGGTACAACAAAGAAAGCTTCTTTTTTTCTTGTCTTGTCTTTCTTCTCACCCTCCGCTCTTTCCCTTTTAAAAAGCGGCCTTCCCTTTAACACGATCGTTGGGAAAGGGCCCGTCACCCTCTCTCCTCCCTTTCATTTCACTCCCTAGCTTTTTTGCTTTCTCTTTCTTCATTGCTCCTCGCCGATACTATTTTTTTCTCCAACATTCCCTCTGTCTTGCTCTTCCCTCCTTTTCATGGCTCTGCTGAGGGTCGCGGAGGCCCTTTGTGCGCTGGCGGATGGCGCTCTGAGGCAGTTAGCCGACTGAGTTGAGTGAGAGCCCTCCAGAGAGGCCTCAGAAGAATGCGGCAAGAGCAGAAGTGTAAACAGGTGGAGATCTCTATTGTGGAGCTCCGCAGAGTTTCCCGTGCTGCGCGCGCACACACTCAACATTCCTCCATCCACCCACTGTCAGTTATTGTTTTGGCCTTTTTTCTTCCTCCCACTTTTTATTCAGTCCCCACCATCCCAAAAGCAGCCTTTTGTGCTCTTGTTGGGCCACAAACTCCCAGCGGACCCCCCTGCTGTCAGTGGTGGGTCTCTCCCTTGGCAATCTTTGAGACATGGTTTGAGTGGGAAAGATAGGGTCTTGACTGGATCCATGCCTTGGTGACACAAAAGGACTTTGGCTTTGCTATTTTCATGCTCCCAGAAAGCATAACAAGATTATGCACCTATATGCAGTGTGCAATTTATAAAATTCCAACAGGGTCAAATTGTCAAAGTATAACTTTTGGAGCCCAAATTGTCTTTTAGTATTCATAGCTAACCGTCAACTTCTAGATTTCTGCTAGTTGTCAGTGTAAACCATCTTAAGGCCTACTGTATCATACTTGATATGCATTTTTAAGGCCTCCAAATTATCAACATGATCAAAACTTTTTTCTGAAAAACCTGCTGTACACAATCTGCTACATTCCTTCTGCCATCTAATTGATAGTTTATACTTTACCAAGTAAAAGGCCTTTTAGTATAATACTAAAAACGTCCACTTTCAGAACATGTCTTTTTGCTGTGAAATCGATATAGATTTTTATAAAGTAAATGTAAGAATATCTCTTGTATTGGATTAAAGGTTTGGCCCCCATCCCCAGCTAACTATATATAACAGTTTTTAAACTTCCACATTTGCTGTACATTGTAACCAAATGCACTTGAGGCTTACTATTCTTACGGTTACCTCTTCAGGTGACTTTTATTCATAAGCGTCTTTTTAGCGGCAAATGAAAATTCGCATAATGGTCCCCTTTACACCAGGCATTAGCATACGTTTTCAGTGACTGGAATCACTGGCTCACACTGGGAGTTGGTCTCAATGGTCTGGAATTGATTTTGTAAATGCATTTTCATTATCTGCATTCAATTATGTAAGCAATATTTAGATCTAAGGTTATGCTATAAATAATCATAATCATGTCACTAAGAAAGGAAACAAGAAATGATGAATCGATCTGAATTATCAGTCAAACTTTTTTAAAATTCTATAAACAACTGAAATGTTTCAGATAAATATCAGAGCATACATATACACATGATTTTTAAAAAAAAAAAAAACTAGTAGGCTACTTTTATTCAGCAAGGATGTAGTGACAATCACAATGTTACAAATTTTATAGTTTCCACAAAAATAGTAAGCAGCACAACTGTTTTCAACATTGATAATAATGTTACTTCAACATTAAATCAGCATAATGACTTCTGAAGGATCATGTGATACTGGAGAATAGAGTAATGGCTGCTAAAAATTCATGTATTTTTGTTCAAATAAATACCTTGGTGAGAGTAAGAGACTTCTTTCAAAAACATTAACTTCATACAATTCACACCTAGGCTAGTATTTATATACAGAGAGCACAAGCAGCTTTAACTTCCCATCATAAGAGAGATTTCTCTTTCCTAGCATTCATGCATTAACACTAATAAGGCTCCCTACTGCTACAGTATATGGCAACTGGCAAACATGGTGCAGTTAAAGATATTATTGTAGCATTAATAAATCAATAGAGAAGAAAAAGGCCTTTAAAACTGCAAGTGACCCAGATGGCTTTCTTCTGTAAATGTTTTCTTAGAGTAGAGTGACGGGGGAAAGCAGAATGTTAGTGCATGCATGCATGAATGTGTGTGTATGCTCAGACAATACCTGAAATGACACAATAACATAGACAATCCTAGAGCGCAACTCCAGAAACAAAATGACAAGCAGAACGAAAGAAAGAAAAACTTCTGTTCGCCTGGGGAATTGGCGCTGACCCATCTGTTGAAACCGCTCCACATATTGTGACCTAGATAATAGGGCATACTTGAGCTTCGTAGGTAGATCTAGTGATGCGTCTAAGCATTGGACACATATCGATTTATGTCTCTGAACTAGATGTCTTAAAATAGCGAGGGATTTTGCATAATTTGAAAAAGCAGACGGTAAGACGCTACCCTAATGATGCAGGCAAGAGTTGAAATGAATGTCTCAACAAACACATTTATTTGGTAAGAATGCTCTCTGTTCGTTCTGCTGTCACTTTCCTTAAGAAAAGTCTCTGTCTAGTGAAAAGACCGAACAAAAAACGTGAACAAACTGACTCTCTGAAACTGCTAGGCGCTCAATTGCCCACCCATCAGCCCGCTGTTCCTTTTTGGCCCCACTTTCTCATTATTGAAAATGTTGCTTTTATTTTGCTCTCTTTTCTTTGCTCGTTCCAAAGACGGAGGTCTTTTGTGCGAGTCCAGAGGACTGTGCTCTGGGTGAGGGGCTGAGGTGTATGGGAGAGAAAGTGATATCTCTAGCTCCTAATGAAGGAGCTGTTCTGTTTATGAAGGCACCTTTTCAGGCCCACCTGACCTCGGAGGCACCAAGAAAAAGTTCTAGAACACTGGAAGGGTAAGTGGGGAGCATGTGTATGTAGGGGGAAGGTGGGGTTAAGGACTAGGAGTTGCAAAAGAGCCCCCCCTTCAATCACTTTACCTCCGTAAATGCACAGAGACACAGGCAAGAGACATCCTCAAGAGTGCCCATTGTAGCTGGCAGTATTATGCTTGAAACAGAGGAAAATTAATTTGCTTTTTCTATAAAGAGTCCTTCTTTGCAGTCGAAAGGCCACTTCACAGGGGGGTGGGCTGGAGAGCCCCTGGTCCAATCCACACATCCGAGGGGGCACATGTGTGAACAGAGGCATACATTTACAACTGCCCAAGCTCAAACACTTTTCATTCAAACGCATGTATCTTTGCCTGTGTAGTGAAGTTCAGATTTGCTGAACTCTGACCTTTGAATTTGACCAATGCTAAAAAATATTACTAGGGAGACATTGGCTTCTAAAATCATACATTTAGGAGCCAAATTACTTTTGAATTACTTTTTTTTTTTTTAAATTACGGAATTCTGAATCAAAATGATTCATAGTTCAGTGAAAGAGTCAGCTGCAAACCCAGTATCGGCTCTGAACAATTCACTAAAGCACAAGCAAGAATCATTTGTTTGCAAATTAGACAACTTTACAAGATATGTCAATATAGCTGTTGGGCACCAAATCCTCTGCCATCTTCCTGTCAGTCATCTCTCCTTACACTCCACACGTAATAAGTGAAATCTGACTCCTGCTGCACTAGTGGCATCAATTCACCAAAAGCCAAGGCGAACTCTGATGACATCATCAAATCTTACTCCCTCGACATGAAAACAAGTGTGTGTGTGTCGCTTCCAATGATATATAGCTTTCATCATAACTCAGCAAATTAGACAGTTATAGACCACTGTTATAAGAATGAAGGATGTTAAAATATTTCAGCACTTTTCCAGCACTTCAAAGCTCAAACATCTGAATATTATCCAATTTAAATGTTATTTTTAATGTGATGACCAAAAGCATTTTTTTGTTCATCCTTCAAATATTGTCCACATTTGTAAAACTAAAAGTTTCAAGATGTATAGGAAAACTAACACTTGGTGAAATACAAATACTTATTTTAAAATTTAAAAAAAGAAATGAAACTACCACTATAACTAGTAGATGGCACAGAGGAGCACTTATTGGCTCAGCCATTTCCACTCCAATAGGGATGAAACGATTGCCGGATTGACGATAAATCATGATAAAATTCCCCACGGTTAGTATTACCATGTCATATTTAATTATCATTAAAACCGTATTCAATTACCGCGATTTGAACGTCTATAAAATAAATAAATAAATAAATACTGTCCAGCATTTAGCAAAGATTTAAGCAACAGTCTCATGAAGGCACAGCACACAGAGTAGTTTCATTTTGTGTGAGAACTTGGCAGAAAGCTGTGAGGTAAAGCTAAGAGAAATTATACAAATTAATTTATGAATTAATTAATTATATGAATGTAGGGTGAATTCAGGTTGATTGGGACACTTTTTCCCCAGTCCCAATCAACCTGAATTCACCCTACCTTTGAAGGTTCTGACTGTCTTCAGAAAAGTTTCGATGGCATTTTGTTTTCATCTTCGCTCCATGTAATGCCTATAAAGTAGTGTTTAATTGCAATGCTACTTTGTTTACGGAGGTTAACGGGAAATGGCTTTATTTCTGTGGTTCCATAAGTGTCAGAGAGTCTGGCCAAAAAACAGACAGAATTCACATGAACCACAATACATTTTAACAGCTGATGAAAAACAAGCTTATGTGGATTCTACAATTTTAAACAATTTGGATAAGGCATCTAGAATTATTTATGGAGCAGATAAAATAGTCAAATATTATCATTTTGACTTGACCTTTTTCTTTATTTAAAAGCTGAAATGTGAGGTTTACCATTTTATGAAATGTTTTTCAAAGCTTTATTTGAACATTTTGTATATGTTACTAGATAAACAGTAGTCATGTTGTCATTTGAAATCAGGACATCATTGATAATGTTATGTTTTCAGTGTTTTATACAAATAAGACGTACTTTTACTTGTTGTTTGTTGATTTTTAAATGTAAAACTTGGTGAAATGATTTACGTTTCAGTACTTTTTGAACATTTCCAGCACATTTTAACAATACTGTGATAATATTGATAACTGTGATAATTTTGGTCACTATAATCGTGATAAGAAATTTTCATACGGTTTCATCTCTACTCCCCAACACGTTTCATGTCTACTCTCCAACATGTTTTGCTTTTGAATTTATTTTAACAGATTATCAAATCACTATTGTAACATAAAAAATCTATTTTTGTCATTTTTGTACTGAAGTGAGAAGTATATATTTGTAGGAAAGGTCACAAGTTCTCATGAAAAACAAGAACTTTTCTTCAAATTCCAAATGCAATTAAAAAGACAGCGAGTAAAGAGTGCTATCACTGAAGCTGTCAGTCGGTTCAGTGCAAAAACTTTTTTTTTGCCTGTAATGCCTGTGATTGGCTACAATACTCAACGCTGCAAAACCATGTTGTAAATAGACACATTTGCAGTGCCGTTGAACCCATGTGACACAAATATAACAACCAGTCCACTTTACTTACTCTTCTCTTTTACAAATTATACAAAAGGTGCTATATAGCACTAAAAGTGGTTCTTGGCTCGTAATCATAGGGGAACCACTTTTGGTGCTATGTAGCACCATATCTTTAAAGGTGCTCTACATCACCTTTGTCAAATGGTGCTATGTAGAACCCATAAGAGGTGCCATATCGCATTTTATTTCTTCAACAAAAACGGTGCTAAACAGCACCAACAGTGGTTCTTTGGCTCGTAAAGAACCTTTAAAGGGGCTTAACAGGTTCTTTGAACGGCAGTGGTGCTATATAGCACCTTAACCACCCCAAGGAACCACTGAAGAACCATACAGGGGCTTAACAGGTTCTGTATATGGTAGCGGTGCTATATAGCACCTCAGTCATCCCAAAGAACCACTGAAGAACCACTGAAGTACCAAGATTTGGTGCTATACAGCACTTAAAGTGGTTCCCCTGTGATTACGAGCCAAAGAACCACTTTTAGTACTATATAGCACCTTTTAGAGTGTGTGGTAGCCTTACAACCTAATAATATATCTCCAATAACCCTCCGTTAATAATAAAAATATTAATTTGCATTGACCTGGCTAGGCAGCCTCTCACACCCAATTGGTGCCCCTGTGCTGCACTGTGCTGTGACTCTGCTGCTCGTGCTGTATGGAGCAGAGTAGATGCTTTCAGTTTATAACTGTAGCGTCTGTTGTCCAACTGAATTAAATGTTTTTTATTTCAATAAAAAAATCAAAACGACAGTGGGGGCAGTGCTGCAGTGGCCAAGTAATGTAATCGGTGTACGGTAACACAGACTACCACAGCAAGCATAGTTGTAATAAAGCAAAATGTTGCAAAATTACACTTATTTTTAAGCAATTAAAACATACATTATATTTTCTATATGTACACAAAGATATTTAAGTCTTTGTTGGCTTTTGTGAGTGCCAGGGTTGGGGGTCAAAGGTCAGCTTGAGTGTACTATTAGTACTACAATCAGCTTTGACTAATCATAGACCCTCAATCAGACGTGGTTCAGGAAGGCCACTGTACGCTGTCACCCCATCACATAACTTCACAAGCAGAACTGTAATCACAGCACCCTGGTCTGGCTCCTCTTTGTCAGCCTCACAGTAGTGGCATTAAATTTTAAGTGCGAATGTGATTATCGTGCCGCATTCATTTTTAATGGGCTTTGCCACTATGTGTTTTAACATGCAGCAAAGCACCACCGTCAGGCTGAGTCAGCCAAATTTTGTGCTGATGGTGCATATATTCGCATATATACATGTGCTGCTTATTTCTGCTTCTTTCTTTCTAACCCTTCTCTTATTCTTCACCTCTTTTTCTTCCTTCCTGGCAAGTTGTGGGACGAAGGCCAAGGCAATGGTTAGTGGTGCAGTGAACTTGCAGTTTGAGCTCCAACTAAAGTTTCAAACGCAGATTTGCTGAGCAATACATTAATTTAAAGGTGAAGTGTGTAATTTCTAGCTTTTAGTGTAACCAAATGGAACTGCAAAAATAGTGATAGTTTTAAACAGGTTTCCAGAACAAACCCCCTAACAATAAAATGCGAAAACTTTTTCAGCAGCCTTGGTTCTGGAAGTATCTTTCCTTTTCACTTTTCTCATATGGATTTAAAAAAAAAAAAAAAAAAAAAAAAAAGTCTTCATTTAAAGGGTTAGTTCACCCAAAAATTAAATTTCTGTCATTAATTACTCACCCTCATGTCATTCCACACCCATCATCTTCGGAACACAAATTAAGATATTTTTGATTTTTATCCCCCATAGAAGCAACATAATTACCACATTCAAGGTCCAAAAAAGTAGTAAAGACATTTAGAGTTGTCAAAAGTACTGACTTCGGTACCTACTTTGAGCACTGTTGAGCAGATTCGTAAACACCTCTGATTGGCCATTGTGTTGACGCGCTCATCGGATATGTCTATGATTGGCTTCAATGATCAACGCACGGCAGCGTTTGAAAGCACACGGAAGTGTTTGAATTTGAAAGCGTTTTGAAAGCGGGAGCGCGAGCATCTGAAAGCAGGCTTTTATCAGCAGACTGGTCCGCGATAGACGGCTGCTTTCAAATGCTCCCAACCTTAATGTTATGAAGCGATTAGAATACTTTTTGTGCGCAAAAACAAAACCAAAATAGACATCATTCAACAATTTCTTCTCTCCCCTGTCGTTTTCTTATGCTGTTTACGTTGTATAGACAGTGCAGGCTTCCGGGTCCAACATCAGAACGCCAAAGGTAGCCACACCCCAAATTAACACCATTGGTTGAGCCAGTGTTGCTGTGTCTAAATAAATAAAACAACAATAAATTGAAATAGCCACAGAGCCACAATCATAACAACCTGCATCAACCTATGAATGGTTTAGTTGTGTTGTCTATGCTCAAAAAGCTGGGGCAGGAGAAAGTACTTTAAATTACACACTTCAGCTTTAAATGAACCAATGAAAGTCCAGTTTTGACAACTTGATTAAGAAAAATCTACATGTTCATAGACGTCTTTGAAAAGACATTGAAAATAATCAGCCACGACTTTCCTTAGGGTATTTGTTGGCATCTTTATCTATTCTAGAGCAATAAAGAAAATGGGCCCATCTTACCACTGCCAGCGCAAAAGCGAACAAAGACATGATTCAACATAGAGGAAGAAAGAACTGAAAGGTGATGCCTCGTGGGAGGGAAGCAGACAGGAAGTCTGCCAAATCAATAACACATTATTAGTTCGGGGGGCATGAAAAGAGATAGGTGAACCTTAATACACCTATGATATCTTCATAATAACAATATTGAGATTTATAAATAAAGGGGAGGGGGGGGGGGGGGTGTTGAAGGCAGATACTCGGGACAAGTGAATTCCAGCTGGCTTTATTAGCTGCCAGTCTCACTGCCAATATGTTCCTTGACTTCACTGCCCGAAATGGTAACTGTCCTTCGTCAGATCAAATTAAAGAGACTGACAGGCAATAAGAAATTTGCGACATTAAATGCATTTTCCTTTGCTGTGCATTCATGGCTCTTTACATACAGAAGTGTGTGTGTTTGGGGGGGGGGGGGGGGGGGATAGAATTTTCTAACTCTAGGTACTCATAAGCATTGACAATGACACAGGAAGCTCAAAGACATGCATGTGACATCCCATCACTTTTTCACGTTATTGGTCTGTGTGGTGTCCATAGAGTTTAAGGATGGTGTGGACCTGGTGAGGAGGAATTCATCTGCATGCTATATTACACAACCAAAATTGTTTCTAGGGTTATGAACTACTATTTAATTGCAGTTTGCTGCCACATTGTGCATCTTTCTCTGTCTTTTGTTCGTTTATTTTCTCTTTCTTCTACATTTCTCCAGATGCACTGTTCACAGGAACCCCCCAATCCCTCTCGAGCTGACTTTTTGTTCAGCGGGCCACACAGGGAGTGTTCTGTAAGCTGCTCTTGCAAAGAACTAAACCCACTTCAGCTTCAGATTCTGACAGAAGAAAGAAAACTGAATAGAATGTTGCAGATGCTCAGGCTCTGCTGAGATCAGAAATATGGTGGGCTAAGCTTTATTTTAGGTGCTTTAAGTCATTTTCCTGTGTTAAAAAAGTATAAATAGCCTTCAGTACTCTATATCAACAGGGACAATGTACAAATACAGTAGTTAAAAAAAACTCTGAAACAGTATAGAAGCCTGTTTCAAAGTAAAAAATATAAATAAATAATATAAAGTCACAATTACAAAGAAATTTTGAAGTTTGTTTATATCTCACAATAGCCAGGTTTCCATCCAATGATTTTTTTGCAAAAAAAGGTTAGCGCTTTTAAACTGGATGGAAAAATTTGGTACTGACTTATTGGTATCTGCCAGATACAACAATTCTGGCTGATATTGATAAGCCAATAATTATTTCATGTTATTGTGGATGGCAGATATTATAATTCAATACTATTTTAAACCAAAAAACAAAACACTAACCTAAAATTAAAATGAAATGAATTTGAAATGATTCATTTCAAGATTTGCTAAAGATTAAGTTTAACAGTGTTAATAAATCATTAGTGTTTTAAAGATTAAGTTTAAGTGAGTGTTAGATGACAGCAAGTTCAATGAAGTATATAGAATATTACATTACATACCTGAAATTAAAAACAGACAAATATCTGCAACATTGCTCGTAAATAAGTACTGAACTGAATATATACTTTGTATTCGCTCAGTACTACATCTTAACATGCTCACATTACAAGCACATATCAACATGAATGTTATTTCAAATTATTACACACACACACACACACAAAAGAAAAAATGGAATCTTAAGCAATTTGCCAAAACAAGCACTCAAATTGAGACAATGCCAAAAACACAAAGCTGTCGCTCTAAGAGACTCCAAGGCCTGTAGTTGGCACTAAACTAGCTCTGCTATAGGCTGTATACCCACTGGAGACCTATAGAGACCTGAGTTTCATGCCAGGAGGATTCCCTGCTTACATAACCCTGCCAACTCAGAGGCCCGTATAGGACTGAGTACATGTGGGTATATGTTTGTGCATGCCCTCTGTGCCCTCTCAGTGTGCGGCATGTACTCGGTTGCCCTGTAGGTCAGAGGTATTGGGCACAGTGCCTAGCACTGACACAGACTGGGCATCTGACTCCTGTCACTGTTCCCATTGCCCAGGCAGCAACAGCCTGGCATGGGCCATCGACAACTGGTAATTTTGGCACACAGACCCAAAACATTCTTCCACATGCCATCTATTCAGCCTAGAGCTGTTTGGCAGACATTCCTCCCCCCGATTCTGTCTGAGGCGGCCTCTCATTTCCTAATCATTAAATAGTTTGTATTTTGAATCTTTTTCCATGTGAAACACACTTGTTTAACTTGTTGCTGTAAATGTGCTGTTTGAAATTTTTCTTTGTATTTGATTTTAGATTCTGTCTGTTCAGTAGCATGGATATGAACTTGCTTTATGTGCCAAATGAGTGTTTTACAGTATATCAGATACATGATTTAAAGGAATATGGGTTCAAAACAAGTTCAACTCAAATGGCAGACAGCATTTGTGACAACAACAACAATAATGGAGGTTAAGATTAGGCAATTAAAATGGATATAAATAGGGCCAATTCTAAGAGGATCTAAAAGCCAAAATGTGAAGCTTAGCATTTTATACATCTACACTACCAGTCAAAAGAAACAGTAAGATTTTTAATGTTTTTAAAAGAAGTTGTCTGCTCACCAAGGCTGCATTTATTTAATTAAAAATACAGTAAAAACAGTAACATTGTGAAATATTATTACAATTTAAAATAACTGTTTTCTATTTGAAAATATTTTTAAATGTAATTTATTCCTGTGATGGCAAAGCTGAATTTTCAGCATCATTACTCCAGTCTTCAGTGTCACATGATCCTTCAGAAATCATTCTAATATGCTGATCTGCTGCTCAAGAAACATTTATTGAGTACAATTGTACAAAATATTTGTGTACAATATTTTTTTTTTTTCAGGATTCTTTGATGAATAGAAAGTTGAAAAGAACGGCGTTTATTTGAAATATAATCTTTTGTAACATTATAAATGTCTTTACTGTCACTTTTGATCGATTTAATGCATCCTTGCTTAATAAAAGTATTCATTTATTTAATTTATTTAAAAAAAATAAAAATTCTTACTGACCCCAATTCGGTACCTATATCGGTACTGAAATTTTAAAAATGTGACGCTTTGAGCACTGTTTAGCGGAATAGTAAACACCTTTGATTGGCCACTGTGTTGACGTGCTCATCTGATATGTCTGTGATTGGCTTTAATGATCAACGCACGGCAGCGTTGTAAAGCACACGGAAGTGTTTGAATTTGAAAGCGTTTTGAAAGTGGGAGTGTTTGAAAGTGTTCAAACACTCCAGTGTGTATCTGTGTAAGCACTTGGTGAAGAGCTTCACTGATGACTATTTACAACGTTTTTACAGCATTGATCATTGAAGCCAATCACAGACATATCCTATGAACCATGTACAAAATGGCCAATCAGAGGTGTTTTTACGAATCCGCTCAACAGCACTCAAAGCATCACATTTTTAATGAAATTTTTAAAATTTCAGTACCAACTAGGTATCGAAGTCAGTACTTTTGACAACTCTAGGATGTTTTGTTACATTTTATGTTATTTAGTTAATGTTTATTGCATAATTTTAGTTTTGTGTGTTATCCTGATGGTGTTTTGTATGTTTATTGATAGGCCACTCTGATTCATCATGTGCCTTTCTATTTTACCACCTGTATTATTATTTATTATGGTGATTATCAGTACATTTTAACGGAAAAATCAGATTTTTAGTATCTCAAGTGGATTGCTATATTATTATTATATCACTTAATGAAATATACCATTATAAGTTGTAAAATACACCAAACATTTTTTTTTTTTTAATAAATTTAACAGGATATTCATTTAGAGTGTAACTTCACACAGAAAATATTAGCGATTTTTCACACTAAAGTCATGTTAACATTGTTCACATTTATTGTTAGTGCCTCACTGAAGTCTAAATTAACGTTTGTGGTAATCAACATTATGCCACAAGTGCTGTCAAATGAGCTTAACTTGCATTGAACCCAGACAATTCTTTTAATGAAGCCCACATATTCTCACCACTCTGTGACATTTCAGCCCCTTTTCATGAGCAAACACACCTCTATCCCAGGAGGTTTTGTGGCTATGAAGCTTTGCAACATGGTGCCTGGTGTGTAAAATAAATAAAAACGCATGCTAACACAATTGGGTGGGAGACCTTGCATGTGTGTGTGTGTGTGTGTCTACGTGTGTGTACAGAGATGGATCACCACCGCCTCTATCTTCTCCGTGGCCATGCCTAGCAGCGCGTCAGCAGCGGGCCGATTTACATTAGGGAGATTTAAGCTGTCTGAGCCAATGGTGACAAGTCAAGGTGTTTCACTTTAATTACAGCCGGCAAGGTCACCTCCCTCCCCGCTCACCCTCACTCACAAGGAGTACAGAGAGATGGCAAAGAGAGAAAGGGAGCGCTCACATATGTTTTTTACATTTATGTTTAAAGACCCCATGTTTCTGAACACAGCACAGCCTTAATTACAAACACTGGCACGTGACCAAACGTCTCTTGTGCTTCCACAGCGACAAAACAGACATGTTCACATGGAAACAGTCTGTTAGAAATAATACCTCATGACAAAATAAATGCTGAAGCATGGAAGGCTATTTCTTTAATGCTTCGCATTGCATTGTGGATGACATAATGTAGTATGATGCCATAATACGACAGATTTTGCTTTTTTCAGCTCTTCGTTTTACAATAGCTGCCTCTTTTGCGCACCCCGAGGCTGTTGTTCTGTAAAGTGGATATGACAGGCGCTGAGTGCAAACAGTAGCTTAAAGGTGTGAGATTTCAGACCATCAGTAGCCCTCTGCAGGATTCAGGATACTGCGCTGATGAGAGGTGTCAGACAGGTGTCTAGGGGTCTTTTTCTCTCCATCCCATGACAAGTGAGAGCAAGCCCCCTGGGCAAGCTGATAGTCTACATTGCCTATCTCCTCACACATCTGTCATTGAATCCCAGGCCTCACTTGCCCCTTTTCCACCAACAGGATCCTGGTACTGGTGCTCAGTCTAGAACCTTTTCTCACATTTACATTGCAAAAGCTGGTTCAGGGCCAGGAAAACAGATAATAGGGGCTTTCGCACCGGAGGAATCTTTTCATAGTTCCTAGAACTAATGGCGGAAGTGCCCACTTTTTGCCGTGTTCGCACCGCAGGAACTGGAAACTATTTTAATTCTAAGAACATCTTTTACGGGAACTAAATTAGCTCCTACTTCAGTATAGGGTCTAACCCAGATAACCCACAATAGGAGCTACCAGTGATGCAAGTGTAAGCTGATTGGCCGAACGCACGTGAAACACCAGCACCCACCATTTTTAAAAAGGCCGTGTACACACACAGTTTATAGCCACAAACTAACTCTACGAACATGGAAAACAGTGATTGATGGACGACTCAACCTTTACGCTAGGGAGAAAATCCAATGCGACTTTGAGGGGACAAAGCAAAACCCTTTTTCATATAATGCTTACTCCATATGGGGGGCTTCAAGTCAACAATTTGAAAAACACTGGTATAAAGACACTAAATTACTTTAGATAACAAAACATGTTAAAAGACTAAACAACGACCACAATGTGTTATTTATATGCGCTCAGGTTAAGTAGTAACATAGTTATGTCATCGTTCGACTCTGAAGTCTGCATATGGAAAAAGAGTATGTGTGTGACTTTAACATGTAAACTGAAACATTTTGAAAGCATTCCTTTTTGGAAGCACCATATCAAATTCACATGATTTGTCTGGGACTTATCATGCTCTTACGTTCCCAGTCTAGCATCTCGGTTCTACGCAATATTACAGACAGAAACCCCCACGGGATGTTTAAGAGCAGAGCTCACTGAGTGGCATTGAATTCAGATCTAAACGCACACAAACGTATTTGCACATGCACATACAATCGGGAAGACGGTGAGCTGTCAGTTAAATGCAGCCATACCTTTCTTATCAGCATCACAGCTTTGCCAGAGAAAGCCATGGTCAAATTAAAAGGAAGGGGGTGTAAAGTGGAGAGAAAAAAGAGGGAAGTGCCTTCTGGGGAAGTTATTAAAAAGAGAGGGGGTGGAGGGAGAAAAATAGAGAGCATAGAAAGCTGGCTGCAGTTCAAAGGGGGAGGGTCCTTTGCCTCTTAAGACTCCAAATGGCAGTTGCTGGCAAGGCTGCAAAACACACAATGCCTCGTGGCCAAATGGCAACACGCAACTCTCTGACAGGGAATAGTAAGGGGGGAGGGGCTAAGGGGCAAGGAGGTTAACTAATTTGGTACCATTTCTTGTCTAGGCAAATGAAGGAAATGACCTAAAGTGATGGTAACCCTTAACCACAGGGAAAATGAGAAAGGGTGAAACCTTGGGCCAACGGGAATTGGGCTCTGTATGTTTATTTATCATTTTTATGACTGACTGTTATGAGAGACCTGACTGACTCTATCATTTGGGTCTCTATAGCTTATAATCATGATAGGCAGATTTTAGCCTTAGTTACAGTAAATGCATGAACATGTGCGAATACCGTGGTTGGAAATGTAAAAGGCAAGCAGGATACATAAACTATACAGATCAACCCATATGCGTATGTATACCAACTATATCTAAACCACCAATTTAATGAGACACTATTTCATTGCATGTATGCAGCTAAGCAGATTTATGCACAGTCCTCCTCTCCCACCGCTGCTGTAGCCCTGACTTCAGGTCAGTAGCAAGGCTAGATGGAGGAACGCAAGCTCACAGTTCATCATTACAGTCTGCAACGCGAGCCCAAAGCACAACACAACCAATCTCATTCTTAATCACACTGGTTATACGATACAGCACATGGAGACCAACACAAATCAGCTCTGGCAGTACAAGAACATGTTACAATGTAATACTAAGAATATTATTCATATAATTAAAATGTTTTATACTTTTACGCAACATCACATGAGCAAGAGCGCGGATGTTCAGGTAAACACAGTCACGCGACACACAGACCAACAGCATGATTGCTATTATGCGTTTATAGCTACAACAGTTCAATAAACAAGAAGATAATGTTGATTAACTTACATATATGCAGTACTTCCTGGTAATTTGTCGGTTTTCGCTCTGCCAACCGAGATAATTCCAAATAAATCCACAGCAGAACTTGAATGAATCAGTGTTTCGGAATCGGATGAGTGAATGATTCAATGACTCGCTTGAAGACGGTCACATGTTTCGTTCCTACAGTAAATAGGCTTGTTCAAGATGCCTCGACGCTGCGCAGACCGATGAGCGTATGACATCAAAGTACCGCGATAGCTTTTGGAGAGCATACGACTCCTTTTGAATCGTTTGCTCGCGGTACTTTGATGTCATACGCCGATCGGTCTGCGCAGCGCCGATGCATCTCGAGCAAGCCTAATGAATCACTGTGTTTGAACGAATCGAATTAATGAATCACTCATAAATACCGCCGCTATAAATGAAACAGTGTTTGAACAAATTGACTTGCACAAAAAAGACACTTGTTGCCACCTACTGGAGAGATGTAACCTACAAAAAGGTCATAGAAAAAACATAATGCAGCTTGTTGGCCTGAATTAATATCATAAAAATCAATGCATTTATATCATGATAACTCTGATGTTGATCCATGTTGCACATGCAGATTAAAAAAAAAAAAAAAAAAAAACGATGCTGATGTACATTTGTGCATATACTGAAGGCCAAGTGGGATAATGGGGGTTGAATGTGGGGTGTCTGTAAGAATTTACTGGCTTTGGCCCAGTACCTCATGCCGCAACAAACAATGACCTAAATCTAATGACACACGACCCATGAGTGCACACAGAGTCTGCGCAAAGGGTCCTTCCTGGCCCATCTGTCAGACTGCAAATTGCAAAGCCATTGAAAAGTCACATCAAAGTTGATTGTTCATGTACGCACACTAATGTCAACATAACAATGAAATGTGAGTTCCAGTACAGATTTCATAACATATTACTGTTGTTCTTAGTCCAGTCTGAAAACACAATCCGCATTACTACAGAGCTCATTTTGAAAAACAGCATTTCTGTCTCCCAGGCTGAACAAAGCGAAGGGCCAGCCAGCGTTATGTGGTCATTCAAGAGAGCGAGATTTGAGGTGAATAGGCCCATATTCAGACTTGACAGCAACAGCTGCTGAAAGATCTACAAGCTAACAGCTGCTACTTTCAAAATGCCTTTATTTTTTTCTTTATTTTCAATTAAAAGCCTTTTTTCCTCTCTCGATCCAGCTCTTTGCTAATAACATAATGGCAGGTGGAATGTCATTGCTGGGTGTAATGCAGCTAAGTCCTGGTTGCTGTTTTAATGCCTTTCTAATTGGAGCCCACTCTCTGCCACAGTGTGCGGAAGGCAAACAGAAATGATTTGTAAAATAACGACTGCGGAACTAATAACTAGCCCTCATCCTAATGTAAGGCTTTTTGTGAGGTGGAAAAAAACTGTGCGAGCCCTAATTGGGTTTGCCTCAAAAAGACGTTTTAAACTCATCATTTCATTTCACAGGCTTTTTATGTCACATTTTGCTGGAGAAGAAAAAAAGTCGAAGAGAGAGCGCTCTCTCATCCATTTTGAGGTTAATGGTCAAGTTTCAAGCTTTTAAAACAGGGTGAAACCACGCTGAAAGGATTTGGGTTAATTAACTAGAAAGGTGTTTTACTTTTTTGCTTCTCTGGATGACTTTTCAAAGTGATATTTTCCCATGCCACACAAAAACAAACAAGCCATGGTTCCTCCTGAAAGGAACTTACAGAGATGGTGCGTGGCTCAGCAGATGATACACCGCATTAGGTATTCTAAAACAAAATTTTTCCAACATTTTGCAGATAAAATGTCTTCAATACCTAGGCCTCACAAAGAGTTTCAGCCAATAATCAGCCAATCTCCTCAGTCTAAACTCTGACGTATACTATGAGTAGGAGTGTAACAATATATTGTTATATCGATATATTGTTATATAAAAATGCGACAATATGTATCAGTGATGTGAACAATATGTAGGCCTATCGTGATATAGAGTTTGTTTTATCCAAGACTCAGCTTACTGTATTTATCAGGTATAGTTCACCCAAAAATAAAAAATTCTGTCATCATGTACTCACCCTCATTTCGTCACAAACCTATAAGATTTTCATTCCTCTTCCAAACACAAATGAAGATACATTTTATGATACCTGAGAGATTTCTGGATTTCTTTCCCTCCATTTAAAGTCCAAGCCTATTCAAGTGATGTAATAAGAAATTTAGCATGTTAATCA
Organism: Hypophthalmichthys molitrix; assembly: GCA_037950675.1. NCBI lineage: Eukaryota > Metazoa > Chordata > Actinopteri > Cypriniformes > Xenocyprididae > Hypophthalmichthys > Hypophthalmichthys molitrix. Next base: position 20,635,557 of record CM075507.1, read on the forward strand.
ACAGTACAATATCTTTTCAATATCTTTTTACCAAATGTCTTAGAAGTAATAATAATAAAAAAGACCTCTTTTTTATTTTGGCTTAAAGTATCGCAATAGTGTTGCGAGTTCAGTATTGTGAATAGTATTGAATCGTGAAATGAGTGTATTGTTACACCCCTAACTATGAGTGTTAGGGTTTAAATAAAAGTAGCAATGCTACTAACTTAAGTGCTTACTTTACTTTTCATAACATCTCAGTATATAGCTATTTTTTCCATCAAGAATTTTTTGTAATAGCCTATTATATTGCTCGTGCAGCTGTCCTGGTCCCTGCCTGTGTTTCCCTGTATTGTTTAATTGACTCTTATTTTGAAGTTTAGTTTTGTTCCTATTGTTCCTGTGTTCTGTCTTCCTGTGTTTAGTTCCTGTTTCCTTTGTTTTCATTGCCTACCTTGTTAGTTTCTATCTTCACCTGTCCCTGGTTAGCCCTTGTGATCCCTGTGTATTTATGCTGCCTTCACATGCTCTGGAATTATTGTAAATACGAGTTTCCTAGGTAAAAATTGTACACGAACGCCCAACGATTTCGATATTTCAGTTGTGTTTTGTCAGTTGTAGTTCCTGTAATTTGTTGTGCTCCTGGTTTCTCTGTTTTGCATTATGTTCCTGATTCCCTTGTTTGGATTATATTCCTGTTCCAGGACTGGATTATCTGTGTTTGTGCCTTTTTCTTTTCTATTTTCTTTTCTTTTTTTCTTTTTCTTTTTTTTTTTTTTTTTTGATAAACTGTGCTTGCATTTGTAATTCTTGCCTCTCCTTGTCCCTGTTTACACATTACAAAAGCAAACTGAGGTGAAAATGAATAAATAAATAATAAATAATTAATTAAATATATAATATATTAAAAAGAAAAAACATTTGTAGTTGCAAAAACATTATAGTACATTAATAGTACACTGCAATAGTACATTAATATGAAAATATTTATTTGAAAAAACTATTAAAGTAAATTATAAAACTATAACTATTACAAATAATATTTAGTTAAATGATGCTGTTCATCACTAAGCTTTCAGTTAAGTTAATTATTTTCTAGTTTCACTGAAAATAGTTTAAAATTAATAAATTTTAAATATTAAAAATATAAAATGAAAATAGTAGCTTTTAATGCATTTAGATAATACTTTTTATTAGTAAATTGTGGCTAACTATTTTTTCAAAAAGGAAGTTTGACTGTAATTGTATTGTTTTAAATGTTGAGTAGCATGATGTAGCTATAGCTGGTAGAATAAAATAAGCCTCATAAAACCTGGATTGGGTTGCTGGTGTGTTAAAAAAGTGTGTTAAACCAAATGCATCAGTGTAATATAGGTAGTACTATGCAGGAAGACTTCAGACGACTTCAGTCTATAAACAGTCCAAACAGAGCTCTCCGTCTAGCCTGCATTAGTGTCCTGACCTGCAGGTCCTGTTGAATCTCTGTCACATTGTAATAACCTGTCTTTTATCTTAAACACCTCCTCTCCCCTCAGGCCATGGTAAAGCACCTGCAAGCCTGACATATATCAAAAGATAATGGTAAAAGCTGGAAAATCTTTTTTATTGGAGTCTCCCTCCACTAGCAGGCAAGATGTGGCAAGGTGTACAAATTAGCCTCGGTTCTTTTCGGCTGTTTTACTCGTAGATAAACAATGTCCTTAAAAAGCCTCTTCCTACCTTCCCTGCTACTCTGTTTTTTAAGAGTTTGAAATATTATCTTGACAAAAATAGCAGGGGAAATAAGCCCAAGTTGAGAAAGTATATAATTCGTCTAGTGCTACTCTGTGTATTTGTTTTGCTAGAATGCTAATGAACAGGGGACAAAAAACTTCGTAAAGCAGCATTCATCAATATTTGAAAACTATTGCTATATGTAATTCATTTACTCTCCAATATTCCTTACAAAACTCATTCAGATCATCACAATTTACTATAAATGATACAAAATATGCACATATTGCCAAGTTCAGTGCTCATCAGGTGTCGTCTCATATATTCAGATCTCCTTTAGCAACAGTCTGCATATAATACTGTAAAGCAACACACAGGAGATATGTTTTATGATATCATGTCTCACAGCAGTATCAAACTGAAATGGGGTAAATTAGGCTGTCTGCAGCCTGTAGCTATAGGTGAAAGCCACGCAGTGGACAACATCCACATCCGAATTCATCCGCTTTCACACACCTGCTCCAAAGCACAGCTGCAACACTCCTTCCACTCCACAGGAACTCACTTTCACATGCTTTAAAGTGGTAGAGCTAATCTGAGATCAGATCGAGCTTGACAGAATGGATGTTGCTCACGGAATGCTATCTATAAGACTGATCTGGAAACAGTATAGCCTCAGGTGGCCGCCTCACCTTAAAATACCTATTTTATATACCAGCGTCTCAATTTCCCTGCCAAACATCTGCTTCCGAGTTCTTTAACTACCCCCATTATGGCTAATTACATGAGATTTTATCTGAGGACCGACTCTTAAAGTTCACTTACATCTCGCCTGCGTACAAGCCAATGGGCCGAGAAGTCTGTGTGTTAACATGAGCCTTATGCGACAGATGAGAAAGAGAGAGTGACATTAGGGGACGTTCAGAATGGCAGAAATGCCCGCTCCAGCTGGTAGTGATGTCTGTGCCAAATGTTTGTCGATGCGAGCAGCTTGCCGGAACATGGCAGTAGAGAACTGCAAGGCCTCCACATCGACCAGCTCAAAGCTACAGGACATCAGCTGCTGAACCCAGATATTCACTCACTGCCCAGATGGACCCATACAGGCATTAAATATAGCATGGAAAAAAATACTGGACATCACAGGGATAACCGGGTGAAACAGCACATTTCACAAGAATTGCAGCTTGAACAAATATATGAAGAATGTCTGTATGAGTTGCTGTTACCAAGACTGTGTAACCATTGGTTAGCACCACTTTGTTGAAACTAAAGACGGCCTCAAAATGCTAAAGCAGGCTTAAGCACACTATGCATAAATACATAAATGGCTTGTGTAATATAGTAAATTAGAGATTACATTAATTCTTGACCATAACTCTAAACATGACAATCGGAATATTATATGACCGTTACATTATGCACTGTATAGATGTATTGTGTACATCATCAGAATTTTTTTTACCTTTGTACCTTACCCACCCTTAAAGAGTGTATATTATTATTATTGTCCCCTTTAGGTGTAGATAAGGTGTCCATCTAAGGGTATTACTACAGTGACAAGCTAATTGTACAGTAAAGCTGTACTGTACTTTAAATTGTAACGTTTTTTTCTGAGAGTATGATCATATGTTTATGCCACAGCACCGTGGTTCTCAACCAGGGGGCCAGGACCCACTAGGGGGCCTCAGTAAACTTCCAGGGGCCAATTTGTTTTAAAATTATTTAATTATATTAAAATAGTCTTAATTTAAATGCTTAAAACACTAAAAATAAAAATATATATGCACTGTATAACTCATGTTCAAAATACTCAAAACATTTAAGTAAATAACATAACAGAACCCTCTGTAAATCCCAACAACACAACATAAAACACTGATGTCTCCCTATGTTAATCTTGTGCAAAAACAAAAAATAACACTTAATTTCAACATTTATTTTTCTTATACAGTCTGATGCAAAGCATACTACAATCAAATTTTGAGTTCATACAATTTTTTTTCTATTAAGTACAATGAACTTTCATTATTATTTGAGTGAAACCAACTCATTTCATTTAATTAATTTTACTGTTCAGTTTTACAGTGTGGATGTGTAACATTAAGCTGACATCATATTTTGTCTTGGACAAAGTTGGGCTGACAACACTTCTCAAAAGTTAGTGAAACACAAAACTGCAGTAGTCCCGCCCGATGAGCGTGAGATGGGGAAAGAAACTCCCAGAAGCAGCCAGAAATCTTGTTAGTTCATTTGGCTAATGGTGGCCGTGTGAAATATTGAGACTGGCTTTCATTAAGGCAGGGCTGTTTTATTTGGCAACGTATAGCTCGGAGGACTGCCTGTTGAGTAAGCAGGGCAGCTCCATCTCGAGTCTGCGGATGAAGCAGAGAGCGGCGCATGAGAAATGATAGGAAGGCGTCTGAACAGAGCAAAATCAAAGGGAATCTAGTGTAGTACTTCACTGAGCACCGATTCCTGAGGTGGGTGATGTATGAATGTTTGATGAATCTACCACCATCTTTGCTGGAGCCTCCCCACACACGCGCAAGATTGAGTGCTCAGGCAGAGGTTTTGATAGGCATGCATAAGAGGGACGAGGATGAAATACCCTCGCGCGCACACATGTTCGAAGGCGCGCACACACGCGGAGCGCTCAGAGCCATCGGGAGGGGGCGTGGAGGTGGGTATGTAGAAGGATTCGGGCTGTCAGTTGCCAAGATGAGTGCTGACAATCAGTCAGTGGGAGAACAATGTTTCCTGTCAGTAAGTACTCTAATCACCTCACTACAGTTTTAGTTAAACTGCTTTCTGCACGCGCGCCTCTGACACCCAAACCGCTGTTCAAAGACTACCCTGAGGGTGGGGAGGTGGAGGGGGGTAGTCAGCACCAAGACAGGTAGGAAGGAGGGAAACAAACAACTGCATTTTCACCTCTCGCCGTTTTCAAAGCGCGCGGGAGGGTTGCGAACGGCGCGAAGAGAGAAAAGCGGCTCGCGCTGCCTGCTTCACTCCAGCAGGTAGTGCCTGTCAGAACACATCGATGTCTACTAATTGGGTCATTTTTGATACGAGGACGGCGTGCCAGCGTATTGATGGGGGAGTGATCGGGGAGCCAAGCGCCTGTGAGGCCGCTCTGGCACGCGATCAAAGCCGACGCGAACGCCGCCTGCAGACAATCTGGCACGGGCCGGGCACTGCCAGGCGCAAGAGCATCTGAATACAGGCCCGGCGCCCCTGCTGCAGTCACAGGAATGTAATTTGTTACATGGGCATTTCGGAGCTGTTGAAAGAGGAGAGACTTAATCCACATGTGTAGTATGAAATTGGTGGTTTTGTACCAGTCTATTCCTCCAAACAACCGCTTCTATCCCTTCCAATGTCTCAAATCCCCCCAGGAATGACCACGCTGTTTAGGCTGTGAAGGCGGACAGGAATCTCTAATCTGTACTCGTTGCTTGCTTTGACAAAATTTCGCTCTTTTTGTGTGTTTGTGTATGTGTCTATTGGAGATTCTTATGGCTGGAGCGAGTGATGTAGAAAGGGAAAAATACCCCAGGAAGTGCGCGCTATCATCCTCTCAGCATCCGTCCATCCCCCGTCATGTTAAAAAAGACAGGAAAACACACCTCCCTCCTGCACTTGTTTGTTTGCGGAGTTGTTTTTTCTTTCCCCAACTTCAGTGAGTATGTTCTTGATTACACATTTGTTTATACTGTCACATTTGAGACATTTGTTTATCCTGATTTTTTTAAATGTTTGTAATGAGGAATATATATATATATATATATATACACACACACACACAGTCCAACATTTATACAGACACCTTGAACATTTCATTCATTAATGCAGTTTATTCACTTTAGTTTAAAAAAAAATGGTAATAAAATATGACAAGATCTCAGAGTTAAACTGTGTCAGACAAAAATAATCTTAATTATGTCAAATAACACTTAAACAAAACATGGTCAGGTCAAAGTGTCTGAATAATTTTTGGTTCCAAATTTTTATCAATTTTACTGGTAGTCCATTGTATGAAGAATTACAGTTTACTTTATTTTGCTATCCTCACTTACATAAATGAACTATAGTGTCCTGCACCCACTAGTAAAAATATATCAAAAATATAAAAAATGTCTAAATAATTTTTGGTTTCACTGTATATATATATATATATATATATATATATATATATATATATATATATATATATATATATATATATACACTACCAGTCAAAAGTTTGGACACAGTAAGATTTTTAATGTTTTTAAAAGAAGTTTCGTCTGCTCACCAAGGCTGCATTTATTTAATTAAAAATACAGTAAAAACAGTAATATTGTGAAATATTATTACAATTTAAAATAACTGTTTTCTGTTTGAATATATTTTATAAAGTAATTTATTCCTGTGATCAAAGCTGAATTTTCAGCATCATTACTCCAGTCTTCAGTGTCACATGATCCTTCAGAAATCATTCTAATATGCTGATCTGCTGCTCAAGAAACATTTATTGTGTACAATTGTACAAAATATTTGTGTACAATATTTTTTTTCAGGATTCTTTGATGAATAGAAAGTTCAAAAGAACAGCATTTATTTGAAATATAATCTTTTGTAACATTAGAAATGTTTTTACTGTCACTTTTGATCGATTTAATGCATCCTTGCTGAATAAAAGTATTCATTTCTTTAATTTCTTTTCAAAAAAATAAAAATAAAAATTCTTACTGACCCCAAACTTTTGAACGGTAGTGTATAATGTTACAAAAGCTTTGTATTTCAGATAAATGCTGTTCTTTTGAACTTTCTATTCATCAAGGAATCCTGAAAAAAAGTACACAACTGTTTTCAACATTGATAATAATCATAAATGTTTCTTGAGCAGCAAATCATCATATTAGAATGATTTCTGAAGGATCATGTGACACTGAAGACTGGAGTAATGATGCTGAAAATTCAGCTTTGATCACAGGAATAAATTACTTTATAAAATATATTCAAACAGAAAACAGTTATTTTAAATTGTAATATTTCACAATATTACTGTTTTTACTGTATTTTTAATTAAATAAATGCAGCCTTGGTGAGCAGACGAAACTTCTTTTAAAAACATTAAAAATCTTATATATATATTTGATCTTAATTTTAAACATCTGTACTCAGTGATGGGTAGAATACTTGCCAATTGTAGTCTGTTACTGGTTACAAATTGGGCCTACAAGATGAAAATTGTAGTTAGTAGCCTAATGTAATCTGATTACTCATTTTAGGTAATGTATTCTGACTACTTTTAGATTACTTTTGACATAACTTGTTTATTACTTAGACTTAAATGGGATTATTGTGTACCTTCTTTGTTATTAACAACATGAAATGCATTAAACATTACATATGCCAGGGTTTCCCAAACTAGGGTAATAAAAGAACTGTTGGGGTATTGTATGAAAAGTTGATGGGGTAAGTTGATGAAAAGCTAATAATTAATTAAATCATATATCTAAAATTAAAAATATTTAAAATAAAAACAATCAAAATAAAATGATTGAACCTGCATGTCAATATCAACTGTGAACATGTAAATGTGTTGTTCAATTATTATAAAATTAACGTGTAGTTAATTAAATAGTCAATTGAATAGTGTTTTACAGCTACAGTATATACAGTATAGCAGTGTTTAGTAACTTGCATTAAATTTAAAAACATAATATAATATAATTACAAGTATAAAATGTTTGGAATCCGATTACATAATCAGGATTACAAGTAATAAGTTACCCAGCACTTCTCATAATGAATGTCAACAATTGTCTAATTTATCATCAAAATTCATACCTAATTCATAGTTAAATCTCCTAAGCTAAAAAAAAAGGAGAAATAAAATTGTTATGGGATATTAGCATTATATTTGTACAATTATATATTTTATACAGCAGCGCAAATAGATACATATACATGCAATACATAAAATTCTCATTAGTATGCATAATTACATATATACAAATCAAAAACTAATCTGTTCAAACAAATTACATAACATTCATATTTATATATTTTTTATAAAATAAAATAAAACAAAATAAACTGCATTTATTCATACCTTTCACATATTTCATATTACTAAAACTACTTCTTGTCAAAGCTATTCATTTAAGATTTCATGCTAATCTTTTATTTCAATTAACTACCTTATGTTATCTCCAATGTGTCACCCACGTTAATAGCCTGTCTGGTCAGGAAAAATCTGGAACAACCACTTTAATTTGACTTATATTTATGTTACATTCACAACATTGTAATGTGAGTGGATTCCAATTTTTTAGATTAGTTAGATCTTTATATTTCCCACTGGGGTCCTGTATAAGCAATAATAAGATTAAGTCTCCTTGCTGCATTTCTGACAGTCTAGGGTTGTTTGTTTATTTGTTTACATGGTGTGTCTGTCACAATCTGGCTCTAACACCATACTGAAGCAGTTCCAGTTGGGTAATAACTGTGGGGCAAACTCCCACACCTCCAGAAAGAGTCTCACTTCTCTATTTTTCACACATATGCACACACACACACACATCTATTTGAGTCCAGAAGAACTCTAAGACCCTTTTCCAGACCTCAGGAAACCTCTTACTGGCCAACAGAGCAGAAGACAAAGGACAACTTCTCTCCCCATGCCAAGATGAATCACGCCTCAGCCTCATACATAAATCATGAGATCCGGAGGAGTCTTTAAGAGAGAGACAGAGATACAGAGAAAGACAGACAGAGTCAGAAAGAGGGAGAACCCAGAGGATATTTTGCCACTCAAATTCACCCACACTCTTTTGGGTGAGTTAGAGTTATATATATATATATATATATTATTGAGGGGGGCAAAAGAACAAATAAACAGGTGCAAAGGAAATCCCTCTGAGAGGACCCCCAAAAGTGTGTTTGAGCTTGTGCATTTGCTTCCACGTGTGCTCATAAGTGCATGCGTGTGTGTCCATGCACAAACAAGTGGGGGCTTTAAATGTATGGGATATAGCAGCTCTTTGTGTTTGGAAATCCAAAGCAAAGCCAGCAGCACTGGGAAAAAAGCACCTGTTCAAAGGGACCTAAAAAGCCAGTGCAGTCCTCAATAGTCTCCATAAGGCCTGCTGAGATGCTGACTGAACTGCCCAGATCTCAGAGAGCTCCCTTTCCTCTTTCATCACTTCTACCTCATGCGCTTCCATCTCCACCAGACCTGCAGAAAAGTGCACCAAAAAACACACTGAGGTGACCTCTAAGACCTTATGCTGGCAAATTTACACTGACTAAAATAGTCTTAAATAAAGTGCTAACAGTATAAACAATATAAAAATGTTATACATGTTTTTTATTAAATTCGATAATTATTAATACTATTTCTAAATTTACACACATTTGAGGTATAAAATTTAAATGAAAAACAATTATAGAAAAGGTCTGTGAAATTAGAATGTCTCTGAAGGTATTAATATGGTTATTTATTATTAAAATGTTATATTTTATATGTTTATTATAAAATATAACAAAATATAAAATACTATAAGATACCATTAAAAAAGCAATATCCCAAATTAAAGATTTCTTTAACATTTTAATTGTAAGAGCCAAATCCCCAAAGCACTGTCCAAGATGAAGCTGTTCTCGGCGAGTACACGAGCATTGAACGGCCGCTGACGGCCTGGAGCTCGCAATCTCCGAAAACGTCTAAACAATTTGTAAAATAGGCGCTATGATTAAATATGAGTCACATATTTCAGGTCTTAAAGGGTTAGTTCACCCAAAAATGAAAATTCTGTCATTAATTACTCACTCACTGAGCCATTGGATTTTATCAAAAATATCTTAATTTGTGTTCCAAAGATGAACGAAGTCTTACGGGTGTGGAACGACATGAGGGTGTCATTTTTGGGAGAACTAACCCTTTAATAACTATATTCTCACCTTCTTGGTACAAGTGTATTATTTGTAAAAAATACAGTGGATTTGCTTGGCCGCCATGACAGTCGCTTCAAGTGGAGTGATACAAATGGTGAAAAAAAAAAAAAAAATATATATATATATATATATTATTTTGGTATATTTTATAATAAACGTAAAATATAACATTTATATAAAAATAATTATATTCAATTATAATTATAATAAATATTATTTTAATCTCTGAAATTTGTACATATTAAATATCATATTTTAATATACGTACATGTAAGCATTTTAATTTTTCTCCTAATGCTCAGCCATGAAGCAGAAGACCTTGCCAGAGCTTGGAAAGTGGCAGCAAAATAAGTCAGACTAGGCTTCTTCTATCAAGTATAGTGATATAATGAGCGCTCAGAAACAGGAAGACAGAGGTCAGTAATGGAGAGTGGTTGGAAAAGACAGAAAGATAGAGAAAGACTGAGAGAAAGGAAACCTGCACTCTTTCCGGAAGTATTACATCATCCAACATCATTTCCTCGCAATCAATGTTACTCTTTTTACAGACTTTTTAAAGTTTTAAAACTTTGAGCATCTCCAAATTACTTCATAGTAATTGCTAGTCAATAGTCATTGCCAACAGCACCATCATTTATTATGTGGCACCAAAGTTCTTTGTTTCAGAAAAGAAGGTCTGATTGGGAAGTTGCTAATTACACTGTCACAGGGCTATCAGTGTGTTCCCACTTCATGGGAAGTAAAGTGCAGCCTCCTGAGGGACCCTCATAATGGGGAGAGTGGTGCTATCACCTCGGGGGCTGAAGTGACAGGGTGTATGGATGTCAACGCCAGTTTGGTATGAGGTGTCTGACTGAGAGTACAGTTCATAGCGGGTCGATGACATCAACCCATCATCACCGTCACCATTCTTACAGTTCGCAGCCGTTCGTGCACTGCAGCGTCTGTGATGAGTATAATCATCACAGACTATCATACGCTCCTGCCCAGCCAGAAGACATATACTTGAAGAAACAAGAGACCTCAGGTTAAAATACAGCAGCTCACAGACAAATGGGAGATCAGACGCTTGAGCTACTAGGATAAATTGTAACTAGGAAACAGCAAAGAAAGTATATATAAGTGGATTATTCAATTTGAATGTTTTCTCCCATCAGTTAAATGAGCAGAGACAACGTAAGAATTCACATATCACCAAGTCATTTTTTATATCAGGCTACCTAGTGTCTTATCTGTTACTTGTTTTAAAGGGGTGGTTCATTATGATGTCACTTTTTTAACTTTAGTTAGTGTGTAATGTTGCTGTTAGAGCATAAACAACATCTGCAAAGTTATGATGCTCAAAGTTCAAAGCAAAGAGAGATATTTTCTTTAAAATAATTCTCTTTACAAGGACTACAACAAACGGCTGGTAGGGACTACAATGAGCTTCTTCCCGGGTTGGTGACATCACTAACCCTAAAATTTACATAAACGCTGCCCCTGAGAACACGCAACAAATGGGTGAGGCCGTGTTACTGCAATACAGTATGTAACACAAATGCAATGTCAAAAAAGCAAAATGACAACATGACAAGTTATAACCGTAATTAAACTAAACTATACCTGTTCTATCTTCATGCAGCATATTCTCTGGCTCTGTAAGCATCTTACCACACGAGCAATTTATAGATTATCATGACAGAATATGCTAATCAATGACTAAGATATCCCACATCAGCAACATAAATTAAGCAACTAACCGTTCAGAAGCGTCCTGTTGCATTCTACATGTTGTCACTTCTGCTTGAGTCTCTCCCTCATTGTCCGACTTCGTTTTGAACATAAAAGGCTGAAGAGTTTTTGACATTTTCAGTTAGTCTTCATGAGGTAATCGGTGCTGCTAACACTATGTGCTAACATGAGCTCTTGAAACCCTGCCCTCTGCTTAGGAGCAGCAGCTCATTTGCATTTAAAGGGACACACACAAAAAATGATCGTTTTAGCTCACCCTTAAAAAGTGACAAATTTAACATGCTATAAAAATGATCTGTGGGGTATTTTGAGCTAAATATGATATTTTTAAGTGATATTTTTACTGATTGTGTTATAAAGAGGCCATATTATGCTCTATATTACAAAGTCTTAATTTTGTTTTGGGGGTCTACAAGAATAGGTTTTCATTCTTTAATGTAAAAAAAAAAAAAAAAAAAAAACATTTTTCACAAAATATATTTTTCACATATTTTACATTTGCAGCACCTCTCTTCCCAGACTGTCTGTAACTGTTTATTTCCAGTCTCTATGAAGCCCCTCCTTCCAAAAAGCGCAATGTGCTCTGATTGGTCAGCTGGACCAGTGTGTTGTGATTAGTCAACCGCTTCAAACTTGTTTCGGAAATGTCATGCCCCCTTACCATAACCACAAATTTCAACACACCCCAGGTCTTACCCCTTTTTGTGTGTGTCTCTGTGTGTGTGTGTGTGTGTGTGTGTGTGTGTGTGTGTATATTCCTTGGGCGGGAATTATTTAAATGAGGGATATTGTGACGTGAAGAAACAAAGCATTTCAGGGAGTTCAAAATCTTACTGATATAGAGAATAACTCCCTTTGCAGAGGACTTTGTGCTTTGTAAGCTTTTTCATGGTCAAACAGCAACATTAAACACTAAAGAAAGTTGAAAATGTTAAAGAAAAACTTATTCCGGTAGCATTTTATTTTACAGTCCTGTTCCCCATGTACATACTATGTACTTATTACAGCAATTATAATAACTTTAATAACTGGGTAATAACAAGGTACTAACCCTGAACCTACACCTAAACCTAACCTTAACCATTGCGGTTACCTTATATTATGCAGTATTTTCTTAGGTAAGTACACATACTGTAAAATAAAGTGCAACCCTTATTCCAATCTTCAGATTATGTTAAGCATCTCACAAAAGTTGCTATTTTGTCTGGTTTAGATGTAGTAAGCACATGTGATATTTAAGTTTTTTTGACTACTTGAAAACATAACAGGTATCACTATTTTGGTTACTTTTAATTTTAGATGTTGCTTCTATAACATTTTTAAAACATTGAAACATCTAATTGAAACCAAAATACAACATTGTAAAAGGTTATAAAAACGTTTTGTGTTTGCTGGGTTCAGGCCATACTCCCCAATATCAGTTTCTTGCAAAAATTGTTTATTTACAATAAACTTGCAGCTCATATATAGCAAATTTGTGCCACAGGGGTTTTCCAGACCACTATATTTGTGTAAAAGACTGATACGCCACAGAACAAGTATGCAGAGCAATCCATGTGCAAACCTGATTTACTGTCATCCGCTGCCACCTCTAGCAGCCGGGCTGTGAGAAATGAAGGGATTGAAGTGGAGGGCCGTGTAAAGGGATCGATGGTGGGGGAGGCCAATAAGAGCTCTCGCCCCACAGACATGCTGGTGGTACCGTGATTCTGCGAGTAATCAATCTACTCCGCAGGCCGCCCAGTCCAGCGAACAGCTTTGTTGCGCAGGGCCCTGTGGAGTCATGGGGGGAATCTGCTTTATTAAGACTCATTTGTCCTCTAACAAGCCACAGCGGTGGACAGGTGATAAAACACCACACCACAAACACATATGATTACCGTCATCATCGCCAGCAATGTCAGTGCAGCCGCCGTCTCCCCCCGTGCTGGTTTGTTTTGTTGTGGCAGCTCACATAACTGAACACAAAACAACGCAATACACATGTTGCCGATCAGAGCCTACGGGGGAAAAAAGTGCCATTAAAATCATTGTGCAAATTATGGATTTTTTATGTATACACTACTTGGAGACAGTAAGTTTTTTTGTTTTTTTAAGTAAATTAATACTTTTATTCAGCAAGAATGCATTAAATGGATCAAAAAAAAATTCATCAAAGCATCCTAAAAAACCTATATTAAAAAAAGATTTCAGCAAAAACATTAACAGCACAACTATTTCAACAGTGATAAGAAATATTTCTTGAGCACCAATTAGAATGATTTCTGAAAGATTGTGTGACACTGAAGATTGGATGCTGAAAATTCAGCTTTGCAATCATAGGAATAAATGACATTTTAAAATATATTAAAATTGTTGTTTTTAATTGTAATAATATTTCATAATATTACAGTTTTTTTGTATTTTTTATCAAATAAATGCAGACTTGGTGAGCATAAGAGCCTTCTTACAACAACATTAAAAAAATAATCTTTAAATAAATGTATTTGCATAAAATAACGAAATAAAAACAATCCATATGAAACTATAAATAAATCATTTAAAATTTCTCTTTGGCAGAAACATGTGAAACATATTTATTGCTATGAACTTAGTTCATAGAAAACGTAATTTCCCAGAATGCTTTTGCCCAACCTTGCTCCTCAGATAACGTCTGTTCACAAGTCACAATTTGAAAAGTCATACAGTAAATAAAAAAATATTAAAAACTACGCTCTAAAAAATGCTGGGTTAAAAACAACCCAAGTTGGGTTGAAAATGAACAAACCAAGCGATTGGTTGTTTTAACCAACGTGCTGGGCAGTTTTATTTAACCCAACTATTGTTTAAAAATTACTGTATGGGTGGCTTAAAATGAACCCAAAATAGGTTGGAAATTAAAAATCAGATGCATAATTACTAGAGGCAACAATAATAATCAAAAGGTGAACATTTATTAAAGCAATTTAATAAATGCTTGTTTAATTGTTATTCATAAACTTATGAATAAATGTTAATTTCCAACATATTTTGGGTTAATTTTAAGCAGTCAATAGAGTCATTTTTAAACAATAGTTGAGTTAAATAAAAGTAAACATTTACATTTAACCCAACCACTGGGTTAAAACAACCCAAAAGCTGGGTTTGTCCATTTTCAACCCAACTTGTTTTAACCCACCATTTTTTAGAGTGTATTAACTATTAAAACATTTATACTTTTCAACAGTGTAAAAAATACTGTTAAGGACCTTGTGCTTTGAATTTGCTTGTGGGGCCACAGCTATAATAAAGAGGGTCAGACACCCCAAAACCTTTTATAATACATATACACCTTGGAGGATTTTAAAATGAACACTGAAATATTATGGTACTCTAAGACAGATTTATACTCCGGGTCCATATTTCTGTGCGTTTGTTTGACTATGAATACTTAATGATGACGAAGACCTAATCACGATGACCTGCTCATATTTCAATACTAAGAGAGCAAGCGAGAAAGAAAAACTGAAACTAGACGAACAGCAAAAACTATCCCCAAGGGCCTTTTTTACAGTTAAATGAAATAATTAGAGCTAACTCCCCTGTGGAAGCACTTTTTAAAATTCATTTTCAAGGAAATAATTAGTTTTTTGTAATTATGTGTGTGTGTTGCATCTTTAATCTTTAATCATTGGGAGGCAGCCCCCTTTGGGCGGTAAGGTGTTACGATACACCTATTTTTTTGAAACACATGTAGTTTCACCGAATATCCATGAGGAGTGCCAAAACATTGACTTGAATATGTGGGATGCATACCAATGC
This sequence comes from Hypophthalmichthys molitrix, assembly GCA_037950675.1. Classification (NCBI taxonomy): domain Eukaryota; kingdom Metazoa; phylum Chordata; class Actinopteri; order Cypriniformes; family Xenocyprididae; genus Hypophthalmichthys; species Hypophthalmichthys molitrix. Next base: position 20,650,710 of record CM075507.1, read on the forward strand.
TGGAGGTGACCAGGCATCATGTACCTGTGCTTGAGGAAGCCTTTGCTTAATTGGGCCACAAGGTTCAGAGGAAGTCCCTTTTGTGGCGAGAGAAATATTAATTATATACAGCCCTTTCCGACTATTGATGTAGCAAAAATCTAAATAGAGCAAGAGTAAGAATAACCTCATTTAGCCTTATGGGTCATTGCATATTTTAAACAGCCAAATGTATATGACATTGACCACAAAGAGATAAAACAAAGCAGGCAATTCAAGAACGATTCTGCAAATAAATCAATATTATCTTAACTAAACAAAGTTAGCAAGCAAATCTTAAGAAACATATGCTAACTAAGTGCTAATGCAACAAAATACATTACACTGTCGCACAAAAAAACATAAACCACATCTCTTAGTAGTGGCCATAGTGGGCTTGAGAGCCTTTGTTTGTATGTTCATAAAACCCTCCTCACATACACAAACTGCACTTTAAACAGGACACAGCATTAGCGGTTAAGCCCTGAGATTGGATGCGGGATTGCCATCGGCGGTTTAGTTTATGCTTGGCCACAACATCTACTGCGTAATGTCTTTCCTTAGAGCTCTCAGCTCCCAGGCACTTGTATTAATTGAGCTAGTAATTGAACAGTTGTCTTCATTAGTTCTGGTCCCCTGCACACGAGTCTTGGTTCTGGGATTACCAGAGATGTGTTTGCATGAGGAAGAGGGGGTTGAAGCCCTGAGGTGGATTTACAGAGAGGGTTTCAAGCTCACTGCTGGATTCTGTGAGAGAAATGAGAGATGACCAATGTGTTCACCCTAGCAACCAGAGCTAATCCTAACAAAAAACACATGAGATGGAATTGCAGAAGCAATCAATATAATCAATCACCAAACACCACAACAACGAAAGATATAGTTATATATAGTGTTTATGTTATATGAATACATATTATGTCTGATTGTTGCCTACAGATGATTCCTTGAGTTGGATGTTTTCAGTGAATCGATTAAACCAATTCACAAAACCTGAATGTTTTTGATTCACTGGTTATTGCTAACAAATCATTCTTTTGAGTTAGATGGTTTCGGGTTAATCATATGAATTGGTTCACAAAACCATTCTGAATGGTTCATTCACTTGTTAGCACTATCAAACCATTCTTTTGAGTTGTATGCATTTCAATAAATCGATTGAACTAATTAAAAAAAACAGTCTGAACAAATTGTTCAGTGGTTGTTGCTAACAAGTTTTTGTTGCTTTCAAATTCTGAATTGACTAAACCAGTTCACAAAACAAGTTTTGTTCACTCGTTACTGCTAACAAATGATTATTTGAATCAGACGTTTTTAATTATTTTATTTAACCGATTCACAAAAATGACCTGGGTGCGTTTCCCAAAGCCAGCTATGGGCACGAGTTCCATTGTTACAAATAGAGTTCAACAGAACCATAGTTAGCTAACGATGCTTTTGGGAAATTACTCATTCACTGGTTATTGCTAACAAATTGTTCTTTTTAGTCAGATGGTTCCAATGAATCATTTGAATTGGTTCATAAAAGCAGTGTGACTGATCTGTTTACTGGTTAATTCTTTTTGAGTTGGATGTTTTCAATAAATCGATTGAACCGATTTATAAAACACCTGTCTGAATGATTTATTCACTTGTTAATGGCCTCAGTGAATCAATTGAACCAGTTCACAAAACTGCTAAATATATTTTTTTAACTGGATAACTGAACATGAAAGAACAGTATACAACCCGAAAAGTTAGGACGTTTTTTAAATTTGAATAAAATTAAAACTACAAGACTTTCAAATCACATGAGCCAATATTTTATTCACAATAGAACATAGATAAATGTTTAAACGGAGAAATTTTACTCTTTTATCCACTAAATGAGCTCATTTCAAATTTGATGCCTGCTACAGGTCTCAAAAAATTTGGCACGGGGGCAACAAATGGCTGAAAAAGCAAGAAATTTTGAAAAGATTCAGCTGGGAGAACATCTAGCAACTAATTAAGTTAATTTATATCAGGTCTATAACATGATTAGCTATAAAAGGGATGTCTTAGAGAGGTAGAGTCTCTCAGAAGTAAAGATGGGCAATCTGTGAAACAGTGCGTAAAAAGATTGTGGAAAACTTTAAAAACAATGTTCCTCAACATCAAATTGCAAAGGCTTTGCAAATCTCATCATCTACAGTGCATAACATCATCAAAAGATTCAGAGAAACTGGAGAAATTTCTGTGCGTAAGGGACAAGGCCGAAGACCCTTATTGGATGCCCGTGGTCTTCGGGCCCTCGGACGACACTGCATCACTCGTCGGCATGATTGCGTCAATGACATTACTAAATGGGCCCAGGAATACTTCCAGAAACCACTGTCGGTAAACACAATCCGCCGTGCCATCTGCAGATGCTAACTAAAGCTCTATCATGCAAAAAGGAAGCCAAATGTAAACATGGTCCAGAAGCAGCGTCGTGTCCTGTGGGCCAAGGCTCATTTAAAATGGACTGTTTCAAAGTGGAAAAGTGTTCTATGGTCAGACGAGTCCAAATTTGACATTCTTGTTGGAAATCACGGACACCATGTCCTCCGGGCTAAAGAGGAGGGAGACTTTCCAGCGTGTTATCAGCGTTCAGTTCAAAAGCCAGCATCTCTGATGGTATGGGGGTGCATAAGTGCATATGGTATGGGCAGCTTACATGTTTTGGAAGGCATTATAAATGCTGAAAGGTATATAAAGGTTTTAGAGCAACATATGCTCCCGTCCAGATGACATCTATTTCAGGGAAGGCCTTGTGTATTTCAACAGGACAATGCAAAACCACATACTGCAGCTATTACAACAGCATGGCTTTGTCGTAGAAGAGTCCGGGTGCTGAATTGGCCTGCCTGCAGTCCAGATCTTTCACCTATAGAGAACATTTGACACATCATTAAACGAAAGACGACCACAAACTCCAAATTCACAAATGGGACCAAATTCCAAAACCAAAACTCCAGAAACTCATAACCTCGATGCCTAGATGTTTTCAAACTGTTTTGAAAAGAAGAGATGCTACACCATGGTAAACATGCCCCTGACCTGTAGCAGGCATCAAATTTGAAATGAGCTCATTTTGTGCATAAAATTGTAAAATTTCTCAGTTTAAACATTTGTTATGTTATCTATGTTCTATTGTGCATAAAATATTGGCTCATGTGATATGAAAGTCTATTAGTTTTCATTTTATTCAAAAAATTTAAAAAACGGGTTGTAAATTTTAAATATGGGTTGTATAATCCAAATAAGGTTTTAAGAGGAAATTGTATAGAAATTTCTTGAAGCATTCCTAAGAGCTTTCTACCATCATGTTTCAAGGTAAATAAAAAAAAAAAAACAAGAACACAAATAAACTAGCGAGAAACAAGCAGGCTGCGCTTTGGCAAAGCAATGTGCTTGAGGTCAGGCAGAACAGAGAGAAAGATAAAACTAAATTAACTGAGGGGTCCCTGACCCCCTTTCGGATAGTTTTAAGTGGTTTACAAGAGCTGCAAATCCTCACAAGATGAATAAAAAGCTGGTGTCTGACCTCATCCTAAATCTGAAGGCGTTTATTGACAAAAAAAGAGAGAGAAAGAGGATAAAAAATTATACTTTGACTTCCGAAGAGACATCTCCATCCCCTTTTAAGATGCATTTTAACATTAGCCGCAATTTGCATCCCACTCTGCCAACCAATTATTGTGGCACGCAACGTGGAGAGGCAACAGTTCCAGAAACTCATTTGTCAAGGAATAAAAAACAAAATATACCAAATAAAAAAATAATAAATAAATAGGTACACCTCAGACTTCAGGAAGAGTGGGTTAGTATGCCTCCTGATTTGCCAGAGGATTTAGGACAGTAGTTCTCCTCACAGCAGCTCGTGGTGAAATAATTATGCCTAAGTGCTTTCAGAGTTACGCTGAAGATGAAAAATGGTGGTGGTGTCCGCAGTTAAATAATGTTAATGACTTCGACTAGAAAAAATGCAATGCACTTTGCAGCGCGTGTCAAGAGCATAGCACATTGTTGGCTTAAAACAACCAACTTCACACAATATGGAGGGTTTTGACAGGGGGTTGGCTGGGGGTGAAGATCAAGCTATGCTTTAAATATCATACGCAGCGTGTGGCAGACACCTAACACCTGTTTTTGAGGAGTTGAGACACCTTCCTCTTCTCGTTGATGCGGATTCAACGATTTCCTGGTAGCTAACAGCTTCTCGATATGGGAAGTCGTTGCACCAAACTGGAACAAACAACGGCTGAAAGCATCATAAAAGGGATATATTATGAATATTCAGCGAGGAGGGAAAACCGAATCCCTCATTTTCACCTTTCCTCCGTTCTCTACATTACAGCTTTTTCTTAACTGCATAATTAATGAGCAAAAAAAAAAGGTGTGAATTTGTTTGTGTTGCCAAATAAAAAGTGGTGAAAAGACAGTTTTTTTTTTACTTTCTTTTTCTGTTTTGTATTCTTTTGTGTAAAACAATAGCAAAATAAAAAATAGTAGACATTATATATCTTGTTCAATTCAGTCTTATGGATGGACGTGAACCGGATTATATTTCTAGAGCAAACAGCCATTAAAAATAGTAAACAATAAATAAAAGCTAACATGCTCTAATTTTTTGTCTAACAAGGACCGTTTATATTACACAGTCACTCATTCTGTCACTTAAAACAACCTCATGATAAATCCTTCCTGTTCAGACATAAACACACACTCCTTTCAAGTAGACGTAAGTAGAAAATTCCCAGCATCACAACTCACATTTGTTTCTCTGACATCCATTGTTTCTGCTGTAATTTTCTCGACCTTTCTGTGCAATTTTTATCCGTGAGAGCGTGATGTGCTTTTAAAAACGCTTGCATGTTATTTGCCTTCATGAAGACAACTGGCCATAAAAAAGGGACAGAAGAAGAAAAAGTAAGAAAAGGGGTAACTGCATATTTGCTCGCTAAAAGGAGGTGTTTTTTTCCCATCCCTCCAAAGGTACATGCATCCCCCCAGGAATAGATTAACTGGCCTAGAATCAGCTGTCAGAGTTTGATACATTCAGAAGTTATGCAGAGAGGAAACTAGACAAATTCATGCATTTGTGATCCATCCTCCGTTCTGGTGTGCAGAGAAGTAAGGGGAACATTAGACGCGGCTTGGCTGCAGGCAGGAAGAGAGTAAGGCAGGTATATGAAAAAATCGGCAGAGGCTAATCACGTAACCGTAGCCTAAAGAGACAAACTTCCCCTTCAGTTCTGGAGCTCTATTATACTCTGTTACGCTCTTGATTTCTATGGCCAAATGACAGAATCCACCCCTCTCAACAGAACACCTCTGTCCCTCAATCTATCACCACTGTTAGAGCACAAGAGGATGAGTTTCTCCTCTTGCCTGTAATTTTTTAAAGGCAAAAATACAATTTAAATACAATAAGTCTGTGCTCAAAAACTCAATGATCTCCCAGTAACATGCAATGACATATATGGCACTTTCCATGAATATTTTTTTACTTAGCATTTAGGACATAAATACTTTTGTTGTAAGAACTATTAAATATAAACGCATCACATGTCTGTCAAAAAAATGACCACCTCCACTGTATCGAATAATTAAAATCTTGTATCCAGTAATTGAAATCTAAAATGTTTAACATAATAATTAAATTAATTGCAATAAAGCAATATTTTTAATCATTGACTACTTTTAATGAATAAAAACATATTTAGCAAAATGAGTCCCAGAAATAGTCCAAAGAAATGTAAGAAAAAAATTATTCTTGGATAACTTTGCAATCCTGTAGTCATGTTTCAAAGGTTTGGGGTCACTAAGATTTTTGTTTATGTCTTGAGCACCAAATCATTTGGAGCACATATCAAACTGCCACGTGAACTATTGAAGTTTCAAAACACTTATGACGAAACAAAGCCTCGTTTACTGAAATCATGTGATTTTGGCACTCTGAACCACTGAATCGAAACAAAAGATTCGTAAAGCTTCGAAGCTTGATGATGCAGTGTTTTGAAATCGCCCATATTGTTGAATAAAGTCGCTATTTTGAGTAATTAATGACAGAATTTTCATTTTTGGGTGAACTAACCCTTTAATACTGTGTGTCGTTACCTGGATGATTGTTTGTTTTTTGATGGTTGTTCATGAGTCCCTTGTTTATCCTGAGCAGTTAAACTGCCCATCATTCTTCAGAAAAATCCTCCAGGTCCTGCAAATTCTTTGATTTTCCAGCATCTTCTGCATATTTGAACCCTTTCCAGCAGTGACTGTATAATTCTGAGATCCATCTTTTCACACTGAGGACAACTAAGGGACTCAAACACAAATATTAAAAAAGGTTCAAACATTCACAGATGCTCCAGAAGGAAACACGATGCATTAAGAACCAGGGGATGTAGACTTTTTGAATCTGAAGATCAAGGTAAATTGTACTTAATTGTCTTCCAGGAAACATGTAAGTATCATTTGTTGCTTCCGACAGGCAGTACTAAATGAAAAAAAATATGATATTTAAAGAAAATAAGAAAAATGTGGAAATCTTCATCCTGTTTAAAAGTTTTCACCCCCCTGTGAAGGCCAAGTATGGTAACCTATACATGGAATTTGTCCTCTGTATTTAAATTTTATTTTAAGGTATTTTATTTACATTTTTTTTTACATTTATATTACTAAAATCAAAAATTAAACTGAAATACTAAACAACCCTTTAGTGAGCAGCTTCAGGTCTTATTTTGCACCCTGTTCATAGAAAGCATAATTTCTTAACCTACTCAGATTGCACTACCTTACTTTTCATTGAACCTCGTAAAGCATTATAGGTATTTCATTGGCGTAGTGTTTTTTTTTTTTATTTTATCTGTCCCTCTTTTTGGTTTATCAAAAGCATTTGCATCTAATGCCCTGCATTTCCCACACTGAAAAGACCAAGCGCTGTGTGTAATATCCCAGCACTAACCCCAACGGTTGCTTGTTTTCCATCTTGGCTGTCTCTCTCTGCTGGGTAACTGCTGACCGTGCTCTCTTTGTAAATATCTTTGATATGTATTGTGCTCATGTTTAAGCAAATATCAGAGGATAGCAGTAGCTGTTTGGTGGCCATTAAGATGCAGCGAGTGGCGTTCATTCTCAGACACTGTCTCTGTTCGCAAAGGTCAACTACCCACCCCCCACCCCACCAAACAGACACACACGCGTGTGCGGGTAAATAAGGGCCCGTTTACAAATGTGATGGGGAAACAGTTCACCTTAAAAAGCCATTAGGCACTGGGCTTTTGAACTTTACAGCCTTCTTTTTAATTTGCTACTGTCTGGCCTCTGGTTTTCCACTATCTAGCGATGGCAGCAAAACAAGCAGAGCTTGTGTATCAGCTTCAGATAAACGGTGGTAAACTTGAGGCAAACATTTAAATGTCTTTCTTTTTCCATCTCTGACGCGTATATACCTGTATGTACCTGACATGACATGAACCGATCGAACGGAAGACTCGAGATGTGACTCACCCATCCTTCCAGCAGTGGTCAGTGCGAAAGGTTCACTCTCTAGCTGGAAGCATTACCTGTCTCCTTGGGCTTGACAGGTATCTGCACTGTCAACACGGATCAGACCAGCAGCCTAACCTACAGTGGCAGCGCCTGACCCCGGCAGCAACACACCTCAACTCCAGCTTCGGGCACGGCCGGGCCTAACGACGGATCTGGATGGACTCATCGGCTGCAAGGGTGGCAGGATTGTTCTGGGGTGAATGAAATGAAAGTTTAGTATTGTGTTTTTGTGACCCAGGTGTTTTGGGCCAGAATTTGTTTGAATTTCAAGGTCTAAAAGGTTGTAAACACAGGACATGCTCTTGTGTTCAAAAATAGATAGATTGAGAGAAATGGAAAAGAATATAAGAGACCTGATTTTTTTTAAGGTTTCATTATTTTATATATACATTCATCTAGTAGGGGTGTAACGGTACACAAAACGCACGGTTCGGTACGTACCTCGGTTTTGAAGTCAAGGTTCGGAACGGGTTCGGCACAGCAGGTGGGGTCTTTAAATATATTAAATTAAATTATAACTAAAAGTTTCTTAAGGATAAAAAAAAATATTTTTGCTGATGTTATAAACTATGTAGGGAGCTCTTACTTGAACATTACTATAATATTAAATGTTAACAACTGAGCCCAAACTATTAGCCTAAATTCAATCACTTTTTATTTTTAGATATAATAATCAACACTCAAACAACAAATTGTATGCAAACATGTAAGCTGCACATTTTTTTGTATTAACTTCTAAATCTAATTATAAAATTAAGTTTTACTCCAATTCGTTGTTGAAATATAATTTATACACAGTGGCTGTCATTTTCATGACAGATTTATTTAAACATATATTAAATAATAAAGACATCACTAACAGGTTAGTTAAAATATAATGAATATATGGGCTAATACAGCGCAAACAAGCTGTGGACACTAAATGGCTTTTCTGAGGTGAATGCCACATGACATGTTGTTTACAAGCTGTTTTATTGACGTCTTTTCGCCGTTAAAACATTGAATAAGCGATAACACAAGATATTATACACTTCAGTAAGTTGTACTGTATCTTTCAACATACATTCAGATGTTCATTTAAGTTTATTTTGTAAATAGTGAGGAAGAGATGATCGCATTCACTCGTACTCCGCGCTGCCTGTTGAACTGAGGCGCCTATACAGTGATCTGTCACGCCACATCAAAGCACGTCAAAACGGCATTTTCTGTTTGAATTTCATGATTTCATGGACAGAATTTGAAGGATGACATTTTGTTTCTTATCGAAAGTACAAACGCAGAGCTTATTGCGATTATTGGTTGGTTAATGGTGGCAATGTTTGCATTTGGCACCGTATCGAAAGCCCTGTACCGAAACGGTTCGGTACGAATAAAATATATGTAAAAGATTAATACATTTTTGTTGTGTTACGTCATTATTTAAAACTTAATTTTCGACTTTTTTTTTTTCATGAACCTAAACTCTGTCCATTTTAACATGCTTTGCCGTGTTTTGTACACATTTGTTTCATTTTACTGTGCATGCATGTAAACTCTTCCCCACCCCCTTACTTCTCTCCTATCCCCTCCTGTGTTCTCCAGGGGTTCTATCTCAGTTGACTGGTCCCGCTGGAGACTGCAGAAAGCTGTTAAGACTGCTGTGGTGTCTCCTGCTACAACACCACTGGTTCATGTGAGCCGTGTCCCACAGGGAGTCTTCACCCGGAACAATGGACAGGTTATGAGAGTAAACAAATATGGCTTTTCTCCATTTCAAATGCAGAAAGCTGTGGTTAGGATCAACTGGGAGCAAGATCAAGCTAACTGAGAGGGAGGAATAAGAAGATATTGTTGAATATCAGAGGAATAGAATCTTATCTGTGAACAAGCATGAGATTGGATGAATAAATCTCAGGTTTAGGATTAGGGATCTGGGTGAGGACACTTTGGACCGGCAGCCATTGTCAATTGAATGACAAAAAAAGAGAGACTGAAAACCAAATCCGGTTGAGGTCAAACTCATTGGCTAATTGTTTTTCTTTTCTAGTTTTATAAATATATATAACAAAAAGTAGTGATGCTTATGCTTCAAATTAAAATACAATTTAGAATTTTTTTAATATTTTACTTGACAACAGGAAAAAATAAGATTTTGAGTGAAATATTGCAACAATACATACTGAAGCATGCATGACATTCTAGGTAAAACTACTTAAATGCACCAGAAATAGGCTTTTAAAAACAATTGTGAAAATAAATAAATAAAATACAGTCCTCTTACAGTATTCTATGTGGGAAATAAAAGGGCCTTCCTCTGCATACCCTATTTTCTCTTTGTCAGGACAACCTTGCTTCTGAGAATTATTAATGGCTCCCTTGTAAGCTGTCATCTTTTTTACTCCCCTCATCTTGCATTTTCCTCCATTCTCTACGAAGCAGCACCACCACCAAACAGGCCACAGATCAGCTCTATCAAACTCTGTGGGAGAAACCAAACAGTCCCTTAGGGTGAAATGAGCGACCTAACATGGTACCCAAAAAAGTGGAGCCCCGTTTTAGGAACGGTATATTATTTTGATTGCGCGTGTGCAGTTGTTTTGCGAGGAAGCTGAGACGAAGGGGTGCGGGGACAAATCGCAGCACTGGGAGAGACATGTGGCCTTCGTTTAAACTGAGTCATAAATCAGAGCACTGACATAGAGAAGGAGAGAGAGAGAGAGAAAGAAAGAGAGAGAGAGGCAAAACTTAAAATTGCCTTGGCTCATTTTCGATGTTTTCACGGTTTTCCTCATTTTTGTTGCTTCACCTTCCTCTCCTCATCCTGGTACTTTGTTTACACACCTTTTAAAATGCAATATCTCAGACGCATTAGCTTTCCTCCCTCCTTTGCAGTCGCTCTTCTCTGGGTTAAAAGTTAATAACTATAAGCTCTTTTCCTCACGTACCTCCATCACTCTCTCTCTCTCATCTTCGTAGTCTCCCCCACCCTAAGTAAAATACACAGTGCTTCCCTTGGGCTCACAACCAAATGCCACGGCCACGTTAACCCCCATCCGAATTCACACCACTGCCCCTCGCTTTCATTTGGCCCTGCATACATTACGCCCTTACATGTCCTCTGAGCATCTCTCTGAGGACGCCGATCCGCCCAGCACCCCGCCATCAACCACAGTTCACCGCCCGGAGAGGACGTAAGGTCAGTGTGAGGAAAAGCAAGGGCAAAGTGGCCTTGTGCAAGAACAACAGACAAATAACATCTCAACGTGTTTACTATATATGAGAGGAAATAGGTTCTATAGTTAAAAATGAAGAATTGTGCACTGATTAGACATCGCTACTTCTCTCATTGCACTCAACAGAATTTGATGACTTAAGAGATAGGTTACCCAAAAATGAAAAATCTGTCATCATTTATTCACCCTTCTATCATTTCAAACCCATAATCAGTGCGTCTTTGACTGTGCGAGTATTTGAGAATCAGATTGGTCTCTTTGGAAACTTGTTTTGTGAACCAGGTCAGATTCTTTTATGGCACTTATGCATTCTTGAAAGAATGCTTGAAAAACAACAACAATCAGTCTTCAAATTTTCCATTTAAAGTCATAATAAAGTCATAAATATACCATTAGAATGATGACAGAAATGTAATTTTTGTGGTGAACTATCCCTTTAAATTCCCTTTACTGCTTCATAAGCTTGAGTCCTGCATTAGTTTCATCTGAATGTGTGTGTGTGTTACAAATGAATTCAGTGCACAAAGTTTATAAATGTATGGCAATTAAAGGCTTACAAAAAACATTAGATGAGATTATACAGATCTGACAGAAAAACATTGACTAAAACCTGTTTTTCTTTTTACCTCTGCAGGGATAAATTCAACTCTCGTGAGGATAAATATAATACAGGTCAGCTTAACATTATTATGTTGCTATAATAAAAAAAAAATAAAAAATAAAAAAATCTGTTAAGTAGCTATGAAACACTACTGTTCAAGAGTTTGGAGTCAGTCATTTTTTTATTAATTTAATATTTTTTGTTATATTATTTTTTTTAATTAATACTTTTATTCAGTAAAGACACCATAATTAAATTGATCAAAAGTGACAATGACATAATTTATGTTACAAAAGATTTCCATTTCAAATAAATGATGTTCTTTTGAACTTTCTATTCATCAAAGAATCCTGAAATACATATATACATACACTACCAGTCAAAAGTTTGGAATCTGTTAGATTTTTTAATGTTTCTAAAAGAAGTTTCGTCTGCTCATCAAGGCTGCATTTATTTAATTAAAAATACAGTAAAAACAGTAATATTGTAAAATATTATTACAATTTAAAATAACTGTTTTCTGTTTGAATATATTTTATAAAGTAATTTATTCCTGTGATCAAAGCTGAATTTTCAGCATCATTACTCCAGTCTTCAGTGTCACATGATCCTTCAGAAATCATTCTAATATGCTGATCTGCTGCTCAAGAAACATTTATGATTATTATCAATGTTGAAAACAGTTGTGTACTTTTTTTTTTTCAGGATTCCTTGATGAATAGAAAGTTCAAAAGAACAGCATTTATCTGAAATACAAAGCTTTTGTAACATAATACACTACCGTTCAAAAGTTTGGGGTCAGTAAGAATTTTTATTTTTATTTTTTTGAAAAGAAATTAAAGAAATGAATACTTTTATTCAGCAAGGATGCATTAAATCGATCAAAAGTGACAGTAAAAACATTTCTAATGTTACAAAAGATTATATTTCAAAAAAATGCTGTTCTTTTGAACTTTCTATTCATCAAAGAATCCTGAAAAAAAATATTGTACACAATAAATGTTTCTTGAGCAGCAGATATTAGAATGATTTCTGAAGGATCATGTGACACTGAAGACTGGAGTAATGATGCTGAAAATTCAGCTTTGATCACAGGAATAAATTACTTTATAAAATATATTCAAACAGAAAACAGTTATTTTAAATTGTAATAATATTTCACAATATTACTGTTTTTACTGTATTTTTAATTAAATAAATGCAGCCTTGGTGAGCAGACGAAACTTCTTTTAAAAACATTAAAAATCTTACCGATTCCAAACTTTTGAGTGGTAGTGTATATATATACAAAACAGTTAAGCAGCACAATGGTTTTCAACCGTTATAATGTTAAGAGATGTTTCTTGAGCATCAAATCAGCATATTAGAATGATTTCTGAAGGATCATGTGACACTGAAGACTGGAGTAATGATGCTGAAAATTCAGCTTTGCCATCACAGGAATAAATTACATTACATACAATGTATTCAAATAGAACACTAAATTGTAATAATATTTCACAATAAATAAAAACATTACAAAAATCTAACCGACCCCAGACTTTTGAACAGTAGTGTACATGCAATAATTAAAGTACAGTCTGTTCTATCACATCACGTTAATGTATTTAAGCCATTCAAACACATGAGAATGGTTTAGTACATCCGCCTGGTCTAATCCCATTTGCATCAATTGCCACTTATCAGAATAATGCAAATACATAAATGCTATATTACTGCTTGTATAGATTTTCTGAATGAAGTGCTGAAGATGATTATAATTGCTCAATATTCATCGGCTTGTGCATGCGGAAGAGCCTAATAATGCTCTTTGGTAGCTGCAGCTGTAATATTTATCAGTTTTTCAATAATCTACAGTGTTAATGTCAATCACGCAAGTACTTATGCAAGGAATCGGATTGCATTCAAATCCATCAGACAGGAGGGATAAGAACAATAATCCGAAAATCATTACAATGAAATTTGAAATACAAATATGATTAGATGAAAGAGGGAAAAAAAATCAAAGGGGATTTAAAAGAATGAGTTTAATGTACAAAAACGTCAAAGGTATCAGATCTGAAAGCCGAGCAGCAGTGTTTCCAGAGGCAGTGGAGGGAAGAAGAAAAACTGAAAAGCGAGAGATTTTTGCCCTGCTCTGCTGTTTGCTCTGTTTGTCTGCTTTTGCATGATTAATATTCTGGTCCATGCCATCCCACTGCGCCCCTGCAGACAGCCCCCAGCCTGCAGCTCGGACATTCCATTTTCCTCCAAAATTCACGCCCGAAACTCTCAGAGCGGCCCGTCAACAGTGAAAAGGAAGGATTCAAGAGATGATGGTCTTATCGCTGGGGCTAATGATGATGATGATGGTCCTGGAGACAAGTGAGAGGCCTTCTGGGGAATGAGGTGTGGGGGTGATGGGGGCGCATCATGCCGAGGTGCGGAATAACACCCCCCACCCTCGGCGGCGCTGTGGGCTGTGGCGATATGCGGGGTCCATTGTGTAGCGATTATGTAGGACGAACACGAAGGGTGCTAATCTTACTGTGGGAGGGTACGTGCTTGTGAATGATTGAGCATAAGGAAAAAGAGAAAAGGAGGAGATGAGGAAGAGGAGAAGGAGAGGACGAAGAAAGAGAGAGAGAGGGAGAGAGAACCCCCTTAGCAGCGATTAAGAAATGGTCTGTCACAGATTAAAGCTGCAGGGAGGCAAAAGGGAGATGAGGCGAAGCCTCCCACAGACACAGGCTCATGAGGACGCTTTGCTGAGATTACCTGCGGTTATACGCAAGCAGCTGCTTGGGCACACACACACACACACACACACACACACACGAAGAAGTGCGGGAGGGTGAGAGAAAATGAGAGACATTGAGAGGGATGAGAGGGGGTAAAACAAACCTAAACCAAATAGGCTTGCAATTTACAGAGGGTGAGCGGAGAGGGAGGACGACAGAGATGGAGAAAGAGACAGATGCCTGAGGAGAAAAGAAGAAATAAAGGAAGGATGGAGCTTGAAAAGCTGCCTGCCACCACAGCAGCGACAAAAAAAAGTGATGAAAAAAATCGCAGAGGGCCACACAGAAAAAATATATGCATCATTCATTTGTTCCTCATTTCGTTTTCATTTTTACATACTAACAGCTTTTACATACTAATCTGCTATTCTTAGATTTGCTTCAAGTTTACCTAAGTTCAAGTCAAACAATCCTAATTAAGTGGTCCTAATGAAACAAACCTGTAAGACCTTTGTTCATCTTCGGAACACAAAATAATATATTTTTGATAAAATCTGATTTCAATTTCAAGCTCCAGAAAGGTAGTAAAGACATCGTTAAAATAGTCCACATGACTACAGTGGTTCAAACTTAATGCTATGAAGAGATGAAAATACTTTTTGTGCCCAAAAACAAACAAAAATAATGACTTTATTCAACAATTTTTTCTCTTCCCTGTCAGTGTCACTGTGTGTACAATGTCAACAGTGTAGGAGAAGGGAAGAAACTGTTGAATAAAGTCATTATTTTTGTTTTGTTTTTCTGCACAAAAAGTATTCTCATCGCTTCATGACATTAAGTTTGAACCACTGTAGTCATGTGGACTATTTTAACGATGTCTTTACTACCTTTCTGCGCCTTGAAACGTGCAATGACGTTAATGTGTAGTTCAGAAACCCTCAGATTTCATCAAAAACATCTTAATTTGTGTTCCGAAGATGAACGAAGGTCTTATGGGTTTGGAACAACATGAGGGTACTTAATAACAGAAATTTCATTTTTGGTTGAACTAACCCTTTTAGTATGAGGGTCCATCAATTACGCTTCACAGTGTTTGTTTCAAACAAAAAAAGAGAGAGTGAAAAAAAATTATGGCTTCTCATCCCACAAGAGTCTTGTTTTCACACAGCCTGCCATGTAAAGGTGAACATTTCTTCACTCTCCCATTGACTGATTGACACATATGGGCAAGTCGCTTCCCATAATGCACCAAACTGGCAGGTCAAGTTTAGTTTTAGCTTCATACTGAGTGAAGAATTCGAAGACTTGCTCAGTTTGTTACAGAAGAAACAAGCTCCTCTGACTGGCAGGTGAGGCTTGTTTTGAACTGCTGGAGCAATTAATTGACGAGCCAATTGAAACGAGAAGCCCGGGGCAGTACGACTCAGTCCAGGGAAGAGAGAGCGAGAATCGAGTTTAACCGTTTAAAACAAATGCTGACACAATCGAGAGACAGCATTCGGTTTAACCATCTCAGACAAAAGCCACAATTTTTACATGATACAAAAAAGAAGTTGATGTTTATTTGATGGATTGTGTTTCTACATAATAAGAGTCCCCTGATGGGATGAAAACAAAACTGATAATTAATTTGTTTGCAGATACAGTACATCTTGATTTGATATTTTGTATCTAATAGAATGACAATTTGATATAGTCTTGCAGACATCAGTCTGGTCTGGAATACATATAATAACATTAATGCGATAGAATGTTTTATCTACAGTGAAATATTTTGCACAATTCTTTACTTTTAAACAGCTCTACAGACCTCCATTGCAGGTCAAGGGCACAGGGGAAGAATGGCCTTGTGAACCATGTTTTCTCAACCTGGTGACCCGCTGGTCCCTAGTCCATCTCCACAAGCACTAATAAAACACTTATAAAACACAGCGAGTTGTGAATTATTACTGCATCACTCCCGACATGCCTCTGACAGGCTACGGTAGGCGAAGATAATTGCCCTTGCACTTGCTGCCTAATGAACATAATTACACGTTATTTCCCATTCTCCCTGTGATTAATTGTTACAACGTTTCTTTGTTGGGTTCCCGACAAATTGCCACTTCATAATGACACTATTGCCTCTCTGCAGAGTGCACAATCAAAAATGGTTCTGGCACTTCAGCAGGCAGGCCTGAGGTCCTTGACAAGCAAAGTTAAATTGGTAAAGTAAACAGTCTTGACATTTGTTTGACCAGTAAGCAGTTAAAGCTCTTTAACAGAGCTTTTACCTTAGTTGTAAATCACTGTGAGGTTCTTGGAATGTCACTGATGTTTAATAAAAACATCTATAATATTTCAGTCAAAGTGTTGGACTTGAATACATTGTATTGTACTGCAAAACGTTTAGTCTTATTATTTAAATCTAATTTTCTTGATTTTTTGCGAGTACCATGCTTTACCATGCCTCAGAGAAAAACACTATTTTGTGAAGTAGCTAACATAGCATAATCAGATGCAGCTTTATTTTTAGTAACAGTAATACAAGATTTTCTCCATCATACGTTTTAAAATTAATTGCATGTCATTTATCAACACAAGCCACCCAGCATTTATTAATATGATATTCTAAAATCGATCTAGCTTACTGCAGTGTGTCTCAAACAAGTGTCTCACAGCAGCCACCGAGTGAACGCACAGAGTAACGTTATAGCATAATTTTCAACACTCTCAAATGTATCTAATATGATAAACAGAGCTGCGTTACCTCATACTCATGACCGGAAAAGCGGAAGCGGAAGCGGCGCCGGCGACTGTGTCATAATAAAAGTTCTGCACTGCTTCATGCTACAATAACATTAATAATCACATCCATGAACATGATTTCTTCCCGATTGTTTCCACCGGCTGTGATGTGAAGACCACATGTCCCAAGATTCCGCGCTCAAACTTGGCGTCATTAAGCTACGCTTTTGTTTTGAATAGGCCTCTAGCGACCTCTAGCGGACATAAATCTAAACATATTGCACCTTTAATGAAATACGTTTTTTTTTTTACAGTAAATTTAACTGAACTTTTTTTACAGTGTGTAAAATATACAATTATGAACTGTAATCATTACAAATAAACCTTTAAATTATACAGTGGTGTCCCGTAAAACCTAAAACGTTGCTACCATATTTTTTACAGTAAAGTTCTGGCAAACACAGCTGCCATTTTTTTACCGTAAAATTTACGGGGATTTTTTTTTACAGCATCATTTACTTACCTTCAAGTAGTTCCAAACCTGTATGAATTTCTTTGTTCTGCTATACACAAAGGAAGATATTTGGAAGAATGTTTGTAACCAAGCAGATCTTGCCCCCATTGACTACCTTTTGCTTTTGTCATCTTATAAAATGTTAAAATTTTGTTTTGCCTTATTTTTATTATTATTATTTATTTATTTATTTACAGTTAGGAATCTTAGTGCTTCAACTTAAACTTAAGTTAATCCAATGTTTATTTTAGTTAAATTTTTAGCTCTTAAAAAGACAAAATTTGAAAACACCATGTGTACACAACTCATGCACTGTTCCAAGTCATTTGATTTGAAGTCATTTGATAGTTTTGTGTGATGAACATACTGAAATGTAAGTCCTATTTAATGACAATTTTGCCTGACAGCTGTGGTCACCATTCACTTTCATTGTATACAAAACAGCAGGAAGAAAGCCATACAGGTTTTGAAAGTCATGAGAGTGACTATTTGATGACAGTATTTTCATTTTTAGGTGCATTATATCATTCATCAATATCATTCATCAGAAATATAACATCAGGCAATAATGTTCTTAGTAGGTCATTTGCAAGGGGAATAAGTTTGGTATGTTTTGCAAAGAGAAGACTTAATTGTGAGGTTGTCTACCAGTTAAGCAAGGTCTTTCTTCAAAGCATTTGCTTAATAAGGCATGTTCTAATGCAATCAGCTGCTTATTTCAAATCAGCCATGACAAAAACTAATTTGAGCAAAGAGAACGTACGCTAAGGAAACTAGCAGTAATAAGAAACTATGACAAACACTTGGAGACATGAGGAATGATCCTCACACAGGAGGTAAACTGAGGTAGCGTTCCCCCCAAAATGTCTGTGGGCTGTTCCTGAGGAAGACGAAGAGCCGGTCACGACGAAGGCTCACGCTGAGAGGATACGCTTGTCTCTCTGCCTCTGTTGGTGCATTCCTGCAGGTTGATTGATTCGCTTGAGTGGCAAATCGTTCAAGTTGACAAATCATCCAATGACACCACAACACAAAACCGGGCCCGTACCCTGACACCTAACCTGTGAGGAGAACCGGTGACACAGGAATGAGGGAGAGACGTATGGAAAGGGGGAGGAGGAGAAGGAGTAGGGAGGTGGTTGACCCAGAAGAAGACTGTGGTACGCCTTTTTTCTGTCTCTTTCTTCCTCTCACTCTCTCTTTCTGGAGCAGGGAGTGATGAATTCCCCCTTAGTTCATTTATCTAGGAAAGCAAGGAGACGTGTGAGTGTGTATGTGTGTGATGTGATCCATCTCTGGGCTGTTCAGGAGAGCAGTGTGTCCCTGATCATAGACCCTATCAATCTCACTCATAGCCTGACATCACTGCCGCTGTCACAGACATCACCACACATACCCAGACTGCTCTTCTGTACCTGCGCTATGTACGCTGGGAGTTCTACGGTCCTGGTATTGATAGAGAGACTGTATTATCTGTTATACTTTACAAGTAAAGGTTAATGCTACAAAGTTAAATTACATATGTTTAAACAAATATAAACTGTGCCTATGCAATTTCTTTACAAAATCAAACATATACATTTTGACTGTGTACATCATTCAGAAGTTTGGGATTGGTGAGATTTTTTAATGTTTTTGAAAGAAGTCTCTTCTGCTCACCAAGGCTGCATTTATTTGATTAAAAAAAGAAAAACAGTAAAATAGTAATACTGTAAAATACTGTTACTATTTTTTTTAAATAATTGTTTTCTACTTCAATATATTCCTGTGTATTTATTATATCCTGTGATTCAGTGTCAATTTTTAGGATTCTTTGATGAATAGAAAGTTCAAAAGAACAGCATTTATTTATTTTTTAACAATGCCTTTACTGTCACTTTTGATTAACTCTAATGCCTTGTTGCTAAAGAAAAGTATTATTTTGTCTTTTTAAAAAAATAATAATAATAATCTTAATGACCCCACACTTTTGAGTGGTAGTGTAGGCCTACATTTCTATAAGTTAGGAGACGATTACACTACGCTGTTTTCAACTAAACACAGAAAACTTTTTTTGCGTTTTGGCCGTTCATTTACACGACAACGGCGTTTTGGGTGCCTGAAAACGCAAACATTTGAAAACGGTTTCCAAAGTGCAAGTTTTTTCAAAACGGTCTCCGAGTAAACAACAAAAATGCGAATCTGTGGAAACAATGACGTCATGCACATGCGCATTACATGTTAAGTCTATCCACCTTATTCCAACGCCCCATGACGCTTTGCGCAAATTATGGGTGTAACTTCCGTTAAACTGTAAACAGTCAGTGAAAGGCTCGCTCTATGAACGGAATAATACGGTTTTTTTTTTTTAAACTGGTACCCAATGAGTTGACATTATTCTATTCACCCTTCAACCAACGAACATTAAAAGGACATTTAAAAGTGTAAAAGCATCAACAAGGTACTTTCACCAGGCCATGAAAAAGTGCAATTCTTTCCACAGCAATAACGGACGGGTTAAATATAACTATAGTGATATATATCTGTATTATGTGATATATATCTGTATTATGCCTTAATAAAAAAGTTCATAAACTTCAGCATTGCGTGATACTATTTCAAAGTGATTTCCATCATTTTTACAGATAATAAATTGTATTTACATATGAAAACAAACCTAGAAAGAGACGTGACGCTTTGAGGAGAAAACGGGAGATTCTTCGTGCATTCCAGTGAATTATTAATGGGATATATCGTAAATTATATCGGGAGAACAGACCACAAATGTGCAGTATATGTTGTCCTTTTTCATACTATTACAGCGGTATGCAAAGGGACAAAAGAAAATAATCACGAGGATAGAAAGCAGCGGCTGAAAAGAGCTTTTGCCATAGATATTCTTGTTATAACATGTTACGTTAAAATACCAAGCGTTACATTATTCTCATGATGTCTGAAAATAAAACATGAAAGAAAAATTGACAGCTCATTCAGTCAAACTGACGGATAAGCTTTATTTGTAGGGCAACTACAAATGATTTGAAACGATTCCTTTCAGTCTTTTTGAATGGAAGTTCCCCACACCGGAAGTGCAATCCATAATTCGAAATGCAGTAGGTTAGTCAGGAATAAGGTGGATAGAGGGTATGCATTTTTCCCGCCAGAACACGCTCCCTCAGCTGGACTGAGTGGCAAAAGAACCTGCTGCATGGATTTGATAGGGGAAAGTGCGAAAATGTGAGTAAAACAAACGATTACACTAAAGGTTGGGCTCAAAAGTGTTTCTTATAACATGTCAAAGAAACCTAAACCATGGATATTGACATGCAGCCAGGAATCGTATTTCATGACATTTATATATGCTTGATTTCAACGCCGGGGAAACACATAAAGCAAATCTGCCTGTGAACGCTTTATATAGCTACAAAATAGGTAGGTCTAAATCGGATTGATCACTTATATCAGTGTTATATATCGTCATATCGTCCAGCCCTAAAACTTGTAGCCTATAGTTTTTGTCAGTGCTTATTTAAAAGCATCCAATTATGCAGAATATAAGATAACAAATATTTAATTGATGAGTTGATAACACAACATATAACTATACAAAATCCATCGTTTCAACACAAAATGATAACAGCAAATCCATGTTTCTCTGCCTGGAGTCCAGTTGTTTCTGTGAATTGCAGCGATCCATTTACTTTTTTTTCTGTAGCTTTTGGAAGTCTGTAAAAATATACCTCCGATTTTGTGTCAAAGCTATTTCGCAAAGCTCCTTCCCGTTTTGGATGTGTTTTGTGTGTTTTTCGCGGCATTCACGCTGAAAACCAATGCTGCCACTCAGTCTTTTTGCCACTCAGTGGGCGTAACCGCAGTCATAACGGTCGACGGTGACGTCACGTGCATACCCTCTATAGTGTTTCATCGCCATCTAATGGCCTGCCAGCAGAATACAGCGTTTTTAGTAATTTTCACGGATTCGTATGAATGGGGATCGCTTTGACAATGGTGTCGTCTGTACACGGAAAACTCAAAGGAAAAACTTCTCCGTTTTAACCATATCGCTGTCATGTAAACATACCATAAGTAAATAAATAAATAAACAAACACATTTAAATAAATTAAATTTTTATATAAATAAACATACAAAAATAAACAGAAAGTTTTTTTTTTTTTTTAGAAACATACACAGTAAATAATACTTAATCTATACTATAACAGTTTTTATGCACTACATTCTATTTTTATTATTTCACACTTTTAATGATTTTACTCTTAATTTAAAATGTGGAAAAAAATGATAAAAGGATGAGGTGTGTCCAGACTTTTGACTGTTGTGCATGTTCTTTAACGCATCCTCCCATAATCAAATATGCAGAGAGACAAAACTTGTGTATGTTCACACCTCATATGCACACAAAAACAGCTACTATCCACAATGTACCTGAGAAATGCAGAAAGCAGCGGAGAGACGTTTGAAGTGAGAACTCAGTCTTAAATTTTTCTACCTATCTACACACACTCACACCGAGACTGTTCATATCAGAATCAGTAGGCCATATAAGGCCTGTTTGCACCCAACATTTTCGACTGATCAAATTAGGCTTGATCAAAACATGCCATTCAAGCAGGCTAGATCCAAGACACACACACACACAAACAGGTATACACACTCAGCAAAGCCCAGCTCAGGCTCTGACCTTGGGAACAATTAGCATGACTGATGCACCCTGAGCTGAATACTGAAGCTGCACTGCACAGCCACACACAAACACAGTCCAACATATATTGTCAGCACAGTATGTGCCATACAGACACTTTCCAGTGACTAATAGAGAGATTAACTCGTTCTGTAAACTACTCTTAGACAAAAGGTTCAGTTGGGTTCAAAACAATTTATAGAAATTTATGCCAAAAAGTTTTTATAATGTCTTTTCTAGTTATGTGTGTGTTTGTGTGTATTTATGCATGTGTGTGTATATAATTTTTTTTACTTCTATTTATATCAGTTATATATCATTCTAATATCTAATATGCTTAATATTTTTGTGGAAACTGATATATATATATATATATATATATTTTTTTTTTTTTTTTTTTTTTTTTTGATTTTTTGATGAATAGAAAGTTCAAATGAACAGCATTTATTAGAAATGTAGTTTTTTTGTATCCTTTACTGTTACTTTTAAATACAGTAACTTAATGTGTCCTTGCTGAATAACAGTATTGTCTTCTTTTAAAAAAAATCTTAATAACCTCGAACTTTTGCACATTTCTATAAGTAAATAGATAAAAAATTTAAATACATTAAATTAAATAAATATCATATATTTTATATATAAAAAATAAACAAATAAACAGAAAGTTATTATACTTTATATTATTTTATATAAATAAATAAATAATACTTATCTTTACTATACTATAACATGTTTTTTTCTAAGAGTGTACAATTATTAATGTTTTTCTTGTAGTTCTGGATGAAAATATGAAATATTATATGACTATATGCAATAGAATTGTTCACAAAAAATATAAATAAATACCAATTAAATAATAAGCCAGAGCATTTCCAATTGAATCATTCATGTAGATTGATTATTCTCAGTGTAAACTAAATGAGAACCTGCATGGCTCCATTGCATCTTGGGATTGCAAACCAGTCCTAAAAGCTGTAACTGCAATCTGGGTCCATCTATCCTCATCTAACATATTCAGATCCACCCCAGCCTGAGTATCCATGTACACTTCAGCAGAAAATAAGCTTACATTGCTTCCTAATGTAAACTAATACACAGACACTGGATTTAAGCTGTGAAGCATGAGCATACATGGACTTCTGTGAGTAAGCCTACAGAAACACAACTGTAATCCACGATTCACAACAGAAAACGGCGTATACAGCTTATAGTCCTCTAGTATGATCTGTTCTGCTGTGGGCTGGAAGTCAGTGAACATTATTAGTGGAGATAAACCACTCTTATATGACATGTAGCCTTTGTGAGCTCTGCTGAATTGTAAAAGGAAATAACACAAAGCATTACAAATGCTAACCTAACCCTAACCTATAGATATATAGATAGATAGATAGATACTTTTGAAAATACAGCATGATAAGCGTTTATTGTCACAGTTGTAAACACGATGGCTTTCTTCTTCCATAAGGGGGTTTGGCATCACGACGGCTTTGTTTCCAGGTGGACTGTTAATGCGACACGCACATCTCCCAGAAATCCTAACTCCCAAAGTGTTTCCCACTTTGTGTGCCATATGCATCAGACATTCAGCCAACGGCCTGTGGGCGTGAAGTCTGAGGTTGAGACTATAAGGACAAACTGACATCACAAGAAAGGTAACTAAATGCAACAAAATCAACAACAATGCTCATAAACCTGTTAAACAATCAAACAATTCATGACCTAGAGCATGCTGGGAAGTGGGTGAACAGGACTGAACCACATAATAATACACAAAACAGCTAAAATTTCAGTGAAGGCCATATAAACAACAACAAACAGCAATAATAATGTGCTTGTTGGTTCGACATGAACAATCTGAGTGTATTGTAACAGAAAAGCTGCATTAAGATGCATTACTCGTGTTCCTGAAAAAAGCAAGTTGTTACAACTTCAGAATATTAAGTAAACTATAAGCAAGAAAATCTTTGGTTGTTTTTCTGCATTATTTACAGTGATGGAGAGACACATATGAGATCAAGTACATTGTGAAAATGTACCTTTTTCAAACGTTTTGCACACAATCAACCACATTAAATGGTTCAGCAATTGCAGTACAGCAGCTCAATGTGAACACCTCCTCACTGCTAGATTATAACAATATCTATCCAGTCTCTTTCCTTTTCAGTCGTTCTCCTCCCATTCTTTCTCGTCTGCTCTAAACCTGTCTAATGCTTACTTACATGTTTAATAACGATCAAATATGCGCTAACAAATCTGTACATAATGCATTTCTCTTTTTGCGTGATAACGGTTCAGTATTATGCTAAATACCCCAGCTACAATTTGATGAAAAGCGAAAACACTTCATCTTATTTGTCTTTCTTCTGCTGCACTAAAAACAAAGGGTAAATCCTGATTAGTGCTTTGGGTTTTCTTGGCTTCCGTTCCCTTTTTAGTCTCTCTGTTCATTCAAAATTGTGCTGTGAACTGCCCTGTTAGTTGTCTAAGGCTTCTTTTTGTAGTTAATTATATTCAAATGCGGTGTAGAGATGTGGAGTATACATACTTTTCATTGCTTTGCTCAGCAGCAGTGTGCATTTGGTTTACTGAGCTTATAATAGCAGTGCATGTAAACCTGTGGATGGTATAATGCGAGAATGCCATGGGAAGTACAATGTTCACACTCTAGCTATTCTTTGATCTGAGTGCTGTTCTTTACACTGGCGGGATTTTATTTTTGTCTGTTTGGTGTGCGGGCTCTCGTTGTGTGTGCAGGGGCATCGCTTACCTTCTTTTTTTTATTTATTTTTTGAGGAGGCACCAATGACAGTCTATATATTCTATTTTAATATACTAATATATCATATTAATATATTACATATAATATTACATACATTATTCACATTATCCCCAATATATGAAATATATTATAATATATTCAATTTATTTAAAGTGACAGAAAAGACATTTATAACAAAAATTATTATTTTGTATTTCAAAAATAATGCTGTTCTTTTGTTTCACAGATTTTTCATTAAAAAAAGGCAAGTGATTTGAGGGGGCACATACATAACAAATGCGCACACACAAATAAATAAAATAAATATTATTACAATTTAAAATAACTGTTTTCTGTTTGAATATCGTACACTATTGTACACTGAAAAAAAATATTGTACACAAATATTTTGTACAATTGTACACAAATGTTTCTTGAGCAGCAGATCAGCATATTAGAATGATTTCTGAAGGATCATGTGACACTGAAGACTGGAGTAATGATATTTAATTAATATTTAATATTTAATAAGTAATTATTTTATAAAATATATTCAAACAGAAAACAGCTATTTTAAATTGTAATAATATTTCACAATATTATTGTTTTTACTGTATTTTTAATTAAATAAATGCAGCCTTGGTGAGCAGACGAAACTTCTTTTAAAAACATTAAAAATCTTACCAATTCCAAACTTTTGACTGGTAGTGTATATACACATACATACGTACATACAGTTAAACCAAAAAGTATTCAGACATTTTTTATATATTTAATATATTTTTACTAGTGGGTGCAGGACACTATAGTTAATTTATGTAAGTGAGGATAGCAAAATAAAGTAAACTGTGACATATTATACCCAAAAATTCTTCATACAGTGGACTACCAGTAAAACTGATAAAATTTGATAAAAATTACTTAGACACTTTGACCTGACCATGTTTTGCTTAAGTGTTATTTGACATAGTTTAACTCTGAGATCTTGTCATATTTTATTACTATTTTTTTTTAAACTATAGTGAATAAACTGTATTAATGAATGAAATGTTTTTTAATCCACTAGGCTTGGTTAAGCTCTATACTTGTTTCTGTGAGTATGTTGAAGGTCTGTATAAGTTGCTGCTCATTAGCTGTTCACAGATAACCATGTCCGGAGCATTTCAGGGACCTGAGCAGCACCTACAAACTCACTCTAAAGCTAAATGAGGAGCTCAGGAAACACTGTGGCCTTGACAAGCCGTGTCCTGCCCCGCAGCTACATTATTGAGCCATGCTAATAACCCGCCTTCGCTCATTTAAACCAACTTTAACACAATTTTACCAACTTTACACACACACTCCTTCCTTTGCACATTTGAAATAGTCCGCCTCTCTCTCTCTCTCTCTCTCTCTCTCTCAAGGCTGTTTCAGCACTGGTTGCACGTGTTTGCACAGATTTTAATAAGCACAGGAGAGAGGTGTTTAAAGGCGAAGCGCCGGTAACGAGAGGCAGCAGCCACACCGTTAGCAGTGCCGCGTTGTTGTTGACTTAAACAAACCCTCTGCAAGATCTGTAGCTTGCCGCACACACAGCTTTACTACTGTTAATTGGTCATTAAAGGTAGTAGTTTGCGGGCCTCACTAAATCTTTAAACAGACCATGAAAAAACAGAGGAAGGCTTGCAACTATAGGCCTGAGGAAACGGAGAGCGATAACAGGCATGCTTTTGATCATTACCTCAGAATTAGACTGTCTGTTGATATTTTTTTCATTCTACAATTATATATATTTTTGAAAAGATTAAAATAATGTTTTTTAATCAGAGTTTTGTAGTTTGTACATGCAACATGAAACCAGATTTCATTAATTAAATAATTAACTAACCACATGGTACCAGTTATTGTAATTCATCTATTAAATTTAATGATGCACACTATGCATGAGGTTGGCCAAAGTCTCTGGTGGATGCAGGTTATCGCCCACAGCTATTGAGGAGAGTCTGGGAATAACATAGCCTTTTAGAAAAAGCACCTAGCAGAATTATTTCAAGATTCATTGAGCTTGCAATGACTTGTTTCCTTTTTTTTTAAGACGCTATCAAAGAATACATCCAAATCCCACCTCAACTTCAGTTTCCACAGTCCAGAAGGGGCTATCTTTTAAAGAATATTTTTACAAAAGCATCAGGGTTGTTGTGCACAAGAACTCTCTGTGGCGGACAGGGAGCAATTCCTGAACCTGCTGATCTCCAGGAAAATTCTGATGTCACTGGATCATTATGCAGAATCTGCTCTCTGAAGAGCAGTACGACAGATTTGTGGTCACACTCCTGAAAAAGAAGTTTTTAAGACTGTGCTAAACCAATTTTTTATATATATATATTTTTTAAATGTCTGCTTACATTTCAGACTTATTCCCCCGGTTTCACAGACAAGGCTTAAGCCTAGTCCCAGACTAAAATGCATCATTGAGCTGTTTTAACTTGCACTGACAGATCTTAATATAGGTCAGTTCCATTGTTTTGTCTCAAGATGCAAAGAAGTAATGCTTTTTCTAAGGCACGTTTAAAAAAGCTACTTAAATGTCCTAACTGAACTAATCCTGACTTAATCTAAGCGTCGTCTGTGAAACCAGGCCATTGTCAATTGTAATAATACTTCAAAGAAGTATTATGTGTGTGTGTGTGCGTTTTTGTGATTAATAAGGACACAAATTTGTATGATGACATGGGTATTCCACTGGTATTATGACGTAAACATGAAATATGAGGACATTTCATGAGTCCTCATATTTAAAATAGCTTTAAAAACATACTAAACAATGTTTTATTAAAAATGTAAAAATGCAGAATGATTTCTGTGATGGGTAGGTTTAGGAGTAGGGGTAGTGTAGGAGGAGAGAATGTACAGTTTGTACAGCATAAAAACCATTACGCCTATGGAATGTCCTCACAAAGAGAGCAAAACAAAGCTGTGTGTGTGTGTGTGTGTGTTTGTGTGTGTGTGTGTGTGTGTGTGTCAATAATCAAAAGTTTGGGGTCAGTAAGTTGTTTTTAAAGTTCTGTTCAGAAAAAAAAAATGCATTAAATTGATCTAAAGTGACAGTAAAGACTTTTATAATTTTACATTTTACAAAATTTCTATTTCAAATTAATGCTGTTCGTTTGTTTCAGTTTCCACAAAAAATATTAAGCAGCACAACCGTTTTCAACATTAATAATATGAAATGCTTCTTGAGCATCAGATCAGCATATTAGAACGATTTCTGAAGGATCATGTGACACTGAAGACTGAAGTAATGATGCTGAAAATTCAGCTTTGCCATCATAGAAATAAATTATACATTCTAAAATATATTAAAATAGAAAACAGTTATTTTAAATAGTAATAATATTTCACAATATTACTGTTTTTACAGTATTTTTGATAAAATCAAATAAATGCAGCCTTAGTGAGCCTAAGAGACTTCTTTCAAAAAACTCCAAACTTTAAAGTGCATATACACATATATATTAATATTATACATATATAATTATATTACACATTTAGAACATGTCATTTGAAATCAAGTATCCTTTCAGGAACATTTTTCTTAACAGAGGACGTCATCAGTTTCTATCCAACATGACTGCAGCACTCTCGGATATTGAAATATAGACTACACATTTATCTCATTTATAAGTCAGTCAAAACAACACCTCTGTCAATTTATCTTTCAAGCCTGAAACGAGAGGCTTCTGATGTCAGGGGCTTCATTAGGGAAGGAAGAGCAGATAAATTTAAAGATAACAGCTGTCGTTCAAGCATGTGCGCACACACATAGGCTCCCAAAGAGTAATGATTTTGTTATACTTGCATGACTTCTCTTTTATTGATTTCAGTCATGATATCACCCCCTGCACTGGGATCCTTTTCTCCCAGCGCCCTGCTCTGTCCTGTGTGGGTGCACATATGTGCAAAATACCAGCAGTTGGTGTCCACACAGTACGTATGGATGTGTGTGAGTGGGAGAGAGAGGGAAAGAGAGAGAAAGCCAGTGTTAGGGTGCGTGGGTAAATATGTCAGGGGGTCGCTTGGTCTCCGTGACATCTGTGGGAGCCGGGGCTCATTGTTGGGGTATCAGTTCAGCCCGTCAATAATGAGGCAGTAGAGTGTGAAGAGAAGGGCGTGACTGAGTCCCCTCGCATATACACACACACGCAGACACACACACACGCATAAACACACATACTAACCCCGATCACTGACCCCTCTGTCAACCCCCTCCCCGCTTTCTCCCTCTCCTGCCGTCTGTGCCCCTGCAGCCCAGCCGTTCCCTTTTCAGCGGCTCTCCCTCATTGCCCCCTTCCGTCCCTCTATTGTCTCAGTTGGGGATAAACAGGACGACTCGACCCTCGCATGTGCTGCAGACGAAGGCCCTGTTCTGTGATCAGCACTAAACTCACCTTGAACTGAATCACTTGGGTTCTGAAACATGATTGTTTAACCGGAACTATGTATAGTGTAAAACATTTTAACCTTAAAGAGCTTCTATTTTACCTGACCTTTAAAAATTACTTTCATTAGCGTAATCCCAATAACAGACATTATTTACCAAATAAAGTAGAAGAGGCCATGGAGTGTTGTAACACCATCAGACAAAAAACAAGGTAAAAAGAAGGTAAAATGTCAACATCTAACTTGTAAATTAAATTTGTAATCATGTTGATGGATGATAAATGACAGACCTTGTATCATCGGCATCAGCAGGTTCTCTTGTTTAATCTGATTTATAACATCCGCACAAGCTTTTCATTTACATGTATAAAATAAACTAGAAATATCACAAATGAGTAGACTGGGATGTTTGTAACACTTTCCAATGTACTTCCGTTGGACCCACAAGGATTTCAAAGAAAATGTTTTCTATGTTTACCTTTTTTTTTTTTAACTAAAATAAATTGGAAATAAGCATTTTAAACAAGTATTACCACAATAAATTAATGTACAAATTTTAAAATGCCCATGTTTTTAATTAGTGTTCCAACCTAGCATGGTAGTAGTGAGGTTCATGTAGGTTGAAACATTAGCACTCTTTGTACTTGACATTAATTTATACTGGTTAGAAATAGGCTGAATTTCTAAACTACTTTAAATGTCTTGCAGACAAATAATGGCAGATTATATCAAAGTTTGAGACACATGACACACAAAAAAACAGAGCTACTAAAGTTGAAACAAAATGTGTTACAACACTCCCTTGGCTGCACTATTTTTAGGTTATGTGACAAAACATTTTTTATAGAATAGCAATTTGCAGGTAAGTTTATCAGAAAACCTAAATTGCTTTTAATTGTTAAGTATAAAACTGCACAGCATAATTAACATTTTTCAGAATTCTGAAACTATATCTAAAAGAACAAAATGTAGTCCAGATTTAAGCTTATTATAATCACCATTATCCTCGTCACTTTTGCGTGACTTCTAACTTGTTGTACATACCTGTAGCGTGTGAATGAATCTTGAATCATGCCTTTTTAAAAGTACTCCACACCAAGAGATACAAATCTGAATATTTTAGGGCTGTCTCTGAATGGAGTGCATGTAAATTGAACGCATAAACGTTCTTCTCATACTGACTAGACAGTCAATGGGATTTCAGCTGTGCTGCTTGCCAAGGTTCTGACTGCCATCTACAGGGTATTTTTATGATTGCAGCCATTTCTTTTTTTTTTTTAAACAGCACTATGTCAAAGGCGCTCTTCTTTTTGGAACGAAAATTAAAAAAAGAGGTCTTTTGAGATGCATTACGATATTGTTTTATCTCGCATAATAATGCATATTTGCAAAGTCAACATGAATAATATGACAGCGCATGACATGACGTGCACAACAAGATTTTACTTTTATAAGATACGTTTTCGTGTAATTATATAATTTTTGTTTTAGATAAATTCCTTGTTCCATCATGGATCTTTAAATATATAGGCAGCGACAAAAAAGTTGAAAAGAATGAGCTCAGGAGAACGAGGGAAGCTCAAAGAGTGTCCCTGATATTATCCTAGTTATAAATATAATAAGCCGGGGTGAATTGAGTTATACTGGAGCCCTGAGGGTTTGCTGGGATGAAGCAGTGGCTACTTAACAACTGGGAGAGAAGAGAATATGAAAACAATACAATTATTTCTCTCAATAACTACATGATGTAGTCTGCACGCACAAGTCCAGGAACTATACTTTAAAAAGTAAATTTGATTCTAGTTATGTAGGTGTACATTTCCCACAGTGGGAAGATCAACTTTTTACAAGAATTTCTGTCATTTTCCGTTCCGTCAATATATGTTCCGTTGTCTTGCGGAACATATATTGTCTTTTAGAGAATCGTTAATCTTAAAGATATTTTAGACTAAAAAGTTTTTGCCATGTGTTTATGATGTGTAAAATGTAAGTGATAAACAATGACATACAGCGGTGTGGTTGTTGTTGCTATGGTAACATCGCGCGAAGCAGGTTTCGCTAGCTTAGACATTTTGCGAATTTGTTGATTACAGAAACGTTGTTTGAAAACGCTGTTGTACTTTTTTCACTGTTGTACTTGTATGTAAAATGAATATAGCAAATGACACCTTAACCTTTTGACTTCCTGAAGGAATTAAAGGGTTAGTTCACCCAAAAATGAAAAAAAAAAAAAAAAGTCATTTATTACTCACCCTCATGTCATTCTACACCCATAAGACCTTTGTTCATCTTCGGAACACTTAAGATATTTTTGATTAAATCCGATGGCTCAGTGAGGCCTTTATAGACAGCAATGCCATTGTAAATCTCAAGATCCATAAAGGTGCTAAAAACATATTTAAAACAGTTCATGTGAGTAGCTACAGTGGTTCTACCTTTATTATATATTATATATTATATTATAAAGCGACAAGAATACTTTTTGTGTGCCAAAAAAACAAAATAACGACTTTTCAACAATATCTTGTGATGATTTCAAAACACTGCTTCAGAGCTTTACCAATCAAATCAGTGATTCAGATCTCCTAATGGCTAAACTGCTGAAATCACGTGACTTTAGCGCTCCAAATCGCTGATTCGATTCGTAAAGCTCCGAAGCAGTGTTTTGAAATCGGCCATCGCGAGATATTGTTGAAAAGTCGTTATTTGGTTTTTTTTTTTTTTTTTTTTGGCGCACAAAAAGTTTTCTCGTCGCTTTATAATATTAAAGCGAACTGTTTTAAATATGTTTTTAGTACCTACTTGAGATTTACAATGACATTGCTGTCTATAGAGGCCTCACTGAGCCATCGGATTTAATCAAAAATATCTTAATTTGTGTTCCAAAGATGAACGAAGGTCTTACTGGTGTAGAACGACATGAGAGTGAGTAATAAATTACATTATTTTCATTTTTGGATGAACTAACCCTTATTAAGTTTAGGTTAGTTCACACAAAAATGCAAAAAAAAAAAAAAAAAAAAAAAGTTATTAATTAGCTACTCACCCTCATGTCGTTCCAAACCCTAAGACATTTTATTTCATCTTGGAAAAACAAATAAACATATTTTAAATGAAATCTGAGAGATTTCTGGCCCTCCATTGACAGTCCATGCAACACTTTGTCGCTTTAAAAAGTTCATAAAGAGATCATAACACTAATCCTTATGATTTAAGTGGTTTAATCCAAATTTTCTTAAGAGATTTTATCACTTTATTTGATTAAATTTAGGCTTTTATTCACATACAAATATTGATCAGTGAACATAAACAGAAGCTCAACCGTAACTGCTCGACACACGAGAACAAACCTCATTGGTTCTGTGTAACACGAGAATCAACCTCATTGGTTCTCGCACGTAAAGCAAGCATGCTTGAGCTTCTGTTTACCACAACTGATGTGTGCATTGATGAATGTTTATGGGAAACAAACAAGTGGTAGTTGCGTGGACTGTCAGTGGAAGGACAGACGCTCTGCGACTGTCTGTCAACAACTCTGCATAGCCTTATGAATGTGCAGATGACGTGTGATATCTGAGCGAGCGGTGTGTGTGGAGGTATGGAAAAACATAGGTTGACAGGCAGGTCAGACGTCCCATTGCATTCGGACTGAACAATTGTCGAAAATGTATTGGTCCTGAGACTTCCACAGAAGATATATGTACTTTTTTCTTCTTTTTTTTTTATATTTAGACCACTTCTATTATTGATTGCAATTAGTACGTGAAAAGAGTTTCAACTATGTAAAACATTGCCTACCCTACTTTTAATTAAGGGATTGAACTTCTTCCAAATTCCCTATAATTCAGATCCAGATTTTCCACACAATGATGTTCCCCGGAATCAATTGAGAACAAAATTCTATTGAATTATAAAGCTAGTTTGTCTGTTGTTGGGTTTTACAAATGACATAGGCCTATTTGTAAATAAAAAAGCTTTACTCATTTATTGATAGCTACAGCATAATTATTGATACTTTCTATTTCCCACTATATACACATGCATGTTGTTTTACAATTACAAATTTCTGTGTTAGTGTATTTTCTAGAGTCTATTGCACTCTTTTTATTAAAATATGTACTACTGATTACAGACTGTGAATTAAGCAGCAGTGTCATATTCTGCCTCCTTCTGCTCCAGATCAGCTCTCCTACCGTCTCGCTTGCCTAAAGTGATTTTTTCAATAATGTATTAAACTGCTTGTTTATTATTTACTGTTTACACAAGCTGTGGTGGAGTGACAAGCTCAGTCTGTATGAGTGCAGTGAGGCTCGCGGAGACGCGCTACACGCTCCAGCGAAGCCAAAGCTGCTGGACTGCAACATGAAAGACATCTCGCTTCATACGAGCTGTTCTACACGCACCCCTAGGTTGTCAAAAAAAAAAAATGGGGCTAAACATGGGGGTGTTGAGTATTGATATTAATATTAATGGAATAGGGTAAAAAGTGACCAGTGAGTCTTTTTATTATTCTTTTTATGCCTTCAGTTATAATGTATCACAAATGTGAGAGAAGAAAGTTTCCTAGACGCACTACATCAAGGCTCCCTTAACAGTCTTCACAAGAGCAACACTGTGAATTTTGAAGCAAACTACTTCTGTTTATACAGGATGACATTGTAGGTGTATCAATCTGCATCTAAAATGGCCTGTATTGCATTAACAGACTGTTTAATGCTGTTAAAATGCATTCATAAAAGTAATGCTCTAAATATGAAATTATCAATAAGAACATGAAAATATGAAATTATACATGTGTCAATACAAATATAAAAGTATGTCAAATATAAACAATAAGTTGCAAAATGAATGTATTTACACAGCAGCAAAATGTGCGTCAGAGCCACCTTTGATACTAAGGACTGAGACAAGTCTGAGTTGTCATATCTTGGTGTGGCTTTTGTGCAATATTGAGTCTTTACACAGAATTGAGACAAAACTGAGACTGCACAACTTGTGCTAATAATGATTGAAAAAAAAAAAAGTGTGATCCTTCGCATATCAAAGACAAAGCATACTTAATAATTACATGCCATTCTCTTTTGTTACCTATAATGTTTCTACAAATGTGATTAAAAAGAATATTTGTTCTATAGATGAATTAGAGCTGAATATAAGAAATTATCTCAATGTATGTTTTAAATGCTCATTATCATTATGTGTGTTGCTCCAGTTTCATAGAAACTCCAAATGAACACACAAACAACGAAACACTAAATAAACACACACACGCACAAACAAACACGCAATTTTCCAAACTATAAAACGAGGGACATCAAATGCAGCTATTTGTTTGAGGCCTGTTGTCTGGGGAATAGGCTACACGACTGCCTGGCTTCATTAGAATTCCTTTCAAGTTGTGGAGTGCGGCCTCCCTGTGTTCATCTCTCTATATCCCCTGACCCTGACGATGCATCTCCATGGGGCTAAAGAAAGGGCGGGGCATACACACACACACACACAGACACACAGTAACATTCTCCTCCTTCTAAACACTGTCACCCCATCGCGTCACCCTCCTAGGGAACGACAGAGAGTTCCACCTTCACTCATAGTCTGGGGAATGTGGGATTGTGAAGAGAAACTGGCAGAAGAAGAAATGTACACAGGTACTGTGGTAGCCTACTTTGCAATACAATAAAAAAGAGAATAGAAAGGATGCAGGTCGTCAGGTTGATTATCACAATCTTAACAGCCACAATTATTTGAAGACCGTCTGAAGTAAGTAAAAATGTAAAAAGGCAGATAATACATTTGTTAGTCCCACTACTCTCTAAAAAATGCTGGGTTAAAAATAACCTAAGCTGGGTTAAAAATGGACAAAACCAGCGATTGGGTTGTTTTGATCCAGCAGTTGGGTTAAATGTTTGACCCAACCTGCTGGGTAGTTTTATTTAACTCAACTGTTGTTTAAAAAAGTACTATATTTGAACCCTAAATAGGTTGTAAATAAACATTTATTAATATGTTTAATAAATAAACATGCATTAATAAGTTTAATAAATAGTAATTAAATAATAAAGATTTATTAATTTGCTTATTAATCAAATAAATGTTCACCTTTTGATTTTTACTGTTGCCTCTAGTAATTATGTGTCTGATTTTTAATTTCGGGTTCATTTTAAGCCAGCCATAATTTTTAAACAATAGTTGAGTTAAATAAAACTGCCCAGCTGGTTGGTCAAACATTTAACCCAACTGCTGGGTCAAAACAACCCAATTGCTTGTTTTTAACCCAGCATTTTTTAGAGTGTACATAAACTATCATTCAAAAGTTTGGGGTTGGTATGATGTTTTTTTTATGTTTTTGAAAGAAGTCTCTTGCTCACCATGGCTATATTTATTTGCTCAAA
Source organism: Hypophthalmichthys molitrix (assembly GCA_037950675.1). NCBI lineage: Eukaryota > Metazoa > Chordata > Actinopteri > Cypriniformes > Xenocyprididae > Hypophthalmichthys > Hypophthalmichthys molitrix. Next base: position 20,686,304 of record CM075507.1, read on the forward strand.
AATAGAGCAAAAACCACAATTTAAAATAACAATTTTAATATATTTTAAATTTAATTTATTCCTGTGATGGCAACGCTGAATTTTTAGCAGCTATTGATGCTGAAGAAACATTTTTTATTATCATCAATGTTCAAAACAGTCGTACTGCTTAACTATATTGTTATTATTATCATTATTGGAAACCATGATACATTTTTCAGGATTTTTGGATGAACAAAGTACAAAAGAACAGTGTTTATTTGAAAAAAAAAAAAAGAAAAAAAGAAATCATTTTAAATGTCTTTACTGTCTTTTATGATCAATTTTATGCATCCTTGCTAAATAACAGTATTAAATTCTCAAAAAAAAAAAAAAAAAAATTAACGACCCCAAACTTTTGAACGGTAACTGTATCATTTATATTAGTATTTTAACTTATTTATGATAAAAGTGTAGCCTCTTGAATACATTTTAATGCTTTATTTGTGTAAAGGTTATACCACTATTCTATCACAGTCAGCAAGGAGTGAAATGGGAAAGTTGAAATACTCATTTAAATAACTTATTATAGAGTATTTAAGGTATATTCTTGATTTTGACATTACAGATGAAAGACAGACAGGGTTGCTTTAGCAGACAAAAGGTCTGCTGCATTTGCAAAGAAACTCCTTATATTCAACATCAATATTTAAATCACAGATCATAAAGTTACTGATATTTGTAATAGATAAATGTATCTACTTTGATCTAGGAGCAAAACTTCCATAGTTAATCACAGTTAGATAAAAAGTGTTACAACCATCCTCATTCTCTATTATCTAATATTATCTATCTGGTCACTCATATAGCTAAATTCAGCATTTGGATAAAATCTAATTATCTAATTATCTAATATTATCTATATGGTCACTCATATAGCTAAATTCAGCATTTGGATAAAATCTAAAGAATCAAGGATACTGTCTTTTCCTTTTTTTTTTGACACAATACGAGGTCAAAATTAAAAGGTGTTTTATAAACTGTGAGTAAATATATTTTATTTGTTCTGAATCTCTGCACAAACTAAAACGAACTAAAACTCCCAGGTAAATAATAGGTAATTTACCCACATGATCTTAATTGTTCAGTGATAAAGAACAGGAGGCCACAGTCATTCAGGACATTTTAGGAGGGGGTTTGTGGAAGGTAGCCTTTGGCAGGAGTCGCCGGATGGTCAGTGGTGGGTGCCAGGCCACGTGGGGTGAGGAGGATAAAGAAGAGGAGGGGGTTGAGGAAGGAGCCTGGGCCGCCCGTCACACCCCACTGCCTGTCTGACGGGCCAGGGGCCAGACTGACACCCATAGAGAGAGGGAGAGGGAGAGAGAAAGTGAGAGAGAGAGTAAAAGTCTCAGTGCCCAACATTGTACACAGTGCCAAAGTGGCCCGAGGGCAGCTGCTCAGTGGGTGTGTTAGCGGTACAGCAGCCCTTGTGCGATGCAATCAGATGAAGTAATGAAAATAACCAAAATAACAGGTTTGATATGCCAAAAATGTAAGCTATAATAACCTTTAATGTGATTCCAATACATGACGTTACAAGTAGCAGCACCTAAATTTTAATAAATAAATAAATAGTTCACAGAAATATTTTAATTAATGATTTAATTCATAATTTACTCACCCTCTTGTTGTTCCAAACTTGTATGATTTTCTTTGTTCTGAGTCTCCTGAGGCCATGTAATTGCTTTGTGTGAGAAAAAGACCTCAAATTTAAGTCAATAAAGTTGTTTAAGTCACAAATCTTATTCAGTTTTGCATATGCTTATCGTATGACTTCAGAAGACTATAGAATATAGCACTTGAGCCTTATGAGCCACTATCATCACTTTTTTCATTTTCATTTTTATTTTTGGAGTTTGACAGCCCTGGTCACCATTCAAGTTCATTGTATGGAAATTAACAGACGAACAGGTGTTCGTAGAAAAAAAAAAAAATGAGAGTGAATTTAAGGTGACAGATTTTAAAAGACTGCACATTTCTCAGTGTGCTAAAACAAGATACCTATTTTGATCGGCAAACATCATGCTCAAAATCATTTCAAAAACACTTTTTTCCTATGTGAACTGCAGTTTAATGTGAAAGCAACCAATTTACAAAGTTCAAGAGAAAAAGTTGTAAATGATGTGTGCATACACACCTTTCTGTGTGTGTCTTTGAGGAAAAGGTAAATAAAAGGCTGCCAGCCGGGGGGTATATCCGTGACAGTGAGGAATGTGTTTGCATGTGTGTATTAGTGTGCTGACATAATGCCTTTCAGGGTATTTGGGTGCCAATGTAAACATGACACCTTCACAGAGAAACGCTTATCTAGTGACAGCGGTGGCCATGTCGAGTCAAAACTCACTGATTCTCTCTCGCCCGTCTCACTCACACTCAGTCTGCGCAAGCCATTAAGTCATTAATGTGAGTTGTGGCTATATTTCCGTATGCATGTTGCTGTGTTGTGTGGTTATGTTGCTGTATGTGTAAGGGTAAGTATGTTTATTTACAGTACTGAAGTATATATTACGTTTATGTGTGTGTATGTGTGTGTGTGTGTGTGTGTGTGTGTGTGAATACAAGAGGTTGGGGGCCTCAGGGGCCCTTGCTAATGAGCTATCTGTGTGTATTTCTAACAAGAACGCACTGCGGTGCTCACAGCACTGTCATCAGGGGCTGTGGCTGACCTTGCTCTGCTGCTAGGCTCTGTCATTTGCTATATTTATGGCACCGGCACCTATTTTGTGTGTGTGTGTCTTTATAAGAGTGGGGAGGGAAAGAAGGAGCTCCGTTCAGGAAGCAAATACTGTGTATATCAGCATAATGAATCAAGTGCCTGAGCGGGGTAGAGAAAGAGAGAGAAAAAAGAAAAAGAGTGGGAGGAAAGGAGATCCATTTTTCTCCACTGCTTTTTCCCCCCTTCCAGTCGCAAACCCCTGCGGTTAGTCTTCCTTCAGTAAGTCATTTGGTCTCTCTGTTTTATTTTTCTCTCCTTGGTTGGAACGAATGCTAATTTTGTCCCTCTCCTTATCACAGGCTCTCCCATGCATTCTGCGATCACTCACATGGGGAAGATCTTCCACGTATCACTCACTTGACGGCTCAACAGCAGGTTCCCTTGGCCTGATATCGCTTTGCTCTCCAAACTCTTGTGAAACATCTCTGCAATGTTTACTTGACGTTTTGGTGATGATAACAGCCAAAATCCAGGTATTTTTCCCCCCATTTTTGGACTAGGAACATGCATGTGCGTTCACTTGTCATTATGCAAAGCATCCCAAGACGGCAGCCCTGTTCAGAATACTCATTCAACATTGGCGCAACGTTTTCTATCACCGAGCGATGCCAAAAGGCACGTGCTACATGAGGGGATCCAACCGCAAGAGATAAGAGAAAAAAAACAGGCCTGGCCAAAAGTAAAAGTTTTTAATTCTGTCCTCCAGGTTGAACGCTCTCTCATCCCTCTATCCTTACATCCCGAGGAGGCTCTCTGTCAGAAATCTATTCAAATCGCATTTTCTCTGGGATTTTATTGCATTGCACATCATCCCATCACCACATGACAAATCACCTGTAAGGCTGGAGAAAGACTCGGTCTCGAGTTCCGGATCCAACCGGCATGTACTTTGTTTACGTCCTTCAGCACCTAAACAGATAAAACTCGGGAACAGACCCTCACCGCGAGGACCTTGTGTCTGTCTGAAAGTTTTTAAGAGGTGAAGAGATAAGAAAGGGTGTCAACAACTCCACACCTGATGGAGTTCCACAAAAGCACTCACACACACACTTCTACAAGATCCTCGTCTCCTAATAAAGCCTGGCGATGAGAGTGTCGGAGAGGATAATTAGTTTATCCCGACACATGACAGCGGCACTGGCTGAATTGTTATTATTTCCCCTCTCCCGTTGCCGTGACACCGGCGACGCTTCTGCACCCCAGCCACCTCTCCCCACATCCAGCTCGGCGCCACTTGATATATTCCTAATGTTCCTTAATATTTTCATTTTGATGTAATTTGTGGCCCCGGTTTTTTAAATATCCGCTCTGTAATAATGTTTAATTTCAAGGGTCAGTCTGCCAAGGAGTATATTAAAGCAGATAAAACTCATTTTCCAAAGCTCCAATATCGCGCCCAGATCAGGTTAGGAGGCCAGCCGCCGCGAATATTTCATCTTTTATCATGCCGATAATGGGCCGATGACAGAGGCGCGTTATTACAATGAGAGAATTGCTCATTTTCCAGGAAAGGGATGGGCTGTGGGAAGCTGGGGGGTCCGGGAGTGTGCGTGTATGTGTGTGTGTGCGTGCGAGACCGAGAGCGCGTGCCGACTCACTCAATAAAAGGCAATTCTTCCAAAGAGGAAAGGAAAGAGCGGAGTGGAGAGATAGCGGGATGAAGGGGGTGCGGGGAGAAAAGCAGCTTGCTCCAGCCCGCCTTTGCTCTTATTTGATTGGGATGAATAATAAATGCAGGCTGGGTGCGGCGGTCAGGAGGCTGAAGAGGGGAAGGTGATGAGAGCTGATCTGAGGAGGGCCGTCTCGGAATTAACCTCTTTAATTGAACCATTAGGAAGAAACAAAAGATGATGAGAAAGGTGTGGAGGAGAGAAGAGCGAAGGAGACACAAGGAGGCGGAGGGGGGGGCAGAGCTCATCAGGACTCCAGGAATTGGTCCTGAAAGTAGAATGACTATGCAAACCGTCCCCGGCCCTCTAGCCCATAATAAATAGAGCCAATCAGAGGGGTCCTGGGGGCCAGATGGGTCCTGTACAGGTCAGACCCATTAGAGTCAGATTAGCCTGCTGACAGACCCATCACATCACTCAGTCTAAGCCACTGTCATCATCTTAACCCAATTCTGCTCCACTTATAGCCTCACCCTGCCAATGGGGCCGCATATACAGCACTGTATCTACGAGAATGCTTAACTCAGTGCGTGACCCAGATCATCCAGCTCAGGTGAGGAGCCTTGAGAACCTGTGACAGTTCTAGTTTGGCTTGTCTTGAATTCAATACCTGGAAAATAGTTGGAAAAAAAATGAATGGACAAGCATCCTTACTGCTCATACTCAGTATTAGAAATCTGAACAAATCACTTATTTTAAGTATTCAAATTTAGCACATAACTCATCCTCTACCATATGATACTTCAACTCATGTCTTGTGGAGGCAGAGCAACCTATCAATACCTGTCAAAAATCTGGAAACATTACAATTTATTTTAATGTTTTTGAAAAAAAGTCTCATATCAAAGCTGTATTTATTTCATCAAAAAACTGTAAAACAGTAATATTGTGAATTATTTCAATTTAAAATAATTGTTTTCTATTTTAATAATTTTAGAAATATAATTTATTCCTGGGATGACAAAGCTGAATTTTCAGCATCATTACTCCAGTCTTCAGTGTCACATGATCCTTCAGAAATCGTTCTAATATGCTGATTTACTGCTCAAGAAACATTTATTATTATTATTATCAATGTTGAAAACAGTTTTTGCTGCTTAAAATTTTTGTGGAAACAATGATACCATTCAAACATTTGTGGAAAGATTAAAAAAGAGAGATATTAATACTTTTATTCACCAAGGATGCATTAAATGAATCATTTGTAATGTTACAAAAAATTTCTATTTAATAAATGCTTTAATAAATTGAATACATAAAAGCAAATAAGCCTAAATGCTGTTCATTGAACTTTCTGTTCATCAAAGAATCCTGATAAGAAGTATCACCATTTACACAAAAATATAAAGCAGCACAACTGTTTTCCACATTGATAATAATAAGAAGAAATGTTTCCTGAGCGCCATGTCAGCAAATTAAAATGATATCTGAAGGATCATGTGACACTGAAGACTGGACTAATGATGTTGAAAATTCAGCTTTGCCATCAAATGAATAAAATACATTCCTAAATTTATTAAAATAGAAAACATTTCTTTTAATTTGTAATAATATTTCGCAATATTACCGTTTTATTTAATGAAAAAAAATGCAGCTTTGGTGAGATTTCATTTGAAAACATTAAAAAATTGTACTGTTTCCAAACTTTTGACAGGTACTGTATATCATAAAACATGAAAAACTATACTGAATAGCAATAACACAAGATTCCGTTGAGAAATGTAATGCTTTTAAACATTTAAAATGTATATGATACCAGTTAACACATTAACATTGGCAATAAAATAAAAACTAAGAAACTCTGGAAACATGAAAAAAAATTTTGAAAATAAACAAGAATAGAGTGAAAACTAGCATAAACTAAATATAATTTAAAAGATGAGTTTAAAATAAAATAAAAACTATACTAAAAAATAAAAAACACACAGAACACCCTAGCAATGTCCTAACAATCACTGAGAATGCCCAAGCAACCAACTAGCAACAGCCTAACAACATTCAGAACAGCCTAGCAATACGGCCTAACAACAACCAAACAATCATCCACAACATACTGGAATTGTGGTGCCGACTTTCACAGATAAGCAACTCTCACCATTTCTTCAGAAAAGTAAGAAACTAAGAATGTATTATCCATATAAAAGATGTCAGTACACAAGATGTTAGATAGCTAAGTGTAAAGAGCATAGCCTTGAAAAGAGTCTGAACATAGCCAAAGTTGTTAAAAGTGTAGGTGAGTTTAGATTAAAGCAGCAGGTTGAATTGATTGTATTAGGAGGATAACTCAGGTTGCCCCAGGTGGTAATGTTCAGCTCTCATACCAGCCTTTAACAGCAGGGGATACAAGAACTACACTCATCAAATCATCCCTCCCTCCCTCTTTCTCTCTCTCTCTCTGAAGTAATCAATGTACCGGCATTGTGCAACAGCACAAGGATAGTCTATCAACCCCCTCCCGAGTTCATGCAAATATTAGAGCGGATCTTCTAAGTTCTACAAACTGTTTTGTGTGTGAAAGCTGTGTGACGTCACTAACAACACTTTCAACACACTTTCAATGTAATCCTTGAGGCAAAAGCATGAGCTGGCATAGATAAAGATGTAAATATGTGCTTATTTTATCGAGTCGCCCCTATACTTGAGGCCAAACATTAAAAAAAGAAGAAAAAAAAAGAAGACATGGCTTACCCCCAAATCTCAAATGTCCAATACCACATATGGACCTTCAGAACGTGGCTGTCGTATGGTTTAAACGTCAGGTAGGCATATCTATAAACATAGGGAAGAAGGTTAAAGGCAAAAGTGTAAGCTCAGTGTTAACCGATACAGCAGTCAGCCATAACTCATTTATTCCGCAAGCAAAAGTGTCCAATAACAGGGGATTTATACTGAGATAAATCACGTAGTGTTCAACTAGTCATGTGATTAAATATGGCCGCTCCCTTGAAGCACCCCATGTAAAATAAAACAGCTTACTGATTTGACTGGGGTCTTGTGGACATGTTTTAAACAACTTTTTTAAAAAGTACTATTCATTTCTCATCTGTAAAACTTTTTTAATGAGAAAAAGTGCACCTTTGAGGTGTACAACAGATGAGAAGAAGAAGAAGAGGGCAGGGAAGGTAGAAAAAAGTCTTGTCCATAGAATTAACCATGAAAGGGGTGCCAAGTTGGTCCCCAAAACCCCTAGGCCAGGGTGGAGAGAGGGGGAGAGATGGGCCAGCAGGCTGGGGGCACCTTGGGGAGTTGAGGAGGAAGTGGCATGCACCATGTCTCTTGCTCCTGTTGTTCCCTCATTTGATTTTGATGAATAATGCATGGGGAGGGGGGCCCAGCCTTAAAGGGGCACCGCTGCCACAGTGGGAGTCATTACTGAGCACAACGCACTGATGAGGAGAAAGAAAGAAAGAAATAAAGAGGGAGAAAGAGAGAGTGGGAAGCAGGGGGGTGGGGGGAAAGGCAAAAACAAACAAGAAAATGAGAGAAGTAAAACAGTTCTTGAATTTTCTTCAAACACCCCAGATGAGCTTCATTTCATATCTGCTGCTTTGCTATGTCTGAGTTAATCAGAAATGTTTTGTTTTGGTTATGTTTTGGTTGTGTTTTTTCATTATTAAAATTAAGTTAATTTATACAAAAGTTTTTGAATGTTCCAAACAGGCTATTGGTTTGTGTATTAGTGGTGAGGATTTTTCAGTGACTCTTTCTACAGGTTACATTGTTACACGAGTAATGGTGACACCTGCTCACTAATCATTCTTATAAAATGGTTAGTTCATGTCCTTGATTCTGATTGGTCAATAGCTGTGTTTTATTCATGATAAAACACGGCTATGACCGCTTCACCCAACGGTTCTGTGTATCACTACACAACACTCTTAGCAACCACTCTTAGCAACGTAAACTGTTTGTTCTCAATTGATATTGTTTATTAAAGCTTACTGTATTATGTAAAATAATATTGTGAGAAAGAGATCAAGTTTATTACCTGCATTCAGATTTAGCATTTTCCTTCACGTCAGTTCTATGTCCATAATAAAAAATCTGTTTAAATGTCCGATGTATTATCTTGTCCTTTTAACAATTAAGCGGTTTTCCGTGACTGACAGCGCTAGTCAAAGCATTTGTCAGTTGCATCTTGTTCCGTGTTCACAACAATTCAGTCTTTTCAATATAAAAGTCTTCACTACTGACTGACACACTCATAAAGATGGTCTTTGCCGTCATCTAATGGCGTAATAATGTAACTTCTGTTGCTGTTCACGGTCAGGGACTATTTTTTTCTGGCGGAAGGAAGGCTTTTAGTAAAAGTTTACTTCATGAAAGTTGCATTGATACATATTTTTGGATTTAATATTTGTATTGTGTGGTAACCGTTTTATAAAAGCAATAAGGTACGAGAGGCTGTGCTGTATCGTGAATAAGTCACGGCTAAAGGGGTTGCAGGCACTCTGCTTCGAGTCGTGCCTAACAACGCCCTTCAGCCGTGACTTATTTATGATACAGCACAGCCTCTCGTACCTTATTGCTTACTTGTGGTACTTTGATGTCATACACCAATCGGTGTGCGCAGCGTCATTTCAAGTCGAACACACCGTCATCAGGAGTGATTCAATGAATAATTCATTCAAGCGATTCATTCAAAAACACTGATTCATTCAGAACGTAACAGTTACTCATTAGCTTTTTTCTCAAAATCAAAATAAAGCTCAGCAGAACGTGCTTTTGTTTCACAGGTTTTTGGCGGACGGCCATCTATACTCCCTTCAGACTTTAAGCGGGTCACAGAAATAAATCTGCTTTATATAACCAGTGATACACAGCATTCCTTAAAAGAGATGACTTTCGGTTTTGGCATTACCGCTAAGCTGTATTTATAAAGCAGAGTTGCTGACTCACGTGAGCACTTGGGACCCGGCACTGACTTCTGATAACATGTTCAAAAAATATGGTGTTCAAGCAGGAACTGGATGCAGAGAAAGAGCAGGGTAATGCTACAGAAGGGGATGCGGCAGGCACAGCGCAAGGTGTCATCACTCATTTTGATTGGGTATTACAGCATGACGGATGGGGCCCCGCGGGCCACCGCGCGTCTCCTCCGTGCTTATTACAGCTGTTCTTAAGTGGGAGTTGATTTAGCTTAAATAGGTTGTTTCATAAGGAGAAGACACCGGCGCTGTCACCGCATCTCTGTTCCTTCGCACTGTATCCCGCCACTTTAATTGAATAATGCCTCCTCTACATACCTATTAGTGTGCTTAGCTACATACCATGCCCCTATAATTGCTTATACAACCCAGCTAATTCCACCACTCCCCTCCTTTTCTTTCTTTTCATGTGATATTTCACGCGGTTAATATAGAGAGCGTGCCGGGCGAGGATAAAGACGGCTTGTTTAAAGGGTTATCAGGTCCGTGCAGCACCGTGATGTCTTTTATCCGCCTCCATAATTAGTCGTGTAATCATTAAGCTGCAGTTTATCAGGTTTTAGGGCTTTTATTAATTAGAACACTCGAGCGATTTCACACCACTTTCACGGTCACGTAATTTACAAACCATTGTCACGCTGCCTGTAAAAGAGAGATGAACAAGGTTTTCACAATTGCGTCTGACATTATTGCAAAGATTTATCTGAGCTGGTACTGCTTCAATATTATCAAATTATAGACATCCTGCACGTGTCACGTGATGCAAACTGCTTCATATTACATAGTTGGTTCTCTCGGGTCCTCTTAACACTGGTGATTGTACCAATAAGATAAATGTGTTTCATGATTTTAATCTACATTATAAGTTTCCTGTAATCCCAAGTCTGGAGTTTAATAATGAATTTGTTATAGGCCAGTATTCTTGCTGAGATATCCAGCTCAGTCATTTGGCTAGCAACAAGGTATTTGGCCCTATAAGATTTATTTGTGGATGTAGCAAATTTTGGCTTTCCAGAGCTGTCCAGTCAGCACCATCAAATGTTCCCACTGACATCAGCACCACAGACAGCTCCAAAAAAACAAGGCCTATTGGACACCACTTAAACAAACAGTTCAGACTAATTGATTCAGATAAACAATTCTCTCATTATTTACTCACCCTCATGTCGTTCCAAACCTGCTATTATTTTGTTCTGTGGATTTTCACATAGATCTTTTCCATACAACACAGGCTGTCAAGCTACAAAAAGGCTCTATAAAAGTAGTCCATACAACCTGTGCTTTATATTCCAAGGCTTCTGCAGCCATACAATATTGTTGTGATGTCGTTGATGTTATAACATTACTCTGTGCATTTGCTCGGTGGTTGCTTTGAGATACTTGTTTGAGACACACTGCAGTAAGATAGATCGATTTTAGAATATCATATTAAATGCTGGATGGTTTGAGTTGATAAATGGCATGCAATTAATTTTAAAAACATATTGTATGATGGAGAAAATTCTGTATTACTGTTACTAAAAATAAAGCTGCGTCTGATTTGCTATGTTAGCTACTTGACAAAATAGTGTTTTTCTCTGAGGCATGGTAAAGCATGGTACTCGCAAAAAAAATCAAGAAAATTAGATTTAAACAATAAGACTAAACGTGATGAGCTATATAACAACAAATAGTTTTCTATCACATAACCAAACAGTTGTTCCCTTGTCTATTAAAACATGTAATATATTAAAGCGTCTTTGGTGTTCCCATGGTTTTTACAAAATAAAACTGGAAACTGAGGGTAACGAGGGTATGACGCAATTGACAGGCGACTCCTCACACGTCCCGGAACCTTGGTTAAAATTACAATTTTCTCATGATTTACAAATAGTTGGAAACATTTGGGATATTGTAAGTACTCAAGTGAACAAAATATATAACACTGGCCTAGTGGTTTTTGGATATTTTACTGCAAAAATCTTACATATTGCACCTTTAATTTATAAATATACTGTTCACTGTTAAAGGCACACTATGTAAGAGGTCGCTTATTCAAAACAAAGGCGTAGCTTGATGACGCCTTGATTTCACAGAATCATGGGAGGTGTCGAAGAGGCCGGTGGAAGAGAATCAGGATGGGACTTGGGCAGAAATCATGTTCATGGATGAGATTATTAACGTTACTGTAGTATGAAGCAGGGCTGAGTGCTGTGCAAGCAGAAATGAGGCTGCTGGTGCGATTGCTAATGAGAGACGAGCACGACACATGTCTTGTGAGCAGCAGAACTTTTATTATGCCGCAGTCACCGCTTCCACTTTTTCCAGTCAAGCGTATGTGGGGTAAAGCAGCAATAGTATCTCTAAAGCAGCACTGTTTTATCATATTAGATAAATTTGTGTGTTGAAAGTTGTTATAGTGTTACGCTGCGTTCACTCGACGGCTACTTTGAGACACTTGTTGCACAATGCAGTAAGCAAGAAAGCAAGATTGAAACAATAAGACTTACTGTGTTGAGCTATATAACATGATAGTTTTCTGTCGATGAATGTATCCATCCAAACAGTTATTCCCTTGTCTAATAAAACATAATGTATTAAAGCGTCTTTGGTGTTTCCATGGTTTCTACAAAATAAAACGGAGGGTAACGCAGGTATGATGTCACTGATAGGCGACGCACGGACACGTCCCGAGTCCTGGTTAAAATTGCTTATTTCTCTAGATTTAAACATTCTTGGAAACATTTGGTAAAATGTAAGTACACAAGTCAACACAAAATATAACATTGTTCTAGTGGATTTTGAATATTTTAATAAAAAAATCTTACATATTGTGCCTTTAATTATTGTTTTTTTCTTATAACAAATTAACTGATGTTAATTTAAACAACTTGAAATGGATAAAAAATGCATTTTACTAGGCAGAGGTCATGATGCTGATGAAGCTGCAGGATGTAAAACTGCTTTAAAGTATAACGCTGAAATCCTGCATACAGGTATTAATTGCTTACGCAATGATGCATTGATGCGATTGACACATTGGTATTGGGAGCTATAGGGTGTGTTTTAAGGTAGTCAGTTCACACACATTAGCAACAAGCCAAGATGGAGCTCTGCCAAAGACAACACACACAGTCTCTCTCTCACACACACAAACATTGGCAATGCCAAGTTTGCTGCCAGTCTTGTCCCACAACCCCAAACATTCATATTTGTCATCAAACCCCTCAACTGCACACACATATCTGTCCTACCCTACACAACGCCAGCTCCGGCTGCCTGAGGTGCCCGCTGGTTCCGCATGATTGATGATGCCGATTGAGAGGCAGATCATTTGGGTGCCCCTCGCTACCAAGGACGTAAATCACATCAGCCCACTCTAATGATTTCTCCCAGACCCATTTGGCAGAATCCACAATAACCTATTGAGCCTTGCATGGGGACAAAAAAAACATCAATAAAGTCAAATAATGATTTTATTTAAGCACTTTATCAAGGATTGACAAGCATTTTTCCAAGGTTGCACGGGGAGAGAAGCTTCTGGAAACCGTCAAGGTGTCTTGATATGTTACAAACATAAGGGTCAGTGCAAGAGTATAGACTAATAAATATGTTCATTTCAGTCAGGTGGAATTAGTTGTGTTTTAACGAGTAAAGATGTCTGCAGTGTACTAGAGTGATAAATGACGACCGGGAGAGCAGATTTGGACACTCGGTGCCCTGAGGGGCGACCCATTTCAACTTTTCATTAAAACGTCCAGTCCAGGCCAAGCCATGATTTGCTCCTAATTGATGAGGCCATTATGATCTAATTAACCACACATTTTCAAAGCCACTCTTATTTTGGCTTCTTCATTACAGTGGAAAGCTCATTGGCACCAGATATTCAGATACTTTACAAATGATGAAAGATGAATATCACACTATAGGGCAAATTTACATCAAATATCGTTTCACATTCATAAACACATTTAAAGTAACATATAGTTGAAACTAATTTCACATAAGAAACAAGTCTTTCTATGGCTCTGGTTATTCTGCTTATATCAGGCAATATGTCCTGATAAGCAAATGCAGACCAAATTAGAATTGTCTCGCCTCTTATATAACGTTCTTACATAAGTTAAAAGTTCAGGGATTTGATTCACTGATTTTTCTGTTCACTCTAATTCAGCTGCCAAGTCTATACCAGGGTTTAGTAATTGTAACTGAAATGTAAAAATTTGTAATGGATCTTGAAAGTCACAATGATCAAGATTTAAAGTTTGGATAAACAGTTTTAAGGTCAATTTTGCCCATATATGGAATCAAAATAAAAAAAACAGGCAAACAAGAGTGTATTTAGATTTTGTCATTAGTCTCAGAATCATTCATGCAACTATTTAGCCTTAAAAGGTCAAATTTACTGAAACATCCAACCTATTCTTTGAATTTTAAATTATGAGTCCCTTCTAATGAAAGATTCTACTGGAAAGACTGAAATTCTGAAAAAATAAACCAAAAAAGACATTTTCAGTTTAACCAAAAGTATTTTATTTACATTATTGTTTAGAAGTTTGGGGTCAGTTTTTTTTTTTAAGAAATTAATACTTTGATTCAAAAGTGACAGTAAAGACATTTAGAATCACTATATTAGAAGAATCAGCACATTAGAATGGTTTCTGAAGGATCATGTGCCACTGAAGAATGATGACTGCTGAAAATTCAGCTTTGCCATCAACAAATTACATTTTAAGAGTCACATAATCCTTCGGAAATCATTTCTGTCTTTCCAGTACAATTGTTCATTAAAATAGAAAGCACTTATTTTAAATTGTAAAAATATTTCACAATATTACCATTTTACCATAGTTTTGAACACATAAATAAAGCCTTGGTGAGCATAAGAGACTTCTTTCAAAAGCATTAAATAATCCAACCCCAAAATTTTGAATGGTAATATAATTCTTAATAGATTCTTAGAGGGTTCCATTATTATCTTTTAGGATTGGTTTCAAATTGTGATAGAAATATTCTAATTACCATCCTGTAGTATTAACTCTGGGATGATTAAAGGAATATTTCACACAAAAATCAAAATGACTCAAATCAGTTACTCATCATGTCTTTTGAAACACTTTCTGGAGTTTTACAGCCCGTGGTTCCCATCCAATCACATTGCATGGAAGAATGCAGCATGAACACTCTTCAAAACATCTTCTTATATGTTAATCAGATGAAAGAAAGTCCTAAAAAGTAAGGTCATCTATAAACCACATTTGCTAAAAATGGAGGGGAAAATAGTTCCTAGATGTAACTGGTTACAGCTAAAAAGGAGTTCTACCTTGAATTCAATGGAAATCACTTCGGATAAAAGTTCCGGCCAAATGCATGAATGTAAATGTAGACAAATATATCTAAATAATGGTTTGATAACACAACATTCTTAAATCATATTTGCTATTATCTTCCCAAAAGGCTGTGAAGAGACTGGTCTTATCCAGTGAGGGGCACCCTTGCATGAAAGTCAATTCAGTGAAAGTGTATGCGCATCTCCTTATTAGTAACACAAAGCTGGATAGGGAGATGTAAGGCTCTGTTCAAATAAGCTTGCTGTCCCCAGGCCAGGTTTTATGTGTGAGAGGGCCGGGAAAGAATAAGGAGGAATGGATGAATGGTTGGATGGAGAACTTTCTTTTAATTTGAAGTCTTGAGGGAATTGTGCATATACAATTACAGCTCATACGAGTGGAGCTCGGGAACGGCACTAAAGAGGAAATAGAACAATGAAACGGAGAGAAATAAGATGATCTGGGCTGTTATTATCTCTTCCTTCTCCTATCATATTCTACACACAGTCTATCATGCAGGAAATGATAAATGTAAGTAATGCCACTGTAATCCATTACTAAGAACTGACAGTTAGCATGAATAGGGCTGTGAAGTTGTGAGGGAGGGGATGGGGGTCTATCATCAAACTCAATTATCATCTTATTACAGGCACTAAGTGGCCTCATATTAGGGTCACTGCCCTTAATTTCAGGGGGAAAATAATTGGTAACCCCCGTAATAGCAATACACAGACACCATTTAGCAAACCCTGGGGGGATCCTGTGGGATAATCAATGGGAAGTCTGGTAACGCAATACGACCGTCATCTGATAAGTGTCCGTCTTTGTTTTTCTATGGTGCTAATCAAACTTAACAGAGACCTAAAGTGATGATTATGTAAATATAGTACAAAGAAGGCATTATTTAAAGAGATATTCCAACTGAAAATGAAAGTTCGCCCATTTACTCACCCTGATGTCATTCCAAATACGACTTTCTTTCTTCTGTGGAGCACAAAAGAAGATATTTTGAAGAAAGTTTTTGTCCAGACAATGAAAGTCAGTGGGGTCAAAAACAACATTGGACCCCATTGACTTTTTTGTGTTCCACAGAAGAAAGTAAGTCATACAGGCTTGGAATGACATGAAGTTGAGGAAATTATGAATTTTCATTTTTTTGTGTGAAATATCCCTTGAAGTTTGCAAAATCTTAAACAACTTAAACTAAATCTTAAAGGGTTAGTTTACCCAAAAATGAAAATTATGTCATTAATTACTCACCCTCATGTCATTCTAAACCCGTAAGACCTTTGTCCATCTTCAAAACACAAATTAAGATATTTTTGATGAAATCCGAGAGCTCTCTGACTCATCCAGACAGCAATTTAACCACCACTGTCAAGGCCCAGAAAGGTACTAAAGACATCATTAAAATAGTCCAGGTTCAACCTTAATTTTGTGAAGCGACGAGAATACTTTTTGTGCGCAGTGCTTTCATTATTGGCCTGGCTCCCGCATCAGCATCACACATGTGTGTAATTTTTGGGTGAACTAACCCTTTAAAGTTTGCAATTAAGTTCAATGATTTGCTTTGAATGATCAGATTTGTTTGTGGTGTTTTTTCTTTTTCTTTTTAGTCTGTTTAGATTTTTGAGCAACTTTGGATATATATGATATGTCCTGGAATCCAGACCCCATGTGGCGCCCTCGACCGTTGCATTTAATTTAGAAGCAAATTCTATCCCATGAGCCAAGCAGAGTGAAAAGCTTCTGAGAGGCATATATGGGGAAATAATCTCTCTAAAGTGATATTGATATCAGATTTGACCAAACACACATTCACAGCCCTATTTTTCATTCCCCCGAAATATGCGGCTGAAGTCTCAGGAGGGACCAGTCAGAGATGAAATAATCCATCTGTATTGTAAAAGTAGTTTTCTTATTCAAAGAGCAGCCCCTCCGGTCCTCTGTTTTGTAGATTGAGAGTGACACTGCCCATAGGGCTCCACACACTGAATGCTTTTAGAGACGCCCTCTAAGTGAGTTAGCCGATTCTGTGGACACCACAGATTCAATAAAACACTTGCCTGTCTGTTCTGTTTTTTCGTCCACATACTCTCACTGCAGCCTTTTCTTCTCACCTCCACTCTATTGCTGCTCTACTAACTTGACAAAGTGGAAAAGTACAAACAGGTGATATTAGAAATTTCATATCATGTGTCTTTAAATGAATCAGACCTTTTAATGGGTTAATAAAAGAAGAATGTCTCTTTAATTGAGGGGCATCATGTATATTTTTATTATTATTATTATTATAATTTTTTGAAGTTGTTTCCATCTCAGAACAAAAATAATCAAAAGGCAATTGTAACTCACAAATGCATCTTAATTTCTTATAAATCCGACTTACATTAAACTGTATCTTACAATTACTTGTTTTGGGTTTTACTCTGAGGTGGAAGCAGGATTCCACAGACAGCAGTTGCTGGTGCCCTAAGACAAGAAAAAAACAAAGAAAAAATAAATACATTTGCTATTTCATTACATGATTAAACAATACAATAATCAGCAACTTTAATTGCATTTAAATTCCAGTTGGCTTGGCTTGGTTTTGGAGGCTGTCCCATAATTTAACATGGCAATTTTGAGTAAAAGTCACAGAAACAAATTTGCATCATGGTAAATAAAAATTCTATCGAAAAGCTTCTGAGGTTTTGGATCATAATAGAAAGAAAGAGGAGTGTATATGCAAATATTCATATGGCTCTCTCCTCTGAGCAGATTCTAAACCTCTTATCAATATCCCAATTGGGTTTCCTCTAACCACACTCTCTCCTTTATTTCCCATGAGTGGAAGATGCTTGATGCCTGGGGCTACATGACACTACCATGCAAAACAATTAAATAAATAAAACACTCTTTAGGGAGCTTTTATAAGTCTGTATTTTGCTTTTCTCTGGCTCACTGGTCCTCTCCATCCCATAGAGGCTCATTGGAAAAATGTACCTGTGTCAACATTTTTGCAAAACGCAAAATACATACCAATACGTACTTATCACTGCAGTTTCTAACAGATATGAACACTAGAGGCAGTAAAACAGCAAGCACTTTTAATTGTTTACACACATTTATGATTACAGGCCCAGATTATGGATTAATAAAGACTTTTTTCACGAGGCTCCTTGCACAATAATGTTATGACCTCAAAACACTTTTTACCATAGTGCATGATTTGTAAACAAATTATATTTTGGAGTTTGCATCACTTACCCAGCTCCAGATGTTCAGTTTTATTGACGTAACAAGCTTGCTCGGTAGCTTAGCTGGTACAGAATTGTACTTGTGATGCGAAGAGCTCCAGTACAAATACCATGAAAGACGAGTCACGATAAAAGAGCTCAAAGACAAGAGTTCAAAAACAAATGCCATGGTTACGATTGCGTTTTTATGTCACATTTGCTTTTGTTAACACTATCGGGTAGGTTTAGGGTTTAGAGTAGGTGTACGTTATTAAACGTGATGGTTTAAAGCAATAAGCCCCAAGAAGCATGGTTTACAGTGAATTTATAACAGCTAAGGGGCGTTGTTAGGCACAACATGGATGGAGCGGAGTGCCTAAAATCCCCTTAGCTGTTATAAATTCATGGTAAACCAAGGCTTCACGGGCTTATTGCTTTTATAAAACGGTTACCACACAATACAAATATTAAAGCCAAAAAATAAGTATCAATGCAACTTTAAAATCACTAAGTCTTCCTTCCGCTGGAAAAAAAATAGTCCCTGACCCTGAACAGCAAGAGAACTTACATTTAATACACCATTAGATGGCGGCAAAGATTGTATGAGCGAGTCACTCAGTCGCAAAGACTTTTATATTGAAACTTGTTGTGAACACGGAACAAGACGCAAATGACAAATGCTTTGACTAGCGCTGTCAGTGTCAGGACAAGATCACAGCGGACATTCAAACGGATTTTTTATTATGAACATAGAACTGACCTGAAGGAAAATGCTAAACCTGAATGCAGGTACACTCGGTCACTCGATCTCTTTCTCACAATACTCTTCTACATAATGCAGTCATAAAAGCTTCAATGAACATAATCAATTGAGAACAAAGTGCTTGCTAAGACAGAAGCAGCAACATACACACTCAGTGGCGCAGCGATACTTATGTAATGAAGTCAGCTGGGAATTTTACAACGGCTTCGAGCGCGGCTCAAACAGTCAGAATAAAGGGACGGAACTATCCGGTTTAAAACAAGCTTTTAGCGCCACTTACTAGACATTTCACTTTGAAACTGTCGTGAAAAGTGCACGACGCAACGTATTTTGCGTTTTGCAAAAATGTTGACACAGGTACGTTTTTCTAATGAGCCTGGGCTAAGATTTCCTATGCCTTGGGAGTAATATTTTACCAAATTATCCTTAAAAATAAATACTTAGAAATCATTACAATTAATCAGATGTAAGTAAATCTTGACACACTCACACACTATCATTAATACTACAAATTATAATACTAATAAGGTTACACTTTATTTCAATGGTCCATTTTAGACATTCTACTAACTATAAGTAACTTTGCAACTACATGTCAATTAACTATCATTAGAGTATCAGTAGACTGTTAGGGTTCAGGTTAGTAGAACATGTTTACTTGTAATAGTCAGTAGAATGTCTGTTGAGGGACCATCAAAATTATGTGTTAATGTTTATGTGTTAATAATTAATGCAGACAGTCTACTAATACTCTAATGAGAGTTAGTTGATGTAGTTAGAAAGTTACTTATAGTTAGTACAATGTCTAAAGTGGACCATCAAAATAAATTGTTACCAATAATAATAATAATAGAGAAAAAAAAAAAGAAATAAATGAATAATTATTGTTTCATAATGTTTAAAATGTTATACAATGTACCGACGTTTGAACCTTTTTGTCTCTGAACAATGACTGTAAAATAAACTTTAGACTGACTGTGGAATAACAGCATTTAATAAAAAAAAATCATAAAAAAAAGCAGAGCATGGGTGATTTTTTTTTTATTTATTTATTTTTTTATACAAGTGTTTCTACTAGTAGAGGATGTAAAAATTCAGAACTTCTTTCAAAGGTGGTCATTTTGTCTGCATAAAGATGGACTGATTCCAAAACTATTGTTGGACACCAGTGAAAAAACTAACCTCAGTCATGAAAAACAAGCAAAATCATTCAAGTTTGAGACAAAATTGCATTCAAAAATATATTCAAATAAAAAGACTTTCATGAGTTGAAATTACTGGCAAACCAAAAGCCAATGCATCTTTCTCAGCCTGCCACAACCAAATTATATTTTCCATACAAGTCTTTAAACAGTGAAGAGAAGTCATAGTGCGCTCTTCTATCCTATGCCGGTCCCCCCAGGAGACAAAGATGGTCAGAAGTCAAGATCATTTCAATTCCTCTCATCTCTGTTTCCACGGCAGCGCTGCAAAACAACTCCCTCTTCCTCCAGTGCCATACTGGGGAAACTTTTCTGCTCTCTGAGGGAGATGCTAAACTATTTTAAAAGGCAATTACGACAGTTTTGGGGGCCCCCGCTGAGGAGGGGTGGGGGGGGATAAAGAGAGAAAGAGAGTGGACTGAAAAACAGGAAAAAGTGAAAATATGTTAATGGAAGTCAGAAACTTTTGTGGAGCAGGGGTGGTGTGTGAGTGTGTATGGGTGATCTAATGTGGTGACCTGACCTGTGGGGTGCGTGTATTTGGCGATAAGGGCTGGAGATGAGGTGGAGGGTGCAGTGACAGTTCAGTAGTTGTAATTATTTTCAGGTTAGGTCACTCTCCCTGAGAACGCAGAGGTGAGGGAGCCTGGAGAGGAAGGGAGGGAAGGGTTAGGAGGTCACAGTGTGGTTAGCAGTACAGTTCTTCTTCTCTCTCACAGACACAGCCCTGTCCCAGCCCCTGCTCAGAGACATGACAGTAAGCTCATAAATGCTTCACATTACAATACCATATAGAATAAATTGCAGTTGTGAGTGATACTTGGATACAACTTTACAAAAAGCTTCTATGTTAACATTAGTTAATGTAATAGCTAACATGAAATAATTTATGCATATACTAAAACACACATTCAATGTTATATATAATATATATGCACAAGTATATAAAATATATATATATATATATATTTCTATTTTAGTATACTTTCAGCATCATTATTCCAGTCTTCAGTGTCACATGATCCTTTAGAAATCATTCTAATATGCTGATTTGATACTCAGTTATTATCAATGTTGAAAACAGTTGTGTTGCTTAATATTTTTTTGGAACCTGTGATACTTTTTTCAGGATTCATTGATGAATAAAAGGTTAAAAAGAACAGCATTTATTCAAAATATAAATCTTTTCTAACAAGATAAATCTTTACTATCACTTTTTATCAATTTAACACATCTGTGCTGAATAAAAGTATTAATTTCTTTAAAAAAAAAGAAATAAAAAAAAGTACTGACCCCAAACCTTTGAACGGTAGTGTATATTGTTACAAAAGATTTCTATTTTAAATAAATGCTGATATTTTTTAACGTTTTATTCATCAAAGAATCCTGAAAAAGTATCACAGTTTATAAAATAATATTAAGCAGCACAACTGTTTCCAACATTGATAATAAATCAGCATATTACAATGATTTCTGAAGGATCATGTGACACTGAAGACTGGAGTAATGATGCTGACAATTCAGCTTTGCATCACAGAAATAAATTATATTTTAAAGTATATTAAAACAGAAAACTATCATTTTAAATTGTAATAATATTTTACAATATTATTGTTTTTTCTGTATTTATTATGAAATAAATGCAGCCTTAATGAGCATAAGAGACTCCGTTCAAAAACATAAAAAATAGTAATGTTTCCAAACTTTTGACTGGTAGTGTGTATATATATATATATATATATATATATATATATATATATATATATAACAAAATGAATAACAAAAATAATAATTAAAATAATTTTTTTAAATAATTTTAACATGTAAAATTGCAATATATATGACATTAAATTATATAAATACACACACATATATATAATTTAATATATAATACAAATAATTAAAATTTAAAACTTTTTATATAAATATATGTATTTTAACCAAACATTTAATCTGCATATATTAATATTAATCTAGATTAATAATGCTGTAAAAACGTTGTTCATTGTCAGTTCATGATACTTAATGCATTCTTGTTATGATGAAAATTGTTAAAAGATGTTTTAAAAAATGCAATTTAACCATTTTTGTAAAGTGTTATTGAAATGTTGAGAATAAATTTCCTTGTACTGCATAAGAAGACATATTTGTTATAAAGGAAGTGTAGAACATCACTTTTCAATACAGCAATTAAAGAGTTCACCAAACGTTCTGCACTTTGATCTCATTAGTATTTGCATATTTTCACATGTGGTACATGAAGCGTTTTCAGTTTGTGGAAATGTGTCCATTCATTTTCATTGTATGGAAAAGAGTAGCTTGAATATTCTGCATAATATCTTCGGAAGAATGTAAGTTAGATGAGTAACGACATGAGTAAATGTTGACCATTTAAAAATTTTTGGGTGAACTATCCCTTTAAGCAACCGTTCCTTTTTAAATGTTTTAAGATTTCCATCAAGGCATGTAACTTATAAAAAAATTCCAATACCACATATCATCAACTCATGACAGCATAAACTCGTCAAACCCCCACTGTACGGTTATTAGACACCATTTCAGCTTGCAAACGCGTCAAGAGCTTTTTTGCAAAAGAGATTATTTTCATTTACAAGATGAGCCCGGGTCATCGGCATAATCCCCCCCGACTCGCTGCTGTGGTCCTTTCCTTTTCTTTCTCTCCTTCCAAAAACACCCCACTCTTTATCAGTGCAATTACCACACAAACAGATCCATCACAGCCCGAACTGTCCTCTCGAATCGCCACTCTTTCCACAGGCAAGCTAATTAGTCCTAAAGAGAGAAAACTGATGCTGGAATAAAGAAACAGAGAGAATGGACCTATCATGTCCTTCTGTATGCGTTTGCAATTGTGACCGTGTTTATCCTTTTCTCCTTTGCTTTCTTTTTTTGTTGTCCCATTCTTTCTCTCTTTATCAGCGAAGAGAAAGCCTTCAAAGGAACGATTGTGCGGGCGGCGGGCTGAAGTGGCCTGTTGGTAGCGGCAACAGTGAAGGCGGACAACACAACATAACAAACATGGTTGCATCTAATCAGGGGCCTCGGTTAATGTAAACAATGTCATTTTTTGGCCTTAATGAGCCAATTTTCCCCGGACACGAGAGGCTAACAATTGGGGCAGCGCCTTTGATGTTCTTCATTTGAAGGTTTGTTTGTGATTGCCGGCACTTTTGTTGGAAGCCCCCGTGCCGGGCGTCTTTCATCTCACTGAAAAGGGAGAGTCACGGCTCACTTGGACGCAAAACAAGGAGAAGTGAGAGAGAGAGAAAGAGAGAGAGAGAGTGAAAGAAAGATGACATATTTCCAATTTACCTTAAACAATCCCTCATCAGCTGATCTTCCCCAAAACCTCCTCCTCTTTTTCACCTTCGTCTTCTTCTTCAGAAAGCACGCACACAGACACATCAAGACATAAAACAAGCACATTGGTTTGGTGTCTATAACTATCAAATGGCAGGCTCATTAAAAGGCACCCCGGTGAGGGTGCATGTGTGTGCGTGTGTTTGTCGTTGACGGGGCTTAATTAACATGAGCCTGACAAAAGGTGACGCAGACCAAAGAGGCAGCCGGTGAGCCAGGTGTGTGTGTGCGCGGTGCCTTTCAACTTCATACTGTGCAGACATCCCACGCTGACCAATATCGGCCATGTTACGGAGCGAGAGAGAGAGAGAGAGAACTAGAGCGTCAAAGCAAAGATCAAGATAATTAAGCATCTACTTTCCATAGATACGAATTAAACTATTTATAATGTGTCAACTCCCATGTGTTGGGAAAACGGTTTAATTCTACTTTTAGGAGTGCATAAAATGTACACAAGAGAGTTGGAAATACAAAGAGAACAATGGAGTAAACTTTTTTTCCTTAATGCGCATTTCTCCCCGTGTGTAGTGCACGTGTCACTAAGGTAAACTGCAAATTAGGGGAAAAAACTGCAAGAAAATAAGTTTGTTTAAAGGACAAAAGCATTGTGGATAAAAATCACAACTAATATGTCCAGGTTTTTATCTATCAGTCAAGCAAACTCACACACACACACAGGCTCTGTGAGTCAGGGGCCTCTGGGGCCTTGTCACCGCACCTGCTGGGCCCTGCGGAAGCCAGCTGTCAGCTCACATGTGCACCGGACTCTATATGTAAGTGTGTGTGTTTCTCTAGAGGTGAGGGGTGACAATGTCCAGGGGAGAGAGGGACGGAAAGATAGAGAAAGAGAAAATGCAAATAAGAGCAGATTCTCTTGAAAGTTACATGACTCAGTTGTAAAAGGAGAAGAAGCGAGCAGAGGCAGGAACTGTTTTGTTGTCAACAAAATACATATAACTAAACTGTAAAAAAAAGAATTTTTGGTTAAGCTTAAAAAAGTAAGTTATCTGGTTGCCTTATTTTGAGTTCACTTAAATTAAAAATTTGAGTTAATACAATGAAAGTGATTGGTTTAATCAACAGAAACTCAAAATATTATGTTATCTGAACCACATTAATTATTTAAGTTGATTTGACAAAAGAAAAAATGTTGTGATAAATCATGAAAATAATTTTTACAGTGTACATGGGAACATTTCCAGTTTGAAATCACTAATGGTAAGAAATTATATGAAGTCGGTCGGATGGGTGGATGGACGGACGGAACAATAATGGATGGATGGATGGATGGATGGATGGACGGACGGACGGAACAATAATGGATGGATGGATGGACGGATGGACGGATGGAACAAAAATGGATGGATGGATGGATGGACGGACGGATGGATGGATGGACGGATGGAACAATAATTGATGGATGGATGGATGGAACAATAATGGATGATGGATGGATGGATGGATGGATGGATGGATGGACGGATGGAACAATGGATGGATGGAACAATAATGGATGGATGGATAGACGGAACAATAATGGATGGATGGATGGAACAATAATGGATGGATGGATGGAACAATAATGGATGGATGGTTGGAACAATAATGGATGAATGGATGGACGGACCAATAATGGATGGATGGATGGATGGATGGATGGATGTGCACTCAAATTGGTTTCCAAAAAACATTAAGGAACAACAGAAATATATTTTATCATTACACTCAATAAAAATAAAATAAAATAATCTTAAAGTAAACTGACCAGAGCAAAGGCCCGTTCACACACAAAGACTATAACTATAATGATAACTATAATAATAAGGTTTTAATAACCATTCTAATTCTATAATAATAGAGAAGTACAACTATACTATACACTACAACTATAACTGTAACAACACAAAAGAGCAATATCACTGGAATCACTCTCAAAACTATTTTTCCTGCTGATGAACAATAAAAAGTCAATCAAAATCCTCCTCAGTTTAAAAAGCTTGCGCATTTAAAGCAGCAGATGACGTATCTGTGTACGCTTATAATAAACAGATGGTTACAAGTCAAGTCAAGTCACCTTTATTTATTTAGCGCTTCTTACACTTTATTTTGGTTACACTTTAAACTTTCTTTGGTTACAAGGTTACACTTTATTAAGGTGTCCTTGTTACAATGTAATTATACATTTAAGTGAGTAATATTAATTAACTACAGGTACTTACTATAGGGTTAGAATTGGGTTTAGTTATTATTACTATAATAACTACATGTAACGTGTCTCAAGGACACTTTTATAAAGTGTTACCGTTATTCCACCTCTCTGGAGATGGGGAATGGCTAAACACCCTCAGCTTCACGAGACAGACGTGTCTCAGCTCACCTCAGGTCTCCTCACCCTGAACCATTTCAGAACACAGCAGCAGTCACTTCTGATTGAGCTCGGCCAATTTGACAGGTGAGCAGAGTTTAACATTACTAAGAAGGATCACAAGACATCATCATCTACACCAATATGGCATACAAGGTGAGCCAAACATTTGTGTATGCTATGCATTTTTATGCTTAAACACCATTAGCTTAGCAAAATGGTATCACCACACTCTTTTGAAATTAATCGAGTCGAGTCTCTGATGCAGAGCGCTGTTTGCGCGGTGTGCAGTTTTCCATATAGACCGTTCCAAATCATTCACTTTTCCATGATAGTTTCGATGCTATCTTAGAAGGCAGCTGCCTATGTAGACAGCGAGGCAGCTCACAAGGTTTTGGAACATATAACGGATAATGATTTCCCAGTTTCTACTCATATAAAATGAATCTTCATGCCTAAAGGCCCATTCACACCAAGAATGATAACTATAACGATTATGATATTTCTAAAAATCGTTCTAAATATAAAAGAATTGCAAGTAACCCGAGTTAAGTAATCAGATTACTTTTTTCAAGTAACTAGTAAAGTAACACATTACTTTTAAATTTACAACAAAATATCTGAGTTACTTTTTCAAATAAGTAATGCAAGTTTTCCCATGTATATTGGCTGACAGCTCCCCTGTCCCCATGTTGAGAGAAATAGGGAGTAAGTGCCGAGGCATCATGTACATTGTGTAAACATGATGGTTATTCTAGACTAGTTCTAGACTAAATGTGGGCATACATTTACTCATTTACTTCTTCTCCTGCGTCTTATTTTTCTGTATTCCAGAATGGCAGCACAGCTAAAAGGCTTGTTTGTTTGAACTGCGCCCTCTACTGTACAGGCGTGAATTTGCATAAGTAACACATTACTTTCCATAAAAAGTAACTAATGCAAGTAGTTACTTTTTTAGAGAGTAACGCAATATTGTAATGCATTACTTTTAAAAGTAACTTCCCCCAACACTGGTTATTGTTATAGTTATCTTTATAGTTATTGTTCTTGGTATAAACGCCCCTTAAGAAATACAATCTGATGAAATGTTACAATAGTACAAAAGTGTGAACAATGCAGTCCATTTTTCTTAATTGTATTTCTTCTAGAACAAGGAAAAATGGAGATAATCGTACAATGGACAGGTGTTCTCTACATCTGACAGCAGAATACAACAGATGCGTAACCTGCTGTGGAGGAGAGAGAGGAAAATAGAAAGAGACACAACAAAGGCAGAGGGGGGAAAAATTGCCCGTTTTGGAAAAATCAATAATGTTCACTGATATGAATCATTTCCCAGCAGGACTATCTCTGCTGTGCAATCCAGTTTTCTTCCCCTGAGGTCAAGTGTGCGTGTATGTGTGTGTGTGTGTGTGTGTGTGTGTGTGTGTTTGTGTGTGTAAGCCTTAGAGACCTCTTTCCAGGCTGGAGTTGTGCTGGAATGTATTAGAGCAGCCCATGTCAAAGCAGGCTAAAGCACGCATGGCACTAGATAAATTCCACTGGGCTATTCTCTCCACACGCCGGACCTCTGCAGAACACCCTCTAGAGAGGCCACGGATACCTGTACGCTGCCGTGAGGGTGCAACAGGTCAGAGTTCGTCTGGCTGTTTTTCTTTTATCTGAATTGATGTGCGAATATGAACTGCTGCATGGTGATGTCAGAACAAATAGTGCTCCACTAAAACTGACATTACACTATTCTCAATTGCAGACCATTATTTTCACAATTATTTCTAAATAGTGACCTGATCAAATTGTGAATGTGTTGAAAATAGAAAATGTGTTGAAAATAGAAAACAAGACCTTTTTTGTTTTTTTCTGGTGTTTTTAATACCAGTTACACAGTTCTCAAATTTGATCCTAAAGACTTTCATCATTCTTATTTTGTGACAAAATGTTTTATATTTGTTCAAAATTTTCTTTAATAAAATATTAAGAAGCACGAAAAAGTGCTATGATTAGAACTACACTATTTGATTAAATGACATTTGCTCCGTGTAAACTGCTGGTGATTCACCACTAGAAGAAATATTGCGTCCAGACTGCAAAAACTGGTGAAGAAATGTTAAAACAAGATTTTCTGACAGAATTCACAGAATATTCATAAAGTAAGGAAGAGTTTTGTCATTTAATTATTAAACAATTGATAGAAAATAATTTAAAGAACAATGAAAATCTTTAAATGTTAAAATAAAGTAAAATGTTGATAAAAATCATATTTAATCTTTTTTTAAATATTTCATTAAAAAATATTTTTATATAATTTTAGTATTGTTTCATTTTTTACTTTTGTTTTTTTTTTTTGCATTGTTTTATTTGTATGCAAATGCTTTGGCAATACAAATGTAAAAAACATTGTACAAACCTGAATATTAGTTTTTCTGTATCAAAGTGACTTGCTCAAGGTAAATTGATGAGTTTAATAAAAACAAACTTGTTGGGTGTAATGCATCACTAAGTAATTAATTACTGTAATTTAATTACTTTTCCTGTGAAAAAAGTAAATATAAGGGATTATTTTTAAATTTTTTCTAATTCAATTAGTTTCTTCTGATGTAATTGCATTAAATACTGTATAGACTATAGAACAATTCAATATAACACAATAGTGGATTTAACATAAAAATGTAATGTCTAATATTAAAATGTATGTTTTTAATGTAACCTTCTCCCTTTCAATACTTTGGTCAGTTCAAGAATAATTTATGTAATTGTAAATTATTTATTTGAAAGAATTTTAAAAAAGCAGTTTCATGTCTTTCCTTGTATTGTTCAACTGTTTGAGGGTGATATGGGATTTAGAAAGTAATTAGTAATCAGTAATGCAATACTTTTTAGAGAGAGTAATTAGTACAGTAATCTAATTACACTGTTGAAAATGTATTTAGTAGCTAGTAATTAATTACTTTTTTAGAGTAACTTACCCAACTCTGTTCTTAAAAGGTACAACCCAAAACAAACAACCAGATCTTCCAACTCTGATTTTGAACACACAACATATTTCATCTAAAGAAAAAAAGAAAGAAGTTATCTGAGCGACATCCTATTCACATGAATATAAAACAATATTATGAAAGCTTGTTTAAGTCTTTCTCGCTTTGTACAATTAGGCTACTGAGATTAGCAATATGATGAAGGCTAAATAATTGCACAATAATAGCCAATAATGAGACCGAATGAGGAGAGCTCTGGACAATTCAGTCAAAAGAGGGGACACAGCTTCAGACGGCTGGCTAATTTTCACTGACCCTTCCCTTTCACACATACTCTTCTATTTCTGTTTTCTTCGCTTCTTTCTTCTCTCGCTCTTAGCCCCCTCCCCGGAGAAAGCGCAACTGCTTTGCATAACGGCTGCGTCGTGTTGTGGACCGGGAGGAGGTGGGTCGAGTCAGCCTGGCACTGAGGTAAGCTTTCTCGTTTTCCATCCTGACCAAACCGCCTCCACTCTTCCCAACACACCACCACAAGCCTCCCAAACCTACCCTCCACCTCCTTCTCGCTCCCCTCTCCACGTCACCCCTACACACTGGCTGTCCCCATCTCTCCAGGAGGCAGTTGTCAATCATCAGCGTCTCTCAGAATCCCGCTGGAGCTCATTGTGCCCGCGGTCGCCGGCGGAGGCAAGCGCTCGGAGGCAGCGGCGGGCCGCAGATGGAGAGTGCGCTGTCAATCATTGTCACTAATTATTAATTTCTGTCACTCAGCCCCGTGGCAACCACGCTCTCTGGCTCCCCCTCCCTCCTTTTCTCTCTTCCTCCCTCTCTCGCTGTGGCTTCTCTCTCCCAGGGTGAGTTGATTTGGTATGCCATCTCTGTGACGGAGGGTTCAACCTTTCATTATGTGTCACACACACACAGTACTCTCACCTAGGTCACTCCCCTTGACTCCCTACTTGGTTTTAATTGTATTTTACCTTCCACCCCCTACTAAACCCTTTGCACCCTTTGACCTTCGTCCTATAGGCCCCCCGCTCCCCCAACCCACATCTTCTCTGTTCCACTGTCCTATACCTCCATCACTTCAACAGGGGAGAGGTGAGGTATGTTTGTGCCATTAAATAACACCTCATTTGATAAGGCCAGTGATCAGTTTTTTCTTTGACAGGAGTGAGCGAAAGATTTGAACTTTGCAGGGCAGATCTCGCCAACAATCATTGTATATTGCTGAAATTTAATTTGTTTCATAATTGAAGAATTTTATAATATTAACACTTTATTTTCCTGTTTCATAATGTGAAGTTGCTTTGATATAAAGTGCTATATAAATAAATGTGACTTGACTTCAAATTGTGGCCTTTACCCTATTTCAAAAGGTGACCATGGTTAATAAACACACAAAATAAAATCATTTACATACCCTACAATCTTTCTCAACTAGTATTAAATCATAAAAACCTCAAGTCCTCAAACTTACTAAAGTCTTTTACCATGTTCTTGTCTACATGAGGAATATCCAATGGCTAGTTGGGCTAGAAGTATACTTCTCGTCATGTGAGTTAAAATTGTAATTTTTATTGGTAGACTGTTAGTTAGAAGAATAAGTTGATGTACTTGAAAAGTTTCTTATAGTCTGTAATATAGTCTGTTGGGGGACCATTGAAAGAAAGTGTTAGCAGATATTAAAGGGATAGTTCACCAAAAATGAAAATTATCCCATTATTTACTCACCCTCAAGCCATCTTAGGTGCATATGACTATCTTCTTTCAAACAAACACAATCGGAGTTGTATTAAAATATATCCTGGCTTTTCCAGGCTTAATAATTGTAGTGAAGGGGGCTTGAGAAAGCCCAAAAAAGTGCATCTATCCATCATAAAAGTAATTCATATCCAGGGGGTAAATAAAGGCCTTCTAAAGTGAAGCAATGGGTTTTTATAGTTTATAAAGTTTTATGTTTAATGGACTTTATAAAGGATATTTTTCTTACAAAAACCCATAGTAACCCCCTGGAGCCATATGGATTACTTTTATGACGGATGGATGCACTTTGGCTTCAAAATCTCACACCCCCTTCACTACCATTATCAAGCTTGGAAGATCCAGGATATATTTTAATACAACTCCGATTGTGTTCATCTGAAAGAAGATAGTCATATGCACCTATATGGCTGGAGGGTGAATAAATCATGGGATAATTTTCATTTTTGGGTGAACTATCCCTTTAAGAAGACAGTCTACTACTAATACTGTTGACATGTAGCTGCAAAGTTATAGTTAGTAGAATGTCTAAAGTGGACTATCGAAATAAAATGTTACCTAATATAATATTTTTGTACACTTTTCTAAACATGACAGGAGACAGAATGTATATCTTCTCTTCTTAAGTTGTAATTGAATCTTCCCAGTTCAGAAATAAACACTGAACTCCTGACACAAATCATCTTGATTTCAAATCGTACAAACTTTTATGACATTCTGGCTGAAAATCAGTTTAAGAGATCACTACTTTTCACATCAAATGAAACTAAAAAAGACCCCCAATGTTTTGTTTTGTTTTTAGGGGTGCTTTAACCATTTTAAAGGATCTTGGGAGCCATACCTTCCTTATCGCTGTCTCTGCACTTAAATTCCCCCATCGCCTTCCTCTGCTCCTCTTCCTCTCCTCCCTCATTCTCTGTGCGTCTCTGTCCATTCACTCTGCTCTGCATATTTTTATCCATATCTCTCTCTTCCTCTCTCCTTCTGTTCTCAGCCCTGCAGTAAAAAAGGCATTTAAAACAGAGATGAAGCACTTATCAGAACCCTTCAACACATCCTCAGTTCATTCTTTGAGTCTGTGAGTTATGAAAACAGGATCTATCCTGACATCAACCACTCACAGTCTCCACCAGTGCCTCCCAACTAGCCTGTCAGTGGACAAATTAGACATCACTGCAAAACAAGCAACTAGCATTCTTCAAAAACAGCTGTCAGGTGCACAAAGAACGTGAAACAACATTCAGCTGTCTAACACAGGACACATCTTATAGCCTACATTAAACACAGTGATCTTTCTAAAATACGTTTCCTTTCATGTCAAAGAATAATGACAGAGAAATATTCTGTCTGACGGAGTTAAGAACAGAATTAGTGAACAATTTCTGTTGTAGAAATAACTCAGGCAAGGTGGCAGCACACAGTTTACACATCATATGCCAGGCTGACTTAAAAGCCATTGTTTCTAGCAATAAGCATATAATGAATTTCATTCATGTTCCCATTTTTTTGACATTGCGACTTGAAGAGTAATGGATGTAATTGCGAGAGGAACCAAAAAGCAAATTGCACACCAGTTACAGCTTACTTGTGGAGAAAATTCTTATGCCTATCTCTAGATTTAAGACACATCCAAGTGAAAGAGTGAAATGTTCTCTTGTGAGCGTCTACCAAACTAAAGACTGCTTATGTTCCAAACAAAAGCAAAAATTTCAGACATTTAATTGAGCAACAGGTATTCAGAGTAAAAATACTAACACATATATTTCTTCCTCCTGAAGAGATGATGAACTCTACAGTCAGCAATAGACACCAAAACACCATCATCCTATTTTTATGAAAAAAGTAATGTTCTGTTACTCCAAAAAAAAGTTATTCATTCATTTAATTTCTTATTTTTATAATTATGTTTGTTAATTAAGTAACATTGTTTTATTAGGGAAAGCAACACATTACTTTTCCATTAAGAGGGTATGAAAAGGACTAGGTTATTCCTCTTTGCCCCATCTTGTCCATAAATAAAGGCAAATCTATGATTATACAATTAAGTCTTCATATTGCAAAAGCAGCACAGAAGTCATGTCTGCATACACAAAAAGGTGTTCACACAGACCTTGTAATTCAGAACAAAAACCACAATCGCTGAAAAAAATTATTGAAAAATTTTAACAAAGATTCTTGTCGTGCACAGCGGACATGACAAGCACCAAAATGGCAGATCTAATGCATAATGGGAGATGGTTTTAATTGTATTTGTTAGCAAGTACACTATTGTTTATTTATATATATATATAATGCACTAAATTGATCAAAAATGACAGTAAAGATATCTTATAATGTTACAAAAGATTTTGATTTTAAATAAATGCAGTTCTTTCATCAAAGAATCCTGAAAAAAAAAATGCATTATGGTTTCCACAAAAATAAATAAGCAGCACAACTGTTTGATAAATGTTTCTTGAGCACCAAATCAGCATATTAGAATGACTTCTGAATGATCATGTGACACACTGAAAACTGTAGCACTGGCTGCTGAAAATTCAGCCATCACAGAAATAAATTACATTTTAAAAAACAGGCCTTAAAATTGCAATCATTTGCATAAAATTAAACTGTAATTATTTTTCACAATATTACTCTTTTAACTTTATTTTTTATTACTTTAATCAAATAAATGCAGCCTTGGTGAGCATTTCCAAAACATTAAAAAAAAAAATCTTATTGAAATGTATTATTTGAAAGGTAATGTACATTAAGCAAATAGAAAACTAAAGTGTTACATTTGAAAACATAACTGAGGTATGATACTGTGATTTTAAAACAACATGTTACTTCCAAAAAGTCACTTGATTACATAACAGTTGTTACTTGTAACACATTACACCCAACAATGAGAATAATAAACTAATAGTTACGGCACTACGGCACTAGAATGAAACCAAAATATGGTCTGTGGCCTGAATTGGAACATCCACAGCCCAGTGATGTTCTTTACCTGAGGGGAATCACACTAACTTTCTAGCACAAAACACTGAATATCACAGAGCCGAAGAAAAATTTAATATCAATTTATTTCAGAAATAGTACAGCATAACTCTAAAGAATAAGAGAGATACAAAGACAAAAGAAGAGAGAGAGCGAGAGAGAGAAACGAGGCCATAGGATTAAAAGCTAATAGCCAGGGGTGCTTGTCCTGTCTGATTTGCTCTTAGTACAAAATGTTTTCACACAGTAAAACCGCCCCATCACCACAGGTGTTGGCACAATGCTGTGATTGCCCTTGACAAGAGAAAACAGCGGAAAGGCTCCAAAACCAGGAAACTTTGAAAGACAAGGTCACAACTTTGCTTGACATCAAAGGTTAATCCAAGAAGTTTTTTTAATCATCGAAATAAAAGCAAAAAACAATAAACCAGCAAGTTTATTCAACATCCTTGAGACATCACCCTCACCCAAAGAGAATAATGGCTCTTTTGTGTTTTATATTTTTCAGTTTATGTTTCTTGGACAATGGTGGAGATTTAAATGAGAATTACTGCGAGGGAATCTACTGGTTTAGATCCAAAGCTCGAACGGGCGGCACGACACTTGATTTAGAGAGAGTTTGTGCGATCAAGAAACTGACTGAAACATCTGCAAAAAATGGCACAAAAAGTTCGCTATAATGCTGTCTAGCAGGAAGTGCATTCAGTTTGTGCCAAAATATCTTTTGGTTAACGTCTCTTGGTGCAGCCTGCTGTACATCCCAAGAACTCCTGTTTTGGACCCATTTCTCCTGCTTTTGATACCATCTCTCCAAGAGACACTCCATACATACTTTTATCCTTACAGCATATCTTGTTTGCATCACTTGTTTTCCATGATGTATATTTCATTTGTGCAGTCAGTCTTTGCTGTAATTCACTATTTCCTTTGCTCTTGCTTAGTTTGCAGCTTCACTGCTATGTAAGCACTCTTAAACGCACACTGTGCCCACAGCAGCAGGTCTCCAACTGTCACTTCTCTTGCTCCACAGTCGTTCACACTCTCTATTCGTCATCCTGCGAAGGTCTTAAGCCTGACAGTTGCAGCAAACACCATCTCGCACAAAAAAAAAAAAAAAAAAAAAAAAACGAGGGAGTCATCACTTTTATATCCAGCAAAAAGAGTATCAATGAAAATGGTATGTTTGCTGGAGATCTGACATGCACTTGCACAACTGGCTGCTCAATTATAATCTTTGGGATGATATATAAAAATCTGCTGATGGACTCACTGGAGGGACAGCGGCACAGTGACACCAATGCTTCTGTCATTTGCCACGGTAGGACACATGGTCCTGACATGTTGAGCTGTGGTGTTCATGTTGGGGATGTAGGTTCGACTCCGGCCCTTTAAACAGTCTACTTTTACCTTAGCCCATTTGATTTCCTTGCTTTTCTTTAAAAAAATAAAAATGCAAGTGAATGAGGCCAATCTGTAAATGTTAAAATACTCATATTGTTTCAATAGTATAGCCTGTGTTTACATGATTTTACAGTGAAAAAGCTTGTCTTTTCTGTGTTAATGTATATCCTCCTTCTCCATGAAAACACCAATTAGCCCCGAAATGAGCGTAAAATGTCCTTTAACAGCTCAAATAATACAATTGTAATATAATATAATATGAACAGAAGTAATGAAAGTGCTTTTATAAAAGTATAAACTTAACATTTTTGCTTTTAAATCCTCAAAATCCTCCTTTTTTAAAAGAAAATGATGGATGTGAAAAAAAATTCTTTGTCTTAAAATAGCCTGAATGTAACTACACTCTTGCTTCATTTAGTATACGTTGATCTATGAATATGCTAATTAGCCCCGCCTCCACTCACTCACACAAGCTCAGAGATCCACTCGGTCACCTTACTGAGGTAAACGCTGCAGAATATATCTGCAGAATATGTCTGACTCATAACGGTTATTAATATGATTAGCCTTTTGCTTGACTACATTATCAGACAGCTAATAATGTGTTGCTAATGTTACACAAACCATGTTTCCATTTGCCATCTTAAAGTCAGACAGCTTTATGCTTTGAACAACATAGAACGGCAGTGGAGAAAGGCATATAGTTAATCATAACATTGCATTGCTAAATCTACCCAATTTTTCATATCAACAGAAAAATATACAGTGCTCAGCATAAATGAGTACCAAATAAATGAACACAAAAACAATTTCCAAAATGTTGACAAGACTAAGTTTAATATAACATCTGTATAACTTATAACATGATAGTAAGGTTAATAATATAACTTTTCAGAACAAAATTTTCAGTTTTACTCAAACTAGGGTGATGCAAAAATGAGTACAGTGTTAAAACCCCTTCCCATTTCATGCTGTCAGCAATGGCACCACATGGAAGAGAAATGTCACAAGACCTGAGAAAGAAAATTTCTTTACACCAGAAAGGTGAAGGCTACAAGAAGTTCAGCAAAGCTTTACTTATCAGTCAGAATACTGTAGCAAAAGTAGTACAAAAATTTTAAAAAGATGGAACTGCAACCATCTCACAGAGACGTCCAGGTCATCCACGGAAGTTAACACCTTGACAGGAGCGTCTTCTAATGAGAAGGGTTGAAGAAAATCAGCATGCAAGTTCACTGCAGTTATCTAAAGAAGTAGAAAGCCAAACTGGGGTGACTATTTCCTGTGACACAATACGGCGTACACTGCAGAGGAATGGCATGCATGGGTGCCGTCCACGAAAGAAGCTTTTCCTAAAACCCAGGCACAAAAAAGCCCACCAAGAGTTTGCCAGGGCCCATGCTGACAAAGATGAAGACTACTGGGACTCTGTACTCTGGAGTGATGAGACCAAGATAAATGTTTTTGGAACTGATGGCTTCAAAACTGTATGGCGTCACAAAGGTGAGGAATACAAAGAAAAATGCATGGTGCCTACAGTGAAACATGGTGGTGGCAGTGTGCTTATGTGGGGCTGCATGAGTGCTGCTGGTGTCGGGGAGCTGCATTTCATTGATGGCATCATGAATTCACAGATGTACTGCTCTATACTGAAAGAGAAGATGCTACCATCACTCTGTGCCCTTGGTCGTCATGCACTTTCCCAACATGACAATGATCCTAAACACATATCTAAGGCCACTGTTGGATTTCTGAAGAAGAACAGGGTGAAAGTGATTCAGTGGCTCCTGATCTGAATCCAATTGATCACCTATGGGGAATTCTGAAGAGACAAGTTGAGCATCACTCTTCATTCAGCATCCAGTCTCTAAAAGAGGTAATTCTTGAAGAATGGAAAAAGATAGATGTTGCAAAATGTCACCAACTTGTTCATAGAAGACTAGAAGACTTGGTGCTGTCATTAAAAATCATGGAGGCCATACAAAGTACTAGATGTAGTAGTTTTTGTTGTGGGGTGTACTCATTTTTGCATCACCCTTGAGTAAAACTGAAAAATGTGTAATCTAAGTTATATTATTAACCTTACTTTCATGTTATAAGTTAAACAGATGTTACATTAAACTTAGTCTTGTCAACATTTTGGAAATTGTTTTTGTGTTCATTGAGATATTGTTTAAAATGCTGCTTTTCAAAGGGGGTGTACTCATTTACACTGAGCACTGTACCAGGATAACGGTCATAGTTAATGATATGCTAAAGCCCGCCGGCACATTGACATAATTGGTTACAAGGTAGTTTGTTACGTCAGAAACACCAGCGATTTCAAACCGCAGGTTTGATACTGTCTTTGGTTTACTGCAGTTTTAAAGAGAAAATACTCAGCAATGATGTTTATGAATTTGCACATGGTTTGTCTTAAAGCATATTAAAAACACCACATAGACATATAAACAACATTAAAAACCTGATTTTCACCACGGGGACTTTAAGAGATATAACCAGTTTAGATGGAAAGGATCTCAAGCTGACTAAGTTAGCTGAAGATGTTACTGCTATACCCATTCATAGACATGGTACTTCATTGAAAATAAATTCCAGCACAGCACTACAACAAACAAAGAAATGACCCTTCACAATAGATAATGCATTACAATTTACTCTGTTAAAAAGCTACATATGGCAATTGATCAGTTCAATAAAATACCACCTGTTGAGTAATAAAAATGCCATCTCCACATCACTTTTACAACTGAATCTCACCATCTCCAAAAAGCCAAGCCAATCTTGATTTTTCCTTTTTATTACGTGCTATGTCGCGTTCTCTTTTTGCTCTTTTCTTAAAACGGGCGATTCCCCAAACGTTCAAGATTTAGCATGCTCCATGTCAACCTTTCTAACTTGTGACAACCTATGCCACACCCACATGCTATCTGGAGCAACTTTTCTCTATTTACAGATAAGACACGCACAGATGAGTGACGTAAGTGCACTATTTCTTGCAGAAAGCATCCTGCTCAGTCTAAAATATAAACACTTTTTGTTAATTTTGAAGAAAAAAAAGTTACATAGTTCAACTTTAATTCTGATTAGTCAATACATAAACTAGCACAGTGAAAAACAGAGCACTGAGAAGGGGCTGAGAGCAGAAGCACTGTGCTGTGCCATTTAAAGCTGCTTGTGTAGGTCACATTTCTCAGGGAATCAGCTGAGTGCTCCGGCAGTCCGTCCTGTTCTTGACCATCTGAGAGGTGTTACAGTCTGAGATGTGGTTTCTGTGGGATTTATTACCACAGTGGTGTGCTGTCCTCAACTCTTACTGTAGTAGAAAGCAACCCACATTCTTAACCAATCTTCACCTAAGCATGAATTTCCATTCATCTCAATAGCAGTTGTTAAGCTGCCGCAGGACACCCTCAGACACATCATTGTCACATGATATATCAGGATTCTTTGATGGATAGAAAGTTTAAAAGAACATGTATTTGAAATCATTTTCTTTTTGTAACATTATAATTGACTTTACTATCACTTTTTTGATCAATTTAATGTGTCATTGAAAAAAATGGGCACCTAGAAAACATCTATAATGATGACTGAGTGTTGAATTATTTAAAGAAAATGCACACCTGAGGAGGT
The DNA here is from genome assembly GCA_037950675.1 of Hypophthalmichthys molitrix. Lineage (NCBI taxonomy): Eukaryota > Metazoa > Chordata > Actinopteri > Cypriniformes > Xenocyprididae > Hypophthalmichthys > Hypophthalmichthys molitrix. Next base: position 20,724,632 of record CM075507.1, read on the forward strand.
AATGCGGCCATGATGTGAAGCGGGTGTGCATTATTTTTCAATAATTCAATGGACTAGAGTCAAATAATTTGGTGGTGATTTAGAAAGACTTACCTGAAACTACTTTAGCAGTGCGTTTACAGGAAAATAATTGCACACCTTAGAATGTTCGTCAACCATTCAAAATCAAGCATTTAACAGCCCTTTTATATAATATAATGAATTATGTAGGGGATAATCCACCGCTAGTTTTGCATTAAATGATTTTAATGCATGACATGGAGGCAAAGAACCACCCGACACAAAGCAGAGAAGATAAAAAGGTGTGGATAAAGCCGTGGATTATCCAGCTTACAGGTCATTTGCCAATTTAAAGCTGTTATTTATGTTTGCAACACAATATTTGACCAGATGGGTAAAAATTACGGTTATTTTTCGCTCGCTAGATCTAGCATTTTGCCCGCTTTAAATCAGACACAGAGATAAAGTAGTGCGTAAGATTACATTTATTAGAATGAACGAATTATAGCATTTATGTGAATTATTGACAAAGAGTGAGTGAGAGAGAGTGAGAGAGAGAGAGAGAGAGAGAGAGATGATAAATACATGTGTGCATTACCTGCATCTGTTCAGTGTCTCTCTCTATTAACAATGAAGCTTTGAGTTTAATTACTTTAAAACCAGTGCATTAATATAGACCTTATGTAGCCCCACCCCCTTTCAGCACTGCGCTCATTGTCTTTTGACTTCCGGTTTGTATTTCCACAGCGAACTTATGTATTTATGAATTAACTGTTCGTTTTAAAATCTTCCCGGTCTACTGACATTTGTTAAGACATGTGCTTTAAACATTACAATGCTCATGATAACTTTTGTTAAAGGCGCAATATGTAAGACTTTTATATTAAAATATCCAAAAACCACTTGCACAGTGTTATATATTTCATTCAGCTGTGTACTTACATTATCCTAAATGTTTCCAAGAATTTGTAAATTCAGAGAAATTCACAATTTTAAATAGTGCCCGTCCCTCCCTTGTCACTTGTCGCCTATCAATGACGTAATATCTGCGTTATCCCTGGTTTCCTTGTACTGCATAATAAACATTGGAAACAGACGAGGACAGCTGCGTAACATCTAGCGGCATGCTGTTGTTGTTTCATTCAAACATTATGGACCATAGCAAGCAAACTTTGGGACAAAAGGATCAATATCGGCGTGGTGTTTCCGAGATGGTGAGAGCTTTGCAACAACTTTGACTTGACAGAGGCGCTGCTCTTGCACGCTATTAGACAAGGTAAGCAAATGTAGGCTATATAAGACTAATCAATGTTATATAGCTCAACATGATGAAATGTTAGAATATCATCAGTACGATATTCTAATGCTGATCTAGCTTACTGTTAGTCTCATACAGCCAACAAACTAATACCAAAGACTATAGAATAACACAAGACGCGTCACTCGTATTACAGTATTATGAATGGGAGAAAGTGCAACGCGCAATATGGTGGAATAAAGTCCCACCTTCTAAATAAGAGCCAATTGCCGATTGGTAAAGTCATCGCGTCACTGCAGTGGCCATTAGAAGCTCCGGTTTCTATAGAAACAGTCAGACGTGCACTTCCGAAAGGCACAAGAGACGCGCATTTAGGACTGCATATGCGCATTAGCTTGATCCATCCTGAAAACTACCGTTTTTTGTCATGATTGGAGCGTTTAGAAACAAAATTTATGAGACAGTTGTTGTCAGATTTCATTGGTGATTTCAAATATGAAATTTAATCAAAAGCTTAGCGAACAGCTTTAGAGAATTTGATGTTTTCCCATTCAAAGAGATAGGAGCTGCACTTGAATGCCCGAGAGGCATTTCAAAGATGGCCGCAGAGTGAAATGACATGTCTTTTCTAATATATAGAATTACATTACAACTTTCACCACACTCAAATGCAGTTTGATAGTGTAATGTGAGACCAAGTGAAACAGTGCTGTGTTACCTCACAGTTTTATTTCGTCAAATAAACTGACCTGCATTAGTAGTATTTCAGCTTTGCGAGTAGTTCGGTAGAATGAAATGTCCTCATTCCTTTATATCCCCTGGGACTTGTGTGGCACTGATATCTGACTATCATTAGCAATCGCGCCCGCGATTCTCGGCCACGCCCTGCTTCATACCACAGTCATGTTAAAAACATGAATGCATTCACTCATCCATAAACATTATTAGATCCATCGGAATGACGACAAGTTCCATGATTCCACGCTCATTCACTGCGTCATCAATCTACGCCTTTGTTATTGTTTTGAAGAGTTTAGCGACCCCTAGCAGCGAAAAAAAAAAAAAAACATACTGTACCTTTACCTCTACAATAAGTAAATCCACTTAACCAGCTAATCATTCTTTGACAGCGATGCCATAGAAATATACAGGGCTACTGCAAAAACAGAAGTTTAAAGACAAAATTCTCAAGATGGCTGCGCACACGTTTCTTTGGCGCATAAGGTCTATAGAACAGTGATTAAACTGACTTGGAACTACCTGTGCATTAAACGGTTTTATTGCACACCAGCCAATCAGAATAGAGTATTCTGACAGACCATGGTATAATAAAATTATATTTGTTGTTTGCAAAAAAGCTACTTTTTAATGGCTGTCAGTGGAGAAACACAAATTGCCGACATCAACCAGCAACAGCCAAGGGACCATACTAACCAGCCAAACCTTGACCCGTTAGTCTTAACAGTTGTGAGAGAATGTGTAGGAGTTGGACCACCTGTCATTGTAGCTGTATAAGATGTATAAGAATGTGAGATCTTAGCGATCATCTTGTCGGTTTGTATGGCCATGATCTGTCATCATCATCAGTAGCATGTCGGTATGGACTGCCAACTCACTAGTGCAGGAGCACTGAGCCAGAGAGACACTGAACAGAGGACAGGAGAGAGAAATGGGACTCTTGAATGAGGGACTTGAGGACGAGATATTTCAGGAGTCTTTGATTAGTCCAGCAGTGTCAGGATAAACCTACTAGACACCAAAAGAGATGGGAGAAAGAAGGAAGACAGAGGCAGTCGTTCGGAGTGGCAGGCAGACTTGGGAAAGAACAGCATGGTCACTTCATCTGCCACTGCCTACGGAGGAAGAGGAAGAAAAAGGGCAAAAGGAACCGCATTCAAATGCATATGCCCGTTCTCCCCCTCTCTGGTTAGTCTCGGCAGCTTCACGTCTGACTGGAGACTCCAGCAAATGGCTTGATGGGTGCCAATCCACTGTCAACAGCCATATAGCTGTCCCACATCACTGCACCAAAGCGAGCACGGATCACATTTGTTATACCCTCAAAAAATGTTGCCTAATGACTCATTCTCGCAGCCTGGGTCGCACCCTCTCCGTCCCACCACCAGAACATCCCTGGCGATGCGAGAAGGACATGTTTTAAACCCGAGCCTGATGAGGGCAGAAAGCCGGCAATATGTTTTTCAGGATGCCTGTGAATAGACAATGAGGAACGGGCAAGTTGAGCGACGTGTCTCGTGTGCGTCTACACAGTCTAGGACAGGCGAGAAGAAGAACAGGCCATCCTAGAGCCGGCGATTACCCGATCCATCGTGTTCCATTAAGTTTAAACAAGCGCTCACATGCAACTTCGGCACTGGGCTGAGCTGTCCAGGACATCGTATCTGCACGAGGCTGAGATAATGGCATCTGTCGCTGTTCCTTTAGTCACAGTCGACCCAGCGCTGCCCATTAGCCGGCTGCTGGCTGACTGCCCCGTCTCGACACGCTCTGATGGCCCAACACAAAAAAAAATACAGAATCCGACCAGTGCTCCTGTCTCGCTCCTTACTTCCCCTTTTTTCCCTCCCCCCATTCCTACTGTCATGACTAGAGGCTGTCTGGTGTTGGATTTTGTTGGCAAAGCAGCGCTCTAATAAAAGAGGGCCCTGACAGTGCTGAGGTATGACTACTGCTTTCCTCTGATCCATACCAGAGTAGGACAGGCCAGCGGATCAGGTCCCTAATTCACAATCAGAGCGCTGCTCCTGCAAGACAGATCTCTCCTCACAGGACATCTCGCTCAGATGGCGGAGCTGCCAGACAGCGTTGTCTTGATGTAAAAAATAACCAGCACCTGGCGAAATGGCAACCGGCGCGGTTTCCTCAAGTCACGTCGCTTTATTTAGGAAGAGCCAAGCGTTGTTTCATCTGCTTCAAATGCGCACCTACGTTGACACAAGATAAAAGTCAATGCACTGCTGACAAATGTCTATCATTCTCCACTCCAGTGTGGCACTTTCTAAACTTAGCATAACTAGCCATCAGAAAAGTTGGAGACACTTTGGTGTTCGGACTGTAACACAATCATATCAACATTGCAGTTGGGCTGAGGTGTAGCGCGGTAAGCGTTCCCAATTATTAGTTTGGTCATTAATGCCTGAGAGTGGAGGGGGGTGTGCGGCCACGTCAGTTTTGATAAAGCAAAGCAATTTCAGCCGCTGCTATTCAGCCAAATTACAGTTGTACATCATGCTGGTTTCTCCCTCATTGTACAAGTGTGTGATGTTAACATTTCATTAGCATGTTGGTCGCAGCTGAATGGGTGAGAGAGAGAGACAAGACAAACAATAACTAGGCATCGACAAAGAGAGAGAAAGTTGTTCAGGTCTAATTCATAAGCATTGGCGACATCTAGTGGATTCAATACAGCATTCTCAAGAGATGTGCTTCAAACACTTGTTTCAGAAAATCCCTTTGACTAAATGTGAAATGCTTAAAGATGACAGTAAATTTGAGAATAAAATATTTATTGCTTATACATTTAACATTTTTAAACATTATCTTTGCTGATAATAAGTGTTCTTTATAAAGATATTTACAAAATCCACTTCATATGACCTTCTATGAATGACTGTATTCATAAAAGGTACCATGGTAACCATAGCTTTCATCCTACTGCAGTTGTTATTGGTGCAACAACTGTGATAACTTGATACAATACAACATTGGGATTAAAAAAATAAAAAACAACTGATTAATTCTGAAAGCTTTTTATGTTTGATGGACATCACATATTGTATTATGGTTTTACATAGTCCTAATAATAATTGTAGTAACCTTATACAATAGGTAAATACAGTACAATAATATGATTAAAAACAATTACATTATAGCCTACAGTGAGAGAAGCAACATTGTCGGATACATGAACAAATTGAGTCAGATATTTTCAGTGAATTTGATCGGTCCAGTTCACAAAACTGGTCTAAATTAATGATTTAAAAAATGGAATGATCTGATTCTTGAGTTCAACTCACTAGCTTATAATCTTAATGTCTGGAACATCAAGTAGATAACAACTTAAACATAATTACATTATACTTATATTCAGTACTTCAGAATTATTGCAAGTGTGATACTACTTTAATAAAACTGTAAACTGAAGTAATTAGGTCTAATTGGCCTTTGGTTAACATTATAAAAATTATCAAGTCATGCCTAGCTGTAAAATCTTGTTTCTACTTTGCTGTTTTCAATAAAAAATATGGTGAATACTTAAAAAAAAAATTTTTTGATGCAGAAAAAACCTTAATCGACCAGAATTGTTTAATTATTCACTCACAAGTTGCATGACGAGCTGCTTGTTTTGGCCAAATATTCTACAGTGCGCCAAGCCAGGAACCATTTAAGGGATTAATGCAAAATTTTTACAAGAAATTAGAAGCTTAATGAAGTGGACAGAAATGCTGTCAGTGTTTTATTGCCAGTAAATTGCGTTGATGTGGGGGTCTCATAATGAGTCGTGACAGTAGCTGCGAGGCGAATCTGCTTTTATTGGCTTCTTGTGATATTACTGCGTTATTCAAGCTCGTATTTAACAAGACAGCTCAAGCAATGGTGCTGCTATTTACAGTGTTGGTCTATATTGTTTAATGATGCTTTTTAGTAGGGTGAATTCAGGTTGATTGGAACATTTTTTCCAAGTCATCTCAATGGCAAAAAAGTGTCCCAATCACCCTGAATTCACCCCTTTTTCATAAGGACCTAAGATGAAGGAAACAAAATATAAAGGATGTTTTACTTGAGGTATAGGATATTCAAATGCCTGGGCCGTATCTCAGCAGCGGAATAGCACTAGTATACTACTATTATAAATGCCATTAAATTATATTATATATTATAAAGACATGGTAGGAGTAGCCTACTGGTATGGCAGTATGACATTTCCTATCCAGCTCTTGTGTTTTTGTTGGGACAGTTTAATAACAGTGCTCTGGCGCCCCCTAACTGTCAAAAAGTTAATGTTAAAAAAAAAAAATGATCCGTTTAGATTTAAACGAGGCGTGATTGTTGTAAATAATTCATTTAAAACTAAATGACATAACTCTTAAGTTAATAAGTCGCTCTAACTGATACAGTGTGTTAATCATGGATATTGTCTTGGGTTAGTTTAAAATGAACATTATGTCAGGATTTACTCACCCTCATGTTGCTCCAGATCTGGAAAAAAAAATACTATATAAACAATAGAAAAAGTGGTAGATTTCACTTGTGTGCTATAGGCCTATTCCCAGTTTATATGACAGCTCTGTGTCAAAAAACGTAGTATATTTAAGCTGTTGTTTACTATAAAACTATAAAATTACACTTCAGATCATGAGAAGATCCCGACAGACCATTGTGTGAACTGGATCAACCGATTCGCTGAAAAAAAAAAAAAAAAAAAAAAATCAACTAAAAAGAACTTGTTCATTAATCGGGGCAGGCATCTGACAAGATTTTCTGTGAATATTAAGGACATAAATTTCAGTCTGTTCGGCGCACAAATATGTCATATATGGACTATTATGATAGTGACTATTTTATAGTGTTTTTCGTCATTATGGAGCTCAATAGTCAGGCTGTATTTGAAAAAGTGTCCATTACATTCTTCAAAAATCCATCAAAAAAAAAAAAAATCATTCTCGTTCAGAACGACATCGTGAGTAAATGCAATTACATTTTTCATTCAAGGCAAACATTTTGTGAATTTCCTTGGAATCAAAACCATAACCTTGGCTTCGAGCAACAGGAAAGCCATTATCATTTTTGGATGAACTGTTCCTTGGAATATATTTGTGTGTATATATATATACCTTGAGCAATCGTCCTAAGTTTCTTAAGTAACAGGTCCAAATTAAGCATAAATAGTTAAAAACCTTTAATAATTACAAGCCACAAGTATTAGGTTACCTCCATCTTGAGTGTGTGGCCAAGTCAAAGACAAACCATGAATACTGTTTCCGGTGTGTGTACATGTTTTATTTCTTGTGAATGATAACACCTTTGGCAAAATTCAAGACAGGGATAATTTGTGTCCTATATGTAGTCTTAGAAACAAGAATCACAAGCAGGCTTAAAAGATCAATTGGTATGTGTTTCCATCAAATTAAATTATAAATGACAGAGCGGATTGCAAGACAATATAAAGCATCTCTATGGACATGCTTGGAATGGATTTAACTGATTCAAATGTCCTGTCACTACAGCTGTCCTTAATATTTTAAATTTACAGCATATTTTCTCCGAATCAAAAACATCATGGTGATTGGAGATCGGAAAAGTGAAAGCAAAGATTAGCGAGGAGTTATAAATGTGAGCACAACTGTATTGGCACCTCAGAACCGGAATGTAAGTAATTAAAGTTCATCCTACAATGTCCTCAGATTGCATGAGCTACATGCCAAGGATGCCATAACGTAACTGGAGGGCAACAGTACAGCATACCAGTTTGAATTTTGTTAGTTAGGATCCCTGACATCCTCTAAGGTAAGTGCAATCACAGTGTCCCAGAGGTCAAATGGAACGGTACAACTTTTTCCTCAGTCTTCAGAGTCTCAAACGCTCTCCCATGTGTGACTTAACCAGTGCATATGCAACACCCACCCACCCTCTCCACTGAATACATGCATTTACATGTGCACACACACAAACACGCACACAGTCAAGACAAATTTGAAACCACATTGCAATCCCTTTAGTAACCTTTCATACACAATACATGGGTTGTTTGGGTGACCGAGTGTGCATGTGTGCACTAGGGGCTTGCGTCAGAAAGGCCAACTCTACATAAGGCTTCAGAAGTATACACTCATAAATTCTGTGCACCACAAATTTTCACAGAAGTCTGCCACATTCACTTGTTGAGGAGTAAACCAGGTATGCATTTAAACTTGGCTACTGTGTTAAGTGACCAGCAGCACATTATACAGCATTCATCCAAGTTGTCAGGCGGTTTGGCCCGACTGGGTGAGAGGTTTCTTGCTGTGCTTTTGTTTTTTCCTCAGTGACTTGCATTTTGTTACTTGTTTGCGGTCTTCTCTTGAGGAACAGTTTGTTAATGCCATTTAGTCACAAAAAAAGTGTTCCACCTTCTTTTGTGCCTCTTCCCTTCCATTTATCTGTAACTTAGCTTTGCAAGCTTACCCATGTTACATTTCTGCCCCACCCACTGCAGCAAGTTTATTTTAATGACTTTCAAACTCTTTTGCTTCTGCTTATAAAGCTTTTGGGAGCAGTAATGGTCAGCATACTCAGAATGCAGCCCATCTTATAGTCTCTCTCTCTCGTTACCTTTTCCATCATCTCCGCACTTTTCATCATTGTCTTTATCGCCATCTATCTACACAGTGCTCCTGGGGGTTCCGTTTAAGGCAACAGTCTTCATGAGAGGGGTGCCAATTGGCTGGTTGCTTGTCCTTGAGGTGGAAACACCCACTTCGAACACTTCATGAATGGCTTTCCGGAAACAGTGGAAATTGTAGTCTATCAATCCTGTGGCACAAAAAGGAGAATTAAAAAGAACCACTAGAATAAAAGACAGCAATATAACTTTATTACTGTGGTGTACCTTTGCGCTCAAAGCTCTCTTCTCTCAGGATGCAGACCAGAGCGAGGAACCTGGTGACCTCTTTCAGGTACAGCACTGTGGTGTTGTTGAGTTTGATGATGGCCATAGACTCCTTATCATATGCACTGCCACTGCCATCCTCCTTTAATCTACATGATCAAAACATACACTTACAATGCAGAACTGATATAAGCATGCTAAAAAAATAATATTAGGAAAATGTGAGCTCCTCTTCTTAAGAGAAAAGGTACATAATTCATTTTTAATGAAAGCTACAACCATGGCCATATTTTAACAGTATGTAGAAATGTAAATGGTGAAATGTTACATCAGAAGTTTTAATGTGCATTATTAAAATGGAATTAGCATTAGAATAACACTGGATTACACATTTCTAGATCTAACTTCCATCATTTACAGAAATGTAAAAACATTAACAGATAATTCAAAATGACATATAAAATAAGGTGTCTGTCACATTTCATTACTTTAAAAATAACACTGAAGCATATTAGTTGGCAAAGAATATAAGTTTTAAAGCGCTTCCAAGGATAGAAGAAAGATGTGAGTGAAATTTGAGTAGAGCGAAAGATAGAATGATAAAACTATAGATAAAACAACAGATAAAACGATAGATAAAATGATAGAACGATAAATAAAACGATAAAATGATAGATAGAACTATAAGATGATAGAAAGAACGACAGATAAAACAATAGAATGACAGATAAATGATAGAATGATAAAATGATAGATAAACAGAACTATAAAATGATAAATAAAACAGTAGATAGATAGAACGACAGATAAAATGGTAGATAGATAGAATGACAGATAAAAAAACAGAATGATAAAATGATAGAATGATAAAATTATAGACAGAACTATAAAATGATAGATAGAACAACAAATAAAAGGATAGATAGAACGATAAAATGATAGATAGACGGAACTATAAAATGATAGACGGAACTATAAAATGATAGATAGAAGGACAGAACTATAAAACGATAAAATGACAGACAGACAGATAGATACATAGATAGAGCTCCTATATGGAAATAGAAATCATATACAAAGTCTGACCCGTAAATACAGGAGACGTCGATGACCACGTCAATCATGTCGCAGCAGAGCTCGTAGGACTGCATGTCCACCGGTGAACTGTCGGTGGCGATGTAAATCTTACTGACGACATCAAACAGGAAGGCCTTCTCAATCCCTGAATTCTATTAGCAGAGAAACACACATACACACATTGTATAATGCCCTGCAGGCTTTGATATGGGATCTTACTGCATTGAGACCATAATAAAACATGCATGAGCATGACTGCATCGGAGATGAAGAGCCATTTCCACTGCAACAACAACACTATATATACTCTTCATAATGACAATAATGTAGTGACCAAAGATGGAATAGAAATTCATTAAGGTGCAACCATCTAGAAACATTGGGGTCTTGAGGTAGTGTCACATACAGATATAAAGATGTTGAGAAGGTTCTCCAGTGTGGGAAGCTGAGGGATGAGCTTTTGGACAACTTTACTGAAGGCCTCGAAGATGGAGTGGTCATATATACTGGTCAAATAGAAACTGCAGAGGACAGAAAAAAAAATTAAAAAAAATTAGACAGAATGACATACGAAACATCCGATAGATTTAATACAGCCAATGCACCTAATTCTCATTTTACCATTATTGGCACAATGATATAAATGCAGTGTAATGCTTTTCATAGGTTCTCATTTAAGTACTAGTACTGGTAAAAATAAATTGCAGGGTAGTTAAAGAAACATTTCTCAGAACATTCACACCTGAAAACTGCAATCTCGCATCTATGTGCGCGTGGTGAACAGTTAAATGCACTGCTTAGTTAAAATGGGGGTGTATTTATATTAGTGGGGTATTTATGTAAAAACAGTTACGTACCTATATATTGGAAAGACAAAAAAAATTGCAATGCTTTTGTAGACAGATCTCTTGCCAAATGAACAGAAGTGTTACTGAGACAAAGGACAGCAGAATCTGCCAGAACAGAAGTAGCTTAAAGGCTCTGCCGTATTGGACAACAGCCTCTGACTTAATAAAATATCCTCTCATATCAGACCGGTCTGATGTGCAAAGATCTCCAAGTTCTCTTCTGCAAATATAATGAGCAACACTATCACTTGTAAGAAATGATAGTAGTTGCCAATTATTACAACACAATATAATAAACATTTGTACACCATGACATAGTAGTGCAAGTCTAATAACCACATTCTTTTGCTAAGTGAAGTGAGTGGTCAGTGCTTTGTAAACAACAGCCAATGGTGAATTGCAAGCATATTTCGAGCATGTTCTGCTAAAAGTATGCTTGTAATTCACCCTTGCCTGTTGTTTACGAAGCACTGACCACTCAAGCCCCTTGAACTGTACACTTGACTTGGCGTATCAAACAGAGCTAAAGCAAAACAAGCTTCTTGCTTTCCTAGTATGGCTTTAGCATGTAAATTCATTTGTATAAGAGTTAATTCCTAGGCAGATACTAACATCCACATGGTCCCAGAAACTATAGCAACCTAAACAGCAACTAAAAAGTATGCTTTTTTTTTTTTACTGAGGTAATCAGAGCATCTGAAGATGCCATATTTGGATTGATACAGACAAATAATACAAATGTAAATGCAAATATTTTCAGATAATGCATCCTTAAGCAAACACTCTTTATTTAGATCAGAGTTGAGAGCTGTGTATTCATCTTCACTTTCAGTAAAGAGTACCAGGAGATTTTAAAGCATTAGTGAAGACAGCAGGAAAAAAAAAAACAAAAAAAAAAAACATGTAATCGGATCTAGCCATAAGTGGCACTCTATTTAAAATTTGATAACAAAATTAATTTTGCAAATGCCTATAATGACTGAGATTTAACACAGAGCTCATGAAACATCACCATTTCCATGGAGAACCACTTTTCAACATCAGTCCATTACATCCATTATTAAGTCAACACCAGAGTGGCTCTGACTTACAGTAGTTTCTCTGATTTAGTGACATAAAATAAACAAACCAAGAACCAAAATCAAACAAACTTTAGAAACATCATTTGCACATATTCACACATTAATTAGCTGTTCTGCAAAATGAAAACATTAAGATGTCACATTAAAAAATTATGATGAAATCACAATGCATCTACATCAGTACAGGATTTCTGTTCCATCTTCTCAGATCGTAGAAATACTGAAACATTATGGGAATCCAGCACATATTACTGGCACATATTATCAAGGAGTATTTTAGTCAATAAACAGCACAAAATATAAAATGCAAATCATTACCTGAGATGCAGTTTCTCTAAGCTGGCATCTGCCAGGTCATCATTAGCCCTCTGATGTATATCCCTCTGGGTCTCAATCTTATGGTCATCTGACAGGCCATCTACTTTATGGATGAACACTTCAAAGTTGATCTCTGGGTTAACTCTGTAGGCCCGTGATACTGTTAGGTGGAGTCGACCAAGGGCCTCCACGTAGTCATCCTTTTATACAGAGAAAAAATACAAAATGTTATGAGTTGGCAATGTACAATCAAGACTGATTAGGTTTAGAGAAAAAACTATACTTGAAGCTACCAAAGAAATTGAAAATTACATTGTACATATTAACAAAATAAAAAAATGCAAAACTATAAAATAAATGATGCAAAAATATATCAGTCTCTTCTAAATAACAGAAGACAAGAACATTAACAGCTCTTCTTGACACAACAACACATCATTTGTGCGATATCACTCTCTAAACTTCTGAAACTTCTACTAGTTATTAGCTTTCAACTAGAAGAAACACTGAATGTCTGAGAGAAGATACTGACTCCTCTGTATCAGCAGAAATGCAAAGTCAATCTTGTGCCTATTTTTACCTTAAGCCAATGAGCCAAGCCTCAATGACAAACAACATTCAAATAAATGAAACCAGAATATCTGGACTCAATGCCAAGATTTAAATAATCGAACTATTTACAACCATTAACCCATTTTAACTACAGTTAAACACAATCTTTACAATAACTTTAAATTTAAAAAAATTATAACTTCCTTTGGCAATGACAACTTGATTAATTTAAATTAAATGACTTTCTTTTTGAAACATACAAACAAACTTAAGATACTTAGAAGCTCTGTTTTATCTGGGTAGAATAAAAAGAAGTTGAATAAATAAAAAACCTAAAACCTTAAATATTCCACCAACAAATATGAAATAGCTGGTCAGTATTTGTAATTACAACGTTTCACAAAAAAATCCAACCATCTCGAATTACTGACAGAAATGCATCACTATGTTGTTTGGGTGTATACAGTAATTAGAGTCAAGGCTTTGAATTTCCCATTTCACCTGTGCATCGATGACAAATATCAAGGCCCCAGTTCCTCTGAAAATCATCTCGTAGTCAAAGGTAGGATCAAAAAAATCAACTTGTCCAGGGAAGTCCCAGATCTGGAAGTTGACAAAGGAACTGCTGGAGATGTCATCTTTATAGATCTTGTTGGTGCTTTCCAGAAAGAGGGTCTCATTGGGGGACATCTTATGAAACACCACCTGATAAGACATTTAAAACATTAAAAGCATTCTCGAAGTGCCCTGTCTCACCTCCAAAGTGTAATTATGTCAACCAGTTGTGAAATCAAACTAAAAGCCCAGTCATATGCTTCATGAGGAGCTTACTGGTGGCAAGGATTAAGTCTCAGGGGTCTCAGATTCAAATTCTTAAATCGTAAAGCCAAGGTAATAATGTACACTTTAAAGTTGCGCTCTTTTTGCACAAAGTTTGCACATTTTTGATTGTAATTAGTTGCCGCTTTATCATTAGTACCAATGGTTTTGGATATTATACTATATACGAACACCAAGTGTGCAAAATTATTATTATGAGGAAAAGAAGTCGAAACAAAAAGATATAATTCAACCATATTCAATTTTTGAAAGGGTTTACTATTTTGCAGTAGTTATAAAAGTTTAAATTCTTATTTAATCTGTCGCAAATAGTGACTAAAAAACAAAAGTCGTGTTTGCCACAAAGTAACCAATACGGCGCTCACACACTTTCCATTGAGAATCAAGTGGTGCGTAAATGAAGTACTGGCATTATGAATCATAATATTACATATTTCATATTAAATACCCTTTCATAAACCCTGAAAGTCATTGTATAATTTGCTCACTCCTGACACCTATTGTAGTGAATGCATGACACTGCTGCTTCACATCTGTTTATTTTTTTCTCCACGCGTGCTTATGAGTTCTCTCCCTGCGGCATTTGTGCGTTTCATGGTACAGCAGTTGTGACTGTCATGTGTTCATGTTCACTGCCTGATGATGAGACATTTATCCTGAGTTGGTGGTATGGAAGTAGGAAAAAAGGAACAAAAGGAATCAAAAAGAACTGATTGTTTGTTGTTATACTGTTTGGTACTTTTAGATTTATGGTTTTTAAAATGCCTAAGCACTGGCTGAAAATGCTATATAAGATAAACATAACAGTAAAACAGTAGTATTATCCCAATCAATTGCATGAAACAGTCGGTCATGTGACCTCACCATGGAAGCGCCCACGCGGGGGCGACCCGCTCCATGCACAATAAAATAGCTTTTTCTAGTAGGCTGTTATGTCTATAGTCTTCATCCCATGTAATTGTTCATCATTTTAATAATACTTTTCAAAAACGCTGTTCATTACTTTGTGTACAACGTTTTTAATTAGCAAAAACTTCCTGAGTGCGCCTATAATGGTTAAATTTCCTAAACAAATGAGTAATATATGAGAAACGCACTCAAATGTCGACTTACACAAGTTCATGTACAATACGCAATTAATAGCCTTTGCATATATGATGCACAAAAAATAGTAAAAGAAAGAAAACTCATTGACAAGAATGAGCTAAATCACGTCTGTTCGTACGATTTACTTCATCGGTGTTGCGAGGGTGTGGGGGATGTTGAATGTATGAATAAGCATTTCAGGTTTTGATATGAAGAAATCACGTGCCACATCAATGCCGGGTAAGTTATCACAACATGAACATAAGACATGCTACACATTTTTAGCCAGCTAACTGAATGTGATGTATTTAGGCCTGTATGGCATCCAAGTCCGTAAATCCACCGCGGTTTAAGTAATAGGTTGGTTGTAACGGCTCTGAGTGGTGATCTTGCCCGTGCCCAGTGACAGCTAGGTAGCCTGGAGCGGCTCCGACCCGGTTGTAAGTCGCTCGGCTAAGAAGTCAGCAGGGGAAAAGATCGTACACTGTCTAAAAAAATCTCTTCCTCCTACCTTTTGGATAGAGGACTTTCCGCTCCTCCTTAATCCCATCAGCAAGATTCTCGGTTTGCTGTCGGAGGGACTAGGACTGTCCTCAATGTCTCCCTCCTCTTCTCCATATCCGAAATCTTTGGGAAATGAGTCCGCCACCCCGTAGCTGTCTGCCAGTGGTGCCTCGTACTGGATCGACATGTTGACCCCCCTCCCCAACCCCTTTAAAATATAACCTGCCCGATTATTAGTAATATAATCAGCATAAAATAAATGCTGAGAACACAAACATAAAACCTCGTTACACAATAAATGGATGAGAGCAAACTTATTATGGATTCTCCTTTAAATCTTCAGTCTCTTGTGTTTCCCTTCTCGATGAAACGCCCACTTAAGATCCACACTCGCGTGTAATTGGACGGCCGTCCGGTAACTCATAGGCTGATTGGCTAAATAAAGTGTCACTCAACTAAGCTATTGAAATGCGGGCGGATCGTTCCAAGTCATGTGCCTGGTGGTCACCTGACAAACGGATTCGTGTGAATGTGTGTTTTTTCCGACCTTTCACCTGAAATGGTCTTTCTTATCTAAAAATGCTGAAGAATTGTTAGTAAATGATATATGTTGTTTATCCCTTTCAATTTTCCTTGTGGGAAAGTGGGCACATACGTTTTACTCCCTGGATATTAAACAACTGTGTGCCCTTTCTAAAACAAGTATGAATCCGCTCTGTTTTACAAAAGTGACCACTTTCATGATCGAATGAAAGAGAGCAATTTTATTATTACATTAATAAGCTAATAGACCCTTTCCACATTATGCATGGCAAATATGGTAGTTGTAAAATTGTTTATATTAAGTCAAAACAGACATTTAATTTTAGACCATTCAAAACTTTAATTAACAGGCTGTGTTTAATATAATGAAATTATGATACACATAAATCGTGTATCTCAGTTTTATGTAAACCACAGGCATTTACAACACTGACGGACCAATGTGTCACATGGCAGACAAAAGCCAATGATGTTATTGTTCAGTTTTACTAATGTATATGCACAACTATAGCCGTTGCACAGCTATACTATATGTATTACGTCAGATTGCAAAACTGCAGCACTTTAGTTTTTACAATTTTAGCAGCACAGATACATATAATTCATAAAATATTAATTTAAAAGATAAATTTAATGATCACTGGATGTTGGAAACTTTGTTTGTTTGTTTGTGGTTAGGACACAACCAAATAAGAAGTATAAAGCAAGGATGGGATCTTATCTTAATTAGGATTTCTTGAAATGGTGGAAGTAAAGGTTTGCCATTCAAGAGTTGAATGGGAATGTAGAATTGTCTTACAAAACAGGTTAATTTGAGCAACTGTTTTGTAGTTTTATTCACTCATGCCTTCTTTTTCTAAAACAGCAAATGAACAAATATAACCAATCCAGTTCCTAATACTCAAATTAGAGCAGCATTTAGCTGCTGATGTCACAGTATAAATACTTTTTGTGTGAGGACTCAAAATATATATCCATATACTTTAGTCCAGTAGATGGTGTTGTGAGCACTCAAACTATGTTGTTTTTTAAGCTGTATTATTAATACACTGCAATGTGTTATTAAAATTCGGGAAGAACAAGAAATAATAACACATTTCAAATGTCCCATTTTATTGTGAGGTAATACTTCTCATCAAATTTACGATTCTTCTCTTTAGTCTTAATATTTGGATTTGGTGGTTGTGAAGAAAGCTCATTTAAAGGGATAGTTCACCCAAAAATGAAAATTCTTTCATTTACTCACCCTCAAGTTATTACAAACCTGTATGAGTTTCTTTCTTCTGCTGAACACAAAGGAAGATATTTGGAGGAAAGTTTGTAATCAGGCTGCTTTGGGGCACCATTGACTTCCATAGTAGGGAAAAAAAATACTATGGAAGTCAATGGTGCCGCAGAACTGTTCAGTTTCCCTTAATCTTAAAAATATATTCCTTTATGTTCATCAGAAGAAAGAAATGTATACAGGTTTGGAACAACTTGAGGGTGAGTAAATAATGACAGAATTTCCATTTTTGGGTGAACTATCCCTTTAAAGCCTGTGGGAAGAAGCTTTTGCATATTTTCTTACCGTTAAGGTTTATCTTGCTGATAAAATCATGTGTGCATGATTAAACAATGCACAGTAGGCATGGTCTTGACCGCATTACATGTCACATTACATATCATTTTGCCAAATGATTTCAGTTATTTCAAATGTCCTTACAGCCTACAAAAGACACTGAACAAGCAAATAAATATAGTAAACAATAGTATAAAAACAACAAATTCTTTCCATGTTTTTTTACGATAATATCTTTACGTGGGAATGCAAACGTTTTGCGAGGTAATGCAAATATTGCGAGGGAACACAAAAGATTTGAAAAAAAAAAATTGTAACAAAAAAATGCATTGCTTCGCTTCAGAAGGCCTTTATTAACCCTCCGGAGCCGTGTAGAGCAAATATTTATGATGGATGGATGAGGATGGAAGCACTTTCTTCAGTTCATACTAGTGAACCCTATTCACTGCTATTATAAAGCTTGGATGCGTCAGGATATTTATTAATATTTCTTCAATTATGTTCATCAGGAACAAGAAAGTCATATACACCTAGGATGGCTTGAGGGTGAGTAAAGCTTGGGCTAATTTTCATTTGAAAGTGAACTAATACTTTAAATGCTCTTTGTCCATATGTTTGGAAAAGACAAAGAAAGATTCAGTCTTGGCCTAATTGCATTGTAAATCAGACCACTTTATTTAGCTGTATTATGACATGCAGATATAACAGGGTTTTTTACAATATCATATTTTTGAAGATTTTTACAACTGTTCTAATTAAGCATTATGGCCGGGTTTCACAGACAGGCCTTAGATTAAGCCAGGATTAAGCCTTAGTTCAATTAGGATATTTAAGTAGCATTTATAAACGTACTCTAGAAAAAAACATTACTGGTGTGCATCTTGAGACAAAACAATGGCAATGACATATTTTAAGATATGTCAGTGCAAGTTGCTTTCAGTTAAAACAGCTCAAACATGCATTTTAGTCTGGGACTAGCTTAAGCCTTGTCTGTGAAACCAGGGGTACGTGTTTTAAAATTGTGGGGGGGTTTTTACCATTACACCATTTTTACTTCTGATGCAGGAAGCACTCAAAAAGAGAAATGTCCAGAAGGCATACATAATTAAACATGCAATCCATTGTCCTGTTAATGTAGTCATACTACTATTGTTAATTAAGTATACTGTGTGTACTGCTGAATTGATATGTATATAAAAGTAGAGTTTAAACAATCCATTAAGGAGTGCCACCACTTTATAATTTAAATATAAAACTTCAGTCTAAGATTGCTTCCGTACTAACATCAAAGTTTTAGATGTTAATTTTACAGTCAATCAATTTATAACTGCAAAAATGACTATCATCTATGAGTTTTTCCTCATATCTGTAAGTCTGTGGGAGCAGCTCGTCTGCTACTGGAACTGCTGGCCAATGAGGCGCAATGGCTTGGTGATACTTGTGGACTACGCCGTGACTCAGAGCTGGATTCTTCTATTGAATCAGGAGAGGTGGGCCTGCTCCGCTTGGATTCAGACCTGGACAAAGTACGCGCCCGCACAGTGGAGTAGGGACAGCGGGCTTTAGCGCCTTCCAGCGAATCCGAGTCAGAGCCATTACCTTCTACAACCGTTGAGCAGTTCCAGGGTGCGCTGACCTTCCATGGCTTCTTTCCCACGCCAGATGATGAGTGAGAAGATTCTCTGGGGTGGCTTGATGAGTCTGGAGTCTTGGACTCCTGCCCTTTCTTGTGCGTAGGTGGAGGCTGGACAGAATCTTCCCCCTCATCTTGCTTTGGTGGCGTGACGGAGTTGCAAGGTGGTGAGCGCGTGTCACTGCTGGTGTTGTTGGAATTGCTGTTGTGCTCTGTGGGACTGTGCTGTGAATACTTTGGTGCATCAGAGCCGTTTTTAGCTGGCAAATCACCCTGAACGGGTAAGAAAGCAGAGGATTCATCAGGTGGTCTCTCTAGCAGAAGGTTGTAGCCACTGGGTGCAGAAGCAATGGTGGCCTTGTGGCCAGTCGAGGTGCCGATGCACGTCTGATGGACCACAGAATCTTTCTTCAGCTTGTTGGGATAGTAGCTGTCATCGAGATCGTCCCTCAGGTGTGGGTAGTAGTTCAAAATGACTTTTTTAAGCTTTTTGTAGCCCAGGTGCATGATTTCCAGGATATTGAGAAACAATGAGATGGCAGCTATGCATTGCATGAACACCATGAAGACACTTTTCTCAGTGGGTCGAGATACAAAGCAATCCACCGCGTTCGGGCAGGGCTCCCGCTCACATTTGTACAGCGGATTTAGTTGAAACCCATACAGAACATATTGTCCAGTCATGAAGCCCACCTCTACGGCAGAGCGGGTGACTATGTGAGCCACGTAGGTGCGCAGAAGGGACCCTCTCAACGGAGCTTTGTTCAGCTTCCCCTGGTCGATCTGCCGAAGCTCACGCTCTATTTTGCGTCGTACCTCTGCCATCTCCACGTCCACAGCCTCAAGTTCACGTCTCAGTGTTAACTTTTTGCGCTGTCGCTCTTTCTCGAGTGCACGGAGGCGGTAGAGGGCATGGCCCATGTAGACCAGCGAAGGTGAAGACACAAAAATGACCTGCAGCACCCAATAGCGGATAAGGGAAATGGGGAATGCTTTGTCGTAGCACACATTGCGGCAACCAGGCTGCTCGGTGTTGCAGATAAAGTCAGCCTGTTCATCATTCCACACATCCTCGGCCGCCACCCCAAGCACTAGCATGCGGAAGATGAAGAGGATGGTAAGCCAGATCTTCCCCACCATAGTGGAGTGGATATGCACCTCTTCCAAAACCCCGCCAAGGAAGTTCCAGTCTCCCATTTTCACTTGGGAATTTTTGAGTCTGTTAAAAGAGGAAATAAGCAAGAATCATGAAAACGGACTGTGGGTCGCGTTTGAATATTAAAATGCATTGAAATAAAACAAATTTAGTACTAAACTATTATTTGATTATAGAGCATATCTCTTTCATCATTACTGTCAGTCACTTTATTTTAAATAAACGTTTTCCCAGAGCTAAGCTTTCCCAAACTAAGAACATCTTAGAGTAACCCAGTATATTTATATAAATAGGTTGACTACTAAACACTAAACTAAAACAACTGATGCAAGATCACAAAGTCTCCATTGCAAGCATCGAAGCATCGGTATTGGGTATAATTCAGACATAAAAGTTGAATACCCCCCAACAAAAGTCAGATTAATGGCAGATCAATATGGGATTTTCAGTCACAGATTCTTGGTTGCAAACAAAATATAATAATAATGATAATACATTTAGTCCCAAATAACATGTGTGTGTGTGTGTGTGTGTATATATATATATATATATACACACACACACAAATATATTAGGAATAACTTAAATACCTATATTAATTACAGCAAGTTTAACTAAACTCTCTAAACGACTTACTAAATAATCAACAAAACATGCAGTGCTACTAAATCCAGTCAATCAATCAATCAATCAATCAATCAGTATATTGCTGTGTTTACAGTTAAGCGTATTTTTGTTGAAAGTAAACGTAGATAAATAAACTGAAGCACCAACATACCTTAAACAAATTAGGAGAAAATGAAGTAAATCTTCATTGTAAAAGCGACTCAAAAGCTACTCCAACGCCTACACCTTAAATACAAAAAGCTAGGCTTATGCCATCCTGCTTATGCCATCTCGACTAAACACAAAACAAGCAGGTCTACTTGGTGCTAACTTATAGGCATGCAGGAGAAATCAATACGTTAGCTGATGTCATTACCTTACAGCAGTATGGACAGAATGCCGGTGCTTTAAATCCCCGCGGGTCATACAGGCGCGACGAGGCCGCCAAAATATTTAAAAATCGTTGGTGCCCTGCACATCTGATGCAGCACATCACCTGAACTTTTGTGACCCCCTCTTTCCTCTCTGTTGGCACCGAAAGAAGGTTTCCAAATGTAGGGGTCTCTTGCCAAGCGCACTGCTTCTGTATGTCAGTGCGTCAATAACCAATACTCCACTATAAACATGAAGGGAACACTGAATTGATTGTGTATGCCATGCGTAAATAAAACATTATGGAATGATAAAGCCCCCTTCTGTATGAAATTAAGGCTCTGCTACACTTGGTCCCCACTTCATGCTCCTGTGCACCCACTCTTAAACACAGTAGACGGTCTTGCATGTTTGATTTCTAGTTGACACCTGTTACAGAACAATATTTCTGCTGAATTGCAAAAATAACTGTGCTATTCACTATCCACTATTGGTGGATTTCCACATTTTGTGAAGAGAAATGAAGGCCTGTTGGTTCTTTTAACGATGTAAAACCCAAAACAATGACCGATATTATGAGTAACGTAGAATAAAACAGCAAAAAGCTGAGTTGTTTATTGTTATCATGATAGAGATCACAGCTTATCCAAATGCTTCTAATGGCATTTGGCCACATGTTGGTACTACTTTTAGTAGTCAATACTTTAGGAAGCAATCAATCGGTCATGTCCGATTTCATACTCTGCTGGGTCCAGCCCAATGTAATTAAGTTGTCTCTGCTAGTTGTGGAGATATTTTATTCCATTTAAAAGAAATCAATCGTGCAACCCCATTACACTCACTAACTATGCTGTTGGTTGATTTCATCCCCGGCTTGCGACATCTACTTAGGGGCATATTAGGCAAGCCCTCTTTAACATAGTGAGTGACCCTCTTCATTACACAATTTGATTCAGACTAGGCATGCATTTAATAAATAACTGAATGAAGTAGTTAAGTATAGCTTTGGTATCTTACAAAGAGAAGCACATCAGCTTAGCTTTTTTTTATTTATGATTTATTTATTGAATTTTCAGAACAACAGCAAAACAGACAGAAAATAATAAACACTTTTAAAGAAAAAAAAACAAAACAAAAATTTGGTAAAATTTTTTTAGTGCAGTATACAATAACTTACAACCAAACTGTGTATTCAGGGATGGGCATGTATTTCAAATACGTATTTCAAATACAAAATAGTATTTTGTAATTTGTATTTGGGTTGATGAAAATGGCTTTGTATTTTGTATTAAAATACTTTAGTGTTTTGTATTTTTGTAGTTTTAAAATACTGTAAAATACTTTGTAAGAAGTCTACATGATGACATCATAAAAATGCGACCTCTGGTGCTTACTCAGTGATTTGCCCAGACTTGTTGAGTTCAGTGCTGCCAGTTGCATAAACATAGCCAATATGTTAAGACTGTGTCTTAAGTACTAGTATGACCAACTAGTGAGTAGTCAAGGGCAATCAGTGTTACTTTTTGGTTTCAAATTATACTAATCTACGTTTTTATGTACTTGACTTAAAACAGTTATGAACAGTCTTAAAGAAAAAAATGTGATGGCTAACTTGTAAGACTAGTCTTAGCAGTTTATGCAACCAGCCCTCCAGAACAGATGTTAAGTTTTGATGTTTGTTTTAGTAGCCTAGGCTAAATAGTTTACCAATTTACATAATGTTCTTGAAAACTATTATACCGAGCAGCAGCCCCCTATATTTATGATTAACAATCAATTGATTAATTAGTTATAAACTAGTTGCTATGAATACAGGAGCCATCAGTTGTCTTCTTATGAATGACTTGTTTGTCATTGAGTCAGTGTTGCTGATGCAAAGTAGGCCCTTTGTTACCAAACATCAAGTAACTAAATTAGGATACAATTATAAGTCATTCACAAACTGTTAAAAATTAAACTGTTGGTTACTTTAAAACTAACCTTCATCTGGGAGATCACAGGAATATGTGAATATTTGATCCACAATATGTAAATCCACAATATGTAAATTTTCGCCGCTAGAAGTTGCTTATTCAGTTGCTTATCCTTGATTTTGTGGAATCATGGGATGTGTTGTTTTCACATCTACAGACAGTGGAAAAGAATCGGGACGGGACTCGGGCAGAAATCATGTTTACGGATGAGATTATTAATGTTACTGTAGTATGAAGCAGAGCAGGGCGAGTGATGTTGGAGCTGAACAAGAGAGATTGCTAATGAGAGACGAGTGCGACATGTCTCAAGAGCAGCGGAAATTTTATGCCACAGTCGCCGCTTCCGCTTTTTTTGGTCTAGCGTATGTGGGGTGATGCGGTGCTGTTTATCTTATTAGATACATTTGTGTGTTGAAAGTTGTTATTAATGCTACTCTGTGTGTTCGCTTGGCAGCTGCTATGAGACAGTTGTTGCACACTGCAGTAAGCTAGATCGATATTTGTCATGCACTCAAAAAAATGAATTGTTGGGTTTACTTAAAAAAGAAGTGTCAAGTGGTTCCACACAACTATATTGAGTAATTTGTACAAATGACAATTAAGTTGTATGAACAAAATAAATTCAAGTAAAGCTGACAAACTTTCTTTGAGTAAATACAAATCATTTGAATGTCACTGTTACATAATATTTATATGTGCAGTTTACTTAATAATATGTTTATTACATAAGGTGAACACATTTATTGACTTAATTTACCTTATTAAATAAACTATTTTATCTACAAAATGCACTCAAATAACTCATCGAACAAACTCAATTGAATTGAGAGCAGGAATTCCATCCTAAACATGCTCTATGAGGCTTACAGCCTAAACACAGGCGACACTCTTCTGCATAATGGTAACCACAAAATTCAAAAACATTACAGAAACTCCTCTAAATGTCCAACATAACTGAACATTAAATATTAACATAAACTAACGACATCTTTTCCTTTACTGAAAAACACATAAAATATCACTTTAATCCCTAAATTTACTCTCCTAATGCAGTCCCTTGCAAAGCATGCTGGGAACTACGAATCCACTGCCCAGTTAGTTATGTCAACATTAATTTGTGCGTTTCAGCAATATTAAGTTGACTGAACAAACACTTACTAAGTAAAGCTGACAATACTCATTTTAGTAGAAACAACGCAGTTCATTTACATTCATGTAGTTACATGGGTTTTTAAGTAATGTAAACAAGGGTGGTTTGAGTGAAACTAACAACAGTGAAAGTTCATTTTTTTGAGTGTGGTAAAACATGGTACTCGCAGTAAATCAAGATTTAAACAAGAAGCTATATAGCATGATTAGTTTTCAGTCGATAAATGAATCCGAACAGTTCATCTAAAACATATAATAAAATATGCTTCTCCATGGTTTCTATAATATAAAACCGGAAATCGAGGGTAACGCGGGTATGATGTCATTGATAGGTGACGCACGGAAAAATAAAATTGCATATTTCTCTGGATTTAAACATTCTTGGAAACATTTGGGATAATGTAAGTACACATGTCAACAAAATATATAACATTGTTCTAGTGATTTTTGGATATTTTAATCAAAAAACCCTACTGTATATTGTGCCTTTAACTGGTTGCATATGTTAGATTTATTGCATGACTCGGGCAGAGAAAAGCTGGTGCTATCAAACATTGTTTACATAATCAACTGTGTAATGTGTAATGGTGAAGGGATAGATCAAATAGGCCAATTGATGGAAGGTTTGCGAAGAAATTTCATGCTCCCTTGTAAAAGTATTTTTTTTAGTATTTTTAAAATACAAAAATACAGTAGTTTATTTTGATTCATGATGTGGCTGCTGTATTTTGTAGTTTATTTTGACACACTTAAAATTAAGGTATTTAGTATTTTATTTTAAAATACATTTTGATGTATTTTTGCCCAACCCTGTGTGTATTAATACAGACATAGGCTGCACCAAATCAATCCTTAATTGAGTCTAAGGCATAGTAACAAATTATCAGCACTTTTGTGCCACTAACATGAAAATACAAGTGCACAATCGGGATTCAGGAAAAACAGGATAACAATAGTGTAGATGGACAATCAATCAATAGGAACTGCATCCAGCTGCAGAGATCTAACATGCTCAAGGAAGGGTAACCAAATTGTTGAGAATTTAACCATGGAGCCACGGAGACAGTGTTTAATTTTTTCTAATTTAATAAAAAATAAAGCATCTTTTATCCACTGAGCGTGAGAGGCGACGTGAGGACCTTTCCAATGCATCAAAATGCAATGTCTTGCTGGTAAAGTGAGAAAAGCCACCAGCTCAATGAAATGAGATGGCAACAAGTAGTCAAGAGGCAAGACACCAAATAAGCCAATTAGTGGAGAGGGAGAGATTTTAACAAATGTGTTAGCTGAGAGCGAGTCAAAAACAGACTCCCAAAAAACAGATATAGAGGGACAAGTCCAGAACATATGGGTTAAATTAGCTGGTTCCAGATGACACTTGTCACAACATGGATCAATGTTGGGGAACATGCAGGCTAATTTACTTTTAGACCAGTGTACTCTGTGAACAACTTTACACTGTAAAACCCCATGACAAGCACAAACAGACGAATTATGAACATGTTTTAAAACCAACTGCCATGTCTCTGCATCTATCTCCACGTTAAGATCCCTAGCCCAGATAATCCGAAGACTATCAGAAGCCAAGTGGTGGCATGCAAATAGAGTATTGCATATTGTGGAGATGGCACCTCTTTGATAAGGATTAATACTGGAAATGCTATCGACAAGGGTGGAGGGTGGGTTAATGGGGAACCCCGAAAAAATGCTTGTGGACAAAGTCCTGGATTTGCAAATATCTAAAAAAATGGGACCTTGGCAAGTTAAAGACTTGAGTCAAATGTTCAAATGAAGCAAAAGTTCCGTCAAAGTAAAGGTGCTTAACAGAGATGATCCCATGGTCCACCTAAGCCGCAAAAGCCTTATCAGTGAAAGAGGGAGGAAAGAGGGGGTTAAGGTGCACTGGACATAGAAGAGGCGTTGACTGTAAGGTAAAATGGCGCCTAAATTGACACCAGATCTTTAGACAGTTTTTAACAATAACATTATTGGAGAATGTTAAAGGTGACAGTGGGAGAGGAAGACAGAGAAGAGACGTAAGTGAACAATTATCACATGCATCCTCCTTAAACCTTAACCAGGGTGGAGGTTGATCATCAGAACTACACCAGAATACCATATTTCTGACATTTGCAGCCCAATAATAAAACAAGAAGTTAGGTAGTGCTAAACCACCCAACTCCTTAGTTTTTTGTAAAATATTATTTATGTATTCTGGGAGTTTTCCAATTCCAGATAAATTGAGTAATAGAGCTATCCAGAGAGTGAAACGCTTGGGAATAAAAACTGGTATGCATTTAAAGAGATATAAAAAATTAGGCAGTATGTTCATTTTTATACAATTTATCCTACCTGCTAGGGAAAGAGGCAATAAAGACCTACGTTGAAAATCTTTAGACATTTGATCCAGCAGAGGAGAGAAATTACAATTGAACAGATCAGAATAGTTCTTGGTTACCCAGACGCCCAGGTAATTAAAATGACCTAGTGATGTCTTAAAAGGCAGTTTTGAAAGAGGATAGGCTATGGCCGCAGAATTCACATCAGGTTAGCTTGAATGCATTTTATGCTCCATGAGTAAAAAATCTTTCCAATTTAACCATTTTATGACCTTCCCATATGATCGTATTAAACATTTTATGCATTTAAACACCATCTTTGTGCAAGCCAAGATATAAATTACACCTCTGTTGTTGAGCCATAAAAGTACATAAATTCAAACATTATTGGTATTGTCATAAAATATATTACAAGCATTATTTGAGAGTTTTTGGAAGACATAATTTAGTTTCAGACAGTTTTCTAATGGATAATTTAAGCTTAATTCAATATTTATGTTCTTTACATACACAATTATACTATACAGAGACGGTGTGACAACTATTATTCGTCAATACATCCATCATAGATATATATATGCACATACACACTGCTTACAGACCCCAAACTTTTCTACATACACAATACTGTTGTCATAAGATTGCAAATGTAACATCTTAGTCCAACAAGATTCAAACTGAAGTGTGTTTATTAAAACAAAGTAAGCTCAGGCAATACACAAAGATACAAAACAGTGTGCTACACACAAACAATACCGGGCAAAGAACTGAATGCAAGGAGGAACTTAAATACACAGTGATAATCAACTAAATACAGACAGGTGTGCTCGTTAAATCAATGTCCATGACAACTGAATAGTGGTAGGAAACAGGTAACTGAAGAGAAACAAATTAAAAGTCCATGAAAATGAAATTAATACCAACTAAACGTGACAGAACTCCCCCCCTCCGGATAGCGGCTCCTGATGCCACAAAAGAGAGTAAACGGTTCTTTTAGGAGGGAGAGTCTTAGTAGGTAGGAGGAGAGTACCAGGGTGGATCAGATGGAGGGAGGAGCCAGGGAGGAGATGAATGTAGGTGCAGGCAGATAAGGGTGCCAATTACAGGCGGCACAAGAGAGTTCCAAGGTGGATCAGATGGTGGGAGAAACGAGGAAGGAGGTGATGGCAGGATGAAGCAGGTATAGGCCCAGGGGCGCCTGCAGGATTTTATCTCAGGGTATGCATAGAACAAGCCTATCGACCTTATTTTTAGTTTACTGCACTTTGATATTCTTCTTGTCATTTCCCTATAACGGCTAATAAATTGAAAGTCTCACACATTCACAGAAAACACCTTATTTCCGTGTTGAAAAATAAGATGGATAGACTAAACACGTAATACGCATGTGCATGCCGTCACCGTTTTCACAGATTTGCGTTTTTGCAGTTTACACGGAGATGATAACAGTATTGTTTTCAAAAACTTCCACTTTGAAACCCGTTTTCAAAAGTTTGCGTTTTCAGGCCACTAAAACGCCGTTGGCGTGTAAATGAACGGCCAAAATGCATAAAAAGTTTTCCGTTTTTAGTTGAAAACAGTGTCGTGTAAACAACCCCCTTAGTCCGATGATGATGATGATGATGAAGATTCAAATTGAAGAGTGTTAAAACTAAGTAAACTCAGGCAGTTCACAAAGATATGACACAACATACTAAATGTAAACAATACTGGACAAAGAATTGAATGCAAGAATGAACTTAAATACACAGTGATAATTAATTAAATACAAACAGGTGTGCTTATTAAATGAATGTCCATGACAACTGATTAGTGGCGGGAAACTAGAACAAAGGAAACAGGTAACTGAAAAGAAACAAACTTACCCCCGGTTTCACAGACAAGGCTTAACCTAGTCCCAGACTAAGATGCATGTTTGAGCTGTTTTAACTGAGAGCAACTTGCACTGACATATCTTAAAATATGTCATTGCCATTGTTTTGTCTCAAGGTGCACACCAGTGTTTTTTTCTAGGGAAACATATAAAAGATACTTAAATATCCTAATTGAACTAAGGCTTAATCCTGGCTTACTCTAAGCCGTGTCTGTGAAACCGGGCCTAAAAGTCCATATAAATGAAACTTATACTAACTAAACATGACAGCAAGATGTCTCTTATGCAAAATAAATAAAAACAGTAATATTGTGGAATTGCTACAATTTAAAATAAGTGCTTTCTATGTTACTATTTATTAAACAATGTAATCTATTCCTGCTGAATTTTCAGCATCAGTATTCAGTCTTCAGTCTTCACATGATCCTTCAGAAATCATTCTAATATGCTGGTTTGGTGCTCAGGAAACATAATTATTATCCATGTTAAAAACAGTTGTGCTGCTTAATATTTTTGAGGAAACCTTGATAGTTTTTCAGCATCATTTGAAGAATTGAAAGTTCAAAAGAACACCATTCATTTGAAAAATCTGTCGCTTTTTATTCATTTAATGCATCCTCGTTTAATGCAATTATTCATTTCTTTCAAAGAAAAAATCTTAATGCCGCAACACTTTTGAAAGACAGCGCAGATTATGTATATGTACTTCTTCAACAAAATAGATACAAAATAGAACAAACTATCTATTTGTGTAAGGCAGGGGAATGTCCCTGGTGGTGCCCGATCTGCATTTCTGTTAGTCAGGGCAAATAACTGAACTTTTGATGAACATTTAGTTGAAGCCACAGCCCCAGACATCAGTCAATTATGTTCTAAATATAGCCCAGAATTAGATTAACACATATTATTCCAGGAGTGAGCGCATTGCACATTGATTTGATTTACAACCCAGATTATGGTTTGTACTGGAAAGTTCTGCTAGTCATAAATATACCTAATTGATGTGATTGGTCAGCAGAGTGGAAAATCTGCCTTAAAGCAACCTCTTCACATCCTCAAATGCCCTTTAAGGACTTACAGGTCACATCAGGTATAAAATACTTCTGTAAATTTCAGAAACATGCATTGAATACTCAATGGCAGATATTCAGTTTATTATGGCACAAGTGTGAGGACTAGAATAAGTATATAATAAGATCACTTAATGAAAGCATGCTTGAACTATCAGTAAACCATGTGGCTGGAGTTTTTTTTTGTTACATTAAGAAGAACAAATAGGGTTCTGCATCAGCCCTTTTAACAAGCTTTCTTTGCAGCAAACACACTGTATGAAGTGAATACTGAAGTGCCATGTATATCATAGTAGCTCAGACATATTTGTAATGAAAATTGATTTTTTTCATGAACTGAAAATACCTGGACTGTTCTGTTTAGACTGGCAAGAACACTGTATCCATATTGGCTAGCAATCAATGATCTGTTTTGGAGAACTACCATCAGCTAATTAGAACAGGGGGACAGAGGACAACATTTGTTTTGGGATGTTTTCAGACGTAAACTCACTTGACCTTCAGCTATTTGGCATGGTACAGCATTTACCTCACACACAAACTCATTAACCAGTACATAAAACAACTATATGTAAAACAAGTGAATATAATTAATGACTAACTTCAACACATTGGTTTTAAAATATTAGTACATTGTTTTATTTTATTTAAAAAAAATGACATTTCCAACTTAAACCCTGAAACAAAATGATACGATAATCATGTAGTGATGCATGTCATTAGAATTGAATTGACACAATTTCCTATTGATTATAGGTCAATAACTTATGCAACACCACATTTAAATAAACTACATTGTTGTGACCTCAGGTTGAGGTCTGTCCACTTGCTGATCAGTGCTGCCCTCTACTGACACTTCCAATATCCTGAGTCTAAAAAATTAGAAATGTATTTTAAAATGTCTGAGTAAAACGGAGTTTTATGGAAAAAACAAAACTAAAAAAACTACATGGCAAGTATATTCTTTTTGACCACAAAGCTCATTTTTGGCTCACTTCAAATCAATTAAATTTAGCTGTTTTAGTCATGACTTCAGTTTGTAGGCCCTGTAAAGGGCTCAATAACTTTGTGAATACAAAATAAATGGTCTCGCGCACACCCACAAAATGGTCAAAATATACATTTTAAACTTTTTTTTTTTTTTTTTGTTCCTGAGGAACTGCATTATTTGAGGAGGTGTGTTTAAGCAAAACCAAAAAGGGAATATTTGGATCTAAAAATTACATTTACTTCAGATATGAATGTAGATATGTCTCAGCATACGACCTTAAGAGTCTTGTCTGACAGTTATATTGACCTGAGACTTGCTTCTTTTAAAAAAAGCCATGATTGTCCATTGTGAACTGATGCATGACTTCAACTATCACAGACACTCATCCTCCTCACGCAGGTGCTGGGGACAGGAAGATGTTGAAAATGACAGCAAACAAGAAGAAGGCGATGTATCCCACAATGCACATCCAGAAGCGTGGGTCCTTGAGGAGCTCTTTATCGTAGTTGGTGAAAAAAACATAACCAATGGTCATGCCTGCTACACCACCACCAATATGGGCCACAAAAGAGACCTAACAAAAACAAGAACCTTGTGTGAAAACTATATTCAGAGTGAATTCTTGTGGTATGTCCTTTTTATTAAGCTTGTAGTCTAAATCATTCTAGTTGAGTATTACGTATTCTGGTTTGAATAATATATTTTAATATATGGCTTATGATTCTGCTATGATCTTAAAACTGTCTCACCTTCATGGCAACGTCATGGCTAAAGAACCTTCTGTAAATGGCAAATCCAACATCTGTTCCAACTGAGAAAAAAAAAAAAAAAAAATTTCATTAACCAGTTAATAGGTCTGAACAAAATGCTTAGTTTATCCAAACATCAATAGTAGATGTCAAATAAGATACCAATAGTAGAGTGGAAAGTGAAAATGGACGCACCAATAAGAACAATTACAAGAATGCGAAACACTCCCATAAGTGGAATCATCTCCCTGAAATTCTATAGGAAAAAGAAAACATTTTTTATTTGGGTACTCGAGTATATAGTCTGAATTGTATTTTCTAAAAAAAAAAAAAAAAAAAAAAATATATATATATATATATATATATATATATATATATATATATATATATATCCCTTCAAATATTACTGGAAATCTACTCACCACCACAGCATTCATGAAGTAACCTCCCATGAGGGCATAAACACCTCCCGAAGCACCCACAAGAGCACTGAGAGGATCAAAGATGGAGCTGGCAAGAGAGCCTGAAAGAGGATTCACACATATAAACACATTCCATGATCAATAGCAAAATACTAAAACCATATTGTATCTAATCAGGAACTTCTCGTTAATGAGTGAATGTCCAAAACTTTTGAATGTTACCATGTTCTCACCGTGCTCTTACTTCATTTACTCTTTTTATTAATTAAAAAAATTGAGAAATTCTTTGCAATTTCAAATTCTTCAAGAACTATAGCAAAAATCAGTGTGATAAAAGAAAAAGAAAAAATTAATCAATATTTATAAGAAATTGTATTTGAATACATTATTAGATGTAATTCATAAGAACATATGAGAATTACCAGTATGAACTCCACTGACTTCAACTGATTTAATTCAATTCATTGAAAATTTAGATTATTTAGTCTATGAACTTTTGCTCTACAATCACATTTAAGACAATTTCTGTCATTTTATTTTAAACAAAATGCAGCCCCAGTGGGAAGGAAAAAATGCGCGTGTGTGTAAGCGTAGGAAAGAGCCTTACGCCTGTTTCACACTGCAAGCGTAAGCAGCGCGTGAGCAGCACGTATTTTTTTTCGGCGTGCATGTTAACCACAGATGCATTCACACAGGCAGCAGGAGCGTCGCGTGAGCAGCAGTGAAGCTAGGGGTTTGGCGCCGAGTCTATTTTTGCTGCGCTGCAGACGCTCAATTAAAGTGAAAGCACGCTTTTGATGGACAAAATAAATATAATTTCACACAAAAAGTGTTTAAAATGCACAGAATAAGCATGTCTAATGTGTTTTAACAAGAATTTGAGTATGACAGAAAAGAAAATTAGGAATCAAAAATAATTATAGAAGATTTACCCATTTAAACTTGTTTTTAATTATTCAGTTTGGGTTAAAGTATGGTGTATTATAAAAAAACTAAAGTAAACTAGCCAGAAAATATGATATATAAACATTATTTTAGTTATTACACAGAGAGATATATAGGCTGCAGCATACCCAAATCAAACCCGAGTTTGCTGGCTTTTTTCGCCGAGTTTGCGGTCTTGTAAACATGTGCACGCGGCAGCTTACCTCATTCGTATGCATATGGATGACACGAGGCTTTTATTTATTTATTTATTTATTTAGTTACGTTTATATGCAAATGTTGTACACCTCCCCATGTTAACAAATTTTCAAGACTATCAAGTTTATAAATGACCAACTTATAAAAACAAATTTATAGGTTTTTAAAAAAATTTCATGTGAAAAACCACAGTTCACACAAAAGGTGTAACAATTCAGTTTAAATGGTTATATCTCTTACACTTTTTGTTAAAAAAAAATCTGAAAAAAATGAAGTGTATTTTGACAGTCTTAAACTTACAAAGTTTCATTTTCATACTAACAGATATTGCATTGCAATATGAGATATTGTATACTGTATCCCAGTAAGAACTACTGGAATACGCAAACCTACCTGCAAGGACTCCTGCCATATAGACCATGCCCACTTCAAAGCCCTTATGCACCAGCTCCAGGGGAATGCCAAGAAGAAGCTGCATTAACAGGTTTCCCAGGATATGCTCCACCCTAAATGAAGGAAGATGGTATTAAAGGTAGGGTAGGCAATTTCGGAGAAGATAGCAATAGCAAGCTAGCTTTGAAAGCATTACGCTGCATTCACATGGGGCGTCAGCATCAACGCTTGACGGAGGGCGTGTTTGAAGCTTGAGCTGACGCGACCATCATAGTACAACAGCCAATCACATTACTTTCTGGTGTTGCACAAACGCAATTGGCTAGCGTCTATGATCTGATTGGCTGACGCCTGCGTTGGTGCTTGAAAAGTTAAGAAATCTTCAACTTCTGCAGCAAACAATGCGAGTGAAGTGACGCAACGGAACCCACAATTCAGTTCGGCAACGCATGACGTCACCCATTCAAAGTAAATGAGAAGCGGTAACACCGACGCCCCGTGTGAATGCAGCGCAAGATCCCACCCTCCCTTCAGAGCATCTCCAAAGCCACGCCTCCTTCAAAACACATGAAAGCGCACAGCCAGAGCAGAGTCTGCAAAGCGTCATGAGAGATGGCATTAAATTACCTCATGTCTTAAAGGGGGGTATAATGCTATTTCATGCATTCTGACTTATTTACACTGTTAAAGAGTTGGACCTGGTCATGAGTCAGAAACGCAGGTGATGAGTATAACTGCTTCAAATGTCTGTTTTGTTGGCAATAGGCGCTTAAGTGCATGTACTGTAAACAATACGAACGTAGTGAATTCATAAATTCATTATTCATCATTCACTATACGCTGTTCATTATAGTGATTCAAAAGTTATCCATGGATAATGCAATGGTGTATTGTGAGTTTTTAAATTTAGCTGACCATTGATAGCTTGCAGACGATCTCTACACAAAAGCAAATAACTTTACCATAATAATGAACATAAACAACTTAAAGAGCCCTGACTTGTACCACCTGATGCAGATTCATTTTAGCATTGATAGTGATGCCATAGAAACGCATAACTTGGAGTCCGAACTGTAAAAGGCGGCTGCTGTTTGTTTGCGGAGCTTGGTGACTGTCTGTCTACAGCTCTGTATAGCCTTACAGAACGTGTTGATGATGTGTGATGTCTGCACAAGCAGTGTGCGCAGAGGTATTTAAATTAATACATTGTTTAAACTCATACATTATTAGCTAACGCATGATT
The DNA here is from genome assembly GCA_037950675.1 of Hypophthalmichthys molitrix. Taxonomy (NCBI): domain Eukaryota; kingdom Metazoa; phylum Chordata; class Actinopteri; order Cypriniformes; family Xenocyprididae; genus Hypophthalmichthys; species Hypophthalmichthys molitrix. Next base: position 20,759,022 of record CM075507.1, read on the forward strand.
TATATTTGTACAATTCTGAAATACATAACACTTGGACACAGTCACCTCTGATAACAGATATTTCTAAATTGTAATGTAAATAGACACGCATTTTCTGTAAAGCTGCTTTGAAATGATATGTATTGTGAAAAGTACTATAAAAAATAAATGTGTTTTGAATTGAATTGAATTACATAGGTTGACAGGCAGGCAGGACATCCTATATTGCATTTGGACTGAATGCAATGATTGGACAAACACTTTTTGGTCCTGAAACGTCCACGATATACACACTGCCAGTCAAAAGTTTGGAAACATTACTATTTTTAATGTTTTTGAACAAAGTCTCTTATGCTCATTAAGGCTGCATTTATTTCATAATAAATACAGAAAAAACAATAATATTGTGAAATATTATTACAATTTAAAATTATGGTTTTCTATTTTAATATACTTTAAAATATAATTTATTTCTGTGATGCAAAGCTGAATTTTCAGCATCATTATTCCAGTCTTCAGTGTCACATGATCCTTTAGAAATCATTCTAATATGCTGATTTGATACTCAGTTATTATCAATGTTGAAAACAGTTGTGTTGCTTAATATTTTTTGGAACCTGTGATACTTTTTTCAGGATTCATTGATAAATAAAAGGTTAAAAAGAACAGCATTTATTCAAAATATAAATCTTTTCTAACGATATAAATCTTTACTATCACTTTTTATAAATTTAACACATCCGTGCTGAATAAAAGTATTAATTTCTTTAATTTCTTTTCAAAAAAATAAAAATAAAAATTCTTACTGACCCCAAACTTTTGAACAGTAGTGTACAATGTTACAAAAGCTTTGTATTTCAGATAAATGCTGTTCTTTTGAACTTTCTATTCATCAAGGAATCCTGAAAAAAAAGTACACAACTGTTTTCAACAGAATTAATATTAATATTTATTTTTAAATATTAATTAATATTAATTATAAATTAATATTTATTTAATATTATTATTAATTTCTTTCAACAAAAAAAAGAAAGAAAGAAAGAAAAAAAATTACTGACCCCAAACTTTTGAACGGTAGTGTATATTGTTACAAAAGATTTCTATTTTAAATAAATGCTGATATTTTTTAACTTTTTATTCATCAAAGAATCCTGAAGAAGTATCACAGGTTATAAAATAATATTAAGCAGCACAACTGTTTCCAACATTGATAATAAATCAGCATATTACACGATTTCTGACGGATCATGTGACACTGAAGACTGGATTAATGATTCTGACAATTCAGCTTTGATCACAGAAATAAATTATATTTTAAAGTATATTAAAATAGAAAACCATAATTTTAAATTGTAATAATATTTCACAATATTATTGTTTTTTCTGTATTTATTATGAAATAAATGCAGCCTTAATGAGCACAAGAGACTTCGTTCAAAAACATTTCCAAACTTTTGACTGGTAGTGTATTCAAAGATATACAGTTGTGCTCAAAATTATTCATACCCTCGGTAAATATGGCCAAAGAAGGCTGTGAAAATAAATCTGCATTGTTAATCATTTTGATCTTTTATTTTAAAAATCTACAAAAATCCAACCTTTAATTGGAGAATAATAATTTTAAATGGGGGGAAAATCTCATTATGAGAGAAATGTTTTTCTCTAATACATATTGCTCACAAATAATCATACCCTTTTATTCAATACTTTTTGCAACCTCCTTTTCCCAAGAGAACAGCTATGAGTCTTCTCCTATAATGCCTGATGAGTTTGGAGAACACCTGACAAGAGATCAGAGACCATTCCTTCATGCAGAATCTCTCCAGATCCTTCAGATTCCCAGCTCCATGTTGGTGCTTCTTCTCTTCAGTTCACTCATTTTCTTTAGGGTTCAGGTCAGGGGACTGGGACGGCCATGGCAGAAGCTTGGTTTTGTGCTCAGTGACCCATTTTTGTGTTGATTTTGATCCAAAAAGGATCATTGTCCTGATGGAAGATCCAATCATGGCTAATTATATGACTTCTAACAGGGACAGTCAGGTTTTGATTTTTTTATCTGTTGGTATTTGATAGAATCCATGATGCCATGTATCTGAACAAGATGTCCAGGACCTCCAGCAGAAAAATAAGCCCACAACATTAAAGATATAGCAGTACATTTCATTGTACACATGGGGTACTTTTTACCCGTGTGCACCAAACCCTTCTCAAGTGTTTGCTGCTAAAAAAAGCTAATTTTTTGTTTCATCTGACCATACAACCCATCCCGTTTGAAGTTCCAGCAGTGTCAGTTACTTTTCAAATGTTCTATGGTCAGATGAAACAAACCAAAAAAAAAAAAAAAAAAAAGGCAGCAAACACTTAAGAAGGGTTTGGTGCACACAGGGGTAAAAAGTACCCCATGTGTACAATGAAATAGATACATGAATACAGATACATGAAATAATTGGTTCTATCAAATACCAACAGATAAAAAAATCAAAACCTGACTGTCCCTGTTAGAAGTCATATAATGGGCCATGGTTGGATCTTCCATCAGGACAATGATCCAAAACAAACATTAAAACCAACACAAAAATGTGTCACTGAGCACAAAATGAAGCTTCTGCCATGGCCGTCCCAGTCCCCTGAGCTGAACCCTAAAGAAAATGACTGGAGTGAACTGAAGAGAAGAAGCACCAACATGGAGCTGGGAATCTGAAGGATCTGGAGAGATTCTGCATGAAGGAATGGTCTCTGATCTCTTGTCAGGTGTTCTCCAAACTCATCAGGCATTATAGGTGAAACCTCAGAGCTGTTCTCTTGGGAAAAGGAGGTTGCAAAAAGTATTGAATAAAAGGGTATGATTAATTGTAAGCAATGTGTATTAAAGAAAAACATTTATTTCATAATGAGATTTTTCCCCCATTTAAAATTATTATTCTCCAATGAAAGGTTGGATTTTTGTAGATTTTTAAAATAAAAGATAAAAATGATTAACGATGCAGATTTATTTTCACAGCCTTCTTTGGTCATATTTACCAAGGGTATGAATAATTTTGAGCACAACTGTATGTACCATTTTTAATATTTAAACCACTTTTATTATTGATTACCATCAGGATGTGAAGAGAGTTTCAACCAGTATAATAAAAAGTGTAAAAAAATGAAAAAATTGCCTACCCTACCTTTAAATACCAATAAGTTATTAACTTGGATGTCTGGCCCAGTGGAACAGGAGTTTAATAATGTCACTAGAATTAACTTTTATTATTTCATTCATTCAGGACGGCAAGGGGCTAATTAAATAGTTTTCATTGAGCACTTTCATGTACAACTGCAACTCCCAAAATAGAGAGAAAAAATTTAAAATAATGAAAAGAACAAAATCCCATTACCCGGCATGTACAAACATGTAGGAGACAAACCGCCATGCCTCCTCACGTTGTTCGGGCTTATAGGTAAGAGGACTCTCCCAGATCCCTGTACCCAGGGTTATCCACTGCTTTTGAGGCTTCCATACCGCATAGTAGATAAACACTCCTAACTGTCAAAGATCGAAAAGAGTTTTGAGAGACAGGACATCAAGTCTTCATTATGCCAGTAGCCAAAAAGCACTGTCCAAAACATTACCCTGTGTGTCAATGTCTCAAAAGGCCTTCATTTCTACTGTAGCAGAAAAGCTCAGATTACAATAGGAAAAAAAAATGTTAGTTTAGCAGTATTTAACTCATATTTAGACACATCATTTTAGTAAAAATTATGTGTAAATTAAACCAAAAAAGAATTGTGGTAAAAAAAATCATAAAAAAGACACTTTCTAATGGAAGGTCTCAAAAGTTTATTCATTTTCAAGAGACTGATTTTCAGTGACTAGGTCTATTTTAAGTAATGTCCACGGAAACAAGGATGAATCTGGCTTTTCAAACACTGTGGCTAAGACTTGCCATACAGGAATGGAAAAGTGGACAGCATAGCTCAAAAAAGAATCTCTGTTCTTTCATAGCGAAGCATCCCAACAAAAATGTTCGCAAATTAATGGAAATGTACTGGTTGCTGCAAAGTTTTTACAACGAATAAACATATATATATATAAATAAATAATAAAATGTATGTATTTTTTTATTTAGTTTAAAAGAGGTTTTCAGCTGATTGGTCAGATAAACCAGCTCAAGGCTGGGAGACCATTTTAAACCAGCCAAGACCAGCAAATTTTAACTGGTTTAAGCTGTTGTGGTTTAAGAGACAGTAGCTGTAGAAACAGTTCAATATAGCCAGAAAGATAAAATTCCAGCGGTGCAAAGGTTGATGTTTTGCAACAAACATTTGATTGTACCTCCGCTAAGCTGATGAGGATGATGAAGATTGGTGGCGGACAGCAGTTCGCTCGCTCCAAATACGTCTCCCGTAACTCCTCGGGAAGCATCCATTTCGAAACATTCTTCTGTATCTTTTCTACCCGGCGACCTCTTCTTTTCGGATTTGCTCGATTATCACCTCCTTCATCCCTCTCTACAGGAAAAGTGTCTTGCTCTTCGATGTCATTATCGCCCATTTCTCTTAAAAATGCAAATCAAAATGGTCGTTTTTTGGATTAATTGACAAGAATGAGCAAAAGGAATTACAGTTGTTTTAATTATTTCATTAGGCTAACAGAAACGTTTTTAGTAATCTTGGCAATTATTGCAGAGCAAAAGCAAACTTAATAGCTTTGAAGTACATTTTAGATTTCTTTTAAGATTTCATCTCCACGTTTTCAGAGGCTCTCTCTCTTCCGGAGTTATTGGCTCTTCCTGCATAAACAAACTCATCCTGTATGGAATTATTTACGAGGTTACTATAGGCTATATGCTTTTCATTTTAGAAACAACTTTATAAGAAAAAAATCTTGTGAGAGTGATTATTATATTGGGGGGTTTTGTAACCTAAAATACAGGTTGTTTTTCGTTTTCTTTTTTAAGTGATGATGTGGTCTATCGAGCGCGTTTTCTATAACTGTTTAGAAGTTGCATTTAAACTGAGCAAAATTAAGTGGTTTTTATGTCCGAAACTCCTTTGAATATAGAGAATTTGCAAACAAAACTCAACTTACCCTTTCTTCTGATCCACCAGCTCTCACGCGAGTAGCCTACAACAGATTTCTCTAAGAGCGCGCGCCGACCAGTGCTCATTAATGTTGTTGGTTATTTGAGGCAAAAAAGTCTCTTTTTAAAATAAGATAAACAAAAATAGTTTCGTAGCCTAACCACCACGGACTAAAAGACGCTCTCCCTGGACAATAATTACAGGCTTCATCCAGCTTTTCCGGTTCCAGTCTTCCTTCCTCTTGTTCCTAACTTGAGGGTCTGTAGAATCGTTTTATGTTTACTTTTGTTTAGCAAAAAAAGCAACCTCTGACCCGACAAAGTATGGTTGACTCTACCTGAGCTTCCGCAAACCGCCACACCTGAAGTCACGTGATGCAATTGTTAAAAACATTGTCCAAATGACAACATACGTCCAAACCGATATCTAAACACTGACAATTAACTAACCATAAGTAAACAGACAAAATATTCGAAAATACGTAAACTCATTCAAAAAAAAAGGTGGAATCCTTTATGAGCACAAGATGTCGCCATTTCCAGTACATCAACATTCAGGTTTCTTAAAGAGATAATTCGGACAAAAAAAAAGAGAAATTTGCTCATACTTGCGTTTCAAAACCCGTATGAGATCCCTTCTTCTGCAGAAAACAAAAGTACAAACGTGTTTTTTAATGGTTTTCTATTTAAATATATTTTTAAATGTAATATATTCCTGTGATAGCAAAGCTGAATTTTCAGCATCATTACTCCAGTCTTCAGTGTCACATGATAATTCTGAAATCATTCTAATAAGCTGATTTGGCACAAAAGAAAAATGTATCAATACTGAAAACAGTTGTGCTGTGGAAATCATGTTAGTTTTTTCAGGAATCTTTCATGAATAGCATTAATTTGAAATAGAAATCTTTTCCTATCAATTCCTAATCAATTTTATGCAATGACAAGTAAATGGTGACCAAACACAAGCAAAAAAAAAAAAAAAAAAAAAAAAAAAAAAAAAATTATATATATATATATATATATATATATATATATATATATATATATATATATATATATATATAGTCTTTTATATGTAGCATGCACTACATTCCAAGTCTTCTAGGGCCATTCAATAGCTTTGAGGAACATAATTGTTATTCACTGATAATTTTATATCCAGTGAGCTATTAATGTTATCCTCTCAAACACTACAAGAATTGAATTTGTAAAAAAAAAAAAAAAAAAAAAAATAACTGACTTGAATTTACCCATCAAGACTCCAGAACACTTACAATTTATCCTATGAACCAATTTCATGGAGATTTAACTTTTTTCCCCCATGGAGGTTTAACAACTTTAGTGCAACATTAATATTAAATCAATGGAGAAGACAAACTACGATATTATTTAAAATCTCTGTGTTCCACAGCAGAAAGTCGTAAGTGTTTGGAAAGACATGAATGCGAGTAGCTAATGAAAGATAATCCATTTTTGAGTAAATTGATATGCAACACAAACCTATACAAGTTCATTACAAATTATTTGCAAGAAAGAACAGAATCAATACAAATACTGACTTATCACAGATCTTTTATTTGTCAAAAAAGAAAAAAAAAAGTTGGAGAGTTAAAAAACAGACTGAAGAATAGAGGGAGAGAGTCTGGTATATCTGCTGCAGGTCAGTCACATTACATTATACAGAGATGATCGCATCAGCCAAGCTTTTTTTACAGCGGTAGTTTGACATCTTTTCCCACAAATTCTAAAAGAGATTAAACCTTCTTAGAATGCATCTAGATATGCATATTTGGTGTCGGGCCATCAGTAACAGTTCAGCAATAAAAATGAGTTAAATGTGGATAGACCATGGCACCCAAGCATTTTAAGGGGGGAGGGGGAATCAAAAGTGGAAGGAAGAAATTTCAAGTGAAACGAAGGGGGCTGGTTCTATAGCAACCAGCTGCTGAGGGTTGGCTAGTACCATCTATACTGTTCTTCAAGACACATCTGAAAATAAAGAGACAATAATCAGCATTTGGACAAAAATGGTACAACTGAAAATTATTAACAATTATTTTTATACTGCAACAAACAGACAGAATTTATGAAAGAATGCTAATTGGCTGCTAATAGAGGAAGTTAATATACTTACAGCTTGCAGGCCTGGCGCCATATCTTCGCATAATCTGATCCTGTGTGAATTTCACGAAGGACTCGTATTGTTCTTAAGGGGAAAAGGAACAAAAACAGCACGTTAAGAATACAATTCAGCCAAAAACTTAAACATAAAACAGTGGTGAAACCAGAAAACATAGCAATGTAGCATGGAGGGGGGGATAAATAAACATGATACTATGGACTACTTGCACTGATCCTCATGACGCATATCCAGTTTAAAGTAATACTGCTCAGTTATGTCTATATACACACACCGATCAGGCATAACATGACCACCTTCCTAATATTGTGTTGGTCCCACTTTTGCAAAACAGCCCTGATCTGTCAAGGCATGGACTCCACTAGACCCCTGAAGGTGTGCTGTGGTATCTGGCACCAAGATGTTAGCAGCAGATCCTTTCAGTTCTGTAAGTTGAGAGGTGGAGCCTCCATGGATCTGACTTGTTTGTTCAGCACATCCCACAGATGCTCGATTGGATTGAGATTGGAGAATTTGGAGTCAACACCTCAAACTCGTTGTGCTCCTCAAACCATTCCTGAACCATTTTTGCTTTGTGGCAGGGTGCATTATCTGGCTGAAAGGAGGCCACATGGTCTGCAACAATGCTTAGGTAGATGGTACGTGTCAAAGTAACATCCACATGGATGGCAGGACCCAAGGTTTCCCAGTAGAACATTGCCCAAAGCATCACGCTGCCTCCGCCAGCTTGCCTTCTTCCCATAGTGCATCCTGGTGCCATGTGTTCCCCAGGTAAGCGACGCACACGCACCCGGCCATCCACGTGATGTAAAAGAAAACGTGATTCATCAGACCAGGCCACCTTCTTCCATTGTTCAGTGGTCCAGTTTCGATGCTCACGTTCCCACTGTTGGCGCTGACAGGGGTCAACAAACTGCGATGCACTGTGTATTTTGACAACTTTCTATCAGAACCAGCATTAACTTCTTAAGCAATTTGAGCTACAGTAGCTCGTCTGTTGGATCAGACCACACGGGTCAGCCTTCGCTCCCCACATGCATCAGTGAGCCTTGGCCGCCCATGACCCTGTCGCCGGATCACAACTGTTCCTTCCATGGACCACTTTTGATAGATACTGACCACTGCAGACTGGGAACACCCCACAAGAGCTGCAGTTTTGGAGATATTCTACAAAATTTGGCCCTTGTCAAACTCAAAAACAAAAAAAAACAAACAAAAAAAAAAACTAATATTCGAAGTAGTCGCGCTGTTATTGTGTTATTCTTCAAGGTTAAAATTTAAAAGGCGGTTACCTCACATTCATTCAGCCATTGCAAACACTGGAATAAGAGCACCAACGCAGACAAGCAATACTGTGCTTACAAAAATTAACCATAGTAACAAGACTTTTACTATAGTAAAACCATGGTTTGCCTTCATAAGGCAAGGCATGAAAGGTAAGTTATACTGTTGTTTAATCATCAGCTTGGCTTGTTTGTGCATGTCTTGTAAGCTCTTCGCTGCTCGTTTACAGTCTTTGTTTACAGGCAGAAAGCAGCTAGTGCGCGATGCTAACAGTGCTAGTGGACTTACAGTGACTGTCATTCTGTTAACAGGTTGCCAGGATGGAATCAGCAATTCTTGTCAGTTTTAACTTGTTTTTGTTGCAGTACAATTAGAACTGTGACGTAAAATAGTCTAGCCATCGTAATAAGGTGTTGTCACCCATAGTTACTACACTTTTACTATAGTAAAACCATGATTCGCTTTTGTAAGGGTGTTTACCAGTCAAATTAAAGTTTACATCAGTTCAAAGAGAAAAACACTTAATGAGAAGACGAGCACTGGACTGCAACAGGTTAGTGGGGAAATATATTTATTATTCAGAATGCGCATTTGGAAGGGAAATATATGAACATTTTAGCAGGTTGAAGATAATTCATGTTAATACAGAGAATATGATTAATTGTTTAAAAAAAAACATTTGGCAGCCCTAAAACGTAGTAATAATCTGCATTTTCATGAGAAGCTCTCTGTATACAAGTGCGTTGAACGCTGACAGGAAACCCTCGAGCGGTACTAATTAGAACGTGTAAGTAGTTGTGCAAGTAGTCCATTAAAAGAAATCTTATGTAGCCCTGACCCTTTTCAGTGCTGCACTCGCCGTGTTGTCTTCCGGTTTACGGATTCATGAATGAACAGCTCGTTTTAAAATCTTCAGCCTACTGACATTTGTAATGACAGCCGCTTCAAACATTACAAGGCTCATGATAACTTTCCTTAACTTTACAATAAGTAAATCCACTTCACCAGCTAATTACTATTCGACAGCGATGCCACAGAAATATACAGAGCTACCTCAAAAATTAAAGTTCAAAGACAAAATTCTAAAAATGGATGCAGTTGTTTCTCTGGTGCACAAGGTCTATACACATAAATTTGTGTTTTTATCCCAATGAGAAAGGTATGAAATCAATAAAGCTAATACAGCACTGTGTGGAATCTGCAATGTGTTGTACCTGCAAGCTTTGTGTTCAGTATCTGTTCATACTCTTCACGGATCTTCTCCTCGTGATCTTTGATAAGGCGCTCACACAAATAGCCAACCTGCCTCAGTGTGAACAGTGGCTGATCCTTCTTCAATGATGAGGCACCTAAAAAACACACAACCCTGAATATCCATTCTTGACCATGTCACTATACATTCAATTTACAAAATATCTATACTACTGTTCAAAGTTTTGGGGTTGGTAAGATTGCTATTAATGCCTTTTAGATAAGTCTCTTATGTTCACTAAAGCTGCATTTATTTGATCGAAAGGATAGTAAAAACAGCATTACTGTGTACAATTCAAAATAACTTCTCTATTTTAATTTATTTTAAAATGTAATTTATTCCTGTGATGACAGGTTGAAAGTTGAATTGTCAGCAGCATTACTCCAGTCTTCTGTCACATTTTCTGTCAGAAACCATTCTAATATGCTAAATTGGTCCAAGAAATATTTCTTATTATCAATGCTGAAAACAGTGCTGCTTAATATTTTTGTGGAAACCATATTTTTCCCCCCAAATTTTTCAAAGAATAGAAAGTCCAAAAGAACAGCAACTATTTGAAATACAAAATGTTAACTGTCACTTTTGATCAATTTAATGGATCCTTGCTGAATAAAAGTATTAATTTCTTTACAAATAAAATCGAATGGACCCCAAACTTTTGCACAGTAGTGTATATTAAAAACGTCTGTATTATATGTATTAGTTTTACAACCTCCTTATGAACTTTTTGAAGAATCAAAGTTGCAACTGCATAGCTGTCTATGGAGAGACAGAAAGCTCTCTGATTTCATCAAAAAGATCTTCATTTGTGTTCCGAAGATGAATGAAAGTCTTACGGGTTTGGAACAATATGAGGGCGAGTAATTAATGAAGTAATCATTTTTGGGTGAACTAACACTTTAATAATTACAGACAGGTGTGCTGGAGCAGGGTTGGAACTGAACTCTGTGGGAAGGTAGATCTCCAGGAACAGGATTAGGCACCCCAAGTCTAAAGGCCGATAAAATGGTGAGCTTCTCAATGGACATGAGGTTAAGCGTACTGACCTGTGGGAGAGCTGGGGGAGGTGAGGGCGGGACTGGAGCTCTGGATATCAGTGGAGCTGCAGGGCTCAGTCTGGTTGAAGGCCCCTTCTAACTGCCGTCGCCTCTGGTAGCGGCTGTACTCCTGACGAATGTTCTGGAAGATCTGCTCTGTTGGGTTTAAAGGAAGACAATCGAGAGTTCAGAAAGATGTTAATTCAGCTTACATAAAATAAATAAAATAAAAAATAAATAAATAAATAAATAAATAAAAAAGACTTCCCCTAAGGTGTGAGGTCATTATTTTAAACCAAATCAGGCCAAAATGAAGTTTGTTTGGAGTTGGTTTCTGGAGTTTGAAACGGCTTGCCAAAGCAAACTTTTCAGGAAAATTTCACTCCGTAAACACCTTGAAACTACCTATTGGTCTGTGGCAATTGACCCTCCACTAGGAGTTTGATTGACAAGCGATCTAACCAATCATAACGTCGAATCCGCCATTTTGTCCGACAAAGCAGTCAGGAGTTAGAAGAATAACCTCGGTGGACTTGAAAAATGGTGTACTGACGTCTTTCCGCGTTTGAAACATTCCTTCTCATGTTCATTCATGTTTAATTGATGCTATGAATTAACTAGAAGGAAGAGATGATCGGTTCACGAGCTGCTTGAGCTGAGGCAATACAGCAATCCGTCACAACACATTAAAGAGCCACAAAACTGTTTTTATTGTTCTAATTTCTTAAAAGAAGAAAAATTACACAATTTGAAAGCTGGGACTTTGTTTAATATCATAAGTAACCTGCTCTGTCTTGTCTGTCGACGTGTTGTCAGTGTCTTCTTTGCTCCACAATGTATATTTCACTCTGTGTGGCGTGACAGCGTCATGGCTTTTTGGACAAAGAAACAGTAACTAAGGGGGACGGGTCTTTGCGAAGGGTCAATTGCGTAATTAGTAGGTGTGGTCTAGGACTCCGCCTGGTGCCTTATTTGATGTGGAAATTGATTAATCATTTTTCAGTTGACTTCTGTTCAGACCATCAAGGTCAGAAATGAGTAAAAACATGAACACACTGGAGAGCTGCTTTGGAAATTAAGTTGTAATTCTAATTCAAAGTGACACTGACAAGGTTTGTGTCATCTTTAATACTATAAAGCCGCTTTCTTTAAAGAAATCTATTGTATTAAGTGCAATATAAATAAACATGACGTGGCTTGATTCAAGTGCCAAATTGCCGAGCTGGTGCAAACATGTCCACAGTGTTATTATCAGATGCTTTCTTTACTTTTCTCACCGCTGTCATTTTTGTTTTGCGTTTATTTATTTTTTTATGGGAGGTGTCAGGATGTTCCCTAACAGTATACTTCTGCTCAAGTATTTTAAACTTTTTGCCCCTAAGCAGAGCAAAAAAAGAACTTTGCCGCAAGTATATCGGGGCCCATTTTCAATCATCTTAAACGATGAGGCGAAGAAAAACAACAGCAATCACTGGCTTTACTTCAGCCACCGCACACAATGCACAGAGGATATCCTGCTTTCAGCATGTGTCCCATGACGAATAGAGTGAAGAAATAAGTTTCACTTCAGTTTTACAATCAGCAACAATGGTACACTGACAATGTCACTAACACAGGCTACATAAGGGACAAAATGGGATGCAGGTTAGTTTCGTTTGGCTTTGTGGAGGGTCAGGCTTATTTCTGGTATCTGGGTGACGGGACTGCAATGTAGAGGGCAGCAATGCAACCATGAACCTCCAGAGTCCCTTTCTAGAAAAACTGGGTTGGGTTTAGTCCCTGTCCTAATCTTTAACACCAACAGATGACTCAAAACTGAGTATTGGAAACCAGCATGACTTCCATGAGCCAAACTCTTTAAAATGGTCTATAATCTTCTTAATCACAAAAGTGAGAATTTGTAGGTTGAGAGTGTCAGCTTCCTGAATGTAGGTCATTTAAACCTTCAAGGGTGGACGGAAAGACCAGTGCACATCTATCTGCTGCGCCTGCATCACTTATCTTGGGTGGGGAGCTCAGAGTTTCCCCCCCTTCTAAAGGCATCAGCCTTCAACAAACTAAAAGACTATGGGGGGGAAAAAAAAAAAAAAAAAAAAAAAAAAAAAGGGGGAAAAACTCAAGAGGTAGAGGTGTGAATCTTCACTTACCTTATCATTCGATTACGATTCAGAGGGTAACGATTAAATTATGAAACAATTCTCAATGTATCCTGATACATCTTCAACTTCTTTTATTAATAATAATCACAATACAGTACTGTTATTTTATCTTTGTTATTAAAAATAAGAACAAAGTTGCAAATAAACAGTAGAACAAATAAAATTATAGGGCTTTTCACAAGGAGGGGAACCCCGGGTTATCATCGTTCTAAACACCGCTTTTAACCCTGGGTAAAGGAGCGTTTCACACTTTAGAAAAGTGGTTCGCTCCACTTTTTACCTGGTGTTATTGTGGTGCCAATCTTGTACATTGTGAAACGATGCAGTGTTAGAATGTGAAGACTATATGCTTAGCAACCAACAACCAATAGCGTCCCCCATATTTACTCTGGACAGTCACAGAAAAAGCACGTGTTGTATAAACGGTAGTTTCAGCGTTTGAGAGAAATTGCCAAATAGTGACTGAAAACACAACAACTGGAGTGAAAAAGAGACCCGTTCATTCTTTCCTTTATTAAAAATCTTAATAGCCCAGTCGGCAATATAATAAGGAAGTGCAATGTTAGAGCCTTTATGTAAACATTGCATGCAGCGTTCGTCCAATCAGTGACACGGACACTGCAAATATGCAAATAAGGCTGTTAACCCAGGGTTTAGGATAATACAGAGTGAAACAGCAGCGTATGAATACAGGATTGATCGTTAATGTTAACCCTGGGTAAATTATAAGCAACGTAAAAGCATTTACATGGGGTTTGCAATGAGCCAGGGTTAACCATTTGATGTGTCAAAGTTCAAAAGAAACTAAGAAAGAAAGAATTTAACAAGCATAAATAATACAGAAATTGAATTGACAAATGTTATAAAAAAAAAAAGTCTTATAGTGTATTAGTCTTATAGTCTGCATAGTCTTTAGTGTATCAATTACAAAAAGCTATGAAAGTTAAGTCAAGACCAGTGACTCTTCTTTTACTGTTTGATTAACATTAAAAGACAGCAGCATGTTTTTATTATATTAAGACCTAATGCATGGATCTAATATGTTTCACATCAGAATTTCTCCAAACTGTTTACGTTTACTTGAGACATAACAGACAATGTTTACGTGAATACTCATCAAGACAGATATTTTGAAATAAATCTGTGTATCTGACCGTTGAAGTGCAATACGGTACTAAAAAGAACTCAAATTCAGGATCGCATGCTGCCGAGCATTTCTGTGTGCACACTTCGGGTGTCAGTCAGCATGAGTAACGCATTATGATCAATTTCGTCACTTATTGTGCTTAACATCAATCATGTCCCACAATTTATTTTATGCATGTTCTTTTCATAAAAACCGAAACAGACGCAGGACGCCATTTTTTTTATTAATATAGCCTATAAGTAGGTCTAGGACAATACATCGAATCTTGAGTCGCAATAGAAAGAATCTGGAGCGATTCTGATATTTTCCGATGTATCGCGATTCTCTCTTGAAGCGCTTCTGAGTTTAGTTTTTAAACTGCAGATGGCACTACTATGTGTGCTTTAGAAACACTCATACACTGCCTGCTTTCAGTTCCTTTACACACACCACTTAAACCTAAAATAATCATTCATAAAGTTCGAAAAGTTAAGCAAATTACAAATCTCGCATAAAATCATTCTGAGCCAAGGTGCAAGTATATTTAACCACTTACATGACTCTGAATGCACGAGCGCTATCCAGTGGTCTTCATGAATGTTTGAGAGTGTGCGGTTAAAAACTACCATGCCATCTGCTGTTAAAACTAAGCTCAGAATCCATTAGAGAGAGAAAATCAGGATCAATCCAGATTCATTGTATCGATCGAGAATCAATGTATCGTCCCAGCCCTAATAAGAGTACTTTATTTACAATAAAACACAATGATAGGCCTTTTTAGTTGCTCTTTCTAAAATTCTATTCTTTTGTTATTATGCATTGATGCAGAATCATGCACATCAGCATTGCAATTAACTAAAAAAACGAATATATTCCACATCTCCATCAAAGGGTGCATTACAGCAAAGCAGGCAGTGTGGCTACAACCTAACAGAGTGCCTCACTGCAGAAGAGACTTCCTGTGTTTACAATGCAGCTCTCATCTGATTTTACTTGTACAAACACACAACTTTGCATGGCCAATAAAAAGGGGGGTTTGGGGGGGAAACACAATCAAACCCAATGTTCACTCTAGAAGTGAGTATATGGGAACCAAAGACTCACTATTGAGTTGTAGATGTCCTGTAATGAAGGTTTTCCATCACAATAGACCAGGGTTGTCCAATCCTTGCTCTTGGAGAGCCGCTGTGCGGCAGAGTTTAGCTCCAACCCCAATTAAACACACTTGAACCAGCTTATGAAGGTCTAACTAGGCATGCTAGACATTTTCAGACAGGTGCGTTGAGGCTAAACTCTGCAGGACAGAGTTTGGACACCCCTGCAAAAGAGGCACTACATGCTAAACAGCAACATTGCTAATCTAGATTAAAGGGTTTTAGGCCAAAACAGACAAACATAAGTCAGACTTAATGCGCCAGGTTTCCAAAAAATTACAATTATGTAATTTACTCGTTCTCAAACCTGTATGACTTTTTTCAATTAAACAAAATATGGTATTTTAAAAAAGGTCTCATCGTTTTTGTGGCCCCAATGGAGTCCAATGGCGTTTTAAGCACGGGACACACCAAGCCAACGATCAGCCTTTGGACAACGTTGGACCATTTTTAAGCATCAGCCGACATTTGCGGGACAATATTAGCATGTTTGCCAGGGTTCAAAGTGCCAAATGAGAGTAAAAATCGGCACCGAAACTGTTATTCACCAGTTGCCCGGTAACTTTTTAATGATTTTTGACAATGCATGGATGTGAGGATGTGATGTGCGATCTTCAAATCTCAACAGTTGTGATGCAATTATATAAATATACAGTCTGATGAGCTGCATGGAGAAACACAGCTTTCAGCTTCTATTCACAGAAAATGCAGCTCTGTAAGTACTGTGTGTTTGAGTCGCTTTGCATTTGAGAACGCAACGTGCACCAACCATCCATAATGACAATCGTTTATGAATCTGTTGTCAAAGAGAAATGTCTTCTTGGATCTCCCTGTGGTTTTCCATCAAAATAAAAGCTCAATGATTAATGTTTGTGGGCAAGAAATAAAGACAATGTTAGTATTGTAGTTTTCTGTAAAATTAAAATAAAATAATTTCATAATAACTATAATACTTTTTAATATTTTCATTATAACTATTAATAACTTCTTTGTCTTTAGCTGATCATATGCCTGGCTCACTTAAGTGACTAACTTTTTTTTGAACCATCAAAACCTCATACAAGCCCATGCCTAGTCGGACACCATCGTTTTTTTTTAGTTTTTTGGGGGGGGGGGGGGGCAATCGATTCATAACGTAGAATTGGCGTCGAGCTGTTGGGCGAGAGAGAGAACTCTGATTGGCTGTTCAGTTTAGTGAACGAGTGGAAGCACGAGAATAGCAAAACAGTGAGCAAACAAGCCACGGCAGTACAGCCAGAAGGCCGTTCTAATTTTACACCTGCATGTACCTGAAAGTTCCTGGGTGAATGCTTAATATTAACGTGAGCAGAGAGGAATATAGAAAGGGATCAGCATGAATGATATTCAAAACAGTAAGCACGTGCTGCTTTGTTTACGGTTTGTGTATCAGCAGCGCCGGTCTCCCTTTGAATATATATGAAAAAAAATAGATAGTGGTCTCCTTACACGCAGGTGCAAAACGCACGTGCTGGGCGACAACACAGTTAGCTTTCATCAGTGCTAGTCTTTGGCGTCGGTTTGGTTTGTCTTTACCCTTATATCCCACTGTCTTTCAGTGCATGGGCAAAAGCAGGTCTTTTCTTGTGTTCTAGAGAATAGGTCTAACAACTAACCAAAATCGATAAAGAAAATCATCAACAAATCTGTCTCTAAATGTGTTTGAGATATGTTTTTCTTATTTGAAATCTCAATAGGTTATTTAGAAGTTATAATGTAGTGTAGTTCACAATTATCTGTTAATGTTAGAAAATTATTTTGCAAAGGCTTATCCTGACAACTTCACAGCCTTCAGCGAACAAGAGTCAGGCAGACAGAACATAATAGAACAGAAGTGCAATAATTCTGAGTAAAACATAGGCCTACATTATTGCACTACTTGAAAGGCGCCTATAAATAAAAAGGTATTATTTCTAATAAATTTCTTGTTAGACATCAAAAGCAACATGCAGCAATTTTGTATTTAATGGATTATTTTAATTAATAAATCACCCATGAATTTTTCCATTTGATTAATCAAATAACTGTCCGATTAAGAAAAATAATTATTAACCCTACTGCAGAAGAAAGTATAAAAGGTTTTGAATAAAACAAGGATGACAGCAATATAGGAAAACATTCTGTGAACTAACCCATTAAGTTCAGATCATGCAATAATCAGTTTTAGATACAGCTACAGGAATATGCACAAACTAGTCAATGGGCAACACCAGCCCCCTTGAATGACAGGTAAATCCCTCTGCCTGTATCAAATGCTGCCAAATGCTGAGACTAGGTCCAACAGGTTACTTAGCAACTGTAACCTTATATGGTCAAACCAAGCAATCAATCACAGTGGCTTCCTGAGAGAGGATGGGGAGCGATTCAAGGCCCAAAAGCACAGAACAGGGATAATACGACTACAATGGAGGTGTGGGATGAACTGGACTGGGGGGAGGGGAGTGTAAGTGGGTGTAGAGTTGTGGCGTCGTATTCACTACACTGTCGAAGCTTTGAGGAGGGAATTTAAAAATCCCAAACTGGCAGGAAGTGCCCTCAAGCCCAGGGTGTGTTCCTGCAAGGAGCTTGATTCGCTTTGTTTAGGATTTGGTGCGTTACAGACGATAATTATTCTGAAGCAAAAAGCTTCAGTGTTTGAATGTCAGATGACTTATAAAAGCAACCTCAGACATGGCTTGAAATATCAGACACAGACTAGTAATAAACTATGAGCTGCTGACGGAAGATCTAGAAAATATTCTATTCAAATGTGCCATCTAGAGACATAAACCTAAATGAGGATGATAAAGAGGGTCGTTCTTTGAAAACAAAAGGGGCATTTGGTTTCACAAAGGCAAGACTACCAAACACCGAAGTGGGTCACATTCCATCCTTGCCATTTGAACCATTTTACTGCATGACATGTTTTACTTAACGTGCATCTCTCTATAGACATCCATTATACAGCGGAAATGAGAGTCAGCATCGTCAACTTCATCTTTGCCACCGAAAGGGACTCAGAAAGCACTAGTTTATTAATAAATTATTAAAATGTCAGTCTCCTCCAAGACAGTCTCCTTTGTTTTTTTCAAACACATTCATAATCATTACTTTTGCTGGTGTGCTAAGGCAATCTTTATGAAGTTCTTGATTTATATTTTAAAGGCCCATTATTATGGCTTATTTCTCTCTAATGTAGAACAATGTTACATAGAATATACTTTCTCAACCCTGAAACGCAAACAGGACTGTTAACAGGTGTTAACAGGACTTTTTTTTTTTTGTCATGTCCAACTCAAAGTATCGCAAACTGTAATCATTAAAGGTAGGGTCGGCAATAAAAGCATAAGATCCCACCCTCCCTTCAGAGCGTCTACAAAGCCACACCTTCGTCAAAACACAAACACGTACAGCAGGGAGCACACAAAAGCATCACGAGAGACGGCGTTAAACTACCTCATATCTCAAAGCACATAACATTACAATAATAATGAACAAACAACTTGGAGCACTGACCTGTATCACCTTACTGCTGCAGATTCATCTCTGCGTTGATAGTGTTGCCATTGAAGCACATAATTCGAGTCACAAACCGCTCCGAGTATAACGTCACAGGTTTCCATCTCTTCCAAATAATGGTAGTTATGGTGTGAACGCAGCATAAGCTCGATGTCTTGGTTCAGGAGGAACTGTAAAGTTGGCTGCCATTTCGATTGCAGTGCACGGTGACTGACATCTATCTAACTATGCATAGCATGAAATACGCTGATGACATGTGATGTCTGCACGAGCAATATGTGGAGGTATAAAAATAAATTTGTTGACAGGATGTTGCATCATTGCACTTGGACTGAATGCAATGATTGGACAAACATTTTATAGTCCATATACATATTTAGACCACTTAATTTAGTGATTGCTATCAGGATGTGAAGAGACTTTTAACCAGAATAACAAAAAAAAAAAAACTTATATGGAACAACTCGCCTACCCCGCCTTTAAGAATCAGAACCTAAATTTTGCATATATTCTCAATCATACTGATGGGGAGGCAAACTCACAGCACCTATAATTAAGAAATAAACGATGGCAAAGTGCAAGAGTTTGCTCTTAACTTTACTGTTATTTCACTCATAGCTTATGAATTTATTCAGTGTGGCGTCTTTGATATTTTTAAACGTCTTTCTAAAGCTGTGACTGTTTTATAAGCGCTAAACGGGAGGATTTGGGCGGGTTCGCCAAGGGGTCCATACGTTTCAGATGAAAGCAGTGCAAGTATACGGACTACATAAAAAAAAAAAATACACGGCTTTAACGAAATTATTAGTGTTAAATATCAAATTACTTAAAGTTTTGACGGATTTTTGCCTGGGTTATTTTATGTACACATGCACACAAAACATGAACAATTGTGTTTTCGAATAATATTGTTAAATCAAAATTAAATAGTGCCAATCCACCCTTGCGCACATACCCACCTTTCCTCTTTGTTTGGACACACTGGTTCAATCCTGCTGATAAACTAAGTGGCTGAACGCAGAGATAAATGTTCACCATCCAGGCCAGAGCCAGGCGTTTGTATAAAGACTTTGTCATGTGTATTGTTTTCGGTAGTAATGGTCGATGACTACGTGTGAGTGTTTTCACACTAAGCCATGGGAGTTAAATGAAGCTCTGTGTCAGCTAGTCTGTATTAGCGTCCGCTTTCAGCCTAGCTAGCCGAGCTCAAAACAGCTATTCATCCAAACTGCATAATTAACTACCGCACATACCAACTACCCACCACAACCATACCATCAAGAAACTCAAACTGCATTACTCACAGCAGCTTGAAGGGGGAATTAAACTAACGGACTGTCGAAATTCAAATACCCACTAGCTGGTTAGCCGAGATTAAACAACCCCCCATTCCCCTCCTCCATGTCAAACAAACCAACGTTAAATGGCGAGAATCAAGCCTTTTTCTCACCTGGAGTTAGCCTGTGTTCTCCACCCATAGACTGGGGCGACATCGAGTGTGCCGGGCTTTCTGTTGACGGGCGAAGACCGCATCTCTGCGGGGAAGGAGTAGTCGGAGTCCCCGGTAGAGGATTGCACCTCCTTCGCTTGGGGGACTGCGGGCTGAGAAGGGCCTCAAACTCCATAGATCGCTTCAACGTCGCACCACAAGCCATGATCGCTGGTTTAACGGGACAATAAACAAGAACGACGGTAAAATGACACCTTTTCGATAATAAAATGCGTCGATTTCCCTTTCTAACTCGACTTTTTCGGGGTTTTTATTGAGCTTCGCACGATGTCGGCGGCCCCCCCCTCTGTTCGCTCACCGGTTTAAACACCAAGTGCCAGATTTGTAGCAAAAAATGCTAAAACGACACAGCCGAGGACTGTACCATTCGCGGAGAGGGGAGGGGGAATGTTATAAACAAGTTTGTCTTTTCTCAAATAACATTAAATCATACTTTATTTTGTTTACTAAGCAACAAAAACATTCACACGGTTCAAAATATATTGCATAAATATAAGCTATATGTTAAATAGCTTTTTACTTTATGAGTAAATTTACGACAGTGGTAATCGTCCCAACCTGTGATTCGTGGTTTGTTAATGCATAGTTTCTAGCGATGTGTTGCTCCAAATCAAAACGATTATTAATAATGAAAGTGATAGTTATACTTACTCAGGTTTATGCTTGCCATTGTTTAGCTTTTCCTGTTTAAACAGGCCTCTTGCACCGACTTTTAGGTGGAGGCTATTTGAATATAGAAAAGAACACCTTTTACTATAAATTAACTTAATATTTTAAGTTAATTTATAGTAAAATGATAAGGTACGATCATTATCTACCTTATGAATATATATTATATAGCCTAGGTAAATATATAATATGAATACATTATGTATAATATTTCTTTTTTCGTCAATATTTGTTTTTCTAATTTAAACAATTTCTTTACATGCTAACTGAACTGTTTCAGTTCACCTAAACTCCTTTTAGATCAGAATCTTTCACTCTAAGAAAAAAAAACTTTCAATTTCCACTCCTCCAACAGCGTAATCCTGATTGGTTCCTTACAATCATATGACTCTGATCAATATTTATTGAGTTTATTTGGCCAATGACCATATTTCTGTTGGATTTGCATGTTGGTGTTTGTTTGTGTTAGACCTAAAAGCAGTCTTTAAAATCACAAGAAATAATTTCCTTACTGTCTCTTTACATTTAGCCCACCTTTGTATAGACACAGTGTGAGGTTATTTCACATTGCTGAGTCCATATGAATATCACACACTTTTATATCCCAATATTTGTCTATTTTGAATTAATCCAATGAAAATAATGTAAAATGAAATACATATCGGAAGTTAATAATGTAGGCCTAGATGATAACTATATACAATTACAACCTGAATTCCGGAAATTTTGGGACGTTTTTTAAATTTGAATAAAATGAAAACTAAAAGACTTTCAAATCACATGAGCCAATATTTTATTTACAATAGAACATAGATAACATAAGAAACAATGTTTAAACTGAGAAATTTTACAATTTTATGCACAAAATGAGCTCATTTCAAATTTGATGCCTGCTACAGGTCTCAAATTAGTTGGGACAGGGGCATGTTTACCATGGTGTAGCATCTCCTCTTCTTTTCAAAACAGTGTGAAGACATCTGGGCATTGAGGTTATGAGTTTCTGGAGTTTTGGTGTTGGAATTTGGTCCCATTCTTGCCTGATATAGATTTCTAGCTGCTGAAGAGTTTGTGGTCATCTTTGACGTATTGTTTGTTTAATGATGTGTCAAATGTTCTCTATAGGTGAAAGATCTGGACTGCAGGCAGGCCAATTCAGCACCCGGACTCTTCTACGATGAAGCCATGCTGTTGTAATAGCTGCAGTATGTGGTTTTGCATTGTCCTGCTGAAATACACAAGGCCCTCCCTGAAATAGACGTTGTCTGGAGGGGAGCATATGTTGCTCTAAAACCTTTATATACCTTTCAGCATTCATAATGCCTTCCAAAACATGCAAGTTGCCCATACCGTATGCACTTATGCACAGTGGTGTAGTCTAGATTTTTGTAGTGAGTATACTGTGATTTTTCTCTTCCAGCCTCATACTCGTCCGTCCCAGAGCGACACCCCATAAGCACCTCCGCACTAACTAATGCATATATATATGCATCTGATCTAGGCTACATGTAATTGAGAGCATTCTTGAAAGACTGCTTATCTGTGTGTTATCAACATGTCAATTTATTATAAGCAACAAAGACTTTAACAGCCAATGACATTTACAGCTAAAGAGACTCTGGACTGCTTTTCTACTGTTTAGTGTCAATCACCATCTAACTCAGCTGGTTAAGATAGCCTTAGATGTATATGAATATGGTCCCTGGAGCACAGGTTTTTACAGCTGGCAAGTTTCAATGCACATTTAAGAGTGCAAGTTGCAACTATTATTACTCTCTAAAAAATGTTTGGTTAAAAACAACCCAAGTTGGTGTGAAAATGGACAAACCCAGCGGTTGGGTTAAATGTTTGCCCAACCTGCTGGGTAGTTTTATTGAACTCAACTATTGTGTAAAAATTGCTGTATTGCTTGCTTAAAATGAACCCAAAATATGTTGAAAATTAACATTTATTAATATTAAATATAATAATTAAACAATAAACATTTATTAAATTGTTTATTAAGAAATGTTCACCTTTTGATTATTATTGTTGCCTCTAATTATGTGTCTGATTTTCAATTTCCAACCTATGGGTTAATTTTAAGCCAGCCATATAGTCATTTTTAAACAATAGTTGGGTTAAATAAAACTACCCAGCAAGTTGGGCAAACATTTAACCCAACTGCTGGATTAAAACAACCCAATCGCTGGGTTTGTCCATTTTCAACCCAACTTTAACCCAGCAGTTTTTAGAGTGTGACAATAATGGAAAGATGAAGCTTATCATTATGTCACAATATCATCCTGTTTGGACTGTTTTGCACCATTTCCTGTCAGTCTGTCATTATAGTTATGCATTTCAATTCACTAACTTGCAATATGATTCGATATCAGTTATTTCGGATATACTGTCTATCAGGTACAGTACATGGAAAATTTTCTAATGCTTTAAAATATACATGGTAATCAGTTGGTACTACATTAATATTGAAGGTTAAAATGAACTGATTTGTACACAAACTTAAATTACACTTAAGGAAATTTTTATAATAATAAAGTTATAATAGGCCTACTAACTTCAAAATTATTTCTACTCCAATTCGTTTTTTGAAATATAAACATATAATATGTGCATATATTTAGCTAAATGCTCCTCTCAAGGGTTCATTTTTTCTAGCTGACTAATGAGTTTATGGTCACTGAATATGTTTGTTCTGAGGTAAATGTGACATTACGTGACATTGTTTACAAGCTGTTTTATTAACGTCGTTCCGCGTTTGAAACATTGATTAAGCGATTATACGAGACATGATACGGATTTCGTTAAGTTGTACTGTATCTTTTAACATACCTTGACATGTTCATTCATGTTTATTTCGAGCTGTAACTAGTGTTAAAGTGGAGGAGAGGTTCATTTCATGTGCACGTAAGGCTGCCGCTTCTCTTGAACTGCTACAGCAATCTGTCACGACACATTAAAGAGTGCCAAAACAGTATATGTTTTTTTATTCCGAAGTAAAATGGGCAAAATATGAAACTTGAGACTGTGAGAAATATGAGACTTTGTTTCATGTCAAAACCAACAAACCACAAATCATATTTTGTGATTTATTGGATGGTTACATATCCTCACGCTTTTTGTAAGTAGGTATATAGAAATCCTTGAACATTCCTAGTGGGTATACGGCATAGACTACACCACTGCTTATGCACCTCCATACCATCAGAGATGCTGGCTTTTGAACTGAACGCTGATAACACACTGGAAGGTCTCCCTCCTCTTTAGCCCGGAGGACACGGCGTCTGTGATTTCCAACAAGAATGTCAAATTTGGACTTGTCTGACCATAGAACACTTTTCCACTTTGAAACAGTCCATTTTAAATGAGCCTTGGCCCACAGGACACGACACCGCTTCTGGACCATGTTCACATATGGCTTCCTTTTTGCATGATAAAGTTTTAGTTGGCATCTGCAGATGGCACGGCGGATTGTGTTTACTGACAGTGGTTTCTGGAAGTATTCCTGGGCCCATTTAGTAATGTCATTGACGCAATCATGCTGATGAGTGATGCAGTGTCGTCCGAGGGCCCGAAGACCACGGGCATCCAATAAAGGTCTTCGGCCTTGTCCCTTATGCACAGAGATTTCTCCAGTTTCTCTGAATCTTTTGATGATGTTACGCACTGTAGATGATGAGATTTGCAAAGCCTTTGTAATTTGACATTGAGGAACATTGTTTTTAAAGTTTTCCACAATCTTTTTACACACTCTTTCACAGATTTGAAGCCTCTGCCCATCTTTACTTCTGAGAGACTCTGCTTCTCTAAGACATCCCTTTTATAGCTAATCATGTTACAGAGCAGGGGCTGTATGTATAAAGCCGCTGTCAATGTCAATTTTCGGATGGCTGGACATCACATTTGGCCACTACTCTATGGCAGTTGATTGACTTTCCAACTGACCATCAAACCATGCAGCAAAACTTTATGTTGATAGTGGGCTTCCCTGGAGTTGTTGGAGCCGTTGATGGAACTCATGACACATCACTACTCCAACTGTAATGAGGAGACATATATCAATAGAAAAAGATTTCACGCCATCAATAATTTAGGATAATTTTGCACAATGCAAAGCTATTTTTATATATGAAATAAATGTAAACATTAAAACGTTTCAGTGTCTTTTTAAATGATTTTCTTAAATATAATAACATTAAATTATTGGTGTTGTGCTGCTGTGACTTCACCCTTGCAGACTCGCTATTGGCTGATTCAGAGGTTGAGGATGGCCATTTTGAGTTGACATCATTGTAGTCCTTAGTTCACAACACTTAAGTCAGCACTTAAGAATCAGACTTAGACTTTACTAAAAGTTGATTTTAGCTTCTTTATAAAAGTCTCCTACTACTAAGAATTTTTTGACACTTAAGTCAAAACTTAAGTCTATTCTCAAGAGCATTTCTGAGAAGTTTTATACATACGAGCCCTGATATCAATTAACTTAATTAGTTGCTAGATGTTCTCCCAGCTGAATCTTTTCAGAATTTCTTGGTTTTTCAGCCATTTGTAGCCCCCGTGCCAACTTTTTTGAGAGCTGTAGCAGGCATAAAATTTCAAATGAGCTCATTTAGTGGATAAAAGTGTAAAATTTCTCAGTTTAAACATTTGTTATGTTATCTATGTTCTATTGTGAATAAAATATTGGCTGATGTGATTTGAAAGCCTTTTAGTTTTTATTCTATTCAAATTTAAAAAAACGTCCCAAAATTTCCGGTATTCGGGTTGTTTCAAAAATATATCTGAAAGAATATAGAGCTCCTCAAACAGTGCTGTATCATCAAGAGGTTTGATATTCAGGGAAAAAAATGTCTTTTTAACTATGTATCAGTAAATTAATTGGTCAGATTGTAAAGTGTAAGTATGGTTTCTTAAACAATAACAGTAATTTATAGTTATGGCATACTGTATTTTATTTAACTTATAATAATAATGCAGAAGACCTTCTGTTCAAACAGAAGTTAATATAAGATTACACTAATTACATTGCATTTTGCTTCATTAGCAGACTCTTTCTTAACAAAGCAACATACAATATGCTTATTGTATCATAACAATTACTCTTCGTGATATAGTAAGACATACAGCCAAGAAATGTGATGAAGGCAGAGATTAAGTGTGTATTACAGAATGTACTACAAAGCATAATGTACAATCTATCCAAAGCGGAGGTGATGTTTTTGCCAGCAGTCATCAAAAATGCTAAAGGTATTTTGTTTCACAGTGTAATCTATATATATTTTGTCATCTTTTATGCTTGGGTCAAAATGTAGCTGTTGAGTCAGCTGTTCTGAGTGTGTTTAGTAGGTCATTTCACTCCTGAAGAAAAGGGTTTAGAGAAACATCAAAAGCTGATCACATTATTACTATACACACTGACCTATTTTATGTTCCCTTAATCTATAAACATGTTAAAGTTCTTATTAGAATGCCAAAGCATTCTTATCACATGCAATGTAACGGCAAGGCATACTATAATAAAGAACTACATTTCAGCAAAATGGATGAAAATGATGACCAAAATATTTTACAAATAAATAAGACTAAAACATTTGTATGTTGTTTTGCTGGTTGTCTACACTCTCAGAAATAGTATCTGGATTACTATCACTCACTGCCTGATCCTTGCTCTTTTTGCCAGAATTATTTTCATTTTTTTGGCTATGAGTTTTTCCCAAAGTATGTTCCCTGCAACATTTGAACAGTGCTAACAGTTCTCCCCTCAACTCTCGGCAGCGTAGGGCGTATAGGAGTGGGTTTACACACGAGTTCACCAGGCAGAGTGTACTACAGAAAGCGAATATTCGCTGTTGTGTTTTATCAAGGGTCACCATGACATCCACCATCATAAAGGACAGGACAGGCAGCCAACAAACCGCGAGGATTAGGAGGATTAGACTGAAGGTACGTGCGAGATGAATGTCCATTCGCATTCGAGTCTGCCCTTTTATGCTCGGCCTCCCCAACTTTGATCCATCCATTGCTGCTTTATGGTCCAACTTTGGTCCACCCATTGCTGCTTCATGCCGGTTTGCTTTCCACAGGATGAGGACATAAGCCACTGTGATAAGGAAGAGCACCACAAGTTGAAGGCCCGTCCAGCATGCCAGGTAGTGATGATCCACAAAGGGGAAAAGACGGGAACAAGGAGGATCAAACCTGGTTGTGCACCTCCAACCCATCAGAGGAAGGAATGAAATTATAATTGTTACACACCATAATAATACTATAGCGCACTTGGCTCTAGTGCGTGTCAATAGCACCTTGTAATTGGAAGCCTGGTAAAAGCAGAGATAACGGTCCAGCGCTGTCAGCAATAGACTTCCCACAGAGACTGTGAAAGCCATTGTGACGCCACCCAGCTTGAACAGATAGATATTAGCGTTGTTGCCTTTACTGTCACCTTTACTAGAAAGATGGAAATCTAGAAAACTTATGGTGAAGAAACAGCTGGCAAAAGTGTCAGCCAGTGCTAAGCTGCTGATGAACAGATATGATGGCCGTCTGCGCAGCGTGGCGGAGCTTGCAATGACCACCAGGACCAAAATGTTCTCCAAGAAAGTCACGGGACCAGCTAGCAAGCAAATTGAGCCAATAGCTTTCTTCTCTGGTGCGCTCAGGACCATGTAGCACTTTAGGTTGTTGCACAAGTTGGAATCTGCAATCAAAATTATTCAAAATAATTACAAAATAAAGAATTACTAAGATTATGAATATTTAAAATATTTTAAACCAATGTTTTAATTAGGAATATTTTTAAATATCACTCAAATGTTTGGGGTCAGTAAGACTTTTTAAATGTTTGGTCTCTTATGCTCACCAAGGCTGTATTTATTTGACCAAATATACTGTAAAAACAGTAATATTGTGAAATATTATTACAATTTAAAATAACTACTTTCTATATCAATACATTTTAAGATGTAATTTATTTCTGTGATGATGAAGCTGATTTTTTTTACTCAAGTCTCAAGTGTTGCATACTCCTTTGGTCCTTTGGTGCTCAAGAAACATTATTATCAGTATTGAAAACAGTTCACCCAAAAATGAAAATTCTGTCATTATTTACTCACCCTCAAGAGTAAACCTGTATGAAATTCTTTCTTCTGCTGAACACAAAAGAAGATATTTTGAAGAATGTCAGTAATCAAACAGTTGATTGGCCCCACTGACTTCTATAGTATTTTTTTTCCCATAATATGGAAGTCAATGGGGTCCATCAACTGTTTGGTTACCCATAATCATCAAAATAACTTTTTTTTTGTGTTTGGCAAAAGAAAGAAATTCATGCAGGTTTGGAATAAGTTGAGGGTGAGTAAATTTCCATTTTTGGGTGAACTATCCCTTTGGAAACTTTTGTGGAAGCCATGATTTTTCAGAATTTATTTGAAATAAAAAAAAATTGGTTTTGCAAAAATGTAAAAGTCTTTACATTCATCCTTGCTGAATAAAAGTAAACTAATTTCTTTTAAAAGCAAAATTTTACCGACCACAAACTTTTGAAAGGTAGTGTTAATTTAAAAAAAAAATGCATAAAGTTACTAGTAAAATCATCACAACTCAGAACAACATGTCATGATCACAGATGGAAAAACTATACCTGTGGTTGAAATGTTTGATGTACTTTCATTTGAATAAAGCATAGCTTCTTGTTCTGGTTTCAGTCCGCTCCCCATGTCCCCAGGACAGAAATTATCTATTAAAAGTAAATTATGAAAAATGATTTAGGAGTTTGACATGATTAGGAGGGATAAAACACTCATTTAAAGTCAAACATGTCTCCAAGCAACATTTTTATTAGGCTAATGCATTCTATAAATAAAATGGCATTATTCAGGCCGCATGGCTTAGATTTGTAAAAGTATGTTATCTTTAATGTGAAATAATCAGCTTGTCCTACAGGTCTGTTCTAGTCATTTTGTGAATATAAAACCACTCACTGTCTGTGACCTAAAGCTGTTTAATAGATTAGAGAGTTACATATTGCCCTCTGCTGGCCAAAAGACCATACAGGATTATTACAAGAGAAGGATGGACAAATTAAGCAAAAGTGGTTCACATGATAATGAACCATATAACCATTTTTTTTTTACTAGTATCCACTAGAGGAGAAAGAATATTTTTTGGAATAGCCTTGCATGCAAAGTCCAGAAAGCAGACACATGCTCTTGGTTTAACTATAAAATGAAGACTAATCTGTTTAGTTAGGTAAGTAGTTAAATTAAACAGCCTGCTCTCTATGAAGAGATTATTTTCCCTCCTTCCACAATCACCTTGTTGATCCTTTCCTTACAAGAGCCAGTAATATCTTTTCCTTAATATCTTTTTCAGTTATATCTTTTCCTTAATATCCTCCCACATATTCATCACAAGGCGCATTAGCTCCATGCCATCTCTTTGTCTCAGTGTTCTTAAAAATTCTAGCAATGTTGGAACATTATCAGTTAAAGTCTCTTCTCATGTTAGCTCTAATAGAAGGGCTTCCCCACAGAGTCTTTGTTTCTCCCAAAATTTCTTCCTCATTTAGGCTATAAATATTCTCGTGAGGTTTTCATATAGCCACTTTCACCTTTGGTGGCTCACTGGTAGTTAAAAGATTTTTGTTTTCCTTTATCTTCTTTAGTTTTGCTTTAGAACCATGTGTATTGTAAAAAGCCCTATAGATATGATTTGAACTGACCAAAATAAGACAAAGGACTATACAAACACCCTTATGAAAGACAGTTATCTGATAACTTAAACACTGAACCAACATACACTGTTGGAGTCACAAACGTCCTCAGGTTACACACTCTCACACAAGTGAAATGTAAGAAGATCTTAATAACATACATTTATTTACATATGTCTTACAAACAAGGACAAACATTAATTTTCCTTATTTCACCCATTAGAGTTGTTTCAGTTCACACAGGATTTTGGCATAGCCTACACATAGATTGAATGAATGAGTTCTTACCTTTGTGTCTTGCCGTTGGAAGGGTACTGAATCCGGTCTTTCACAAATCTAATCTTTCTGCAGTTTGCCTCTGATTACAACACGAGAGCATATGCCACACCCACAATGGTGAAAGAGGGAACCAAAAATTTCAGTATCATTCAGTATGATCATTTTCAGTGCTCCTTCCAGACAGCTGTTATGAACTGTGATGTATTCATCATATATGAGCAGAGATGCAGGTTTCAGAGATTAAGATGACCAGGAAACATTACTGAGCAAAAAAAAAAATTAAATAAATGATGGAAAGTACCAAAGCCGTTACTCTCTAAGATAATATACAAAGTATCCAAAGAGGAAGTTTTTTGTGTCTCATCACCACAAGATGAAAATCACGTAATTAATGCTGCAGCATTTCTTTTTACCACAGCTTCCTCATGTTGTTGCTGTCCTGTTTCACAATAATTAAAAATTATATATCTTGGAGAACAGATGGTGGAGAAAAAAACTTACCTCTCACTGCAACTGTCCCAATTTTTATACATTTCCTTCCCTTTAACTGCTTATTCTGAAAGGCTATATAAGCACATTTTGTGAGAAACAACAATGCAAAAAAGTTTTAGAGCGTTTCTCATTTAAAGCTCCCAGTGATAAATACATTTACTATTAATGAATAAAGGAAAAAATACGTTGATGTTTATCCACGGGCTATGCAATCCAATATCCATAACCACAGAAAAAATAAATGTTTGTCTGTGATACCTTTAAAATTATATTTTCACTCAGTTAGGCCCGTGTAAATATTGAGTGTAGCGTTATTTTTAATCAGCAGGTGGCGCTTGTGAATCTTTTTTGTACTTACCTCATGTAATGTCTGGGGTCAAATTGACAGCAAAGCAACTGACATCTCTGAAAAATATGCTAATTGTATTTATTAGAAAAATCCTCTATCTATCTATCTACTTATCTGCCTATCTATGATAGGTACTTACTCCATTTCTGCAGCATAATATAGCTGTTTAACATACAGATATGCAAATATACTTTACACGATTTCTCTTTTTGTGTGTCATTAGTCACAAGTATTTTTTGTTTGTTTATTTGTTTGTTTCTTATGTATATCTGTTTCTCCCCAAATTTGGTCATTTGACCTCTTCTCAAATCTGTGTGACCAACAAGAGCCTCCCACCTGACCTACTTTCCAAACATAGGGCACAAACTTAGGCCAAGCCCCCTCGAAAGCTCTATCCAGTATCCAGTGGGTGTGCACTTCCGTCACCAAATACGGATTTTGATTAAACAGGCAAACAAGTGCTGCATTATGCAACAGGTTTGCTTGAGGGATAAGCAGTATTAATCTACAGATGAGGGAATTTTTGTTAGGCTACATATTCATATTTATACTTTTTTGTTGACACTGACTGTCAGTTTTGCTTAGCTGAATACTTGTGTATCACACTGAGCTTTTTAGATACACATTTCAACAGCAGGTATAAGTTTACTTGGGAAAAGTCAATACTGTAACACAGAAAAAGAATATGCACATAGTACATTTATTTTTGTAGCGTTATGTTACATGTGAACAGATATTTATGGAATGTCTGACCGATTTTGGCTAACACGATGAAAGGATGTTTAGAAGTTGTGAAGATGACAATTTCACTTAGAATCATCAGTTTTGATCAGCAAGCCATGTGCATTTAGTTATTGTAGACAATTGAATAAGCATAGTTTAAAATTATGTTTCAATCTGAGCTGTTTTGATGAAACATCAATTTACTTCCTGAGAATAAGGTTGGAAATAGGACAACAGAGAAGGTCTAAATTTGGCCTAAATGAAATGTTTATCTATAACTTCTAACAGCTGTTGAACTTAAAACATTCTCAGAGTTATAGCGCCATAAACAACCTGGGTAGACATTTTGGTTCAAGAACACCAAATGGCCCATATGCCTCCTCTACTTCCATTCATTGATTTATGAAGATACTACACCCCCAAAATAACACCTTTGTCTGTAGCTTTTCAAACACTCTCCCTTCTATTGTCATTGGTAGTAGACACCACTTCACAGGTTTTTACCTACCTGTTGTCACATGCCAGCAGGTGGCCATGTGTGATACTTCTTAGATGATGTCATGTTTCTTCTTGGTTTTAAAGACAAAGTATTTCCTGTATCTCACTCACACCTTTCCTATGATCATGGTAATGCCTGCTCAGTGTCTACTGTTTTATTAGGTTAATAATATAGTATGCATTTTATCATCCTTACTTCAAAATTAGACGTAGGCCTACTCAAAATATAGGCCTATTCTTGTCTTATATGATCATTTGCACAACATTAAATGACTTAAAGTTAAGTATTTTAGCTTGTGTTTAGCTCAATTTTCCTAAAAAAAAAACCCCTCTCTTCTATAAGGAAATTGGATATCTTAAGATTTAAAACACCGTTTCATTGTTCACAGAATTTTACATAAAGCATAGACACTTCTACGTGTTGTGCCCTTATGCGCTTTTCGAAGATATGACATGGACATACTACATTAGTAGGTTTAAGTGTTTGTATTTTGAGATTAAAACAACCGGAAGAAAACCATGTGACGTTTTTTACGGCTTCGAGCTATTACAGTAACGCGGAAAAACCAAAATTCCCCACAAACATGCATAACACTCAGTGACGCACGACGGATGGCAACAGGCGTGTTCACCGCTCCTATTGGTCACACGTCGACAGTGCTGCTCCCTGATTGGTCAGAACAACACACGCCTGAACTACTTATGCTTTGTTGAGGATCCATTTTGTTATTAGACGGAGACAAACTGGAGGAGAATAATACCATTCCGTTGTTGCCTCGGATTTGTATGAAGATTCACATATCGGGATATATTTTCTCCATTAACAGCTACAGCTAGCATACTAGACTAAGTGAAGACGAAAGGCTTGTTCCATCAAAGCCTGAGGAAGTCGGTAAGTTTTTTTTTTTTTTTACTGAGTTAAAGACAGGGAGTCGTCGACGGCATTGACGCCATGTTGCGTTCAAGAGTCTTTTGTTTTGGTACGGTGCCAGAAAACATGACCTAATACCCTTATTTTTTAACATTTAAATCACAAGTATTTGTTAAAACATTGTAGTATTTATTTACAATCTCGAAATGACCGAAAATGTGTACTTATTCGTCGATAACGACCATTTTTGCGAGATGGCTGAACATGAGAGAGGAAGATTTGATGTTGTTTATGTAACACCACATCTACAAAATATTCCATATTTCAGTTAGGTTAGGTTTTTAAATGACTAATTATGTGCAAGATTGTCTAGTGTTTGACCCCAACGTAATTTTAGACCGTTTATTTACACTTGCTAACAAACAAATGGTTTAGTCAGATATTGGATATTCGTGAAAAATGAATGTTGTTAGATACCGTCTAAATTGAACGTATTTTGTGAAGTTTGTCGTACTTGAGATTAAACAAATTATGTTTCTTTTGTTAGATTCACGGCTTCTAGAGCACCGTGCGCCGAGGTGAATTCATGTTCAACTCGGTTACACGACAAAACAACGCTCATTGGCACATGAAAACCTCAGATCTTGCTGGACATAGATGTGCAGCGAGAAGTAGATCAACTACTTCGAGGACCTGGAGCCCGATTGGTGAAGAGAAATTAAAAAGTGAAGAGAACCACGCACTCAACTTTTTTACAACAGAGAGGTAAGAAGAGGAAGTGAGTGGGGGATGGGCGGGGACGCGTTGGCTCTCTCGCGCTGCACGTAGCCCTTTGTTATTGCCAGCCCGCATCACGGGACATTTATCAACTATTTTAAGTTTGTTTTTTAACAAGTTTACACATTTTAACACGGTACTTAAGATGTGTATTTATTTCCCTTTGATTAAACAAGGTTTTATCTTCGTCTTTAGGTGACATCCAGTCAAAGCAGTATGGGAGGTGGTGAGAGATACAACATTCCAGATCGCCCAGCGCCCAAGAAGAGCCAACAAATTGGCAGAGGCAAGCAGAGAAGTCGAGACCAGAATGGAGTGGTGCATTCCGCCTCCTCAGGAGCCTTAGGGGTGCCCCATCACCACAGCCATCGCAGGGGTGAGAAGGGCACCAGCTATTCTTGGTCTCCTGAGGCGCGGCAGGCCGCGTCTGTAGACAAGAAGAATGCCTCAGTTCGTTTTGCCACACCGTATGATCAGAATTGGGAGGGTACCATGTCCCATCTGAACAAACTTTTGTCAGCTCAGTGTGGCCAGAACTATGCTGGAGCCAAGTTTAGTGAGCCCCCATCCCCGAGTGTTCTACCCAAGCCCCCGAGCCACTGGGTGTCTCTTCCCATGGGTGCTTGCGATCATCGTGAGATGATGACCTTTCAGTTAAAGAGCCTTCTGAAGGTTCAGGCATAACAAGGTCTCACTGCTGCTCTTTTAAGCCAACATATGAATGAAGGCTCCGCTTTGGCTTTTTGCCCTCCCCTTGAATGCTTCAGCTGCGTAATATATTTTACAGCTATTTTTAGATTTGCGTCTTAATAAGGTGATGGCCATTTGGCAGGCAGATGTTTCTCCTAAATGTCCTTCACCTAATTTTTTTTTAAGATAACCGCTCCACTAGTTATTACGTCATTGAGGCCTTAAGGGGCGGTCGAGAACTCTTAGCGGAGCTGAATGCCATGACAAATGAACTGGATGTCCTCCTTAATAACTCATTGCTCTGTTATGCTCCTGTTTTGTTTTGTTCTTTTTTTGATGGCTGTATGTGACAGTGTTTTTTCTTCTCAACCAGGCCTAGGAGTAGATGTCAAGACAAATCTCAGACCATTTCTTTTCTAATATTTCGCATTCTGTTTTTCGCTTGCTGAGGTTTGATGCGCACTCTCGGCTTGAGTTTTAATCATGCAGGGAGTGGCGGAAACCTCTTGGTGCTAAGCACAGCAGCATTTGTAGCATAATAGCGCATACTGCATCTCCAGGTATCTCTTTTTATTTTGCTTTTTGGGAAGTAAAAGCCACATGATTTCGTTCTGCAGGGATAACTAAGCGAACAGAATATGGAGGGGGGGCCAAGCTTAAGTGAAAAGGTCATATAACTAACCTCATGCTTAATGAGGTGGCACAATGGACCTTGTGCTTTCAACACCTGTACTTTTTTTTTTAATGGCGCTGTGCGCATTGCACTATAGGTGTTGAAATTCATTAAGGTTCACAAGCTCTATTGCAGCGTTAAACTTTTACTTTTTGCATCCCTTATGTTATAGCTTAGAAAACTAAGTGTGATTTTTTTTAATGTCTACCAAAGCTACGTAATCAGCAATTTTCTGTTGGAATCCCCGTTTGCTTAACCAGATCTGGTTACAAGTGCCATAAATCATTGGGTAAGGCATTATCGTATATCAAGGTTTTGGTTGACAAATCATTTTTTTGGAATTCGTTTTTTAAACCTTTGCTGTACTTTTAGAACGATCACAGAGCAAATATGCGGAGGATGGTTATGACGCGAGACCATAGGATGGATGTTTTCTCTGGTCTTGTCTCATAGCCTTGTTTGCTCTGTGATGTGTTTTGATATTATAAGCATTACGTTATGAAATGTGTGTATTATGGCACGGGGGAACTGAGAAGTAGGGCGCAAGTCCAGTGTGGACATGTTTACATTGTTTGTTTTAAAAAAGGCAGGTTGCCGGCATTTTACACACACACTGCCCTTTCTCACTTGTTGTTATTCTTGCACTGCTGTTCATTTGTGTTCAAAAGTTTCAGACAATGTTGCTCTTTCAACTGTGGATATGTGATGAAGCACCCCTTCCCACTTAGTTATGTATGTGGTGGAAACTACCTCTCTTGCAGAACGTGATATTAATAGCTATCTTAAAGATGACAAAACAAAGCTGACGAGTTTGGATCTGTGTAATGGAGCCATGTAAATAATGAAATGTATAAAATGTTGTAGCATATTGTACATTTGTGCAGGAATGTTTGAAACCTGCAGATAAAGTATTTTTAGTAATAACACTGAATGTAAAAGTCACGCTAAGGACGTGGCTTGTTTTCAAATGCTGAAGAATATTTTGTTAAGAAAAAAAGAGAAAATTTTGCCTATAGTGCGTCAACCCCTGCACTGTGTGGTTTGTTGCCAGTGATCTTGCACATAATATTTTTTTGTATAATGCACCATGTAGGGGCAGAACGAGCTTTAAGTGCAAGTAAAAAAAAGATGGAGAAAAAATGTTTTGAAATTGAAGGGGACTTTTATACATTTTGTTTGAGTTGCCTATGCAAATAGAAAATTTATTTTAAACATTTTGCTTGTTTATAACAATTCATTATTTTACCCTTTATCCAGAGTCCATAAAGCAGTGTTGCATTTGCATCAAGTCATTGGTCTTTCCTCCGCGGGCCAATGTTTGATGCCAATGATGCTGCGTTTTACCTCCAGGAACACCAGGTTACATTTTAACCTTTTAAAGTAAAAAATAAATTATTTTAATAGAATGTGTAAAAGTCCTTTTCCTAAATTTAGCTATCCTGAACAATTGGCTTTGAATTTATCCCAACCATGTAAGTGTCACTTGAAATGGAAACTGAAAGCCCTTTTGGTAAGAATTGGTATATACTAAAAAGATTGTTTAATTTGGTTGTCTAAAAAAAATAAAATCCCTTCCCTTCCCCCCAGTATTGTCTTTGTGTGTTATGTTGTTGTTTTAAATCTGTTGTGGAGTTTACATGTTAAAAAAAAAAAAAGCAAAATATAATGGATGTTTTACCTGCTATTACTATTTGGCATAGTTTTGCTATTTCTTTTATTTTTTTTTCTGCATTTAGAGAAACTATTCACCTAAACCCAACAGTGAACAATATAATTAATTCCACTTTAAGGAGCACAAGTAAATATTATTTTAGTTTTAGTGATGTACAAATATTTGTTTTTGCTTATGTTAAACACTGCTTCCAATTCGAGCAGGAGGACACGTAGGACAACTGACACTGTATTGGACTTCGGCCCAGTTTCGAAGTCATTTATTCGGTGTGGCCTGATTATCATTTTGGACAAGAACTCACTGTCTGCTCAGTGCTCACGTAGACAGCAGCACCCACTGAAAACGTTTTATAACGGTGGTTTATCTTTACGACGTTTCATTAACAGAACAGCCATAGACAGTGTTCGTTCAGTCAGTTTAAATTCTTTGGAAAAATTTGGAAATGCTTTAACGTTTTTTATTGTGTAGGCTAATGATTACATTATAACAAAACAGACTAATAAATATCTGTCAATATAGAGACAAGTAAGAAAAAATACGAAAAAATTTACAATATAAACGAAAGGTGTAGGGCTTTGCGTAATTATGACAGCGACAGAAATACAGGAAATTAATGTCTGGTATTTTGCAAACCGCTTCAGAGAGCTCGATTAAAAATCTTCTTTGTTTGAAACTAAGCTTATAACTAATAAAATTACAGGGAAACCATGAACATCCTACACTAGTAGACAATGGTCAGCTTTACTACTGTAAAATTTACATGCACTAGAGCTTACGTTTTCACGGTTGTTTACGTTTTCTATGGTTAGCCAGTAGTGTGATATTCGATTAACCCCAATAGAAACATGAAATTAATACTAATAATAACAAAAAAGTGATTTACGAAAAAGGATAAACAAAACAAGTATTACACTTACTTTACATTGTTTATAATTATGTATAATCTTAAAGCTTCTGGTGTGAATAACGTATTTTATTAAGATTAACTTAAGCGCATTGGAAATAAAAGTGCGCAACGCTGGGTGCAGTGGTTTCTGTTTTGTTTTCCACAGCACCATCAACTGGCAACAAGCTACATTGGTTTCGGTGATGCAGACGTAACTTACTGAAGAAACAACAACCTTTCAATAATTAATGGAATTCAAACCACTTAATACAGTCGGAAAAGTGAGAATCATTTTGTGCTAAAAGTAGTATATGAAGTATTCAGTTTATAGTCCACAAGATGGATTTTTAGAATAGCAATTGTATTCCTTATATATATATTTATCAGCAACTTACATTTTTAAAAACACTGTATTCAAAATTCACGTTTGTAGTATAAACGTGCATAATTTATACTGAAGAACAAAACGTGAAACGCTCTTTTAGTAATGTTAATCACAGACCTTATTTTACTTATTTTCGAAAATCGCCAAAGTGAAATTTTATTTCCGGGACTTGCTTACAAAGTGACGCCATCACGGAAACTTTTATTGTGAAAGAGTGACGTATTTTTGTTTAACCAGGAACTGCTCGCGCATGCGCAGAACAAAGCATTTTTACCTGTCAACGACTTTAATCAAAAATGGTATCATCCGCGAAGTGTCAACGCTACCTGGACTGATGTCAACATTAACGTAGCTGTATAACACATGGCTTTACTGAAAGCAGATATGTGATCTTGCCAGCGGAATCCGGGAAAGCGTTTATTGCTGTCAGTATACCCACCGACGTCGCACCTGACCGTATATCGCTCACAACCTATTCATCCATCCGTTCATCCATTTATCCTTCCATCCATACATTCGCCTGCATACAAGACTAACCCTTAGACCCTCACAGCTCAGACCTTTTCAAAAAATCGTCGTCGACTGACAACGGTAAGCAGCAGCTCAATGGAGAGAATCCTGTGCTCTATATCGAGCGTACTATAGCTTAGCAGTTAGCGTGTGTTCATGACATTTGATCGTGTTTGGATGGTTATTCTCAGTTTGTGGGGGAGGTGTCGTACCAAGTGGAGAGATTTAGAGATTTGTTTACCATGAATCACATATTCATCATTGTCACACTGGCTAACCGCTTTTGAGGACTCAGAGGGGCCTTCTCATCCATAATGGTCCCTTGTTCCCCATCAGCAGATAATGGGACATTACAATCAGCCCGTCAAATGCATTGATGTTGTGTAAAATATGTTTTTTTTTTTTTAAACATTGAATTCAGTGTCAGATTTAAAAGGGCTTCTTAATATGCATACTTCTTTGGTTGGTGGGATCTTGTTTTGGTTTTGGAAACAGTAAAAACTAGGCTGTTATGATGCATCTTAAAGGGACAGTTCCCACCAAAATGGAAATTCTGTCATAATTTACACACCCTCATGTTTTCTGTATGGCTTTCTTTCTTCTGTGGAACACAAAATGAGAATTTAAGCAGAATGACAGCTTCAGTTACCATTTACTTTTATTGTGTAGAAAATGAGAGTGAATGATGACTGATGTTGCCATTCTTATGGGTTTGAAGCAAAATGGGGGTAAGTAAGTGATGTTTTTTGGGGGTGAACTGTCACCCCAGGGATCTGATTTCATTTATATTGCAGGCTTTTTTGCAATAATTTAATGTTTTCTGTAACATGCTGTTAATATCAGATTAGAAAGAAGTAAAATGTAAAAATATTTATTTATTCCCAGTCAGTGCTTTATTGTTGATATTCTTTGCCCTTTATAGCTTAAAGTGTCTCACCTGCAACTGAGTCACACCTGTTAATAATTCAACAGCCTCCCACAGCATTTCCACCAATGACAGTGAGCTCTTCTGAACAGGGCTGCTGTGTTTGTTGAGTGTAAAATATACCACTTGGTGAAGCTTAATGTTGAGTATTTTGGAATGTGGGTGTGAGCTCTTTTTTCCACCATCAAGCGTGTGATCTACACTGTAACATTACTCATTAAGTACACTCCTTTTGATTGCGTTTTTTTCCTCTGTTCCTTTAAACTGAAGGTGTGATGTTTGTACGTGACCTTGGAATCGGCTTTTAGTCCCATTGCGTAGGACGATGAATGCAGAGGAGTTGGAACTCCTCGGTGACTCGAAGTACAGGAACTATGTGGCAGCGGTAGATAAGGCCCTAAAAAACTTTGAGTACTCCAGTGAATGGGCCGATCTGATCTCAGCACTCGGAAAGCTCAACAAGGTCCTTTTCTACATCCACCTTGATCGCATTTAGAAGCAGTTCCAAACATGGCAGTTGCTTTATTGATCTTATTTTTCTGTATTTGGTGGACAGGTTTTGCAAAACAATGGCAAGTATCAGGTTGTTCCCAAGAAATTGACCATAGGAAAGCGCCTGGCCCAATGCCTCCACCCGGCGCTGCCCAGCGGGGTTCACCGCAAGGCCCTGGAGACCTACGAAATCATCTTCAAGATCATTGGACCAAAGCGCCTGGCAAAGGATCTTTTCCTTTATAGGTAGAGAAATTGCAATATTGATTTTTCTGCTACAGTGACTTTTAGTGCCTAATATGTGCCTTTATCACCCTTTTCCTCCTCCTCAGTTCTGGACTCTTCCCTTTACTATCCAATGCTGCTATGTCTGTGAAGCCAGTATTACTTGGGTTATATGAGACCTACTATCTGCCCTTGGGGAAGACTCTTAAACCAGGCCTGCAGGGACTCCTGACTGGTGTAATGCCTGGTCTGGAGGAGGGTTCAGAGTATTATGACAGGTAAAATATATATATTTTTAATCTAGAAAGTACTTGTTTCATGTTTATTAATAAGCATGCAACTGTTTATATTACTACTAATATTATATTAGTACTGTAACAGTAATATAGTAAAATATTTGGGCAATTTAAAATAAAATATTTTATTTTAATATATTTTAAAATGTAATTTATTTATGGGAATTTCTGATTTTCTTATTAATTATTATCAATGTTGAAAACAGTTGTGCTGCTTAATATTTATAAATAATATTGTGGAAACTGTGATTTTTTTTTTTTTTTAATTTTTTTTTATTCTTTGTTAATTGAAAAGTGGATTTTATTTTCATTTTTTTTAACAATGTAAAAGTCTTTACTGTCACTTTTGATTAAGTTTTAATCAACCTTGCTGAATAAAATAATTAATTTCTTAAAAAAAAACAAATCTTACTGACCCAAACTTTTGAAAGGTATATGTTATTTGTTCTTAAAAAAGAATAAATAAATTAAAAAATAAAACAGTAAAAGCTAAAATCAGTAATTTCAAATGCATAAACATGCATTAATTTTAAAATATACAGTGTTATTAAATTATGAACGTTTTAAAAAGATTAAGTGAGGCAATGAAGGCAAAAATAGAGCTAATGAGCATGCACAAATAAATATGCAATATCAGCTGAGATATATGTATGTGTGTATGTATACATGTATCTACAATATCGACTAATACCGATAAATAAAAACAACAGGACCAATACCCTGCTAGAAAAGGTGGCAGCAGCTGTGGAGCAGCCGGCCTTCTACAGTGCCCTGTGGGGCAGTATCCTAACCAGCCCTGCTGTGCGTTTGCCTGGAGTGACCTTCGTCCTTCTGCACCTTAACCGAAAACTATCCATGGAGGACCAGCTGTACATCATTGGCAGTGACATCGAACTGATGGTACACTGATCAATAGTGGCAAAATGCAAGCAAAACAGCCTTTAATTATGAATGAATCACAATATAGAAATTGTTCTATTGGGTACCACAGGGAACATGATGTTTACATTGTTTTCATCAGGTGGAAGCAGTCAGCACATCTGTACAAGATTCCAGTGTGTTAGTGCAGAGGAGCACCCTAGATCTTATCCTGTTCTGCTTTCCCTTCCACATGAGTCAGGTAACAAAACTGATTAAAAATGTTGATTTTAAACCTGTTTTAACTCTCATTTTACCCCAATGATAGGAATATTTCTTATATTTCTCAGTTACCTGTCCACCTTCAAAACAGATATATGTAGATTTGGTTATTCCCTAGTCACAAAAATAGAAAAGTTAGTGTAAAGTTTTTGAAATAGAAATTAAGCATTAAGATGAATTACACTGTATACTGTTCATTTCAGGCTACACGTCCAGACATGATCAGGATTCTGTCGGCAGCACTTCATGTTGTTCTAAGGAGAGACATGTCCCTGAACCGTAGACTTTATGCTTGGCTGCTGGGTGAGATATTCACACCTCACCTCACCCTTTTTAATTTTGTTCTCATTTACAAAGATATGGCATTTCTTAGAAATGGTTTGTAATGTTGCAAATGTCTTTAATGTCATTTAAACTATTTAATGCATCCTTTGCTGAATAAAAGTATTAATTTCTTAACTAAAATTTTGCTGACCCCAAAAGACACAAATAACTAGTTGCTGTGAATGCTGTACTTAATTTATCAACTTCATAAAAACAACATAAACTTGCTTAAATTTTGTACTGGTAAAGCATTTTATATTTAAGCTGTGTAAAATGGACGAAAGGTTAGAAACTATTGTTTTAACATCCCAATTTCCTTATGATTTCTCATGTTTTCATAATAAACATATGACGCATGACCAGTTTGTTATGTAGCTGACAGATTGGTAATATGAGGCTTAAATGGCCTGCATGTATGTTAAGTATTATGGTTGACCTTATTTTGTCTCTTACTTGCTGTCCATATGCTGTGGATGAACATTGTGGTAAGTTTGTATGTCATGAACAGAGTACCGTTAACAACTATTAGTAGCCTCTTATCATATTTTCATTGTCATGTCTCTTTGCAAGTAATTAAAAGTGTTTAGAGAAATGTAATATGTATGTACTCATGTCAGTGTGCTAATTGTGTGCTTGGTGTTTTCAGGCTTTGATAACAATGGTGTGCAAGCAGGCCCTCGTAGCACCCGACTCAGTAATCCAGAAGAGCATGTCACGCACTACTTTAACACGTATTCCAAGGACATGCTCATTCAGGTAAGGTCAAACTTTCAAAGCAGAATATGGAATCCAAACAGTGAGAATTTCACCCATGTTTTTTTCAATGTAGAATCCAAGGTTTGTTTTATGTCACAAATTAAGATGGATTGATGTGACTCACTTTGTTGTTTTGGACTGAGCATCAAAAGCATCATAGAAACTTCAAAAGTTCTTTCAGGGCCATGCTTTTAAAATGTCCTGGTACCCCTGGGGTTGAGTTTGGGACTTCAGCAGGGGGAGTTTTGTTTTTGGCATTTTCCTCTCTGTTTTATTGGAAGGGGAACTGTTTGATTGCGTGCCATCTGCTTTGGGCCACTTGTTGGATCTCGCTTGTTTGGGAAGTAGGTTATTGCAGGGACCGTCTGTTCCTCTGTCTGTGCAACCATGCGTTAGACCAAGTGTGAAATCCCTAAAGAGCTGAAACACACACTTGCAAAGGCTTTCACAGTATAATGGAGAGAACTTTTTTTCTCAAGGGTAATGCAGAGGAAAGATCCATCTTGACTACTTTAGCTTCATTTAGGCGAACTTTGCTGTAATCTAACGCTCATGTTAAAGTTAAAGGGATAGTTCACCTAAAAATAAAAATGCTGTCATCATTTACTCACCCTCAAGTTGTTCCAAACTTGTATGAATTTCTTTCTTCTGCTGAACACAAAATATTTTAAGAATGTCGTTTGGTTACCCATAGTCTTAAAAATATCTTCTTTTGTGTTCAGTAGAAGAAAGAAATTCATACAGGTTTGGAACAACATGAGGACAGGTTTGGAATGACTTGAATTTTTCTATTTTGTAAATGCATGTTATAGATCTTATTGTGAATGTTATTACTATTATCTTATTGTTTTATTGTTTTATCTCTTTAGTGATATATGCCATACTTCTCCAATCATTTAGTCTTCTTAAACCCTGCCCCTCCACAAGCTCACATTCTTTTTTAAGTGCAATGCCCACATTTTAAAATCCAATCTATAGTGAAAGATAGAATCCCACACTGGATTTTTTTTTCTTTTTCGATAATTTTTTTATACTCGGATGTATGTCATAATATGGAAGAAGGATCTGTCTTTACTTCCCTTTCATTGTGACTTTTAGAACTCTAATAATTTAATTAATAACACTGATACATTTACTTGTAATATTTAAAACAGTTGGTTTAAGTATTTTATTTTTTTCTGTCCATCCCTAAATGTGTCCGTGTGTGTTTGTAGGCCATGGTGGGGATCTTGCAGGGGAAGGCAAGAGGAGGGGAGGAGGAGAGCATCCTGATGCACGACTTAAAGCCTTTTCGCATTCTCATCAGCCTTCTCGACAAGCCTGAGCTGGGTACAGCCATTATTACATGATGTCTGTGCTATGCCTAGACTCACGCAAAGAGAGCTTGGCCTTGATATGTTTTTTGTCCACTTCATTTAGGCCCAGCAATCTTAGAGGATGTTCTGATCGAAGTGTTTCGCACCCTGCACACTCAGTGCCGTGCTGAGTTGGACCTTCAGAACCAAAGCCCTTTCAGCAAAGACCAAACTCAGCTTAGCAGGTCCGCACTGCTTTTGTCTCACTAATGCTTCTTACAATTACGCAGTTCTTACAAATATTTCAATATTTTCTGTGACAATATTTTCCAATTTTGATTCTGTGATATATTTTTTTTTTTTTTCAGCAAACTCAGAGAGAACAAGAAAACAGCAGAGCTCATTAAAACCGCCAACCTCTTGTTTAACTCCTTTGAACCATACTACATGTGGGACTATATTGCATGCTGGTTTGAGGAGTGCTGCAGGTGTGTGTAGGATAATGGGAGAAAAATATAATGCAGTTTTGGTCCATTCTTACTTAACCACATTCTCTTTTTGTAGGTGGACTCAGAGCAGTCATACCCCTGGACAGACTACGAAGTCTGAGACATCAGCACGCTCATTGGTTGAGTTCTGTGAGCTGGTGGACT
The DNA here is from genome assembly GCA_037950675.1 of Hypophthalmichthys molitrix. Lineage (NCBI taxonomy): Eukaryota > Metazoa > Chordata > Actinopteri > Cypriniformes > Xenocyprididae > Hypophthalmichthys > Hypophthalmichthys molitrix. The sequence continues at coordinate 20,803,532 of CM075507.1, forward strand.
TCTTGTTGGACATTGTATCTTTGGTTAGTAAACCTTACACTTAGATAATTTAGCTATTGAAATGTTCAGATTCCTGCTTTATTATTCCCCATTGTCCATTTTATGCTTTTAGAAAGTGACTTTTTGCCAGCTAGAAATGAAAATGTAAACATGCTGAGATTTAGTTGGTCTAATCTCCACTGATGTTTGTATCTCTGTAGTTATAGGCAACTAAACTACTTAAACATTTTAGTGACACTTATGAGTCTTAGCCTCATAGTTTAGACATTTTCTACTTGTGTCCAAATTTTTATGTGTGCGCTGATGTCCTTGTGAAAGTTTCAGAGATCATCTTGGTCTCAGTTTCTGCAGTGGTTGTGAATGAACCAATCAGGGTTTCTGAAGTGTTTTCTGGCCTCTGCTCTGCTCGCTTCTGTCTGTCTGAAAATCTCTGCTCTCTTTTTCTTTCCTCGAAGCCTACTAGAAGCATGAGGGTTATCTGCCAGGTACAGTACTGCTCTTACTTGCCTCTTCACCTCACCTTCACTTCACTCTAATGTTTTGGCTACCTTTCCAGAAACATCCATTAACGGCCTGTAATCTCCAGGCTTTCCATTTCCTGTTCCGTGTTCACTTTGAAAAAACACCACTTCAGCTTCACACCACTCACACCCTCTGATCTGGAATGCCGTGAAACAGACAAGCGGAGTAATAAAAAAAAAAATTAAAACGCCTATTTGCTGTTGTATTAAATTATATTTGTTATACTAACATTTTATCTATGGATGTTGCGGAAGGTAGAACCATAAACTTGCATGAGCTCACCAATTAAAAATCTTAAAGCTTGTTACTCCCTTTTACGCCACACATAAAGCCTAAATGGTTCTTATGTTTTTCAATTTTGTTAACTATCACTTTTAATGTATAGTATTGACTGTGACGCAGGAATTGACCTCCAGCTGTCTTAATATTGACAAGGAACTGAGCCTCCCTCATGTATCTCTCTCTGTCTCTTTTTCTCTCAAGGAGACGTACATTGAGATCCAGACAGAGCACCTACCTCAGTTGCTGCTGCGGATGGTTTCCGCTCTTACCACACACCTGCAGGCCCTGGGCCTCAAAGAGCTCACCCACTGTCTGCGCCTCTGCTCGAAGATCCTCAGCAAAGTCCAGCCCCCTCTGGTGTCACCCCTTGCCCTGCCGCCTGCCGCAACTACCCCTTCCGCTAGAGATGAGAAAATGGTGAGAGCAGACAATCAAATGATTCAAACATGTTTAATGAATAAAAACCCCAAACCACATATATGACTGACTTTCTATATAATTCACATCTTTAACAGTACATTATAAGCTTAAAGTAAAGAATAATATGTGCAGGGTCCTCACAGTCATGGAAAAATGCGAATAAACAAGCTTAGGAAAGACATGAAAATTTTAATATAATGTTTTTCTTTTAGTTATCAGCTCTAAAATATTTGATCAGTTAGAAATTGCAGGGTTTTTTTTTTTTTTTGCTATTGAGAAAATGTATCAGTGTTCCTATGGTGGAAAACCTAGAAATATGGATGGGAATTTTAAAATTTCCAGGCATAGAAAAATTCAGGAAAACATAATTTCTGTAAGCTTCTAGTGAACATTTAATTAGTAATATTCAATGTTTTATCTTTATTTTTTTTCTTTACATGTAAATGTCAGTTATATGGGCTTATCTTGGTAACAGATTAAATGAATCAAATGAAAGTAAGATAATCTATTTTGAATTTTAGTAGCTTTGATTCAAGCCCAATTAAGGAAACACATTGGCACCGGTGCACAGAGAGCTAGCTTCAGTCTGAAACACAAAATCTGTTACTCTCATCTCTGCCATTCTGCATAGGGAATATGTAGTGTAGATTAAAAAGTATCTTGACTTTACTGTTCAGAGTTCAGTGCTGAAATGTACCCTCTTTCTTTTCTTACTTTGTACATCACTCAGCACTTTATATTACTGCCAATATTAACAGTACTCTGTCAACTTAGAATGACTCTTAATTGTTTTGAAGTCTTTGGAAGCATTCCCTACAGCATTAGTCTGTTAAATTCAAGCCAACATGGCCTGTCTGCCATACAAGCACTGGCCTGGAAACAACCATTCTTCTGCCTGATGGTTTGTGTCTCCCACTGTACATGCCTTCACGATCTCCCTGCTCTGGGTCCAGTAGACAGGATGGTCTTCTCTCATTGGCCCCTGACATAAGTTTGTTAGGGTGTGTGTGTGTGTGCGCCATGACCTGTTTGCTACCTTACTGGGACTTACTAAGTGAAGCTTCATCAAATTATGCCAGACTCCCTGGATGGTGCCAGCATGCAGGGAGGCTAAGCAAGGGAATAGGGATGAGATGTTCATGCACAGCTGAGTTCCTCTCTCTAGTGGGAGCCAAGTCTAGCCTCTGAGGCCCAAGAGTCTGTCATTTCCACTCAGGTGAAAATAGCCTCCAACCTCTCAAGCTCTCGCCTTTCTCTCCTCTGGGGCTCATACAGCGCACTGCTTGCCACCTGAGTCTGGCTCTGCACTGCTACACGGTTCTATGATTGAAACCACTAAGTTGTGGATGTCTGATTGTTTTATAGCCAACTCACAGCGTGATGGGAAGGGCTTCAGGTTAAAGTGTAGGACTGAGAGAGCTGTGTTCTGCACAAGAAATCGCCAAAAACAGCTAGATAGAGCTCACCATAATAGAATTTACTGGTTTTGAGTTGGAATACTTTAAACTTGATGCACTGTCTTAACGTAAGGCTTGTGACGGGATTCTCAAAAAAACTGCACCAGTTTTACAGGGCTTGACATTAAACCTTGTTATGTACTTGCCCTTCGATCAAGTAAATCGGTCATTGATTCACTTGTCCAAGTAAAATGTTTTTTTGTCCAGAAAGAAAAAAAGGACTGTAACTTATTTTGAAGCGATACTCTCATCAGTGTTGTATCAGTTCTTATTTACTTAAATCCACATTTTTGTGATTATTGCCCCTTTTAAATTGATTTCCATGAATTTTTTTACCTTTTTATAAACCTTTTCCTTACACTATTAAATATAATCTTTAATGTTAAATTATTAAATTTTATCAGTAAATTCAATTAGAATAATAAGACGCTAAAAAGTTTGTTACCTAATATCACTATCAACAAAATTCAAATGTTCACTGTAGAGAAGCTGCATCTAAAGTGGCATTTAGAGTGAAAATAGCACTCTTGGTCATGTGATATTGCTTAACTATATAATGTTATAAATATAACATCATTTCAGCATTTTGAATTTTTACCATTTCTGTGAGTTTCTTTTTGTGTGCTATTGCAGTTTCCCACAAGAGACTTTCTCACACAGACTGGCAAGACCTTGTTGCCCTTCCATACATTATCTATTATCAGTCACCATTTACACTGAATTAAATAAAATCAGAATAGTTCTCAGCTGAAGCTTCTGTGCCTCTCTAGATATTTGTTGTTGTTGTTGTTGTTGTTGATGTTTTAATTAGTGTACTTTAAAAAAATCCCTTAAAAAATCCATTTGTCTGGAATAAGCAGACAAGCATTAATGTTGATCCCTGCACAATGGTCAAAGGTTTATGTCTGAATGTGTTTGGCTGTAGTTCCAGTGCTTTAAATGGGTTAAATCAAAATGGTTACATTTCTGAGAGTTTTACCATTCAAACAGTGAAGAACAACATGTTGTCAGCATGCTAACTATAAGCACCACCTCTAAAAATATCAAAACAAATCCAATATATTTAATTGACTTAATGAACCTGCATTGACTTTGAAACTGATTAGGTTTTGCACAGTGTTTTGTATGCCATGCTGAAGAGAAACTTTTTCATTCCCGATCTTGCACAGACCCAACCAGTCACCCTTGAAGCCCCTGACAGCACTGATGTATTTGATGATGGTGAGAATGCTTCCAGCAGCCGATTGTCAGAAAGTGGATTTACCGATTTCATCCAGTACCAGGCTGAACGTGGGGACCAACCTGATAAGATGCAACACCCCGAGGATGATGCATCCAGCCCTGAAGATGTACCTAGTCAACCCAAACCTAAACCCAAATCTGGGCTCAGTAGTTCGGCCCACAGCAAGCCCCAGGACAAGCCAGTGATGCAGTGCTGTCTTGAACATTTCCAGCAGTTCCTTTCTTGCTTAGTGAGGCTTTACATCACCCCAGGTGGTCAGACAGTGGTAGGAAAGAACTGCAATGCAGAGATGGACACTCTAACAGTGGTGGCTAATAAAAGATGGACAAGTGGTTTTGAGGAACAGATGTCTCATGAACATATGGAGTGTCTGGCTGCATTCACTGCTGCCTGCCAGCTCTTCTTGGAGTGCTCCAGTTTTCCAGTCTACATTGCTGAGGGCAACCTGAAGTCCTCACCCACTAGAGAGGAGCAGGCAGGTAAAAATGACCTGCTTCCATTTCTTAACTTTATGTACCAAAGGTCAAAGGTCAGGCTGTCAGGCACCTTCCTTCAAATTGCTACCTTGTTATCACAAATCCTCTGCCACCTTGAAACATAACTAAGAAATAAGTATTAGTATTGCTTTAAAATAAAACCCTTACTTACATGATAGCACAATCTGTTTTTTCCCACATGCATTATGTATTAATTTAATATGAGGATAATTTATATAAATACAGACTTTTTTCACACTTGATATCCTTCTATGTCACATATTTGTGTTGTGCCAATTCTTGACAGGTGAGAGTGTTCAGCCAGCGGTTTGGCTTCAGACCCTGATGGATGCATGCTGTTCAGCTGGTGATTTCAGTATTCAAGCAGTAGCTATCTCACTTGTCATGGACCTTGTCGGACTCACTCAGTCTGTAGCTATGGTGACAGCTGAGCGTGTGGCAAGTCCAGACTCGAGCCAGCCAATGAGTCCGAGCCAGGGGCGTGTTGCAGTGGTGATTCGACCACCACTCACATCGGGTATCTTGAAGTACATTGCAGAGAAAACAGGTTTCTTCAAGGTTTGCAGTATTTCTTTACTAGTTTTCATTCTCCTGAAGTCTCTCCTTGTATCTTGATCACCTTCTCACTTTTCTCCTGTAGAGTGTAGCCCTTATCTTATGGGATCAGCTGGGAGAGGAGACCCCCCAGCACCACAAGCGCAGTGTGGAGCTCTTTTACCAGCTTCACAATTTGGCTCCCTCCCCCAGCATTTGTGAAGATGTCATTAGCCAGCAGCTCATGCATCGGGACAGGGTCAGTCATGCATGCACAGACACCCCACAAACAAGGGGCATAGAAATGCACAACTATACATGCACAGATATTTTTTCATATATTACCAAATTTTATTTTAGAGAATACGTCTGGAGGCTCATGTAAAATTCTCAGTTCTTTGGCACCTAACCAGAGACTTAAATATCACCAAGTCTTCCCCTTTCAATCGGACATTTGACAGGTAACAGCACTTCTATGGGAAATGAACTCTAATTTTATACAAAAACAAATATGACTTGGCGAATCATCTCAAGACACTGTCATTGATCATTAAATCGCCTCACCATTCTCTTCCTCTTGTAGGTCTCTGTTTATCATGTTAGACAGCCTCAGTTATTGGGATGGCTCTGCAAGTGCTGTTGGCAGGGCCTGGTTGAACCAGGTTTTGCAGAGACATGACATAGCTCGTGTTCTTGAACCTCTACTACTTTTGCTGCTACACCCTAAAACCCACCGCGTATCCATACAGCGGGTTCAAGCACAGCGTCACTGGAACCAGGTCTTCCCCAACACACTGGAACAAGAGTCCTCTGAGCCCATTTACATGAGGGATATGGGCTATACTGAAAGTAAGAGGGTTCATCTAGTAATCTAAATAGATTTACCATCTGCTTTTTTTTTTGTTATCAAATTTACTATTAAATGTGTTTCTCCTCTGCAGATTATAGCCAGATATCAGGGAATGGCCACAGGGGTGTCCAAGCGTGTGGCAGGTGCCTCCCATTGGATGATATGGAACCCTTTAGCCTAACAGTCAACCCTTTGAGTGACAGTCTATCTCTTTTGAGCCTTAGTAGCGAGAACCTGCAGCTGTGTGGCGAATATCAACCTCCTGATCAGCAGGGGGAGCACCAGAGCTCAGATTCGAGTGGCTCTCAGTCCTCTACTATAGACAATGGCAGCTTTGATGAACTGGAGGGAGGTGGTAGCACTGTTAATATATCCGATCCTGTGCTTTGTCAATCTGTTTCGTTAGAGGAGGAGTCCTTGCACAAGGCAGTTTCTGCTGTGCTTTTTGAGCTAGTGGACAGAGTGGTGCAAATGGTGGAGAAAGAGACCTCTGAGGCACCATCATCTCCTGATGCCTGGATTCAGACAGACTCTGACAGTTCTAACTCGTCCACCGATACCTCTAATGAGCCATGCATCACCCTTGCCCCCTTCTCCAACACCCAACCTAGAACACTCCCAGAACTGGTTGCAGGGGGAACCTTGGAGTTCCTGGCTGTGGCCTCAATTGATGCTTCAGGGGAAGAGGAGCGTCGGGAAGGCATCGCTCGCCATAGCTCCTCGCCTTCGATCATTACACTGCCGGACGGCGGTGGCAGTGCTCTCGCCGAGCAGAGTCTCCAGGTAGATGACCAGCACCGCAAGCGCAGCCACAGCAGCACCCAGCTCAGCCTAAAGGGCAAGATTATGGAGCGTCTGGTGGACAAATCCCCAGGGGCCAAGCCCAAAATCAAGAAGGTCAAGAGGAAAGATGATGAGAGACGCAAGACCAACCAGGCTGAGAAGAGCCGGCCACCCAGCATCTTCTTTGGTGACAGTCTTGACTTGGAGAATTGGTACAGCTGTGGGGAAGGGGAAGTGTCTGAGATTGAAAGTGATATAGGTTCACCCAGTGGTGGGGCTGCTAGTGGTGTGGGAGGATCTCGCTCTTCTGGGTCACCTCGTTTTAACATCCATCCCCTATACCAGCATGTGCTGCTCTATCTTCAGCTCTACGACTCCTCTCGGACTCTGCATGCGCTCTCTGCCATTGCAGCCATGCTACGTGCTTCACCAGCAGGATTTGTGAGCGCCATCTCCACCACCAGTATAAACAACACATACACCCCACAGCTCTCTCTTCTGCAGAACCTGCTAGCACGCCATCGTGTCTCTGTCATGGGCAAGGACTTCTACTGCCCCATCCCGCAGGACTCGCACTCCCACTCCTTCCGAAGTGCCATGTTCCTGGAGATCATCATCTCCCTTTGCCTCTATTTTCTGCGCAGCTATTACTCGGCTCATGTGGCCGCCACATCACAGGACCTGGCTGGCAACCATGCCATGCAGCTGACCAGCGTGGAGGTGTTGACGCTGCTCTTCAGCGAGCTTTCTAAGGTCACTGGGGGCTCAGCCAAGGGCTTTGCAAGCTTTATTTGTGACGTTCTGTCCAAATGCAAGGTGCAGAAGGTAGTGCTACACTGTTTGCTTTCCACCATCTTTAGTGTACAGAAATGGCATGAACACCGTGCCCGTGGCACCAATGTGGCTGTGGTTGAGGAGGGCCTTTCAGAGGACAGTGTCATCAATCTGTCAGAGGACCAGTTAGACAACTGCAGCGCCATACAGTCACAACTGTTGCGTCTGCTTCAGAGCCTGGTGGTGTTGGAGCACCGTGTGATGATCCCAGTGGATGAGGGTGGTGAGGGAGGTCTGGGGTCATCTGGGCCTAGTGGCGGACCTAATGGTCCTGGGGCTGGTTTTGAGCTGATTGGAGGGGAGGTAGAGCATGTCAACCCACAACAACCTATGACTTCCCTGCAATACCTACATGGGCAACCCATTACATCTCAGGGCATGTTTCTGTGTGCTGTGATCCGAGCCCTGCATCAGCATCATGCATGCAAGATGCACCCACAATGGATCGGCCTTATCACAGCCACTTTGCCATACATGAGAAAAGTGCTTCGGCGAGTGGTTGCATCTGTTACGCTTCAGCTGTGCAAAAACCTTGACAACCTTATCCAGCAATACCGCTACGAAACGGGCCTCACTGACACCAGGTACTGGACCAATTCAGTTATGTAGCAGAGAAACAGGGCCATACAGCAAAGCACAGCAGTTCACAAAGCTGTTTGTATTGAAATCTTGTCGATAAAGAGGTCATATAATCACAAACAGATCACTTACAGCAACCACAAAGTAATTATTTGACTGTAGGTCATGTGATAGTATATTATTTTATATCCACAAGAGGGCACTATTCACCATCAGTTCTTTAGTTATTGCCCTAACAAAATCATGGTGGCCTTTTAAAAAGCACTTTAGAGAGTACAAATTAAAATACATACTATGATCTTTTGAAGCAGTGCTTCATTTTATGCAGGGAAAGTCAATGTGTCTGTGTGTATATTTCTAGGCCCCAGTGGATGGCATTGTGTATCCCTCCTGACCTGATTCTAACTGTACTAGAAGGAATGACAGCCATAATACATTATTGTCTGCTAGACCCAACATCACAATATCACCAGGTGAGGGAGCTAGTGTTTCATGCTTGTGTTGTCTTTTAAATGCTTTAAGATAATGGACACATTAAAAAATAAGTGAATAAATAATGAGAACATAATAATAAAACTTAATAATAATAATAACAACAATTATTATTATTAAATAATTTATGTATATATATATAATATTGATTTAATAGGTGTCAGTTTTTATTTTCAGTTTTAATCTGTGCTTAGGTGTGGGCTTTGAATTAGTATGAGGTTTTTCATAATGCTTATATGTATGTAATCCTCAGCTCCAGGCAAATGTAGATCAGAAGCATCTTGCAGAGGCACGTGCAGGCATTCTCTCCATCTTGCACACCATCATGTCCTCCGTAACTCTGCTGTGGGGTGTCCTTTATCTGGCTGATAGTTCTGACAAGCCAGCTGCAGCCTCTGCTTGTTCCACCTCCAACATCAACCTAGGATCCACAAAGGTACCATGTGGAGAGTAGACTTGTGTCTTAAGACATGTAGTGATTGTGCTTTGGTCCTGCATGTAGTACAGGTGCTAGGCTAACTACTTTTTTCATTGGTTGTTCACAGAATCTCAGGCAGCAAATTCTAGAGCTGCTGGGGCCAATCTCAATGAATCATGGAGCTCACTTCATGGCTGCTATTGCTTATGTGTGGAATGAAAGGAAGCAGGCTAAAACTCCATCCAGGAACAAGGTATGAACAACACCAAAAGTCATCTGATAGTTCTGTACCCTGAAACTACAAAAACAAACACTTTCATGTCTGGGTCTGTATTTTAGGTAATTCCCACAGCTAGTGAGGAACAGCTTCTCCTTGTGGAACTTGTTCGTTCAGTAAGTGCCATGCGAACTGAGACTGTGATACAGACAGTGAAGGAAGTCCTCAAGCAGCCCCCAGCCATCGCCAAAGAGAAGGTATAGTTACGAATGTACCGTGACAACTCCCATAATTCCCTTCCAGTCACTGTCAATTACTGCTGATGGTTTTGCAGGTAGACTTAAGACTCACCTTTGTCTTAATTTTACAGAAGAATCTTTCCCTGGAGGTTTGCATGCTTCAGTTTTTCTATGCCTATGTGCAGAGGTAAGTTAACTATAGTAATATGCCAAATGTATTCCTTAAATTACTTTGTCTGTCTCACTGCCCTTGTCTCGTCTCTTAGTATTCCAGTGTCTAGTCTGGTTGATAGCTGGCCATCACTCTTGGCATTGCTGAAGGACTCTGTGCAGCTCGGTCTGCCTGCTCCAGGACAGTTCCTCATACTAGGGTAAGTGCTTTTTCACAAATCCTAGCACAGTCATACTTTCATTTTTAAAATTACGTTCAGGTTTTACTTATAAGATAAATGGAGGCAAATAAAATGGAATGAACATGTCTAATAACAAAGTGAACCCTGTCATAAATGAAAAGTTTTTTTTTTATTATTTAAAAAATAGACATGGTTTTTGAAGGACTTCATTAGCTATCAAGCATATTTCATTGGAATGTCCTGGATTAAAAAATATTGGGCAATGTTTTATTGAGAAAATTAATTAATAGACATTTTTTAAAAAGATTTCTCCATTATTTTTATGTTTTCTTTAGAGTATTGAATGAGTTTATCCTGAAGAATCCCACCCTCGAAAGCAAGAAGGACCAGCGAGAGCTACAGGTGACCTTTCCCTCACTCCAACACTCTTCACCCTTACATCCAAGTTCTTTTTGACATAGTTACTTTGTTGTTTTGGACATTGTACCATGGTAATACCTTGTTTTACACTGCCACAGTATATAAATATGGCAATTCTACAGTTAAACATTAAAGTACCATGGCATTACCATCTGTTTCAGTGTCAGCTGTTTTGCTTACATGTCTCATTTTAAATGTTCACATTAAAATCATAAAACCTCTCCAGGATGTGACCCATAAGATCGTAGAGGCCATTGGCACGATTGCAGGCTCATCCTTAGAACAGACCACATGGTTGAGGAGAAACCTGGAGGTCAAACCTTCCCCTCAAATCATGGTGGATGGGGCCAGTCTGGAGGCAGATGTAGAAGGTCAGAGACTTTGTGTGTCTGTGTTTATGTAAGGTATAGCCCATGTACATCGAGCCCTGTTGGCATGCACAGCTGCATGAGTGTATAGCGAGTCTCTCACTAACAGTATGTATGTTTCAGATCTAATGCTCACAGTGATGGAGGCCTCCAGCTTCACTCCATCTGTGTACAGTGTTCACGCCCTCACATTGCTGGCTGAGGTAAACACAGAATGTCACATACACACTCTAACACAACAAGCCCAAATCTACCAGAACCAGGTGCAGCAGATATCATTTGTAAATTGGAATTTTGTAAATTGGATTTTTGCATTGGTATCAAGCACACCAGGAACATTCATAGGTCACTAGAGGTCATGCTCTGCCCTGCCCTACTTGTCTCTGTATGTTAGCTTTTTTTTTTGCATTGTGTTAATTTGCTTTCTGTGAATTAAATTATTGTGCTCATGTTTACATTGGTATCTTTGCAGGTGCTTGCTCATCTGTTAGATATGGTCTTCTACAGTGATGAGAAGGAGAGAGTGATTCCTCTGCTGGTCAACCTCATGCATTATGTTGTGCCCTACCTGCGCAACCATAGGTATTTAGTCTTCAAAATCCAACACTGTTGACACAAGATGAAGAACTGACAGTTAATCGGACAGAAAGTTGCTGAAGCTGCTTCAGTGTCTTGAATTTTTGTAATTGAAAGTTATTATAGGGATCAAGATCTTGTTGCTCTCTCCCTTATTTTTGCCAGTGCTCACAATGCCCCCAGTTATCGTGCATGTATCCAGCTGTTGAGCAGCCTCAGTGGATATCAGTACACTCGGAGAGCCTGGAAGAAAGAAGCTTTCGACCTGTTTATGGACCATACATTTTTCCAGATGGACTCCTCTTGCGTCAGCCAGTGAGTCCTGTACAGCACAACATGTCTTTTCTGCTTGTCGCAGTGGTTTTACTGCCACTCACAGGGCAATGTGACCTCTAGTTGACCACTTCTCTCTATTTCAGCTGGAGAGCAATCATAGACCACCTGATGACTCATGACAAAACCACATTCAGAGACCTGATGAGTGAGTCTTCCCTTTCTACTAAGTGGGCCTTCCAACTGCGCCCATCTTATTGCTCTATCATCATCATCTAGCTGATGTTTTTGTGTGAGTGTTGTAGAGAGGAACTTTCTAACATTTTGTATATGTGCAGCCCGAGTTGCCGTGGCTCAGAGCAGCTCTCTGAGTCTTTTCACCAATCGAGATGCAGAGCTTGAACAGAGAGCCATGCTACTTAAACGACTGGCCTTCACCATCTACAGCAGTGAAGTGGACCAATACCAGAAGTACTTGCCAGACATCCAAGGTACACACAGACACTAACAGACACCTAAACATAAATCCATTGATTTCAAAATTAGGGGTTTACAATCCTGGAAGGGCCAATGTCCTGAATTTAGTTCCAACCTGCCCCAACACACTTGCCTGTAAGTTTCCAGGGTTGCGATTCACTTTGCTTTCAGACACACACTTGCAAACTCTTCCCCTCGGGGGAATCTACAATTTGAAGTGTGTTCCAGTTCGTCAAGTGGATGAGGGAAGTTTAGATGGACAGTTCCTCGACTTCCAGCAACATATACCACAATGCAACATGATTGTGATGCCACAGCAGACTGCGCTTAAGTTACCCCCACCCCACACAACTCAAGTGTATGATATGTGATTTTTATTGTGTGATTTAACTTCATAATACTTCTCATAGTTTATTGTATTGATATTTTAGTTTGTGTAATTTTATATATTTTCTCCAACAGCCCAAGCATACCTATAGGCATATAGAATAGTACATCAAACAAATTAATAAGGAAAAATAAATAAACAATATAATGTAAATAATGAATCAGTTCTATAGCGAATTCTAAGTGACCAAGGGCTTAGGATGTTCAAGTTCAACCCATTCCAAGGGTACTGCCAGTAGTGGACAATTGTAAGTAGTGCCAGTAGTGTAACGTAAGCAATGATGTATCTGAGTCAACGAGACGGAGGGATGTTAGCGAGGGAAGGGCATAAAAAAGTGACGTGGAGCACAGCCTAGTTATCTAGCACTACTAGTAATAAGCTCTAAATCAGGGGTCTGCAACCTATGGTACGTGTGCCAACTCTCAGACAGCACTCAGAGGGGTAATCACTGGCACATGAGCAATAGCAAGAGAGGTGTATATATTTAATTTAAATACCCCTCGCACCTGCAAACCAGTGAACATTTTTGAGGTAATAATTCCTCATAGTCACACACCCTGTTTAACATTAGGACTTATAAATACTAATAAAAGGTGAGATTTAAACTGTTTCACTTGAGTCACTATACACGATTGAGTAGATGACAGCTCACAGTTTGTTCTGCTGTATTTGTTGCTCTTATATTTCAGAAAAAGTTACTGCTGTCAATGATATTTTCAGCTCTGAAAATATACACAGTCCTTAACATTTCACACAATGTAATTTCAGAGCGTCTTGTAGAGAGCCTACGACTCCCTCAAGTGCCCATCCTCCATGCTCAGGTCTTCCTCTTCTTCAGAGTGCTGCTACTACGCATGTCCCCCCAGCACCTGACCTCACTCTGGCCCACTATGATCACTGAGTTGGTGAGGATATGACACACCTCACACATTTGCGTATTACAAAATACAAATAATCACAAGCAGCATCTCACAAATCAGTCTGTAAAATCTTGACCGTGATGGTGAAATAACAGAAGTTCCCAGGGAGAATATGGAGAGGAATAGTTATTTGGTGGACCTGTTTTGTCTCATTCTTTTAGAATCCGCCATGTTTATTAAGATTTTTTTTACTTCCCACAGGTTCAGGTGTTCTTACTCATGGAACAGGAACTCACTGCAGATGAGGACATCACCAGGTACCCATTTATCAAATCTGTTTTATCTTTTATCTTTTATTCGAGAAGTAAAATCTCCATATAAGACCTTAAGGGTGATTTGTACATGTTGAATACTGATGAATGTGGTCTCTGGCCTCTCTCCAGGACCTCAGGCCCCTCGGTTGCAGGGCTTGAGACAACATACTCGGGGGGCAATGGCTTCTCTACCTCCTACAACAGCCAGCGCTGGCTCAACCTCTACCTGTCTGCCTGCAAGCTGCTAGACCTGGCCCTCGCTCTGCCCTCTGAGAGTCTGCCTCAGTTCCAGATGTGGGTATTTTTATAAGTTTTTACCTTTTAAATGTTTTAAATGTATTTTAGTACAAGGAAGGAACTTGTTTCAATAAGCTAGCAATGTTTCTTGTTTAAAAGTCTTTAGGGCTTTTTACACTGCGCTTAACCCCAGGTTAGCGTCGTCCTAAATCCTGCTTTTAACCCGGATAGAGGAACATTTCACACTTGTAATTTAGAACTGGGGTTAGCGCTGCTTTTTATCCAGGTTTATGAAACCATGCTCCAGAGCAGGGTTAGCACCGCTCTTGTGGTAACACTGCATTGCAATGCTAAACTTGTAGTGTGAAATGATGTGGTGTTAGAATGTCATGGCTAGATGCTTAGCTACAGAGACCCAATTGCTTTCCTCATATTCACATTGTTTGGACAGTCACAGAAACACTGTGTTTGTAAAATGGTGTGAGAAAACGTGTCAATTGGAGCGAAGTAAAGACCGTTTTATTTCATTCTAGTGAAAAAGTGACATAATGTGGACAAGTATGGTGTCCCATACGATACTGAGACTCAAACCCATGACCTTCAGGCTACAAGTCTGACACTCTAACCATTAGGCCACCACTGCCTCTCCCTTCTTATCTTTTATAGTTCAGGAGTATATAATATGAGGATGCGCAATTTATGTAAACCGGTCACATGCTGCTTTCGTCAAATCAATAGCTACATTTACATAGACACTTTTTGTTTAAATTGGAATTAAATAATTCCAATTGATGAATCTCAACATAGTGTTTACATGAACGCCAAAAAAAGTGATTGGATTGATGTGCGCGTTTATATGTCACAAGCTTCAAATCTGAATAATTTTTTGACATGCGCACATTGAATGAATATACAGTTTCCCGCTGTTTGCGCATACTATTCTCCTAAATTGCTTCTTTTCAGTGTTTACATGCCCTCTCGATTGGATTAGAAAAGATTTAAACCAGCCCTTACAATCGGAATGAAATTTTTAATCGGATTTGGCCAATTCATTCCGATTGATGTAGTTACATGTGACTTTTTTTTATTCCGACTCTGCTAGTAGTCCAATTATAAGGGTCCATGTAAACGCAGCTAATGATACCGACACCTCAAATATGTGAATAAGGACATTAACACAGAGTTTAGGAATGTACAGCTCAGTTTATGCATACCGAGGATTAACTGTTAACTCCGGCTAAATCATGAGCAGTGTGAAGCGTGATGCAAGATAATCCAGGATTCTGTTTACCCAGGGTTTAGAATGACCTAAGGTAAACTATTTCAAGTGTGAAAAGCCTGAGAAAACTATTTATACTTTTACATTATATCAGTCTTCTTCATGGATAAAATTCATGACAAATATTGAGCATATTTAATTTGAAGGAAATAATAATACGCTGTGCCACAGGTATCGCTGGGCTTTTGTTCCTGAAGCCTCAGATGACTCTGGTCTGGAGGTCCGCAGACAGGGGACCCATCAGAGAGAGTTCAAGCCCTATGTTGTCAGACTGGCCAAGCTGCTGAGAAAAAGGGCCAAGGTAATAAGACCGTCGCCAAAATATACCTATATCTATTATACCTATTGTCCAACTGTTGCCTTATTTTAATAGAGATTCATTCCACATGATTAGCATAAGACCTATAACATTTATAGACTATTCAGTAGATTTGCTAATGCTCCTAAGTCTAGGATGTTCATTATCGTCTCCATTAACTCTAGAAAAATCCAGAGGAAGACTGCTCCACACGGACTCTGTCCTGGGAGCCCGGACAGCTCCTGCTCACCCTTTATGTGATCCGCAGCATGGAGCAGCTCCTCCCTTTTTTCAACCTTCTCAGTCAGGTGTTCAGCAGTAAAGGCAACAGCCGTTCAGGACCATATCACAGCCCTACTCCCAGAGACGGCCCATTTGCTAGCAAGGATGGCAAGTTGGAGAGCCAGAAAGTCTTTTGGAGCCGGGCCAGACAGAACATTGAGGAAATGGTTGAGAAGGACTTCCTTGAGGGACTCATCAAAACGTGACCTGACATGAACAAAAAGTGAAACTATTGAGCAAAAACACTAACACCTCACCTTTTAAAAAAAATGGAAGAGAACAAAAAAAAAAAGAAGTTTGTACATTTTTTGCTTTTCTAATTAATGTATTTTCCCCTCAAAAGCTATACTATTTAATTTAAAGTCTTTTACTTGTAAATATGGCCAGCTGTGATGATTTCTTTCATTTGTTTGAGCCTATAGGATAGTATGATGATACTGTGCCATTCCATATTGTGGTGACTTGCCTAATAAAAGAGACATATCATGTGAATTTAAAACATTTTTGAATTCCCTCATCCACAGAAAGGCTTGTAGCAGACCTCATGTCCATAAATAACTGATCAAACTTGCACTTATATTTATTTCCTTTTGGTTTAGATTTCAATTGTCAACAAAAACCTTTTGTGTAAGGAAAAAAATGCATATACGTAGACAGTTAAAAGTAATGTTACTTTGAAAATGTTCAAAGCCATAATGGAAAAAATATATATATACTGCATATCAGAGTAAGTGGGAGAGAGGAAATAAAACAGATATGTTCCACGTCCTCTAGAGCTGTTTTTCTTCTTTAAACGGTGATCTAATTTAACAAAAGTAACGAAATAAGCCTTTATTTATTTTGGTTATGAGAATTACGTTGATTGCAATGTGTCAGGTCGGTTTGTGAACTCTTCAACTAGAATGATTCATTCACATTTGTTCATAAATGGATATTTTGAATGAATCTTTTGAGTGAGTGGCTATAGTTCTTCTCGTTATTTATGCTTTAAAACTCTAACTACAGCCATAAATCAAATAGGGGGATTATGAATTTTTAAAATGAACGAAAACCACAATTAAAATGACCTAAGTACATTGTTTAAATTATTTATTACTTAAAGGGTTGGTTCACCCAAAAATGAAAATGATGTCATTAATTACTCACCCTCATGTCGTTCTACACCCGTAAGACCTTCGTTCATCTTCATGGAGCACAAATTAAGATATTTTTTGATAAAATCCGATGGCTCAATAAAGGCCTGCATCGCAATAACACTCCTTTTTTCAATGCCCAGAAAGCTACTAAAGATTTAAAACAGTTCATGTGACTACAGTGGTTCGACCTTAATATTATAAAGCGACTAGAATACTTTCTGTGCGCCAAAAATAACAAAATAGCGACTTTATTCAACAATTTCTAGTGATGGGCGATTTCAAAACACTGCTTCATGAAGCTTCGAAGCTTTACGAATCATTTGTTTCAAATCGGTGGTTCGGAGTGCTGCCAGAGTCACGTGAACTATTGAAGCTTCAAAACACTTATGACGTAACGAAGCCTCGTTTACTGAAATCATGGGATTTTGATTCGAAACAAATAATTCGTAAAGCTTCGAAGCTTCATGAAGCATCGTTTTGAAATCACCCGTCACTAGATATTGTGGAATTAAGTCGTTATTTTTGACGCACAAAAAGTATTCCCTTCGCTTTATAATATGACTACCGTAGTCACATGAGCTGTTTTAAATATGTTTTTAGTAGCTTTATGGGCACTGAAAAATGGAGTGTTATTGTTGGCAATGGAGGCCTCACTGAGCCATTGGATTTTATCAAAAACATCTTAATTTGTGTTCCGAAGATGAACAAAGGTCTTACGGGTGTAGAACGACATGAGGGTGAGTAATTAATGACAGAATTTTCATTTTTGGGTGAACTAACCCTTTAATTTGTCTCTTAAGTTGTGTTTATAGCCTAATAAAAGTCATTAAGCAGTAGAGAAACTTGAAAATGATGATGCTTGAACATTCTTGAATAGTCCCTTGTAGAAACGCAAATTTGAATCACGGATAACGGCCATTGAACTGAATTTTTGGGTGAACCGACTGAAAAGATTCGATCCTCCAACAAGAGGAATCAAAATCCCCACCTCTAGTTACCATAGCAATAAAACAGCACACTTAGATAGTAAAACGCAATCTGGGTTTTAATGACGTGTGACCTGACTCATGCGTGGGGGCGGAGTGATAGGACAAATAAATAAATATTGAGTCCAGCAGGGACCGCGGCTTCCCGTTATCGCTGCGTTTCATCTTCCTTGTTCAGTAATTGTCCGAAACTGGACATAGCCACAGGGTGAATGAAAAGTAAGGCGAGCTTTTTTTAGAGATGAGGAGAACAACGCAAGCAGTTTGAAGGTTTGGGTGACTGCACATCCAGCGGGGTTTGTCGGGAAGATTAATCCTTGATCTGGAGGAGGAGAGAAGGACGACTGTTCGAGCAGAGCATCATTCGTTAACAGCCTCCTCCAATACAAAGTGGAAATAACGAGGAATATCTTTTAGGACTTTATAAAATTAGTCTTTTATAACATTCAAGCTCACCGTTATCTCTTTTTAATAACTGTTTGCGGTTGAAATACTCGTTACGCATCTCTTGTATGATCCCGCATCCCCACGAGGGGAATACACAGCGCAGGCGTTGACCTGAAATTTATATTATAGTAAACACGGAGTCTCGCTCTGTATGTTTTAGTATTGCCTTAGGTATGTCCGTTGCTCATCATCCATGGTAAAGACTTCATCTAAGCTTGGTTTTGATAACAATAACATAATATTAATATCGCAAATTGTGGTCGAGAGTCCATTTTAAAGGGCCTCATCCTTTGGACGCTTTGGAGCTACTCGACGCGTCTCATTATACGGGAATAAGGGCGTTTGATTCCGCGAGAGAAGAAAGATGTCGGGCCAGACTTTGACGGACCGCATCGCCGCGGCGCAGTACAGCCTCACGGGATCCGAGGTGGCTCGTGCGGTGTGTAAAGCGACCACGCACGAGGTGATGGGACCTAAAAAGAAACATCTCGAATGTAAGTTGGTTCTGGTTAAAATGACACCTTTCTTTGCCTTGTTTATGTCAAATATACATACACCATCTGTTCACCTATACACATAATGGTTTACCCACTTTGCCCATCATGTTCATGCAGTGGCTCCTCAAAGGTCATCAAATACCACTGGATTGGATTGGTTAGAAAGGCCTGTAGTGCTGTTTTAGTGTCAGTATTGTGGAATGGAGATATGCAATTGCTCTGTGACTAATGGGCCCTCATTTCACACTGTGTCTGTCACTAAGCAGAGAGACACCAGAATGAACAGAGAACATGGCTTCCGTCCACTGTATGGCCTGAAAGGAAACAGAACAGACTATTTATCACACTCTTCTAAGTAATTTGTTTGGAAAGCCATTTATTTGGTATGAAATTGAATACATTTTTATACAAATAATCTGTATATATATGAAACTTAAGGATAGATAGACATTTTAAGTGATATATAGATAGATATGCAAATCTATCAACACTGAGTACACTACAGTATCTTTAAAATTTACATATTTGCTACATACACATCACTTAACACATTAATCTACCTATCTATCTAGCATGTGCAATATAGGTTGGACAATATAGATTTTCAGCAATATAGCTCGCTAGATAGATAAATGTTACTGTTTTCATACAACTATATATACATATAGAGAGAGAGAGAGAGAGAGAGAGAGAATGTCAAGGTATTTTAAAAATTTAATCTGCAACCTTTTGTCTACTAACTGTAAATTTACTGTATGTTACTCAATGTTGATAGCGTCATAGGAAGTGCACTCGAAGGCTAAAGTAATCAACCTCCAGATGAGGTTGAGCAGCATGTGGCCTGGTATTGTTTCGGCAGCCCCAGTACACTTTCATTGCCTCTCAGATTCACCTCTGCTGAATTATACATGCCTCATTTATAGGTCAAAGGTGAGGATGTCACCAGGAACATTAAGTAGAGCATTTGATACTGACGTTCAACCCCTTTGATATTCTATGAAAGTTTAAACTCAATGTCTTATTGTGTGTCATGTAGAACAAAATACAGATTGACAAATATGCATGTTGTTTACTCAGATCTCTACTAGTAGTAAAATGAATTGGAAGAATTTAGACACAAAATAGACAATCTGCAAAATTCAACAAGCATTGTGTATTAAAGTACATGTGATATTGAAAGTAAATATAGTATTTGAAAAGCTTTTAAAATTGGCTCATGTTGAAATTTAAACACTGTCTCTTTGATATTTGGCACATTGTGTTTCTGTATGGGCTCTTAAATCAATGGCTTTCAAACTGTCCTGATCAGCATCACAAAAGGTCTCTGTTTGTGGCAGGTGTCCCAAGCTCCTAAGCACTGTGACACACCCTCATCTGTCTCAGAGGAGCATGGGTAATCAGAACACGTCAATTAATGCAGAGATAAGCAATTCAACTGCAAAGCTTAGGACAAATTCACATGGTTGAAAAGCTTTTCTTTGGTTTCCATCCATGTGATCTGCCTGTGCTGAATATTTATTTAGTTTATTTATAGTTTTAAGCCATTCAGTATTATTTTGTATGCAGCGTTCAGCTTTCAGTCGACATGCCAGCAATCTCTTTAATGTGCTGACTCATTAGTTCACCTCTATTTTGTAATGTACAATCATTTCAGTAACATAATGTCGCTTGTCTTGAGTTTTTAGATCTTATGTGTACATAAATGTCATCTTTAGTATTTTGATATTTAAAACAAAATCAGAAAACGAACATAATGAAATCAACTTGCATTTTGCTACATGGATATAACTATTAATTATTAAATGGAAACAGGAGAGTCTCAGTTTGAGCAGCAGACCTGCTAGGTGGATTCTGCTGCTGAATTGGTGCATAAAGATGTTAAAAAATGAGGAGGCAAAGTCCTTTTTTAATGTAAATTCATGTTCCAGTTACACTTAATGTTGACACAGGTTATTTTTCAGGTTAAATAAATAAACATTACTTACACTACCAAGAAAACAATCAATACAATTATATAATGTATTCTTACATTAACAGGGCAATTAATGTTCTATTTATTTAAAAAAAAAAAAAAAAAAAGTATATTTCACATCAAGTTGGTGTTTTTTAAGCATTTTTACATTCACCAAACAGATTGCTCACTAAAACCACTAACAGATTGTGTTTTCAAGTCGTTTCAAGTTTGAATGTGATGTGATATTAAGCGGTGATATCTAAGTGGTTGAGTTGTTTACTTACTTTTTAATTAATCATCACATTAACACAATTGTTCATTCAGACAACATGACTTTCATGGGGACATTCATTCTCAGTTACCCATCACCAAACCCACCACACGCTGTAGGGGGTCTGTTAAAACTCAGTGGGCTCAGAGGAGGCGAGAGAGATTCCCAATGTAAATTTACTACTGGTGTAACTGTTGGATAGTGTCACTTAAAATGAGCGATTTCAATGTCATATTTCATGAAATTTGCATTTTATTTTTGTACTGTGGATTATTTTCTCATTCAGTTTTTTGAGGACACACTGCTTCCCTTTCCTTTTGGAACTCATTAAGAGAAAACCAGAAGCAGCAGGAGCCATGATCCAAATGGTATAATAGCATGTAAGGGACACTAAAATTGTCTTGAGTGTCATTGCATTAGATAATGGAATATAAAACCTAGCATCTGCAAAAAAAATAAATAAAAAAAATAATAATGCTAGAGCTTTTTCTCACTTTCAGTTTTTTTTACACAAAAAACTACCTTGCAAGTACGTCTTTCCAACTGTTCCCAAGGTGATTTAGTGGATTTCACTTTCCACTCAAATTCACATAGTTGCGCTAGCAGTAGTTTTCTATCAAAAACTTGTTTGAAACTAAAAATGGTATTGCCATTTATTAGGAAAATAAACTGAAACAACTAAATAGTTTCTAAATAATATTCACACATAATGTCCAAAAAAACTTAACGGTCTCTGTTCTTATTGACTATAATTGGGCATTTGAAAAAAAAAAAAACAACAACAACAACTATGAAGTGTTTTACTTTTTCCTGCCTTTCTTGTAAAACAGTAAAATAAATTCATGGATAACAACAATAAATATTGTAGCTTTAGAAATACTTTTGTAACTAAAGAGCTTACACATAATGGTGGATTAACCATTACAGAAACATGAAAAATGATTTTAGCACCAATACTGATAGTTTAGGGCAGCTGTGGCACAAACCATACACTGGGTATCAGATGTCTAATAACTTTAGCACTGCAGTGAATATAGTTTAAATCTGTACTCTGCATTAAAAATGAAGATATTATCTTTATTACTAAAGAAAAACACAAATTCAATGTTAACCAACAGGCAAGATAAAATATTAGCAAAATGAATATTTTTGCGCTGAATATTAATTCTCCCACTCTCCCGCGTTCCGTCTGTCTGGAAATGGAAATGGAAATGCTCGTGTGAATTTGTAACATTTACAGATAAGGATATAGACGTAGAATGAACGTTTTGCGCTGAGGACGCATATGCATCTGTCAAAGCGCCTGAAAGGGCAAGCCATTATGCTAATGCATTAGCTTGAAGCTTAAAATAAATAATTCTCATGTTTTGATCAGCTTTGATCACGTACCTTTCCCGCAGCTGCTCAATCTGTTTCCTTCACTGTTTTTTTGATTCATTTTTGTCCATAGAAATGCGTTATTCAGTGCTGTAATTTTACGCGACTGGCGGGAGTCTTCCGTGCACGGTGGGCGGAACTTTTACTAGTGGGTGCAGGATACTATAGTTAATTTATGTAAGTGAGGTTAGCAAAATAAACTATGACATATTATACATAAAAATTCTTCATACAGTGGACTACCAGTAAAATTGATAAAAATTTGGAACCAAAAATTATTCAGACACTTTGACCTGGCCATGTTTTGTTTAAGTGTTATCTGACATAATTAAGATTATTTTTTTCTGACACAGTTTAACTCTGAGATCTTGTCATATTTTATTACCATTTTTCTAAACTATAGTGAATCAACTGTATTAATGAATGAAATGTTCAAGGTGTCTGAATAATTTTTGGTTTGACTGTATATTTATATACGAGTCAATCAAGGAATGAAACATATTCATAGGCATCTGGTTCATCTTTATTGATGCTATTTTTGGTGACTGAGGGTAAAATTGCCATGTGGGGTCCTACAAACTGGGCAGAGTGTCAAGCTCCAACTCACACTTGAGTTTCAAACATCAGCAGTATAATGATAAAGATTTTGTCTAAAGGCCAAAGGGAGCTGACTCACAGCTAAACGGGAGGGACGTAAGGAGAAGGAAATCATTCATCTAAAAAGCTATTGAGGCCACCAGGGTGTCATTTCAACCAAAGTGCTGATTTAAGAAACTTCTCTTACAGCTTAATAAGTGTAAAACTTACATTAGCTTAAAAAAAACATTAAATACGCCACATTATTCAGGAGAGAATAATGCATCCTGGATAAGATTAATTTTTCAGTGCGTCTCTGTGAATCAATCTCACTCTAGCCTTCTCTTTTTCTTTCTTTTCATCTCTGCCTGTCTGTCTTGCTCTAGCTCGCTCTTTCTGTCCATCTCTTTCAGCAACTACAAATCAAATGGTGCAACATTGGCGATACTCTGTCTGCAGTGTGTGAAAGTAAGAGAGTGAAAGCTGGTGCTGCACTGATCAGCATGAAATCAGCATTGCTGTGATTTCACAGTATTAAAATGCGGCTTTCGGCCAAACACTACAAAGCATAGTGGCCGGCAGAGTGTTTTCAGCACCTTGGACAGGGACACCCCCTCAAAAACCATACTAACACCTCCCTCTATTCTTAAATTCTGCCAATTCCTATTTTTCCAGCACCCTTCCCCCCGCACAGCTGACTTAGAGGTCACTGCGTCCTTGAAGCTGTATTCATTGCACATTAGTCATTGTGTGTGCTAATTTAAAACTTTGAAATGAGTCATTTATGCTGCTCTTACAAGCACACATATTTGCACTTGAGTGTAGCGAGAGAGATGCTCTTCTGTCCATTCATTGCACAGATGTTCGTAATGCTGTTTGCTTAGTGGTGAAAGTGCTAAATTTGTCGCCTGGTTAATCAGGCTACAATCACACTGGCAGTAGTTTACATGGCATCAATGGGTGCTGTTAGTACACCGCTGTTCCATGAATAATGCAAGAGAGATGTGTTTCCTGTGTAATCTGTCTGCCGGGCCCCCAGGAGCCTTTAAGAGACAGAGCAGGGTGCAAGGATCTTGACCAGGTCTGCCATTAGAGATTAAGCCACACTGATTCTCACATTAGAGAAGTCAAACACATTGAGATTATACGTGTCATGCTGGAGATTGAGATTAGGTTTTCCAAAGGGGGAAGGGGGTTAGAATAGGTCAAGGGACTACAGATTAGTTTGGAGAGGTAAAATAGAGCTCTGAGATTATAATAGCACATTCATGTTTATCTGATGTTGAGATGCTCAGTCAACATAAAATGTGTTTGCGAGCCATTTTGCTTCTGTACAGTGACACATTTCAGAGTAAGTAAGTTTTATACACATTCAAAAATAAATAATACAGGTAGGGATGTATGATATATACACATCCCTATTTGTTTCATTTATTGTTCAATATTGGATTTAATTGTTTATACTTATTTCTTCTATTTTAACATTTAATTACCTTTGCCTTCATCACTCATTTAAAGATCACCTTTAAAAACATTAACAATTTAATAACAGTGTTAAACAATCTTTAGCAAGTCTCAAAATTAATATCCTACACTCTAAAAAATGATGGGTTAAAAACAACCCAAGTTGGGTTGAAAATGGACAACCCCAGCGATTGTGTTGTTTTATAAATATGGATATTTTTCTTAGAAAAAAACATAGCTTCGTTTTCAGAAGGTCTTTATTAACCCCCTGGAGCCATGTGGATTACATTTATGATGGATGAATGCACTTTTTTGGGCTTCAAAATCTCAAGCCCCATTCACTACCATTATAGAGCTTGGAAGAGCCAGGATATATTTTAATATAACTCCAACTGTGATCATCTGAAAGAAGATAGTCTTATGCACCTGGCTTGAGGGTGAGTATATCATGGGATAATTTAAATGTTTGGGTGAACTATCCCTTTAAAATGAAAATAATTATTGACTTAACGGCATTGGCCAGGTTTCTAATAATACTGGTGCATCCCTAAATAAATACAGGTGCACAAAACCTATATATAAATTATCAAAACATGATGTTGATACACGTTTGCTCCCTTAAATATTGATTAATCTTCTCTCAAAAAAGATGTGACATTTTGAGCACAGTTCAGTCTAATAAAGTCTTTTTGGAGAAAAGATTAAAAAATACTTTTTGGTAGCAAAAGTATGCCAACATTATATTTAGATTTTATGCATTTCAGAGTTGTAATAAAAATGTAGGGAAAGACTTGATTTTAATCTATTAGGAATGATAAATAGTGTCCATTTGGATTAATTCTAATGCAAAACACATTAAGCAAAATCTGTCATTTGGTGGCTAAAGAGCAGGCTCGTTATTAGACTGTTCAACATTATTAGCAAATTTTCTTGTAATGAGAATCATGCTTCAAGTTAAGGGTGATTTACTTTTTGTAAAGTAAAATGTGAAAATATTTCCATCATTGGCAATAAAATTGTCAGGTTTCCTAACGATTGCTTTAATTATGTTTATAAGCTCACATCTGCCCTACAGAAAGGAAGATATTCTCCTGTACAGGCTGGTTTATGCTGGTTTCTTCTTGGATGCTATGTCGCCACGCTGGGGCACATTGGCAGTCTCTCAGTTTTTTTTTTTTTTTTTTGCTCCAGGGAGAGGACTATAAATAAAGAGAGCTTTTCATGCTCCATTCATGTGCAGTGGAATATGGCTGTTTTTGCTCTCAAAACATACATATTCAGCACACTCATTCAGCTATTTTACTTAAACACTACCTTAAAACCATTATTCATTCCAGCACACTCATTAGTTTGCATAGCTCTGTTGAAGGGACATGGCCAAATTGTCATTTCAGTATAAACAAGTATCTAGTAGCATAGCATCTTTGGACAAGGGGAATGTTGGTAAAGATATGCAAAGATACTAAAACTGGTCTAAAACAACAAGCTGAATACACCATTAAGGTCATTTAAGGGCTATAAGAATATAATCACTTGTTATGAAAGGCAAAGTGGAGAGAGTAATGCAATTTAGCATGCTAAGATTAGCATGAAATTTCCAGCTGGCTACATTGTTGTACAGGTTTACAATGGGGCTCTATCACATGATATTTCATCAATAATTACATCCTGTGACATCCAACAGTTTCTCAAATAATATGTATTTATGATATCACAAAATAATACATCTAGAAAATTAAACTTCTGGGACTAGAGAACTTAATGATAATTCACATCCACAACATGCAATATTACTCACAGTTCTGGTTTTATAACTAACAAAGAATGGACTTCATTTTCTCAAATTCATTTCAGATAATTTTAGTCTCTGTGAGTAACTGGACCGAAACCTGGTCAGAACTCACCCAGCCACAGAGCATGCTGGGTAACACTACACAAGCACTACATTGTAGTGGTAGCACTACAATACTAGGAGCTGTATGGAAGCGTGAATGTTTGTAGTATACTTTGTTGCAGTAATATCAGATTGTTCATTTAATTATTAGAATATGAATCTGTCTTTTTTCAGTTTATTAATATGCTTTTTTTTTGTTGCATATTTTATTGTGTTCTCATATCATGTCTTTTATTTAGAAATTTTCTGGACTGTTACTGGTTCCTGTTCAGTCAGGTTTGCTCTTTGTATTGTTAGCCTATATGTTTCCATTGCCCTGTGTCTTGCATCGTTCAGTGTAACCAGGCATTGATTGGTGAGTTCTTGTTTATAATTAACTGTAATGTCTAAAGATACACATGGGAACAATCAAGCTAAGTAAGTACATATTTGAACATGATAATAAACACAGGAAACAGGAACTAGAAAACCAGCAGATAATGAGGCCTAGCATGTAGGCCTACATATAGATAGTTGCAAGAGACATTATATTGTTTTGAAAGCAACTTTTTTCAATCAAATACAACACTGTATTAATTTTAATATGATATGATAATATGATAATTAATGATTAGGTAAATAATAATATTGACTTAAATCCAGTTAATACTTCTGCATAAATGAAATGTAATGTCATCCATCCGCATTAAAAAATGGATGGATGGAGGTTTATTTTAATAGTGTCTCCTTATTTAAATAGCTAAAATGTTTGTGTGTAAGTTAGTATCAATATATTGGTCCTTTTCATGTTTTAATCATGTATTTCTTCTTGCTATTAATAGTTTTATGTAAAATAACCATAAATTAATCATCTTACAGATTACATTTACAGAACGCATTTTGATAGGTAATTGACTGAACGGTTCTCAAAATACTATCGCAAAAAATCTATATGATAATATCTTGTAATTAAGTATTTATAATACTTTCATGATTAAATGTCAACCACCCATTGAATGGTTTGCCCTTCAAACGAAAGTGTCTTCATTAAGTTCAAGAGTAGTTTGCGCATAATGTCATGTGTTGAGTCACAACCCATATCAGAGCTGCTGTTTGAAGCTGTCTGTGTACACATGCTGTTAGATCAAGTGGACGTGGTAGTGGATTTTCTTGCACACTCTTTAGCTCTTCTAATAGGAAGACACTCATTGGTAACTGGCTTTTAACTGCCCTCTTTTCTCGCTCCATGGCTGTGTACATTACTTAATTAAATGTTGCCGTGTCTTAATATTCAACAAAAGGGACCTGGTTTCCTGACACCAGACTAAGTGCTGCAGTTGCCAGGGAAACAGGCGGTTTAAGCATGTCTGTCTCCCCTCCTACTCGTGTCTTTAGAGGAGTGAAAATTACTGGCTCAGAGACGGACCGTTCTGTGCATTTTAACACATGGCATTGGTGCCTTGTTTGTAGAAATGATTTCAGCTTGCATAAATATATGATGCAATTTCTCCACAATGGCATTTACAGTCTGGGTGAAAATGCTTTTGTAATGACACCTCAGAAGGTTAATTGAATGTCTGAAGTGCATGTTCTAGGGCTTTCTTTGATGCTAATGGTCACTTTATGAGCTGTTCAGTGCATTTATATGCTGTGAACTGTGAACACATTGACCAGACTGTTATGAATTTCGAATTTTATTTGGTCAAAGTGCTGAGTTGGCAGATTAAATTGTGAAAAAAAAAAAATCAGTGTAAAAGGTTTAATTTATGATCTATGTTGATATGTGTATATCAGTATTGATTAGTTTGTCAAGTTATTAACTATGTGTTTCCAGCAGCTTCCCTTATGTAAGTTTCTGGTAAAAGTGGATATATAAATATTTATGATATAAATATGTGTATGAGGATCAGGTTTGCCCTACATTATAGGAACCAAACTTTCAAGGGGGGCATATAATATAATGTTTTAAAAGTATTTAAAATGAATTACATGCATTTAAATAATTAAAATGCAGTATCAGTTAAAATATATGCAGTGTATTTCTTACTTTGCAGAAAATTCTGAAACTTTGGATGCACTTTGGCAGTTTTCATTGCAGCCAACAAAACTGCCATATTTTTTTTTTCGTCTTCTCAGCAATACGTTTTGTTAGCATAATTTGATATAAATTAGATTATTTAAAAGTTTAAAAAACAAGGTTATCTTTTTGTTATGATTTTAGAAGAAGTAAAAAAGCAAAAATCATAACCTGTGTAGGACATACTTTGAATATTGACTTTGACTTTGACACCAGTTACAAAGGTCGTAGGAAGCACTGGTTTAGGAGCAGGGGATAGAAAATATCATTAGAAAGTCAACATCAGTGGAAAGTCCCACCATGATATAAAAACAAAAGTGTGTGTGGCTGATGGATCTGCCACCAATACTGTAATTTGGTCCTGTTATTGAACAGGGAAAGTGGCCTGTGGGCCAAGTTGACAGTCGATAATAGTTGGGGAGCACATCAGAGGCATGAGGCTGCAGGGTAGTTTTTGAGCCTGCTATATGAGCTGCAGTGCAGCTGCTCCTCGCTGCGTTTGACTGCTGTGCTCTGAAACCATTTGTGTACTGTGTTCACCGCTTCGTCTTAGCAAAGTGTTTATTTGTTTGGTTATTGTGGATTTTGTGCATGTGTTAGCATTCCTGCCGTGTAGTGAGAACCGTGAGACGAGTCATATCTGACTCTACTACTGATTCTCCACCCCCAGCCTTTTATCACTCTCCGTAAATAATTTAGGAAGTGAAGGCTAAGTCAGAGATACTGTGTCCTCTGCAATCCTACTGCACAAAAGTCAAACTTTTATTACAGTCTGACTCATATGTGATTGTAATTTGTTTTAAGCACAGCCTTGCTCCATAATTTCCCGGTGAAAGCCCCAACAAGTACAAAAAACGCCCGGGACATCAGTAGATGGTCTACCGCTATGCATTGATTCAGCAACTCAGAAGAGACAAACTTTACATCTTACAATGTTTAGGAGACTGAACAAACCTGCTTTATTACCAAACTTTTTAAGGAGCCATTTGGTTTATTTTATACTAACAGAAGCATTGAGCACTGGGTACTGAAAATGATGTGAAGGAACATATCCTGTATTTATATAACTGTTAGTTCCTGTCCTTGATTCTGATTGGTCAATAGCTGTGTTTTATTCATGATTAAACACGGCTATGACCGCGATAAAACACGGCTATGACCGCTTTACCCAACAGTTCTGTGTATCACTACACAACTGTGTATCACTACACAACACCCTTAGCAACCACTCTTAGGAACTTAAACTGTATGTTCTCATTGATATTGTTCATTGAAGCTTACTGTATTATGTAGAAGAGTATTGTGAGAAATAGATCGATTGAGCGAGTTTATTAATACCTCCATTCAGATTTAGCATTTTCCTTCAGGTCAGTCCTATGTTCATAATAAAAAATCTGTTTAAATGTCTAATGTATTATCTTGTCCTTTTAACAGTTAAGGGGTTTTCCCATGACTGACATCGCTAGTCAAAGCATTTGTCAGTTGCGTCTTGTTCCGTGTTCACAACAATTCAGTCTTTTCAATGTAAAAGTCTTCGCTACTGACTGACACACTCATAAAGACAGTCTTTGCTGCCATCTAATGGCGTGAAAATGTAACTTCTGTTGCTGTTCACGGGCAGGGACTATTTTTTCTGGCGGAAGGAAGGCTTTTAGTGACAGTTTACTACACAGCCTCACGTACCTTATTGCTTACATACACTATATCGATCAAAAGTGTAGAGTTAGTAAGATTTTTAAAATGTTTTTGAAAGAAGTCTCTTATGCCCACCAATGCTGGTTTATTTAATCAAAAATACAGTAAAACAGTAATATTTCACAATATTATTATTGTTTAAAACAACTTTTTCTACTTTAATATATTTTATAAAGTAATTTATTCCTTGGTGGCAAAGCTTAATTTTCAGCAACCATTACTCCAGTGTCACATGATTCTTCAGAAATCATTCTAATATGCTGATTTGGTGCTCAAGAAATATTTCTTATTATAATTTCAAAGTTGAAAACCTGTTGTGCTGTTTACTATTTTTGTGGAAACCACAATATACAGTATATATGTTTTCAAGATTCTTTGATGGATAAAAAGTTAAAAAGAACAACATTCATTTGGAATCTGTATCTTTCGTAACATTCTCAATGTCCTTACTGTCACTTTTGATCAATTTATTAATTTATTTCCCCCAAAAAAGTCTTACCGTCCCCAAACTTTGAATGGTAATGTAAAAATAAATAAATAAATACAATGTATCAATGTAATATGATGATAAAAAGAACTAGAACAGGTTTTTTTTTATTTAGTTCAGGTTACATATTAAGGTGTTTTTGACCTCCAATTTCATCCCATCAGTCTGTGGTAATGTGCTTTAAGGTGTCAAACCAGGATTTTAAAGCCTTTTTAGAGGGAGGGCTATTATTGTGTGGACTCTGTGGTTATGTAATCTCATCTTGTACATAAATGTGTGTACCCTTCCTCTTTTAGTCAAGGTGACTACATCCCATAGCCTGGTGTATTTCCACCCTATAATATTATTTCCTATGTGAGATAAGTCATTGTTCCGACAGCTCTTAATTAGATTAAGATGGTAACAGTACTTGTCAGTATGTGTGTGGTCTGTAGGAGGAGAGCAGGCTGCTTTGTCATGATCTCCTTGGAGACATACCAATAGAAATCTCTCTCTCTCTGTGTGTGTGTGTGTGTGCACATTCCTCCTATAGTGAAGGTGTAATAGAAAAAGAAAGAGAGGGACAGAGAGAGAAGAGAAAGATCTGCTTAACTTTCTGTTGAACAATATCTGTCTAGACGGATAGATGGTTAGACAGACAGACAGACATAGTCACACATCTCATAATCTGTCTATCCATCTAACTAACTATCCATTTGTTTGTCTATCTGTCTGACTTTGTTTTTTATGTCTATCTAACTGTCTCTCTTTACCATCTAACTCACCAACTATAGTATTTGTCGGTCAGTCAGTCTGTCTTACTATCTGCTTGTCTGTCTATCTATCTATTTTTCTATCATCTGTCTGTCTGTCTATTGATTCAGTCTTTTTGTCTGACATTCTGTCTGTCTAACAGTCTATATAACTAAGTATCCAACTATCTATCTAATTATCTGTATAACTATCCGACTGGTCTGTCTGTCTATCTTTCTCTCTAACTATCTCTCTGTCTGACTGTCTAACTGTATCTGTTTGTCAATCTAACTATCTGTCTTTCTAACTCTCCAACTCTCTGTCTGTCTGTCTATTTGTCTAACTATCCAATAGCTGTCTTTCTGTCTGTCCGTCTGTCTGTCTAACTACACATTTCTCTAACTGTCTGTATGTCTATCTTATTATCTAACCATCTGTCTGTCTTTTTGTTTGTCTATGTGTTTCACATTCTACCTCTCTCTCATGTCTCTTTATTGCTCTCTTTTAGCATATTTTGCTGCATTGTCAGATGTCACAGTGAATGGCAAGTCAAAAGAGATGTTTTGTCATGCACTGGTGCACCACAGAATTTCTATCACACTTCATTATTCAAAGTTATGATAGCGCTGTAATATTAATCACCTGTTCTGTTCCCTTCATATCTGCATTATTAAGTTTAGGCCGTACTTTAAGGATACTATATGTCCATAACCATAGCTATAATGAGAATTGAAATTATAATGGCTTATAGAGATTTGTGAACTCTCTCATCATTTTGCCCTCTGACCTTAAATGTCTTTTAAGAGAGAATGTTTGATATGCTAGCATGCTAAGCACAGTTCAGAAATAGAGCAAGTTTAATGCAGGACAGCACTGAATAGCACTAGTGTTCCTCTTACCCTGATGTCCTGGTCTGTTTTGAACCCACTGATTTTACCCAGAATGCCGTAATACAGTGTAGAGGAACTGTTATGAGTTCAAGTTAAGTCTTTAATTTGCATTTCATATTCCTCCACAGATTTGATCCAGGCAACGCAGGAGTCCAATGTCAATATTCCCCAGATGGCTGACACCCTGTTTGAGAGAGCGGGGAATGCTAGCTGGATTGTGGTCTTCAAGGCTTTGATCACCACTCACCACCTGATGGTCCATGGCAATGAGGTGAGAAGCAAGCAGTTGATTACTGCAGTATTATTTACATGATACTTGTATGGTAAAGAATGTTTAAGGCAATGTCACGATGATATTTTGAATGAAACATTATTATGAAGTGTCAGTTATGGTAATGGATAGTTGTTGAAGTCAGTTCTAACTATCCCAATTAGACAAAATATGCATTCTCCCTTGCAGTTGGTTTTGTACACTACCATTCAAAACCCTATTGTTACAGTAGCTGGTTGTAGGAATGCGCACGACGAAGGAGATCAAGGAAAACAGTCTTTTAATAGTTCCACAGGCAGATTTAACAAGAGAGACAACCACACTAGACACAAACGATACCGGACAACACTGGACAGGAAACACAGGGTTAATATACAAAGGATAACAAGGTGGGTGATGGAATACAGCTGGTGGTGATAATGAGGTGATCAGTAACTATAGAAACAAACTAGTGGCGGGAAATGGCACAACACAAGTCCAAAACAAGTCCAAGACAGAGTGCACATGTAACACCTATTCAATAAGATTTCCTTTTTTTTGAAAGAAATTAATACTTTCAGCAAGGATGCATTAAAATGATCAAAAGCGACACTTTTACGATCATTCCAAAAACAAAACATAACAAACAAAAAATACTATTTAAGCAGCACAACTATTACTGAAATTTTACTTGTGCACCAAATCAGCATATTATGATATTTGATGGATCATTTTGACTCTGAAGATTGGAGTAATGGCTGCTGAAAATTCAGGTTTTCCATCACAGGAAAAATTACATTTTAAAATATATTAAAATTCAAAACAGTTATTTTATATTAGTGACACTTAAAAACACTTTGAAAGCAGTTACTTTTGTTTTTTGTGAAAATTACTGTACCAACCTGTGACATAATTCCCATTTCAGAATACTCAAAATATATGTCTCAATAATGCAGTTTAAAAAATGTTAATAATATTATCCTACATAAACAGTGTTGTTTAAACCTAACAGTTAAACAAACATTTGTGAAGCCTTTCCTTGAATTTTTACAATAATCTGAGGAGCTTATACCCACAGCTGACCACCTATTGCACTCAAAGCCCTCTTGCTTCCGCTTATCACTGTTATCACACCCATCAGGCTCACAATAGGAGCAGAGACAGTCAGGCGGGCAGATGCTCTGGCCCTCTCTCTCTCTCTTTCACTCTCTCTTTCTGAAAGCGCAGCTTACTCTTTCAGTCAAGACTTGCGCTGTGTGGTGACAGAGACAATGGTGAGTGAAAAGGCAGAATGACATAAAGAGCAAGAAGAATGAACGATAATGGAAAGAGGGTGAAGGAACTGATAGCTTGAGAGGAACTGATAGAATTTCAGAGAGGTGCAGCTACAAAGGATAATTGAATAAATATGAAGTCACAGATATGCGGGCTGCATATGAATAGGCATCACTGTGTTATAAAAAGTGGTGGGGACAGTTATGGAGGTGTGCACATGGACATGCTGGTTATGACATCATGGAATGACAAAGGCTTAGCTAGTGACTATTAATTCTTGTGCAATCTCATATAATTATATACATAACATCTCATTCACTAAACATGCATGCGCACAAATTTGTTTGTGAAATCTGCATACAAACGTTTTCACAAACAAATCATGATTCATCAAAACTTTTGTAATAAAATTTATTCTAAATATATACGAAAGACGTGTAAGGACAACTTAAACCACGCATACACAATAATCACATATGCTATAATCAAGTTTGGTGACCTTATAAACATGGAAAAAAAGAACATGCGTGTAATTTTAACACATTAACGGGTTTTGGTACCACATCCCATGCTTCTTTTTTTATCTGTTATGCCACACTTTTAAACAGCACACCTTTTGTGGCTACCACCTCCGACAGCAAAATCTCCCATTCATTATCAGTTTCTCTGGACAAGTGCTGCATTGTAGAAATTGAAAGCCCTTATATGGAGCTGGTTTGGACATGTATTATGCAAATTACCAACCTCAGGTACGCGGTTGCTCATTTAGAATACTCCGAATTCATCAACATTACACCAAGGTTAAGATGTGCGTACACATGTGTTGTGAATCGGGCGAATTTTTTTTTGTGTGAAGTTCAAATTTGTTTATAAATATGAATAATGTACGCAATTATTAGTGAATGAGACCCACTGTCTTTTAAAATAGTTGGGGGTCAATAATATATTTTAATGTTTTTGAAAGATTTGTCAACCCTAGTCTGTCTGTGTTGTCTTGTTTCACCTTAATGGACTTTCAGTTTGCATTCATCAGTTCCTGTTTTCCTTTGTTCAATTTTCCTGCTACTCCTTTATTGCCATGGTTACTAATATGATTTGCCATCACATTCAGCTGTGTTATCGTTAATCACTTTGTTTGCCAGTGTATTTAAGTTCCTGTGTTTTCAGTATTATTTGTCCGGTCTCAGTAATGTTACATTGTGTTTTTTTGCCTGCCTGCCTTCTGTTAGAGGTACCTAAAAATAATCTAATAATAATACCTAATAATAATCTGTTAGAGATTATTAAAGACTGTTTGTACTTAAATCATTTTCTTTGTGTGTGCGCCTACAACGTTCCTGTGACACTTATGCTCAACAAAGGCTGCATTTATTTGATTAAAAATACAGTAAAAACAACTTTTAAAAAATGTTTTCTATTTTAATATATTTTAAAATGTAATTTATTTCTTTAATGGCAATGCTGAATTTTCAGCAGCCATTACTCCAATCTTCAGTGTCACATGATACTTCAGAAATCATTCTAATTAATTCTAATTCGTCTTGTGAAAACACATTAATTTTTAGTAAGAGGGGTCCAAAAAATCATCCAAGGCTAAAAGTGATGGTCTCCCGATGTGCATGTTATTATGTAAATCTATTATGTAAAGTTATGCAGAGTGTTGATACTTCTACAAGCATTGCCTTTCATTCTGCTAAATGAGCATTGAGGAAAAATAATATAACAATAATATATAGTAGATGAGCTCACTTTGCAATATTCTAATTAAAGAGAACTATTCAATTATTATAAATGTGACCTTCCAGACTGTTTTGTCTGAGGAGACAGATGCACTGCTTCATAATCTTCCCCCTAATGTTTAATTCATTATGGTGGATATCAGTGCAAGGAGAGACAGAGGTGCAGCTGGATAGTCAGACAGGAAAGTCACACTCTGGAAGAAACAATTAAACAGGGTGTGTGTTTTATAACATCAGGTTATGTGCTTCTACAGGTCACATACACATGGGAAGTATTTACCTTGACACATGAGTATTTGAACTGGTTAGTAGTCTGACCTAATTGATTAAAAGTGTTAGGTACATTATATATGTACATTCATCTCCCCACAAGCCTCTGTATTGATCAGCTGACACATCAGTTAAACTCTGACTGGCAGAACTGAAAAAGCACAACACACAGAGATGATGTAATGCTGGAATAGGTTTGATTTGTGTTGTAGTTGAAATTTAATATTTTATCTCTCCGGAAATCACTTTAAAAAGGTCATCCATTAATAGAAAAAATAATATATACCTTCGTAGTTTTATACCAGAATTCATGAACTAAACATGCAATAAATCGTTTTTTTTTTTTCTTCTTGTTTTCTAGTAAAATTATCTAATCAAGACTTTAGATATGACACCAGATAATAAGGCTTGTCTGTAGAGAATATGTCTTAAACTAAGCATTTGTTTCTTACCTTTTTGGAAAATAGTTTTGTTTTTTTCTTGTTTTAAGCATAAATCTAACTACATATTTTGAGATATATTTTCAATAAAGAAGACATAAAAATGCCACAAAACTAATTCAAGATATGTTCTCTGAAATTAAAATACAAACAAGTAATAATCATATTTTTACTGATTGTTGCAAGACAAAAAAATTATTTCCAGTTAAATATTCATACCGTGTGTGGAACCATACAGCATGTTTTTTCTAATTATTTTGATTAGTGAATATTTTCAATTTCATTTTCTATTCGCTGCTCATTTCTGTTTTTCCTAGTCTTGTTTGCCTGCTGTTTTTCATTAAATGTGTCAAGCTGCATAAATGTGTTTGTAAATGAAGGCTGTATTCACTGTTCATATGCGGTGAGTGTGCTGGTCTTTCTTGATAAAGCCTCTGCCTTTATTTCCATATTTGCATTCACTCCTACTCAAAGCTTTAATGTGAGTTCTGAGTGATTAATCATGAGATGGTGATATCGGTTTGGTAGCAATGAATTCTGTTTCTTCACCAAACCACAGTTTTCATATGCAGTTCTGCATTTCTTATGCATCTCTCTGTATCTCTGTCAATTGCTGATTAGACCTTTTTTATTAATTGAGAGTAGTATTGTAGTCTTTTGTGTTCCGAAAAACAGTCTTACATCTGAATTATAATTCCATGTGTGCTGAAAATATAACTGCATTTTTGTCTTTTTTTTCCAGAGGTTCATCCAGTACCTGGCCTCCAGGAACACCCTGTTCAATCTTAGTAATTTTTTGGACAAAACTGGCTCTCATGGTAAGTAATATTTCATGCAGTGACAGCAGCTGCCAGTCAAAATCTTCTTGTGTGACATTAAATCACTATAAAAGAGTTATGTGAGCTATAATTAATTGCACTACTCTTAATTCTTATTTGATAAACTTTGATGTCATGCCCACTGCGTACATTTGAATTTGTCTGTGAAATATAAATCATCAGTCAGTTGTATTTATAAAAGCTTGTACTTTCAGGTTACGACATGTCAACGTTTATCAGACGCTACAGCAGGTATCTGAACGAGAAGGCGTTTGCCTACAGACAGATGGCTTTCGACTTTGGCCGAGTGAAGAAAGGGTAAATGATTCTTCTGCTATATGGCTGTACCCTGAGTTAACATTGGAACGCTACTGCGCAGTAACAGATTTGAGTGGGATGCTGGGAAATCAAGGACAACCTTGAATCCTTGTGATGCTTCTGTTGAACGTTATTTTCACCAGGTTCCTTGCTCCCTTGGAACTATTGTGTGTGTGTGTGTGTGTGTGTGTGTGAGTGTGACTTTGATAAGTAAAATGGGCCATTACTCAGAGGCTGCCTACTGTATGTTGGTGACCAAGGTCTCATTGCTGACACAATGAAGGAGCTACAGCACATAAATTGGCTGACATCCCAAACACAATGACAGCTCATGGCTAACAACTCAAACACACACATCTGATGATTGGAGACTAAAAATTCTATATTTAATTCATTCTCTAAGTAATTGGTATTCATGCTCCCTGAAAAAGGAAATCTCCAAATCTCCATTTAACCATATTTGGCTTCGCTATTTTACTTATTATAAATGGTTAGATGTCACAGCCTATTCATTA
Organism: Hypophthalmichthys molitrix; assembly: GCA_037950675.1. Classification (NCBI taxonomy): domain Eukaryota; kingdom Metazoa; phylum Chordata; class Actinopteri; order Cypriniformes; family Xenocyprididae; genus Hypophthalmichthys; species Hypophthalmichthys molitrix. The sequence goes on from CM075507.1 coordinate 20,841,111, forward strand.
CTTTTTCATCAAAATTTTAGTTTAAAATGTATACGAATGTATGAATGAAAATTTATATTTTAGGTGCTGCACTATTTCTGTAGTATTTCATGTCAACTATCCATGTTTTACACACACTATATTGCCAAACGTTTCAGGACACCTGCTTTTACATGCACATAAACTTTAATGACATCCCATTCCTAATCCGTAGGGTTTAATATGGAATTGGCCCACCCTTTGCAGCTATAACAGCTTCAACTCTTCTGGGAAGGCTTTCCACAAGGTTTAGGAGTGTGTTTATGGGAATTTTTGACCATTCTTCTAGAAGCGCATTTGTGAGGTCAGGCACTGATGTCGGACGAGGAGGCCTGTCTTGCAGTCTCCGCTCTAATTCAACCCAAAAGTGTTCTATCGGGTTGAGGTCAGGACTCTGTGCAGACCAGTCAAGTTTCTCCACACCAAACTCGCTCATCCATGACCTTGCTTTGTGCACTGGTGCGCAGTCATGTTGGAACAGGAAGGGGCATCCCCAAATTGTTCCCACAAAGTTGGGAGCATGAAATTGTCTAAAATGTCTTGGTATGCTGAATCATTAAGAGTTCCTTTCACTGGAACTAAGGGGCCAAGCCGAACCCCTGAAAAACAACCCCACACCATAATCCCCCCTCCACCAAACTTAAAACTTGGCACAATGCAGTCAGGCAAGTAACTTTCTTCTGGCAACCACCAAACCCAGACTCGTCCATCGGATTGCCAGACAGAGAAGCGTGATTCGTCACTCCAGAGAACACGTCTCGACTGCTCTAGAGTCCAGTGGCGGCGTGCTTTACACCACTGCATCCGAAAGTTGGCGACTTCTGCGCACTGTGTGTCTCAGCATGCGTTGACCCCGCTCTGTAATTTTAAAGTTGCTGTTGTTCCCAATTGCTTCAACTTTGTTATGATAGCACTAACAGTTGACCGTGGAATATTTAGTAGTGAGGAAATTTCACGAATGGACTTATTGCACAGGTGGCAACCTATCACGGTACCATGCTTGAATTCACTGAGCTCCTGAGAGTGAGATTCTTTCACAAATGTTTGTAGAAGCAGTCTGCATGCCTAGGTGCTTGATTTTATACACCTGTGGCCATGGAAGTGATTGGAACACCTGAATTTAATGATTTGAAGGGGTGTACCAATACTTTTGGCAATGAGCTAATTTGAGCTAATATCTTCTTTGTAACATTCATGGAAGCTAGCCAACATTTCCGGGCATTCTCACTCAAAAAACAATAAAAGAACAGGATGCTTGGGAAAATGTATCCTAGTGACATTGTACAAAACATCTAGCACTATGTCCCACAAATGTTGTACATCTGGACAGCCCCAAAGCATGTACATCAATGTTCCTATGTTCCATGGCCTACAGAAATTACAGTAAGGGTGGGTCTGATCTTAACATTTATCCCAAGAATTGTTGTTATACCTGATTTTGGTTTATGTTTACTTATAAATGACATTAAATTGTCATTTATAACTTATAAATGTACTTATAAATGACATATGACTTTTTTTTTTAACCATGAATGCCATGTGAATGTGTGTGTGTTTCTCAGTGCTGATGGTGTGATGAGAACAATGTCTACAGACAAGCTATTGAAAGGCATGCCCACACTACAGAGTCAGATCGATGCTCTGCTGGAGTTTGACGTGAGTCTGCTTTCTGTCATCATCATAGGTTGATGCTGTTACACTGGGTTCAAACTTGACTAGCATCACATCAAGTTAGGACAAACTTTTGCTAGATACAAATCCGTGACAGTCATTTTAATGATGTTTTCACCATTTGAAAAATAAAACAGTCTGTATTTTATGTTTACTAAATCTTTTTTGTTGTAAGTAGCTGGTCAATTTCGACAGCTGGTGAATAAATATATTCACAGCTTGTAGAAACATTAATTTCTTAGACTTACCTTTAATGCTTATTCTCTTGCTTTGTTGTTTCAGGTTCATCCAAAAGATCTTGTAAACGGGGTGATCAATGCTGCCTTTCTGTTGCTCTTCAAGGACCTGATCAAGTTGTATGCCTGCTATAATGATGGCATCATTAATCTTTTAGGCAAGTCTTTGTTTTTCAGATGGCAAAGATAGCAGTTTGACATCTGCAAGATTTGACACAACTATATGACTTACTATGATTACCTTGTTCAATTTTTTTAGAGAAATTTTTCCAGATGAAGAAAGGACAATGCAAAGACGCATTAGAAATCTATAAAAGATTCTTGACACGGATGACCAGAGTCTCAGAGTTCCTCAAAATTGCTGAGGTAAACCATGTATTTTTTGTAATTCTAAAATGTTCAATGAAACTTGCATTAGAGGTTCATAGATTGTCATATAATCTCTCCTTTTTGCCCAACAGCAAGTGGGAATTGACAAAAACGATATTCCTGAACTTACGCAAGTAAGGCTCTATTTAAATTGCATTTTCTGCCTTTTCGTTATTCCTCATGATGCCAACACTCTCCACGTCAGTACTAACAATGCATGTCAGTGTTGTGGTGTTGTTTTAACATGTGTTGCATGTGTCGTAGCCTTTGAATCCGAGAAATCCCAGCAGTTTTAGACAACTGAAAGGTTGTTATCCTTTCCTGGCTATTCGGCCAGTCATAGACATCCATGCGCTACATATTAGTGGTCATTCTTCTCTCATGATGGGGCATTTGTCAGAAGGGTGCGTGTTCCATGGATCCATCCTGTCCTGTGCCCCCTCCGGCTGATTGACAGATTCTGTACCTGTCTTCTTATTTCAGCGGTGCAGATTGATCACACAGGCTGAGAGTGTGAGTAGTGTGTGGAACTTTCCACTTTGGGAAATCCTGCAGTTAAGGGAGAAAGCAAAAGCCAATCCTCATTAGTGCTCATTAAATAAACTGCACACAAAATCTCATTTCAGAGTGAACTTGGATATGACTGAAGGATCATGAGCAGAGTAGCAACAATGCTTGCTGTCTGAGACAAGAACTTAAGCTGCAGCCACATTTGCATCCCAGTAAAGCTGAAGAATCACCAAGAATAGAGTTTCCACAATCATTAAGACCCATTTAATATGTTGAACAAATCTATTTGCATAAAAACTATTTAAAGACGTCTGACAATTTTGGGAATTTCAGTAAATTTCTCTCTAATGGAGTATTTAACTGAGTTAACATATTTGATGAGCAAAATATGAAAATAACTGGCACTTTCCATGAATATGGAGAACGTTGGTGTCCCCTGACTTTTTAAAAAGCATTAAAAGCACAAATAGCTTGTTTTTCTGTTGGAAAAGCTATTATGATTTTGGTGATTTTGGCCTTTTGTGCACAAACTTGTTAACATGTGATTTTCCAAAAAATTTAACATTCTTTAAAATTGACACCTAAGATGTAATACAACATGACATTTTTTATTCTTTTTATATATATATATATATATATATTTTCAATGTACTATATATATATATATATATATATATAATTAAAATCTAAAATTATTAGAAAATAAAACTGCCCATAAAATAGTTTGTTTGACCTAAAATATTACCCACCTCCTGTCACCTTGCCATTTATTGAAAAACATTAAAAAAAAAATGACAATTTTTTTAATAGTTTTAGTCTCTTGTTTTGTGCTCTATTCATGTAAAATGCCAATTCCTTTAGAAGCTTGAGTATCAACACAGCAAAAAAATAAATAAATAAATAAAATAAATAATATCAAGCATTCAAACTCTAGTAAACAGAAGGTTCTAATGGTTTTGCGGTTGTGGAAGCTCTGTTATGAGATTAGGAGAGTTTTTCATGCTGGCAGAAACTCGGAGGCTTGGTCTGAAAGCATGCTGTGCGTGATGTCAGGGAAGGATGGTTGCCTTTAGATACTCTGGATCAGCAGCAGAGTTTAGGACGTGCTGGAGGGAGATGTGCATGACTGCCTGGGTTCTGGATTTGGCAGTGGTTGCAATTAGGTTTTGGCCTAGGATGCACAGCTGTGTAGCTTGAAAAATGTGATTAATTTTAATAGGGTGTATTAATGTTCTCACACAATTTATTTCTAGATATTCCCTTAAACCCTATTTAAAGGACTCGAGTATATTGAAATACTTTGATAGCTGCATTTTTTGTCACAACAAAAAAGCTCTCATGTCTTAAAGGAGCTAAAGAGAGACAACACACACATTTGTATTTAACACACTGTTTAAGGATCACTGTTATCTGCTTGGTATAGAGCGCAGGGTAATTAATGGATTAATTGTATGCAAATTATTCTCCATTATTCCTTTGTAAATGTTTATGACAGTGTGTGTAACTGTGTTTGTGTGTGTATGACAGAGAGAATGGGAAGAGGTGAGAGATGTTGAGAGTATGCCTGAGGTTAGTGTATTGGTGTATTGCGCTAATAAGAACCCCCAATTCTCAGAGGCACTTCTCAAGCCACTAATCTGTCTGCTAGGACCCCAGTGTAATTGCCTGAGAGTGCTGCCATGAAGGATTCATTTAGCTGCAACTGCTAGAATTATTGTATGAATTATCATACACTATTTTAATGAACAGCAATAGGTTGTGTATATTAATTATACTTAGGTATACTCTATTCTGATTGGTCATCTAGCTGTATATCACACCACTCATTCAGGTGACTGAAAACTGGTGTTGTGTCGAAATCAGTGACCTACAGATATCTTATCATGTGCGTGGCCGGAGAGTCTACTGAAGTGCTTTATCGAGTAAAACACAGGTAAAACACAGGTTAATTTACTTCAAGAAATATGTTTAGATAAGCTGTCCGAGTGCTATTGGTTCATTATGATTAGCCATTCACCTATTTTAATGTGAATGTTGGGAAATTTCATAAAAAAAATTAGTAGATGGAAACCAAGTGTGCCACACAAGTCCTGAAAAGTGAAGCCAAAGCATTTTGACCGCCCCCTGGTGGCTGGCTGCAGTATAGGTCTTAAACCCCGCCTTCTCCATGTAATGGAATGGGATGCAAGAAATTAAAAGATCCAATTACACTTCAAAATCATTTTTTCCAAAGACGGTTTTTATCATTTTAGGTAGTTCTCATCACGCATATGTATTTTCAAGTGCTCGTTTTCCCAATAAGTTTGGTTTCAGTTAGTTATTTCATGCTATAAAAATGGGTCATGTTTGATGCTATAAAAATTATTGTAATGTCATGATTGACAGCTGTGCTTGCTTTTTTTTTTTTTTTTTTTTTATCCGATAAGAAGACATGCCATAAACTACAATGGAAACACATTTTATGAATAAATCTCTCCATGCGCTACAAAAAACACAATTTTGCGTCAACAGTGGATACAATTACTGTGAATTACTCAGTGTTGGTTTGATCAAGTCTGTCATCAAAATTATTTGGTATAATGACCTACCAGAACTGTTTGGGAATGCAATCACATGATTGCATTCCCAAACACCAGGCATCCTCCACTGAATGCAAAATAACATGACGGCGTTTATTGCATTTTGTCTGCACTCTCTGAGTTGCAAGTCATTTATGATGTATGAAAAAAGAGCCTTGGAGAAGCCGCTGATTGCATCAGTCATCATTTTAATACAGATATTCTGTGCTAAGTTCCCAGGAAGTCTCCTGACCACTTGGCATGGAAACGCTTTATTCGCAATGCTTTATACAATCCAATTTTGAGTCCAATTTTGCGCACGTTTAAATGTGCAACTTAGCCATTGTAATATTTTACCATTCTGATTGTTGTTTATGCATCAAATACAGTTATACATTTGTGTTAATTGTTAATTTACATTATTATTATAATTTTGTACAGATATTACAAAATTATGCATAATGTGAACAGCTACAGACAAACAGCAGGGTCACCAGATCCGACAAGGCACCCTACTCAATCTGTACATGATAGGTAGTTGAATTTATGATACTAATGATATTTTTCCAGACTTGATCAAACAATATTTAATGTTCAAGATTTGAGAATTGTAAAGGGTTTGTGGCATTAGATGTCATGTATGTATGTATGTTAGATGTGTGTATTTTGACAAGACCTAGACAATCAATAGATGCTCTGTGGTATTATGGCCCATCATATCATATTACCCTAGACCCAAGGCTTTTTATTTAGCTTTTATTCATGAATTAACCACAAAAATGGACCAGATTTTATATTTAGCTGTAACTGCATGATATTTTTACCCATGAGATACACCCACCTGCGATTATGTGGCATGTCTAACCAATAATGTGCTCTGAATATCTATGTTGTGCCTGAATGCATGAGTGAGCATGCTGCAGTGCATTGTGGGCCCCACTGGGACCATGAACTAAAGCATTGTGCTCTATATCCAAACCTGCATGCATGCAGGGAGAATTTTTTACTTGCTTTAAGTCTATTAACTCTATTAACTCTGTTATAGTAATTTTCTAGTATAATCTGTCCTCTGCCTGCCTTTATTCATTGTTAGCATCTTGACTTTGTCTTTTTGTGTTTTGTAGTCTGAAACTTTGTGTCCTTAGTGGTAGGTCACTTTAATAATGCGTTGTTTTGTGGCTTTGTAGGCCCCTGAGAGTCTTCTGGAATCTCTGGAGACACATCTCAACACGCTCGAGGGGAAGAAAGTGTAAGTCCTTAAAGTCTTCTGAATAATATGAAGCAATAAAATAAATAAAGTCTTTTTTCTTTATCTTGGATGGATGAAGCTTTTCTACAGCTGATAATATCTATACTTTTATTACAAAGAGTAATACTGTCCCTCCTTTCCTTGTGTTAACAGTGATGAGTAAGTATTTCTACAGAATGTTTGTCAGAATTCACTTGTACGTAAACATAATTATATTTTTGTACTGTAATGGTGATGTTGTCGTCATTGTGGTGTTCACAGTTCTATAGACTGATGGTTGAACTTTCAGTTTTAAGTTTCAGCATTTTAAAATGCTGAAGTTCCCTCTCTCTATAGAATGAATTATTTTTAATTGTAGTATTTTTTTTTTTCTTTTTTTTTTTTTTATTAAGTTCACTCTGTACAAGCTGAACCAGACTGAACTTAACATACTAACAGTGCCAGCCTAGAATTGATTGCTCAATATGAATTGATCGATTTTGAATGTGAATTTCTTCATTTCAGTGTCATGTGACTTGTATCATTACTGAATGTACTGAATTACTGAATGATCAATACTGGGAATTCCCCAATGCATGCCAGCTGTTGTTATATTATATAAATTTAAAAGAAACATTATCATTTTTGGGATTGTATAACTTGGATTTATTTTGTTTTCTACAAAAAATAATAATAATAATAATTGAATTAAGAAGCAGTAGAGGACAGTAATACTGTCTATTTTATTTTCATTAATGTATAAGTGCTTGCTGTTTGAAAGTGAGTCCTCATATCATGAATTATAATTCCATTTAACTTTTTGAGTATAATATTTTGTGAAAAATTATTTCAAAAGCCATTCTCACATTTTTTACATTTCCTACCACTAGGTCACCAACTAAGGTGAGTAATGTGAAACTTTTACCATTGAATTATGCAGTATTACACTAATGTTCAAAAGTTTAGGGTCAGTATGTTTTTTTTAATGTTTATTAAAAAGTAGTCTCTTATTCTAACCAAGGCTGCATTTAACTGATTAAATACAGTAAAAACAGTAATATTGTGAAATATTATTGCAATTTAAATTAATCAAAACAACCTGTTTTCTAGTTTAATTTGATTTATTCCTGTGATTGAAAAGAAAGTTCAAAAGAACAGTTTTTTTTTAATGTTTTTTTTTTTTATGGGTAACAATGTAAAAGTCTTTACAGTCACTTTTGATCAATTAAATGCATCCCTGCTGAGTAAAAAATGATTAATTTCTTTAAAAAAAAACTTACTGACCCCAAACTTTTGAACAGTACATAATTCTGTATAATATACAGTATTATAAGACATAATTCATATTACTGTGTATTAAAATTGGTAAATCCAATTTGTCACATATAGAAAGGATCTCCAACAAATAATGGAACACCTGCTGGTACTCCTGCCAAAACCGCAGAGCCCACTGCTGCAGCAGCCGCGGTAACTGAGACCGTTGCAGCAGAGCCTGCAAAAGCAGCACCAGCTACAACCACCATCAAGTAAGTTATTTTATTATAATACAACAAACACAACCATCTGTGACATTTCCTTACTGTATGTGCATCACTCTCTCTTGTCTTTTTCTCTCTACAGTAGCGGCTTTAATGATCTTGTGGATTTTGATCTTTTGGCTCCAACTGCAGGGGCATCAGCGGCTCCCACAGCATCATGGGGAGGTGAGTTGATGTCATTTCATTTTGCTGCTATAAGCCATGGTCATCAGCAATCACCGCTGTTGTTGTTTTTTTATTACATTTTTTGATATTGTTTTATCAGGGTGGGTCAACTGATCACATTTCTGGTTAAAGTTGTGCAAAAAAGCTCCAGCATTTATGTTACAGAGACTAAAAAACTGGAGGTTTAGGTTGTTATTGGTGTGTTCATCATTCCTATCACCACTATATACTATTTAGTCTATTAAACTGCACTGCATGAACCATTTTCTACCCAAATTAGGCCAATTAGGGGTATATTTATCGAGTGGGCATTCTAATGAGTTATAATGACAGACTAATGGGAAATGTCTTTCCCTCTCTGCTTTTCTGCCCAAGCTTGTCAAGTCCCAGTTGTAAGCTGCAGTTTCTTTAGAAAGAAAAATTCTCTAAGTGGATCAGATGATCCAGGGAGAGATCAAACATCTGTTTTCATCTAACACAATCTTCCTCTTTTTTTTCCCCTCATTTCTTTCCCTTTTATTCCTGGCTGTTTTTTGGCTTTTGTGTCAGATCTGCTTGGTGAGGGTGAGTAGAGATGATTTTTAGGTTGCATATACATGTGTTCTATCCAGGAACTGAGCCTTTAAAATGTATCATGCACCCCCCAAAATATTAACATTTTATTAAATTTTATTGATGTATTTATTTAATTTTATTGATGTTTTTTATTTAATTTTATTGATGTTTTTATTTTATTTTATTTTATTGTCCTATAATAATTTTGCAAACTTATAATAACCTAATAATTTTTTACTTTTTTAATTTTTTGAAAATCATTGCAAAATTTGAATGGGCATGACACCCTTGCATCTTGTCTACAAGGAACTTTCTGAACAAACTTTTTACTGTCCGAATCTGCATTCTTCTTTTTTAATCCAGCTGTAGCTTTATGAAGTAATTTTGCTAAAATCTCTCCACAAAAAACTCCTCTGAGCTTTCTTTCATCCTGTCTACATCCATTTCTTGCCTCTCTCTTCTCCTCTGTCTTTCTGAATGCTGTGGTTTGGTTGTGGCTTTGCTGTGGCGGGGTTCCAGACTCTCTGGCTGCTCCTGCCACTGCTGCCGCTAGCTCTGAAGCGCCCCTCTCTGAGGCTGACTCTGCCTCCGCAGTTCCCTCTGCCACAGCCTCTGCTACTGAACCAGCAGCTGCTGCCTCGCTGCCAGTGCCTGCCCCCGCTGCCACCGTCTCAGACATGGATCTGTTTGGAGGTCAGTCAGGTCATCACCATGTTAAACTATTAGGGAAGAATGGGAGTCTTCCACTTTTTGGTAAATGTTTGGTTTGGGTACATTGGGTACATGGATTGTATTGAAGTTACTCATTTGACACATGACGGCTTTTCATGAAGGTACAGTAACTTGTCAGTTACTTAATATTTAAGTAAATGCATTTTGCTTAATTGGCAAATTTAATTTGCCATATTTTTCATGGCTTTTCCAATATGTGGCCTGAAGTCACTATTGTGTAGGAAGAAGATAATTAGTTCACTGAACCATATTTATTCATTTAGCAGACGTTTTTATCCAAATGAGAGCAATACCAGTAGAAAAGATTAATTTAAGGGAGAAAAGAACAGAAGTATTATTAGACTTACCAGCTGAGTTGGTCCATTTGTTTTTATGAAGCATACTATAGCTAAGGATTAGCTCACTTGAGATTGCTTACAGCAGAGATTTCGGTACAGCCCTGATTATACAAGGGCAACTGCAAATAAGAGACATCAGATCACCTTGAACTGTCAAATTTCATACCATGCAAATGTTTAAGCCCAGGCCAGCTCAAGTCTAGCTCCACTTTGCCAGCAGAAATGTGATATTAATGTTTTTAAATTTGGAGAAAACCAACCAGTTACACATTGAGTATAAGTTTAAATTGGTTTATTTTTTATTTTATTTAATAAATTTATTTTTTTAATAATTAGGGTTGCCAACTTTTGAATATAAAAAAAATAATTAAGTACTAAAATGCATTTCAGATGCAATCACTTTGATTGCACTTGCTTTAAAAAGTAAAAAGCAATAATAGTAAAAAGAAATACTAGTAATGTTAATTTTTGTTTTATTTTTATATTTTCCATTTTCATTAAAATTTTTATTAAATTGTATTATCATTTTTATTATTTTGATTAATTTTTATCCATTTTAGTACATCAAATTGAACTAAATGAAACTGAGAAATGTTGCTTTGGCAACTAGAGAAAATTAAGTAAGTTTTTCACATATATATTTTTTGTTTTACATTTATTTTATTTCAAGTAATGAAAATGTTTTATATATATATATATATATATATATATAGTTTTAGTTTCAGTTAACTATAATAATGCTGCTGTTAAAGGTAGGGTAGGGTTATTTTTTTGGTCTAAATATTAAAAAATTTACATATTTCTTCTGTGGAAGTCTCAGGACAAAAAAATGTTCGTCCAATCATTGCATTTGGTCCAAATGGCATGATACAAAGTCCTACCTGCTCGTCAACTTACGTGTTTCCATACCTCCGCGCACCCTGCTTGAGCAGACATCACATGTCAACAGCGCGTTCCATAAGACTATGCAGAGTTGTAGACAGACAGTCACAGAGCTTCGCAAACAAATAGTAGCCACCTTTTACAGTTCCTCATGAACCAAAACAACGAGGTTATGCTGTGTTCATGCCATGTTGTAACTGTAATTACGAGATGGCAAACCGTGACATTCTACCTGGAGCTGTTCTGTGCCAACACTATTAATGCCGAATTGAATCTGCAGCAGTCAGGTGGTACAAGCAAGAGCTCTATAAGTTATTTACGTTCATTAATATGGAAATGTTATATGCTTTGAGACTTGAGGTAATTTAACGCCGTCTCTCATGACACTTTGCAGACGGTGCTGTGTGAGTTGCGTTCATGTGTTTTGAATGAGTCGTGGCTTTGGAGAGTGCCCTGAAGAGAGGGTGGGATCTTATGCTTTCAAAGCTAGCTTGCTATTGCTAGCTTCTCCGAAATTGCCTACCCTACCTTTAATTTCTATTAAAGTTTCATACAACATTACAGACACAGATTACTTGAAGAAATCTTTTTTTCCCTCCATTCTGATCTGGATTTTTAACCTTTTGTTCATACAAAAGTCGTTAAAACATTATTTAAGTGTCCTTGTTATACATGTTACATGTAATTACAATAGGAATAACTACAATTATGCATAATTACATGCAATTAACCCTAAACCAAACCCTATTCCTAACCCTAACATGTTGTACATGTTCTTAATTAATGTAAGTCAGTACTTAAAAGTATAATGTAACAAGGACACATTAAAATAAAGTGTAACCCAAAATCATGTGCAGAATTAATGCAGTTCCTTCAAATTCAGGATAATTCTATATTATATGGATGTTGGCAACCCTATCAGTATCTTACACCTTGTTTCGTACAAAGCTGTGCAGACTGTTGATTTGATATTCCTCATGATTCCTTTGATATTCCTAATGAAATCAACAGAAAAAAAAAAAAAAAAAGCTTTTTCCCCACCCAGTTAAATTCATTCTTACCTGTCGTGATGGGGTTTGAAAGATCAAATGCTCATCACTGCCTTGGCTTTAGTTAACAGAAGCAATGCTGTCAAACCAAACACTTTTTACTCACTTGTTGGTCCTGACGGCATTGACAGGATGTTACACGCAGGCTGACTCATTTCCCTCAGTGTGTGTGTGGACACACTGAATTAAACTGTATACAGCCCAGACTGGTCTACTGTATTTTACTGCCATTTGGGTCGTATAGAGTGTTTCTGTTCACTTCAAGTCTCTCTCTGTCTATTGCCCCTTCATCCCCGTTTCTTTTTCTCTGTTGGGTTTTGTTGGTCTGGTTTGGCCCAGACGCATTTGCGCCCTCCCCAGGTGATGGTCCGAGCGAGGGTGTGGCCCCAGCAGCTGCTACCGATGCATGTGCCGGATCTGGTGGGTGCTCATCCTTACACAAGATCCTTTAGCACCCTGCTCTTTATTTGTGTGTGTGTGTATGGATTGATATAAATGGTTTGTGTGTAATATGGGTGTGTGCTTGAATGGAAACATTAAGTTCAACAACCGCTATGGTCAGCAGTCTGTGTGTGTGAGAGTGCATGCAATGCGATTTTTGTTTGCATTGTTTCAGTTATTAACCCTGCTTATGTCCACACGATACAGCAAAATCACTTTGTCCATGACCTGCCTCAGCATATACATCATTTCTCTGCAGGCACAATTGATAATTTCTCTCCTTACATTGCAAAAAATCATTTTTAATCATTAGTTTGGTCTTGTTTTACAGTAAAAATATGTACACATCCTTAAAACATTAAAAACAAAAGTGTAGGTTATAGTTTTTTTTATGGTTTTAAGAATAAACCTCAATAAATTGCATTAGATTTAAAAAATATATTTTTAAAGATTATTATATATAATTCAAGATATATTCTCTGAGGACAAGAATTAATAATATGTGAAAAAAATAACATTAATTTTGTTTTAAGGATGTTTAGATGTTTTGAAAACAAAACAAAATTCTTAAGAAAATGATTTTTGCAATTACTTTCTGCTGTAAACTCTACAAATAATTCAACTTATTTTTATTTCCTTTCCAGCTTATATTTTCAGTATCAGTGATTCATTCTAACAACCTAAACATTTATTTTCATGAAGTTTGAAGAGCAAAAGCTTAGTGGTTGTATTTACATAATGCAGCTACGGTATCATAGAACATGAACAGATTTACTCTAAATTGACCTTACTTTATATTTGATTTCATTGTAACTTATGGTTACACTTTATTTCGATAGTCCACTTTAAGCATTCTACTACTTTGGTGCTACATGTCAACTAATTCTCATTAGAGAAGTTCCAAACCCGTAAGACCTTTGTTCATCTTCGGAACACAAATGAAGATATTTTTGATGAAATCCGTGAGCTTTCTGGCCTTTAATAGACTGCAACATTATTACCACTTTCAAGGCCCAGAAAGTTAGTAAAGACATTGTTAAAATAGTTTATGTGACTACAGTGGTTCAACCTTAATGTAATGAAGTGATGAGAATACTTTTTGTGCTCAAAAAATAACAATTTCTTCTCTTCCATGTCAGTCTCCTACGCTGTTATGCATTTACAACGTGAATTCATTTTTTCATTTTTGGGTGAACTAACCTCAAAAACCTGCAACCTTTGACATCCAGACTATACTTCCGTGTTTTTGACCACCTCAAATATGGCATGTATTATGACTAATAATATATTTATAGACGTATAATTATACGAAACAGATTAAAACATATCATTATTTATTGTGTTTTTAACTACTTTTTAATTAGTTTGCAGTACTAAGGTTAATGGTGTCTTAAAGTGTGCTTTTTAAAATCCATCTCATATCTCTCTCTCCGTGACTTCAGTGCTGCTAAAGTTATGAGCTTTCAGTGTGTTTCTTTTTCATTTGCAGTGTTTGTTATGTAACAAACCTTCCCCATTCCATTTTCACCCCCCACCCCTCCCTAATAAAGACCCCTGGGCCACATCTGAGGGGAGCTCAAGCATTGCCCCAGAGCTGGACCTCTTTGCCATGAAGCCAGTAGAGAGTGTCGCTGCCGCAGCGTCCCCTACCAACGCCGAGCCGAGCATCTCGCCAACAGCGGCCCCTGCTGTCCCCTCTCCTCCCACTGCTACTGCCACCACCACCGCATCTGCTACAACCGAACCTGTGGCTCCGCCAACACTAGACCTCTTTAGTGGTAATATTTCTGCTGTAATTCTGCCTCTGTCTTGCTTTACTCTGCATTATGACAATATTAACTTGCTAAGCTAGTTCCCCAACATTATTAAGATTCTCTTTGTTTTATTTCTCTCATTTAGATTTCTATTTTATTTTTTGGTCATTCTGGTTTGTGAATCATGACCTTAACCACCTTTTCAGTTCTGAGAAATAAACAATAATTGTAAATATAAATATATGCTTTTGTTAAAAAAAAAAAACAAGGATGCATTTAAGTGATCAAAATGTCACAGTAAAGACATTTATTAATCAAAGAATATAAAAAATCTATCATGGATTCTATACAAATATTATGCAGCAAAACTTTTTTCAACATTGATAATAATAAAAAAAATGTTTATAGAGCATATAAAACCAGCATATAAAAATTATTTCTGAAGGGTCATGTGAGACTGAAGACTGGTGTAATGATTATTACTGTTAATATTACTGTTTTTACCGTATTTTTGATCAAATAAATGCAGCCCTGGTGAGCATAAGAGACTTCTTTCAAAAACATTAAAAAATCTTACTGAACCCAAAACTTTGATAGTAGTATTTGTAATCTATCTATCTATCTATCTGTCTATCTGTCTATATATATATATATATATATATATATATATATATATATATATATATATATATATTTTGTAAATCAAGAGGGGTGGTCAATGTCAATGATTCACATTTGGCCACTAAAATGGCACTGCAGTCTGTCAAAATCCAGGATTTGCAGTGACCACATTTGTCCTGCAATCATTTTCTGGCTTTTTGACCATAATCTGAATGCTGCGGTTTGCATTGAGATTTGCAGACTTGATTAAACAGTCTTCTGTGCTACTTGTTCAGAGTGATTATGGAAAAAAAGCAAGCAAAGCAAAATGTTTTCTCATCTAAAATGGTGTTTTCTCTCTCTCTCTCTCTCTCTCTCTCTCACTTGAAGCTGTCATGTTATGCACTGACTATAAGCATAATGCAAATGTGTGTCCTTGTTTATAGATATGTTTGATTCTATGCCTGAGCAAAGCTCCTCCACAGAGCCCAAAGCAACCACTCCTAGCGTAGACCTATTTGGAGCAGGTACAGGAGTTGATTCCCGTACTTCTCTTGAACATCTCGTCTCGTCTCTTCTAGTCTCACCTTTCTTCTTTCTCATCTGTTTTTTGGCCCACTCCGTCTTGGTTTGTCCTCATAGTGGAACGTGGACTTGTGCATGTTTGCACCCTCAAAAGCACGACTCTGTGTCTTTTACGTGTTTCTGCTCCTTATTGATTTCTCTTCTCTTATATTTCATCCTCCACTTCCTTTTCCTGCTTTTGGCTTGGTCTGGAAGATCTTCCTGCTGTCTCACGCGGGCCCTCACCTTTGCCTGAGGCCAGTGTGACTGGTGATCTCTTGTCTGGTGAGTGTCTGAAGCTTGTCTCTCTAAATGGTGAAGGTTTTGTATTTTACCATGAATTATTATTATATTATCATTTATAATGAATAAATAAATCGTAATTAATCACATTATTATTATTAATACTACTAATAATAAAATTTTATATTTTTCTACAAACTACTACTGTAATGAACATCTGTATTAAATTACAAAAATTGAAATAAAAGCATCTCTGTACTAGTCTGTAGTGGTTTATTTATAAAGTTATAAATAAATAATAATAAATCAAATAATAATAGTATTACATCTAAAATACATTTATACATTTATGAATATATAACTAGATATGTATCATTAAAGTATTATTATATTATCATGATATTTAAAGGAATATTTTTTAAAATTTTAATATTCTCGCATTTACCTTAATTTTTTCTTTTTTTTTAAACCATATTACTTTCCTTCTTCTGTATAACAAGAAAATAAATAATCTGAAGACTATTTTCCATGATTTTTTAAGCATTTAAAGGGATAGTTTGCCCAAAAATGAAAATCCTGTCATTTTTTTAGCCTCAAGTTGTTCCAAACCTGTATAAAATTTTGAACAAAAAAAAAAGGTATTTTGAAGAATATGGGTAGCCAAACAGTTGATGGACCCCATTGACTTCCATAGTATGAAAAAAAAAATAATACTATGGAAGTCAATGGGGTCCATCAACATCAATTTTCATTTTTGGGTGAGCTATCCCTTTAAGCATTAATTTTTTGAATCTTTGTCCTCTTAGTGAATGAATCATTCTTTTTTTTTTTTTTTGATTCAGATCTTTTCAGTGATTTGTCAAGTCAATGATTTCATCACATTGGTAACAGTGAATAATGACTTAAATTTCAGTCTGTTTCTCATAAAAAGCTATCAAATTGAAACAGATTTGAAATACAGTGCATGAGTATGAGTCTCTTTTTTTTTTCTTCTTTTTTTTTATGGTGTTTTTAAATTATTTTTTTAAAGTTGAAAGCTTCAGTCACCATTCATTGTTAGTAAAAAAAAATACCAGCACAGACTTAAGAAATTGTCCTTATGTGTTCCACGAAAGAATGAAAGTCATGCAGATTTAACATGACACGATGGTGAGTACATAATGACAGAATCTTCATTTTTGGGTGATTTATCCCTTTAGTATTGTATTTTGTTAATGTTCTTCAGTGCACTTCTACTTTCACAGTTACACATTAAACTGCTAGTATTAGCAACAAAGTTAGCAACAAAGTCACCCCATATTCTCTCACTTTCTCATATAGACTCATTTGTTGCTCCAGTGGCTCCTACACCTGCTGCTCCAGCTGCTCCTGTCTCCCCTCCTAAAGCCGAGCCTGTACCTGTGCTGGACCTGCTTGGTGTGTCCCCTAAACTCTCTCATAAAAACACCCATCTAGAAGACCAAAGGAAGTGCTTAAATATTGAGATATTCATATTCAAAGGCTTCCACTGCAGTGTAACCCAGTGAATTATGATCATGTTTTTGCATCTGACTACACAACGTTGGTGTCGAGCTTGTTCAAGTTCATTTTCATAGCATAGACATTTAAATTTATGAACTGGTAAGTATACACCAGCTGTTTCATAACCCAGTTTTTCAGTCATAGTAGTGGGTAGTTTCTGCTGTTTGTTTTGTCAGTGTCTGTTAAGAGAGCAGATGATAACCTTGAGAAGAGAGACGTTTGTTTGGTGTGTGAGTTTAGTGTATTTGCATGCTGTGCCGTCATGTGTATACATTGTAAGTGTGGGAAGATACACAGAACGCACATCTGTGTGTCAGTGTTTGTTACGGTGTGTTTATGTGTTTGTGTGGGCCTGTTGTATGATCTCGGCTCATTCTCTCCATCTGCCCCTCTCTCAGTGTATGCAGCTTTAAGGCTGACTAATGCTTCTCCTCCTTCATGCTGCACTGTGGGACATCTGTCTCTGGAACAGACACATTTGGCGACACTACTGGAGAGTCCCAGTCCGCTGCTCCCGGAGCACCATCCGGTGACCTACTTGGAGGTATGGTCACAAATCTTGATTAGGAAAACTCTCATTTTTGGTTGATGATGAAATAGAGAAGCTAGAATTAGCATTAGTTCTATTTATGTTATGCAGTTTATGCCTAATAAATCAATAATAAATAAACAAATAAATAAATTATAGTAATTAAGGGGGGGGGGGGGGGGGGGGGTCACACACAGTTTCTGCCAATCTCATGTTAATCTTGAGTACATCTAGAGTAACAATGCATCCTTCATTTCTCCGAAAAGTCTTTAGTTTTATCATATTTATAAAAGATAGATACGCTAAACCAAGTCTTTCTGAAAAAAGCCGAGCTCCTGGAGGCGTTTGCCATCAGTGCCGTGGGTGGAGCTAAAGAGTCACGAGCACGCGCAGCTTTTGCATAGAGGTCGTCTGCTAGCTGTGACATCATTATAAATAAAAAGGGAACAAAAATGTTCATGTTGTTTACATTATATGGACTTGTGCGCCGATTGCCAACAAAACACAGACATCTGATGCAGCTTTACTCACCACCCGCGATCTGCAAATCCAGTATCGAACTGGGACTTGTTTACAAAGCTTTCATCACCAAAATCCCAGGAACAAACAAACATACGTGTCCAACTCCATTGCTGCCCCGGAAAAACAAACTTCATCCACTGTTCCCTTAACGCTGGGTTCTTTGGAAAGTTGAAAAGGGTAATCTTTCCCTCACAAACAAAAACACACTCCTTCGGTGACAGGAGCTGTGTCTCATTTCGGAGGCTGCGTCCTCCGGAGGTCGCATTTGAAGGCTGAATACTTCATCAAGGATGTCATATTTAAGAAAAGTAACCATGATAAAATTGACTGATATTCATTGTAAGGTGTAAAATAATTTCTTGCTTACGTTGCAATCTAACGGTTATTTTTCTTAAATGATACTGCCTCGATGATGTATGCAGCCTTCAAAGGGTGCAGCCCCTGAAATGGGACACAGCCATTGTTGAAAAATCTCTCGGCTTCCGTATCCCGAACGAAGCGCATTGATGGGCGTGCTCTTGCTCTTGCTTTTGTTCAGGGTGATGTGTGTGTGCAGGGAGAAGTGCCTATACAAGGAATTCCGCTCTCTTTTGACGTCATACAGGCCATACTCGAAAAAATTTCTCCGAAACCCAGTCCAAAACCGGAAGTAGTGTATTTGGCACAGAAATACTCCGTCATACGTCCAACTCGTGTTTTGAAAACTTTAGCCATGTTTAGCATGAGAATGTGTAAATAATAACAGTGTAAATAAGTCAGAATGCATGAAATAGCATTATACCACCCCTTTAATAATAAAATTAATTACAATCATAATAATAATAGTTCTTATCATTGTTTTTGTTGTTAAATGTATAATTTTACTTAATATAATAGTAATAATAATAAAACACTAAGATTAATTATTTTTCTATAAACTAATGCTTGAGGGTTAATTAATGCTACTTTTTCAGTAAAACTTGTAACCTAAATTGTTATGCTGATAAAATAATTTGTATTGAAAATTTGTATTAAATTAGGATAATTAAAAAAATAATATAGAATAAATTTACTCATCTTAGCAGTGTTGTAAAACTTTTAAAAATATATATTTTTTTGGTAATTAAAAGCTAAATATATAAAGATAAAAATTATATATATACATATATATATATATATATATATATATATATATATATATATATATATATACAGGTGCTGGTCATATAATTAGAATATCATCAAAAAGTTGATTTATTTCACTAATTCCATTCAAAAAATGAAACTTGTATATTATATTCATTCATTACACACAGACTGATATATTTCAAATGTTTATTTCTTTTAATTTTGATGATATATATCAGATTTGATGAAATATATCAGTCTTTTTGAATGGAATTAGTGAAATAAATCAACTTTTTGATGATATTCTAATTATATGACCAGCACCTGTGTGTGTGTGTGTATATATATATATATATATATATATATATATATATATATATATATATATATATAATGGGGAAAAAAAAATGTATCTAACAAATATTACACATTTTGCCTTGGCAACTAATGGGAATAAGTTAATAAAATTACTAAAATTAAAACTTATATAAAAATAAAGCTATATTGAAATATAAAAAAAACAAACAATGCCAAAAGCACACACATAACAAAATTATATATAATGTATATATATAATCCTAAAATAATGTTGCATGTCAACAGTGGTCATAGTCTTTTGGACCCCTCTGTATATTAAATTATAAAAATAAATTTAATTTCTTGATAGTCTTAGCTAGAATACATAGTTAGTTTGAGAAACACCATGTGCTGATGTTACTTTTACGCTGAACCATAATGAATTAAGACCTTTTTTTAAAATTCTAAAAATGTGTGTTTTTGGGATTTGGCATTTCACCTTTTGATGTCTGCAGGGTTGATTTCACCGGTCACCCCCACGGTTACACCAACCCCAGCAGCAGTGCCAGCCTCAGCCCCAGCTGACCTGCTGGAGTCGGGTTTTGATGCTTTTGGCACTTCGCCAGTGTCCGCCACACCAGTGGCTGCTGACAGTGCTCCCGCCACCACAGCGCCCTCTGGTGGCTTTGATACGTCAGGTGAGAAATCAAATTATATATGTTCCCCAGGTGTTTTGAACAGATTATTATACTCTTACATTAAACATAGATAATTACCTTCTTGCCAAAACTGTTTTTATTTTCTCTTGAACACAGCGTGGTGATTTTCAAGCTTGCTTGCTTCTCAGCACACTTTCGTCTTGCATGAGCACTTCTGTATCTGCTGAACTTCTTAAATAATACAGAGAGGATGTGGCAGTGCTTATAAAATGCATTCTCCCTGTGCCTTTTCTCCTTTTTCATTTCCTTTTGTGTTCTGTCTATTCTTGCTCTCTTACTATAATACTGCTTTTCTCAACTTCATCATCTTTCCCATTCTTCTGTCATGTGTCTCTCTCTGCACTTTGTTTCTGATAACTCTCTCCTTGCACACTGATCTGGCTCATTGCTTGCTCCTGCTGTGCGATTGGTGAGTTGGCGAGAGAACTCATGGCTTTGCGGCATGTATCGCTGTACCTGATCACACCAAAGGGTTTGGGGAGGTTTGAATGTTCTAGTGCTGTTTGTTTTTCAACTGCACACCCTTTACCCGGTGAACTCTTTGTGCAGTTTTTCCCTGCTCGCCCACATTGCAGATCTTGAGCATTACTGCATTAAAGTGAATTGCCTGCCTTAGTGTTGTTAGTAATGTAGTTGGTACTGTATTGGAATAGTTTTTCATAAAAGGTGCACTAGGTACTTAGTGTTTTTGGACTTTATACTGATGCCTATGAGCCTGAAACTTGTTTTAAGAAAAAGCAAAAGCTTTCAGATAATACTGTCATTTTACACAAAACACACTTTTAATAGTTGTATGTGACAGTTAGTGTTATTTTTTTTACACACTTGTTTTTCTATTCATATTATTAGGTTTTTTTTATTTTTAATGGAACACAATTTTTTTTTAATGGAAATGTCCTTGACATTTTTGTTAAAGTTTCATCATGACATATTCATTCATTTTAGTCCATTCAACTATTATGTAATTTTTGTTGATGTAAATAACACATATGCAAAATGACAAGAAAGTCTGTAACAGACAAAACTTTAACCACATTTTCTAGCTTTTTGTAAACATTTTTTGATTGTCAAACATTAAAAGATTATAACCTTAAAATATAATGTGAAAACTATTGTGAGCTCCTGAAATAATTATTTCAGCATATAATGAGTAAACTGAAATGTGTTGTGAAATCTACACGCTTTTCTAGGGTGTACATTTTTAAGTATTTGTAAAAAGTGTGGATGTCATTTTAAGCTTAAAAAAATATTTGGTGCACCTTTAAATTTTTTGAAGACCCAAAACCTTTCCTTTAGGGTTAAAGTTTTGGGTTATTGACTGGGAGGTGTTGGATCTAAGCCCATCTCCTCATCCGGTACAATTAGTTTTGCAGTGAGGATATTTTCATTGGTGCCTGACATGATGCATCCAACCATGCTGTAATGCAATGAAAATCCTGTTTATAAAGATGTACTGATGTTTGTTGCCAGTTTTTGGCTTCCCAATGCATGTAGTAAACACCCCTGGATGCAATTTGAATACCTCATGAATGTTATGATAAATGTGTGGATCTCAGTTTTTTTTTTTTTTTTTTATATATATATGCACTACCGTTCAAAAGTTTGGGGTCAGAAAGATTTGTATTTTTAAGAAATGAATACTTTTATTCAGCATTAAGTTAATCAAAACTGACAGTAAAGACATTTAAAATATTAAAAAGATTTCTGTTTCAAAATAAATGCTAAACGTTCTATTCATCAAAGAATCCTGAAAAAAACTTTTCAACAATGATAATAATAATAAGAAATGTTTTTTGAGCACCAAATCAGCATATTCATTTTCATTTTTTATTTCTGAAGGATCATGTGACACTGAAGACTGGAGTAATTGCTGCTGAAAATTCTATTTTGCCATCACAGGAATAAAATACATTTTAAAATGTATTACAATAGGAAACTGTTTTTTGAAGTGTAATAATATTTCACATTATTACTGCTTTTACTGTACTTTAGATCAAATAAATCCATTATTGGTGATCATAAGAGACTTATGAAACATTAAAAAAAAAAGTACAGACCCCAAACTTTTCAACGGTATTGTATATTTTATTTTATTGTTCCTGTCGTTTGTTTTACTTCTGTTCTGTTACAGTACATCTGCCTTGATATATTATGGGATTGCTGACAAGTTGTATATCCAAATACAATCCTAAAATGGTCTCAATCCATGTTGACTATATTAACCCACTCTTTTCTATGTCAATGCCAGTGTTTGACGGATTAGGAGACCTTCTGATGCCAGCCATAACACCTCAGAGCACAGGCGGAACCCCTATGACTGCAACAAGCATGCCATTGGCACCTGGAATTGTGCCCACCGTTGGGCCAACAATGGCTCCGGCCATGGCACCTGCAATGACACCGACAATGGCACCGACAATGGTACCCGTAGCAGCTGCCCAACCAATCAAACCTATTGGAGGAGACTTGGACACTTCCCTCGCCAATCTGGTCGGAAGTATGTATGAAACAATTATGGACTTTATTCCATTTTTCCCATGATGCCAGCTCAATCTTTTTTGGTTTCTTCCTCTCTTGTAGACTTGGGAGTGGGAAGCCAAAAGAAGTAAGTTCAGTGTCTGTTGCAGCAAGTCTCTAGGTGCATGTTGTTTCAGGAACACCTATTAATCTTGTCACTTATCCGTAATGTCTGTTTGCAAGCATGAATTGTTCAGCCTGACCAATATTGACAATTCATTTGGACTGTTATGGCAGCTTGATTGATTCACTCTCCATTGGAGCACGATTTAATCATGTTCACTTTGTGTGGCCCTAGAGCAATGTTTATGAATGATTTACACATTATGCTTGCTGACAGCTATTTGTTTTGCACAGGGACAACCAGTGGAATGAGAAGAAGCTGACAGGAGGAGCTAACTGGACCCCTCAGGTCGCCCCTTCTAGCTGGGGCACACCTGGTGCTCAGATGGTAGCGGTTGCTTCTTTCTTAAACACATAAAAATGTTTCTTTATTGTATTATCATCCTACTGTTTTAATTGTGTTTAGTCTGGCTCCGCCCCTGGAGCCCCAGGAGCTGCCGCCCCACCTGGAGCAATGGCACCACCCATGGGAGCACAGCCTGGCTTTGGCATGGTGAGAAACTACTTTTTAAAATGTTGAAAAATCTCTGTATTTTGCACTTACTGTATGCACTTATGGATAGATATTTTACTTGTCATTTTTTACTCAGACCCCAGCAGCAGGAGGTCCCATGATGCCCCAGCCCATGATGATGGGTCAGCCCATGATGAGACCACCATTTACAGGGCCAGCAGCAACAGGAACACCCGGAGCACCAGTAAAGAACATGCACAAAATCACATGCAAACATTGTTAAAATCGACGTGAAATGGAAGTTGCAGTAGTCATTTCTTCCCTATTCTGACATATATGCGAGTGAAACGGCGTATCGAACAAGAAAAAAATGTAGTAACTGTTTAACTGTAAAAGTAAAATGTTTCAAACAAATTAAAGTACAAAACAATTATAAAGAACAACAGGTAGCACTTTACAATAAGGTCTCATTATTTAATGTTAGTTAATGCATTAACTTAAGATTAACAATTAGCAATAGCTACATTTGTTACAGAAGGTATTATTTTTTGTTAATGTTAGTTAAAAAATACAACGGATCATTGTTAGTTTTAGCTCAGGTCCATTAAATAATAATTACAACTTTTGATTTTAGAAATGTTATTAAACATTAACTAAAAAATTTACATTAACTGAGATTAATAAAAACTATTTTAAATGCTAATAAATGCTATAATAAATGTGTTAATAATAAAAAGTGTTACTGAACAATAACAAATAATCAGAAAATTTTCAATCATTATAGGGCATGTTGTAGTCCATATTAAAATATAAAAAATTTTAAGTTTAAAAACAAATAGCCTATTAAGTCTTCAAGTATTAAGTATTTGGTGCTGTGATGAACAACATTGCAAATACAAAAAATCTGAATGGCTGTTTGAAGCATTTTAAACACTGTAGTAGTGCAGCTGCTTTGTTTACAGGGTTTCCAGGGTAACCGCTGCATTTCTGCTGTTTCATCAGTGCCTTCTGCTGTCAGAGAGTGAACGTGCGCTTTCATTCAGCGCATCTCCTTCACTCGTTCCGCCATGTGCTTCTCATGCACGTTGGGCTTGTTTACATCAGTGCGCGTCCCTTTGACGCATCATACAGCGCTGTTGTGCATTTTATACGGTCGATGGGTAAAGTATTCTTAAAATGTATATTATCTATAAAATGTATATTATATGCACAGTATCGTGCATATTCATTATCGTGATATATCGAATTACCGAATATCGGCACGTCTAGTTCGAACGGCGCAAAAGACCACCTACTCTCCGCCTTCTGACCTAATGCGTAAATATTATGAGAAGCGCGCTAGCCAGACGGGATTTAAACTTTGTCGGCTGAAGACCTAAGTTTGGTTTAAAGATGAAAAATGTACCAAACACAATGTTCTCTCACCATTCCTGATTTCTAACACACACTTACCTCCTTCGGCATGGTCTGGCGGCTATCAAGGCAGAAACGAAAGCTGCTGCTCTACGTGTTTTTCTGTCGTCTCCGGGCGCATTCATTTATAAATCGAAAGCTTATTTTGTCCATTAGATCAAAAGATCTGAGGGGGAAAATAACATTTACCCACCCATAGACCCTCCCCTCGAAGAAATCAGGACAGAAGTGGTTGAAAGTGAACAAAAGAGACGGATTAAAATACCAGGTGTAAACAGGGACTAAGATTTTTTTAAATGTTCTTGAAAGAAGTCTCTTGTTCTCACCAAGGCTGCATCAAAAATACAGTAAAACAGTAAAAATTGTGAAAACGAATTACATTTAAAATACATTTTTTTAATCTTAATTTATTTAAACATCTTATTTATTCCTGTGATTACAAAGCTAATTTTTCAGCAGCCATTACTCTTCCTCATGCACCCTTTACTTTCTCAGTTGTCTCCAGGACCAGCTGCTCAGAGCCCTAAAAAACCTCCCACCAAGGACCCACTTGCAGATCTCAACATCAAGGACTTCTTATAACTTTCCAGGTATTGTTATCTTACAAGTGACTTCTTAAATGAGGCACCAAATCACTTAGTAACATGATATTTTCTCCATGCTCTATTTGCAGTATTTGTTTTCTCAAAGACTGAGCTCCAGTGAGACAGGTCAGCTGTCTGTTTACACCTCCAGACGCCAGAGGAGCCTGCAGCTAGATATCCACTGACTCCGCCCCTCCAGCCCAAACCCCGCCCACTCTGCCCCACCCAAGCATTCCTGTGTCCTGTTGTAGCACAAACTGTGAAGTGAATCGTAGAGAAAACAAGCAGAAAAATGAAGATGTGCTTATTTCGATGTTATCCTTTGTTTTGAACGAAACCGAATAAAATTATATATATATAAAAAAAAAACACACACACACAAATGAAAATGAAATATCAAAAAAGATTCTTATGTATGTCAACTTTTTCCAGTGTTTAAGTCCGAAATGAATGATGTGTGTGTGTTGATCCCCTCGACCTTAATTCTGGTTCCTCTGGGACTTCTCTTTTGGGGTCAGAGGTCCTAAACAGGTTGTTCAAGCGCTTTCTGTTGTATGTTAGTTTTGGAGCAATGTGTATCATTTGCAGAAGGTACTGTGTATATTATCCTCATTGATGAAAAGGTCTCTCCTCTGCTCAAATTTTTATCTGTGGACAACTTATTGATGTGAACCTGGTAATCGGATTATAAGAAATGCTATTGTCATCTCCCATCATCAACTGACTTGTTTGTTTACAAATATAAATATATGAAATATAAATATATATGAGTTATGTATAAATTAATAACATATCTAGGCTCCTCTATAACCTCTTGGTGATTACATGTAAGTTTTGTATTTTAACTCATATTATTTTTCATATATATATTTTTTTGAATCTTTAGTTTAAGTTGTTTTAATTGTTAATGCGTTGTCAGTTCACTGTTTACATGGATATCCCAAGAAACTTGAGGTTAACCTTTATGGATATCCTCAGCAAATTTGGACTTTAATTCCACTTAATCTCAGTGCTACAAATCTCAGATGATCTCTGAGAAAGGCCTTTTGCAGTATCTTAAAATAAATATGTACAGCAACTTGTTCAACTGGTGTTGTTTCCAAAAAAAAAAAAAAAAAAAAATCCCCCAAGATTTCACAGTTGTATAGTAAGTGGAATGCTGTGTTTGAGTCTCATAGTTACTTGTGCTTGTATGAAATCCAAACTGAAGCTGGTACATGTAGTGTTATTTTGTATAATTGTAAAAGAACCCGTTCACATGTTTGGTTCTCAGTCTTACCCTCTCATACTACATTATGAACCCTGACCCTTGTTTGTTATACGTAACGGTTAATTCATACTCCCTCTGGTGGTACTGTAGTTAGCACAGCAAAATGAAGTGAGGAGGAGATATAAGAAAATAACTGATTTCATAGATAATATGGCGTAGGTTCACTAGCAGTGATAGACTCTTAGATCTTTGTCAAAGTTTTCAGGAGGTCACTGTTAAACAGTGTTACAGAAAGGTCAGACTGACAGCCCTGAATCGCCGAGCCTCTGTAACTAACTCTGTTAGATCTCTCATGGAAATGACTAAGGCAGATCTTCAGATCTCTCTTTTGCAATTCTCTGATCCCTTGAAAGAAATTTTATTTTGATTTATTGATTCATATTTGACACCCCTACATAGTGCATGTAAGCCCTTTGAGATGCAATAAACACTGATGGGAAGAATTGCCACCTGTGTCCCCCTGTGTCTGTTTTCACAAGGAGAGCTCTATATCAACACATAGAAAAATAATGAAAAAGTGACTAACATTATCCAGTAATTTTTAGGCTGCAAAATTTAAGGTATATGTTCCTGGGTTTAAAAATATGCATTTTAAAATATATTTTAATATAATAAATAATTGAATAATAATTAGTGCTGTCAAATTGATTAATTGTACCTAACATAAAAGTTTGTGTGTGTGTGTGTATATATATATATATATATATATATATATATATATATATAACAAACTTGTTAGATGCAATTGATTTTAATGTACTAATAATAATAAATATATAATATAAAATGTAAATGTTATATATATATATATATATATATAAAATTCAAAGCAAACTTGGAAAAACTAAATGTTAGATTATATAAGCTTGATGGAAAAATGGACACACACTATTTTTTCCTCTTAGACCAATACAAATATCAGTTTATTTGGTCCTTAATAACAAAGATTTAGAAAATTAGAAAATTTAGAAAATTGTACAAAAAAGAAAAATGATGCAATCCGATTTTGAAAAATCAATTTTATATTAAGATTTTTGATTTATATTTCCTATCAAGCTGCATTGCTTTTCTCTTTATCATAATTACAATGATATGTATCATCAATTATATCTAAATTTAAATAACCCTGTGTTTTTTAAAAGAACAACATGATCATATGAAACTCATAATACAAGCCTTATTAAATACATACTTACAGTTCTACAGTAGGCTGTTACTCTGACAGGTCCTCAGATGCTTTATATTTTAAAATTAAATTAGCACCAAATAGCACCAAAAGTCAACAAGGGCATCTGAAAATGAAGCTTAAACCTCCAACTAACTGCCTGCATTGTGATACAAAAGGCAGAAACAACTGTAAATGAAAGCCCATGAAGACAGGTTACAGTTTATGCTATCAAAGGCACACAATCATAACATTTAATAAAAACAATAACAATGATACCAAGAATAGAGATATTCAAAGAACACCAGCACATTGATACTCAGACATGTTCTTCAAAAAGAAAAAAGGAAAATTACAAACATCAAAGCTTCTCACAGAAAAAAAATTAGTTTTTTTTCTCGTGTCAACTAGTCAGATCTAGCTTTCTACTTCAAGGTATCCAGACAGATTACCAGACAAAACAAATGCCTCCCATAGCAAACAACACTGACTGAAGTACATTTTCTAATTCAAAACAACAGTTTAGGACAGAATTAGTTCTCGTTAGGACAACTGAATCTAGAAATACATTCGTTCTAACTGATTCATAACAAAAGTTGTCTAATAAAATAAATTAAGGTATCAAAATAGCTTGGAAAAGTTCAATTGTAGGTGTGTTAAAGTCTCTAGTGTTGAGGAATGCAGCAGTTTGTGTAATGCACAAATGGGAGGCACAAGGGTTGGTGAGAGCCGGGACAGAGGCAGTCAGACGGGCCGCTGATGGAGTCTCTCAGGTGCCCTGACACTGGCTAGAGTCCCCATGGACCCAGCGGCAGATCTGTGCATACTTCAGGGGTGTGATTCTTACGGCCACGTTGTAATCCTGCTGCACCCCATTAACATCCACCCACTGGTGACCCGAGAACACGCCAATGATTTTCCGCTTCCACTTCTTCTTGGCAGGCTCTTTAAGGCGAATGTAGACACCCGAGCCGCTGGAGCCAGGCTTGGCATCGCAATACTGGTACAACAGGTCGTTGGACTCCTCGGACACAGAGCAGAAGCGGTACACCAGGTTGCCCGGTCGGTCATCGTCAAATCCCGAAAAATGGATACGTCCAGCGGGCAGCTTCTTGATAGAGGGGATGACGCCTAGATCCATGTACTTGGTCTTCTGCGCCCTCTTAAGCTCCAGGATGGCGTAGTCATAATCAGCCACAATGTTTTCCGAGATGCCTTTAAACCAACCCTTTGGCACCTGCATCTGTTTCACCCGCGTCCATCGGAACGAGGGCTGTTCAGAGACAGTGCTGCGGCGACTACGGCTCCTCCTTCCTTTGCCTTTGCCCTTACCCTTACTTTCTTGCTTCTCTTCAATCTCTCCATTTTCATCGATTTCTTCCTCGTCTTCTTCATGTTTCCTCTGGCCTTTTCCTTTCCTTCCTTTCCCTTTCCGGCCTTTCTTCCGGCGGGAACGCTCTTTCAGCACACCGACGCTGAGTTTCTGTACCCCATCTAAGTAGTCCGTACCGTTATGGATGCAATGAGCGGCAGTCAGGACGTGTTTGGGGGACACCAGCACTCCAGAACAACCTGTGGAGATCTTCACAGATGTGGAGAAAGGATACTTCATGGAGTACTGCTTGTCAGCAATGGTAAACCTCGTATCCGTGCCGTAGACCTCTCGTCTGCGGCGAGTGTGCAACCGAGAACTTTCCATCCAGTCGTCGCTCACGTTTAGCTCCTGTACGGTGACGGTGGTGAGCGTGCGTGTTCCGTTGTCATACATGGTCTCGTAGGACAGTAGCTGCTCCAGATCATCCAGGCTGGGTTCCGGAAGACCCCGCTGGCACTCAATGCCACATATCCCATGGAGCTCACTCTGCGGCTTGGCCAAAAACTCTGAACTGCCCAGATGCACCGTTTGCTTTTCTTGTACCAGTGGTACTTTCCTCTGTGGCCAGGTGTAGTCATCGTAACCTGTGGGATCGTCCACTGCTGCAGACACCAGCACAGCCAGCGCTGAGATGGAAAGCAGGAGCATTAAGGGTACCGGGCCCATTGCAGAGAGACCCCTAGACCAGACAGAAAGAAAAAAGAGAATCAATATCACCTCAAATATACTTAAAGAGTTGGTTCACCTAAAAATGAAATTTCTGTCATTAATTACTCATCCTAACGAGTTTTTTTTAATCTCCCATAGAAAGCAACGAAATTACCACATTCAAGGTCCAGAGAAGTAGTAAAGACATTTTTAAAATAGTCAACGTGACGACAGTGATTCAACCTTAATGTTATGAAGTGACGAGAATACATTTTGTGCCCAAAACAAAACAAAAATAACAACTTTCAACAATTCATCTCTACCGTCAGTCTCTTACGCAGCTGATGCAGTGCAGCGCTTCCGTGTTTACGTCCGAATACAGAGTCGGCGTTCTGATGTATTTTTTTTAAATTGTTGAATAAACTTTTTCGTTTTGTTTTTGCGCACAAAAAGTATTCTTGTCGCTTCATAACATTAAGGTTGAACCACTGTAGTCACGTTGACTATTTTAAAGATGTTTTTATTACTTTCCTGGCCCTTGAATGCGGTAATTTTGTTGCTTTCTATGGGAGATTAAAAAAAATCTTGGATTTCATCAAAAATATCTTAATTTGTGTTCTGAAGATGGACGAATGTCTTACGGGTTTGGAACGACATGAGGATGAGTAATTAATCACAAAAATTTCATTTTTGGGTGAACTATCCCTTTAAGTAACACTTTATATTAAAGAAAACAAAAACCTTTTTCTAACTGAGAAAAACAGGAAAGAAGATAAACGTCAATGTACCTGAAATTTGTGAACAAGAATGCACAAGAAGCACAATCTTATAGAAGCATAGAACAGTCATAGCCAAAAATATGAGAACATTTTGTGATGTTATAAATTATTGCTATCAGTTGACATTGGATTTTTATTTGCATATACCATTTCTATTCTATTTCTCATATGATACTTTTTTTTTTTTTTTTTTTTTAAATTAGATTTACTTTGCAGTAATCTAAAGCCCAAGGTATAGGCCTACTTCTTTTTTATGAGCACTCTAGGGTATGCGTATAGTGCGAGTGATGTAAATTTTGTCATCAGCATAGTATGTGCTTATTGCAGATGCACAGCAGATTTTTCTAACCTCGCATACATCTGGCACATGCGCTTGATTTAAATGTATAAGTAATATCATTTTGTCCTGAATATAAATGCAATATGCATGCAGAATATTTCTTACAGACCATCCTATAAATTAGTGGTCAATTCTGGTCCCAGCACTGCACATTTTGGATGTCTTGATTATTTAGCGCACCTGATTTATTTTATTAGCTCTTTAGTAGAGGCTCCAAGACCTGAAATATACCAATACAGTCATGGCCACTAGGGGGAGACAAATAATAAGATTTTGGAGTATTATTTCAAGACTCCTGAGAGTATGTGAGTGTATATACAGTATACCTCATTCTCCATTATCACATTCCACAGATATTTAGATCCAATCCTAATGTACCTGTTAAGTCAACAATAGTATTCCCACAGATTCCAAAACAAAACTTTTGAATCTGCTTTTAAGACACAAAATTAAATGCCAAATTTGCTGCATTAGCTTTAGAGACTAAACAAATGAGTCAAATAGCACACAAATATGCTCACATTTAACAATTAGTCCTTAAACGGCACTGGCTGACAGAGAATATCTGCCGTTAGAGGAAAATAATGCTGCCTGTGGAGACTGGAGGTTTGTGGTGGGGACTGTAAGAATATTGACCCTGTTGGTCAGAGCTTTTTGAGTCAATGGTTTGGAAACGTTTCTTACAGTCTTGCTAAATGTCTTTAATAAGTATATACTTGGGTTCTGCGGATGGTAATGCAATTGGTACTGCTACCAATAAATAGGAGTATGAAATAATATGAGAAAACTAAACAAACATGCACCTAAACGCATATAGATGCACAAAGCTAAGCCTACTTCTGTATTCATTTATGTATCTCGTACTGCACTTACTGAAAAAGTTTTAGACATGAGTGCATTTTATATTCTCCACCAGACCATCAATTTGCACAGTGATGAAAAGGTGCTTGACTCTTGACTCATGCAAGTCACATGAATTATCTCGCACCAAATAAATCTTGCACATAAATACTGGGAACAAAGCAGTGGTTTTAAATGCATACCAAGATTCCCAAAGCTTTTCAACATTGCATTTCCATGACTTTTCCAGTCATTTTGTGGGTGAAGGATAAAGATTTTCAAAACAATAAAATATAGACTGCACTGACCTGAACATAAATATAAATAATGAATTCCATGATTTTTTTAAATATTGTATCTATTTCCATTATGTTTTAAAGCCTGTAAATCACAATTTTATCCAAGTGTCCTGATATTTTCAGGTTATCTATGTCAATGAGAGAGTTTTTCCTCTACGTTTTTCAATGTTTAAAAAAAACGCTGCATTATTCATGCCAGGCCAGTAGTTGGCGATGTCACTTTGTGAAGAAAAACTATGCGCCTATAAACTGAACACGTAATACCATTTTCACAAATTCACGTTTTTGTAGTTTACACGGAGACAATACCATATCGTATTCAAAAACTTGCACTTTGTATCCCGTTTTCAAAGGTTTCCCCCCCAAAACGCCATTGTTGTGTAAATGAACGACCAAAACGCATAAAAAGCTTTTAGTTTTTTAGTTGAAAACAGTGTTGTGTAAATGGCCCCTAAAACACAAGATGCCAGTAGCATTTATTTGAAGAGATCGCAGTACGAGATGAGTGTGTATTACAAGAGAGGCATGAAAATAATTCCGGTTTCTGGTGTTATGCTGAATTTCGATCCCCTGCCAAATTATTACCCCCCTCGTTGCTACCTAATTGCCTAATCTTAACCCCACCCCTAATCCTAACCCCTCCCCCACACCTACGCCTAAACCTACCAATACTAGGGGGGTAATAATCTGGCAGGGGGTTGAAATTTGGCACAACACCGGATACACAGACTCATACAGCCTTGCCATGGACAACAGTGACTATTCGGCAATATGAGACCGCAGTAAGGGGTGAACAATATATTAGCACTGATACATTTAACCTACTACGTTTTAAAATTATACCAGCATTAGAAAAGCTAAGGCAGAAGTGTAAGTGTGCAGCATGACGGAAATGATTTTTCACCAACACACACAAACTCACACACAAAAAATCAGTAAAGCACAAAGCCAAGCAATTCACAGTCACCACTCTCACACATTCATCATATCTTAGATTGCTGAGCACTGCCCAAGAAAAACACAGACTGCAGTAACATTTTCTAATCTGTAGCCAGTTTAGGGATGAACAGTGTAGGCTGGAATACAGTAGGTTGCTACTCCATTCTTGATTCAGTACATTTTCCCCTGCAGAGCTGGAATCCCTCTACTCCCACCTCACACTTCACTATGACATGGCGTCGGTGTGGATTATCTGCATCAGCCGTGCTGTCTATGAGAATCAATCTGTACAGACAATACTGTGCAGCCTCAGTGGAAGTGTGAGGGGAAAATATGTGCGCAAGAATGTGTGGCAGGAAAGTTATGGATTCAGGCAATGACAAATCAGATGTGTCCTTAGTGGAGAGGGCCATGAGAAGTGAAGCACTTACAGAGGTCTAAACAAATTCCAGTAAGACTATGATGTAAAATGTACAGACAGCTCGAACTTTAAAAAGCCGGCAAAACAGACAAACTCAGGCAAACTTGGTCTGACACGTGGTCTGATATCTCTATCAACAGTTTTTTGATAAAACAAGCAACTGCAATCTGACATTCCTCTATCACTACTGAAATATCATCATGACATTTCCAATGACATTTTCTCTGTAACAAATAGGCTACATCAATAGAGATGCTTAGATTAGTAGGCTGTTTAAAAAAAAAAATGGAATGTTGGAAGAAGCAGAAATTTTCCCTCCATGTCAGCATCAACCCATTTTCCATTACAAGGCACAGGAATCTCAATCTTGCACATTTGTAAACTTTTTAACCAACTTGATCAACCAAACGGTGGCGCTATTGGTCCCATTTCAATTTAAGTTTAAAACTGATCGATTCATTCAAAATTGCCAGATCTTTGCATGTCTTTTTCCCACTGTCAATCATTAATCGATTCATAAATATTTACACCAACAATGTGAAGTTATATGCGGGATAATCATCTCCCTTACAAAAATTACTATGCTAACTATGGTTTCAACCAAAGAAGATTTCCGATGTATTTATTTATTTATTTATTTATTGCAAGGGTTGGTTTAGTTAAATTTAGTTAGATTAGGGGTCTTCAACCTACTTCCCAACTGCCATTATCATGTTGTACCGTCATATACTTGTACATTTACTTTAAAAAAAAAAAAAAGTATTCAAAGCATTTTCTCACAACTTTATGAACTCCCTAAACTCTCATGAAAAAAAAAAAACTTTTTTTATTATAGCCCATCTTTCACAGAAGCTTTGCAATCCATAGGCTACTTGAGATGCTTCAAAATGATTATGACAATTACACTTTATTTTCACAGGTTAGAATGATGCAAAAAGTTTTAAACTTTTTACATATAATGAGAGAGAATGAATGAATGAGTAAATAAATGAAATAACCTTCGGGTGAAAAGCGTCATACCTGCTATCATTCGATTGATGGAGATGCTCAATCCGCAAACAGATGCTTGTTATTTAAGCAGGAAGCGTCTAAAAGTTACTTCATCTCAGAGGTTTTCTGTTGGATTGGCTGATAGTCCGTTTCTTCTCATATCTGCTCCACCTTCAAGACAGGGAGAGCTCAGAGACGAAGCCCTTGGTAGGAATTACACTTGACGTTTAAGGGAAAGGGAGGAAAAAAGTCCCAACAAGATTTTCACAAAGAGTTTCGTATAGGGGAGGGACCATCATGCTCTGCAACGATGGAGCGGAAAAAGTGAAGTTGAGAAAGCGTTCAGCACTTGATCTTAATGAATCATGGGATTTGAATAAATCTTTGACAATTCAAAGATTCATTCATGTCCAGAATTCAAAGGGGCTTTCCACTGATTCGTTCCACTGAGCGCACAATAGCGCAGCAGCAGCGACTTTATTGTGGTTCGGTTCCGTTCCCACATCACTGACACTTGTGTCCGTGTACATAATGTGGTAAACACGCGAGCAGGGGGTCTGCGAGTTAAAAGGACGCCTCTAAATATGCGTGCACATCTATATGCAGATTCTTGAGTGGGTGAAATACGTAAAGCTCCTTTTTATCTTGATATCATGCCAAGCTATGTATCATGCCAAAATCGACTTTCTGTGGTGAACGTTTTCAATTTCTGAACTGATTTTTGATATTATTTGATATAGGCCTACTGATATTTTTGATATTTTTTATGAGGCTAAAATTATAAATGTGGTACAACTGCTCGTAAATTATAACAGGGAAAGAGGTTTCATTAAAATTATGATGAACTAGCTACTACTTAAAAAAACAAACAGTATTAATATTTTAAAAACTTTTTTAAGTTTAAAAACCAACATGTAGGAAGCCATTTTGTTGTCATGTGATAAAAGAACAGGAAATGATGTACACGCATATGGCTGTGTGGAGGTCATTAAGTTTTTTTTTTTAATAAACATAACATATTTTGATCTTTTTATGAAAAAGCATGTTTTTGTTCAAGATAATTGGAGTAATCTATGAAAGTTTCATGCTATTCAAGATTCTTAGAAGGAAGGCTTTAAGTATATGGTTACTCCACCTGCCATTTTAGAGTCTTTATATCAAACTTTTTCAGATGAATGAATACATTATGAAACATTACAACTTGCTTTTGAAAACTTGATGTTGATGTAGATAACCCATGTTTTAAATGTGATTTTTAAAGATTTATCGTTCTGTTTATCATCCTTATTTGTAAAGATTTTGAGTTTTATACACTTTAAAAATCAAAATAGTTTATTTTTCAACTTAATGAGTCATGGGAGCTCTGAGAAGTTAAATGATTAAGTCTCATTTTATTTTAAAGAGGCCACCAAAACGTAGACACTTTACACAAAACGCCACAGATTCCTTTCCTGGAATTAAAGTGACTGCTGGGATTAGAAAGATGCAGAACTGCCTCTTGCAAGAACTGACTTTATATATTATACTTTATATACGTTCAGGTATTTTACCCTTTTTTCTTGTTTCTGTTTTCTAATTCTCTGTCCAAACCAGAGACTCCGGGAAAGACTCAGTCTTTCAGGTTCCACAATGTATGCTCACATCAGCACCCTTCACTGCACTGTGAGGTTTTCTGTCAAGTTTGAACAGAGAAAGGTGATCTCACTGCTTTAGACTGTGGCCTCCACCCTCCAACTTAGAGAATGTGCTCCTACAATGATCATCATGAGCTCTCTCTTTCTCAATACAAGGTGTGTTATGTTTTATTTTTGCACAGTGGGGTTTTTTATTTATTTATTACTTATTGTATTTTTAATGATAAGAGTCAGAACACAAGACAGAGTGGACGAGTGAGATCTGTGCATGACACAGAGCAGAAACAAACTCTTGTTTCCTAAATGAGAGCCACTTCTGTCTGTAGCATCTGTACTAGCTGCGAGGTTAAAATTACCATTTCATATCTAACAGGTCTCATAAATTGTTATATGAGTGTTTGGCAGCATTGCTCTGAAAGGAATGGCCTTAGGTGATATTTCTGCTCATGGTTGTGCGATACACTTGTTGCACAGAGGGTTCTTTGTCAAAGGAAGTCATCTTTTCATGATCCAGGGTGAACCGCTAGATTTTGTGCAGGCATATGCTGTTAGAAGATTGTGTCACTGAATATTGCAACTATTGCGTTTGTTTTGAGTATTCATGGCCAATGCAGACTTTCTTAAGAGGTGATTGTTGTCAGATTTCACTCGCTGCTAATCCATAATTCCATTTATATGCTAAGAAGACCATTTGCAGAGTTTAAGGGAATGTGAGTGTTGTGTGGCTGCTCAGGCACATCCTTAAAGAGTCAATGAAGGTGAAGTAGATTAAATTGTCAAGGTGTTTATTTATGCAGGTCATGGTCATAAACCATCTCAGCAGGAATTCACCTTTCCATCGCTTATTAGAGCTTCCTACCAGACAGAGAGAGCCCTTTATAGGATGCCTCTCTCCTAACCAGCCCCCCTCTCCCCTGTAAACTATAGCTGAAAGATAACATTGGGTTAGCCATACTGAATTTGTTGACACCAAATATTTAGCACATCAAAATGGGTCAAAGGTCAGGCTGTTGTGTCATTATACAGCAAACATATACAAGCAGCAAAGCAAACATATGAATACACTACTGTTCAAAACTATTGAATGCTAATGTGTGCATCAAAGATATACATTTTTTTAATGATGAAAAGTTTTTAAAAAGTTGTTTTAATAAAAAATATTATCGCATTTATTCCAAGGGTTATTTTAGGCACTTTGAACTTTACAAAGATCTTCTAAGGGATCTGGTTAAAATCAGTGTTTTAGGTCGTGCCCAAGTTTTTACACAACCAGAACTGTGGTTCAAACCACATTTTCCCCATTTTTTTTAAAGAATTTTATGCGTACAGGAAGTTATAAGGATGTCCACGTCTAGATACAAGTACTGTAGCCCACCAAGATTGCTGATACGGTGAGACACTTGGACAGACTTCTCTAAGAGACATGACCTCCTGTGCTCAAGGCAAAATTGCCAACATACACAAGAGAGGAGCAGAGCACTTCAAGCATGCAAACAGCTAATACAAACTAAACAGAAATGGTTCCTAAGCAAACACACTGATTTGGCACAGTAAGTCATTCTGCTCTGATACTGGCCCGGACTTGGTCTACAAGTTGACGTATAGGAGTTGTCAAGTCAGTGGCTTGAAACAAGTTCAACATTTTACAATGAAAGGATAAATAGATGTTGACTTCCATTTTTGGTTGTGAGTTTTGATAGTCTTCAGCGTTTCAGTGTCAGGAATTTGTTAACAGCCAGGGTGCAGTTGGATAAGCTCACGGGTTACTTAGTTGTTCTGGTAAATCTTAAGTGTAATACCAGATGATTTTCATACAAAGCACTCATAGTCAGATTTGGGAAACTTGCTTTTAGGTGTCATTGAAACACAAATTCTTTGCTTGAGATCGAAAAAGCTATTCAAACAGAAGTCAACATATCAAGAAATTTGAAGTGAAAGTGCTTGAATTGCATTATGACATCCGCATAACTACCAATAAGCTTCTTGTCTGGCAGAAAGTCAAGTATTTACATATAGCGGTACATTGCTAAATCACATTGGCCTCCCTATTTGTGCAAGATTACTTTAAAGAACCAAGTTCAAAGCAGCTCTTATTCCCCTTTGTGTGACCTTTGACCTGCCTTGAATTTTTTCTAGCCAGTCACTTTACGCTGTATAGCTGGTTGTCCTTCTCCTTATCTCTCAGTCTGTCTCATTCTCTGTTTTGTATAAATTTTTGCATTGCTCATTCATGTGCTAGCATGCTTCATTAGTCCCTACCAAACACGTGCAAACACTTTGTATGATCACGTCAGAAGATTAATCATAGCAGCATCATAGTTAATGAAGGATATTGAGCATTATGAAGAACAAGTCGATGAGTTCACCAAGATTTTCCAGGTCAATGGCACCAAAATATATGAAAGAAATTCAGAAATTCAACTTAGTAGCAAGTAATCCAGATGTTCACAAGAAGAACTGTATATTCTGCTTTGTTTTCTGACTGTGAAATAATCTTATTATTTTAGGTAGTTTTTTTTTTTTTTTTTTTTTGCTAATTTTGCTTATTTTTCTTTACTTTTTGTAAAAGTTATTATTTTATTTTAAAAATGTATTTAATTATATATAATTAATTTTATTTAAACATGTGTAGATTAAATTAATTTACCCAAAAAGTTTTTATGAGTCATGTTTAAAATGTTTTTAAAATAAATTGTAAACAATTTCCTTATTTTAAAAATACACTCTTAAAAATAAAGGTTCTTTTATTGGAATCGAGGGTTCCATGAAGAAACATCCTTGGAAACTTTTCAATGCACAAAAGTTTCTTTATAGTGGAAAAGGGTTCTTCAGATTATTAAGATGTTTTAAGAAATAAATGGTTATCTTGATGATGTTTTATTCACAAAGTGTGTGAGGAACACGTTCAAACGATCTATCCAATCAGCACGAGAGGAGGCCTATATTTATACATAGCCGACACACCTATGTTCCTCCTCGGCAGTTTTTTGCATCTCTCCACCACCCCGACTCCTCACTATTGGCTTGTTCCTATTCCAGCCAGGGATACGGGTGGAATATGGGTTCAGGCTAAATTCCGAGCCCTCCCCTTGGACAGCATGCCAAATAATTTTATGATTAGTGTGAACTTGTAAAATTCCCAAACATCAAAAAAAGACACAGTTTTCCTTTAAATAACAATGTCAATGGCGACAATAATTTAATTTTTTATGTGTTAAAGGTGGTCTGTTACTGTGATATCATCTATTTCAGATAAACCCACCCCCAAACGGCATGTGAAAAGAAATCAAGCTGTGGTTGGTCACTTTACATCTTTTCCCTTTTTTTTCCTGCAGCTAATTCTGTAACTTCTGGACAGTTTTTGGACACGCAGCATCATTAAACTTGGGCTTTTCAATTCATATTCGGAGTTCTTTCACTGCTGTTGCACACATTTATAGCTCCATCTTAACTCATCTGCTCTGTAAGTGCACTTTTATCAATTACGAATATGCAAAGAACAGAATATACAATTAATGTTGCATTAAATGTCACAGACATCAGGTGAGCCCACAAATCTGTGTGTGTTCCTTCTGTTCTCTAGAAACTCGGATTTGAGGTGTGTTTCCCTCGGCTCACCCCTGCTGAGGTTTTTAATGGAATATAAGGATTGCTTATTATATTGAGTAAAAGTAAAAATCCCTTTAATGTGTTTGAGCGTTTCCCTCTTTTGATGGAGCTCAGTGGGGTCTTCTATTAGAAACACCACACCATACAATATGTTTGATTGAGACAGTATATTTTTGTATTTGAAAAATGACCATTTTATGGCATTTTAAAGCCTTGTTCTTTCCATTTCCCACCTCTTCTGATTCAATTACTCTCTCCCAACTCCCTGAACCACTGAACTGCTATATCTTTTCACTTTGTTCCTAAACATAGTATTACTTTCTAGCACATATGCCATGTTGCATTCGTAGTTCTAGCCTATTCCAAATTATCCGTGCAATTTCCGTTATTAGCGCAGAGGGATCCTCTTACTCCCACTGTGGGTTCTCATTGAGAAACTCTCCACTGATACAGTTTGCATTGGCAGGTATACATCACGGCACAGGGAGTATAATTTCCTCATTCCTGGAAATCTAGGTGTTTTGGTGCACACTATGTAAGTATGAGAGTGTGTGTGTTAATATCATACATCACAGCTGCAGCAACACCAGGTGTTGGTTTTCAGGGGTTAGGGAGGAAGTTCAGCAATCCTCTGTAATCAAGAACATTCTTCAATGTCTTTTTCTGGAGCTATGTAGATATTTCTCTCATCCTGCCGATCTCTGGCCAGTGTTGTGGCTTTGATTCAGATCGAAGAGTTCAGTGTTGTATTTAAGGACCCAGAGGACTCAAATAGCCTAAATCTGGGAATAGAGCGTGTCATAGGAGGCTCCTGGAATTCCTGTATGGAATCACTAAACCTTATCATTGAATTGAACACCTTTGCAAATATAATTATACACAGCTGGAAGCAAGTCCTGTTATTATGAACCAGATAACACAGAGTGTGCACAGATAATTGCATGTTTACCCCTGATGTTAAATACTATCTATATTGTTCTGAAAGTGCAAATAATAGCAATACTAGCTTGACAACTGGACTTTTGGGAAAAACCATTCCTTATGCCTGAAGAAGTAGAAGAAGAAACATAAAGAAAAGAAGAAACTGAGGCTTTTTTTTTCTTTTTTGCTGATAAACTGATTGTGGTGTAAGGCTGCTTAGTCTTGGTATATAAAGCTGTACTGTATTATAGTAAGGTAATCTAAAAAGTACAGGTAATACAAAGTTTCAGACACCGTTTAGAGAATAGTACAAGCTAGAACAGGGAGAGATTAAGGAATAGAGAAGTTTTTTTTTTTTCTCAGCTGTTTCTTGAATATTGTTAGGAATTCTGCATTACAATTATAGTTGGGAAGATCATTCCACCAGCAAGGAACAGTGAATGAAAACATTGTGGAAAGTGAAATTCATGGTTTGAAATGTAACAATTCAGCAAAAGCAGTCCAAAAAAGCCTCTGTTTTAATATTGTATATATTTTACACACTTGTTTCAATAGCATTCAACATATTCAATATTGTTTTAGCTTATAGATTTTGGAATTGTGTAACACTTTCTGCAAAAATATTTTTAATATTTTTTGTTTTTAAAGATTTTGGAAATTTATTTTATTGCCAATTGAAGTACATTTAGATATATATGTTGACATTTGAAAGTTTAAATAAAATGTATTTTCAATTTGAAAAAACAATTTCCTAAAGTTGTGCTGTTTCCAAAGTATTTTGCATATATTTGTAATATATTTTCATTTTTATAGGACTGCAAATATTTTGGGATTATGATAAATTGCATTTGTAAGTCACTTTGGATAAAAAGTGTCCTCTAAATGGCTAAATATAAATTTCCTTTCGAATTACATGTTACATTTTTATTCGTAAAACTGCAGATGTTATTTAAGATATTATTCATTTACTACAGTCAACAGCTTCATCATATTGCCCTGTTGGTGTAGTGTGAAATAAAAAATGAACTGAATGTTCTCCTATCTGAGCCTCATTGTGCTTTTATCTGAGCCTCTGTATCACAGTCTTGCCCAATTTATCGCTACATTTATAACTCTGTGCAACATAGTGTTTGGACAGCTAGTGTTTGTCTTTTTGTGATCTAATTTATAAGGCCTATGATTCTCTGAAAAACCACCCTTTTACAATATATTTAGTAGAATAAATATTTGATTTATTTTGCAAGCTTGGATTATATTTAGTGACATCATCTCAAACCTGGCACTGTCATGTCTGGTTTGCTCCCTTGTAAATCATTTCCAGTCTATTTCTGACATGTTTAATCACCTCATACGAAGAAGAGCCTCCTGATATTACATTTGTCCTATTTAAACAGACAGTTCTAGACATTATTCTATAATATTTTCTATATCTATTTTGTTCTAATATTTGCATTATATAATAAAATCATTTTATACAAATTAAATAAAATATTATATTATATAGTAATATTTGGTAATATATTATTTTTAACATATGACATTTTTGACCCAGGTATAAATTTAAATGGGTTAAAGTTAGCTTTGTTTTTTAGGGTTAAAATAAGGAAGGACATGAAAAAATCTGAATGAATGAAACTGCGTAACTGATAAAAACTGATAAACTGGCGTAACTGATAAAAGCCGGAAGCTAGTTATTTTAGATTATAAAGTGTTAAATATGTATATTTTTCTTACAAAAACCCATCACTTCACTTTAGAAGGCACTTTTTTTTTGGCTCGGACCCCCCATTCACTGACATTATATAGCTTGGAAGAGCCAGGATATTTTTAAATATATCTCTGATTGTATTTGTCTGAAAGAAGAAAGTCATGTACACCTTGGATGTAAAATTTCATTTTTGGGTGAACTATCCCTTTAACTTCACTATCTGCCACATTTAGCCTGTGCAAAGCCAAGATAAAGTGACATGGGCTAAAAATGCACTTGAACAAGCTGCCCTTGAGTCACACTTGTGTGCCTGAAGGTCACAGAATATCTATTAGCTTCCTTAATGAGTCAGTTCCTTAAAGGCACGCCATTATTTTTACTTTCTCTTATGTGTATCCAGTAAAGACCTTAAATTCCACTGCAAATTAACATCATAGACAGGCTTACTATCTATATATTTGTTCATATGGGAACAGTAATGGTATGCACAAGCAATTTCAACATTTTTGCCCTTGGCATGTAGTGTTGGATCAGGGCTAAATGCCCTGGGCTTTTCAAAGCAGTCACAGTGACTAAGCGTCTTTGTAAGAGGACCCTAACTGCTAAGTCTGTAAGAATGCACATGCCAGCATACTGTACAAACCAGATATCTTGTACACTTGTGAACACACACACACACAGGCCAGGGTTCAGCCAGAACACTGCTCTCAGACATGCTCATTTGTGAAACATGATCTTTCTTATCATTACGAGACAGTTCAACTAATTCAGTGGCCTTGTGCAATGTAAGGTGAGTGAGGTAATGCTCCCAGTGACACAAAGACACACACATACACTTAATCTATACAATAAATCTTAATCTATAGTTCTATAGTCCATATGGGAACAATAAGCTTTGTATTCAAAAATCTGATGAGAGGAGAATTCAGGCACAGCTGCAATAAAGTTTTTTTTTTTTTTTTTTTTTTTTTTTCTGGTGCAATATGCATCAGGCAATCTAAGGACAAGACTCCCTTTTACCTAGTCGTCCTATTGCAGCAATTTTGCATTATTCAAAGCCATATTACCTCACTCAGAGCAACTTGCACAATGACATCTAGGTTGTGAATTTGCAACCTTGCTCATCACCTGACACCACACCACCAGTTGGTTTGTATTTTTTTGTAAATCAATATACAAATTGTTAATATATCAGAAATAAATGGATAGGTATAGACCATGGATAGATAAATTTTTTCTCAGGTTGGGTTTTAGGTCACATACCTTTAAAACTAATTGGCAAGCAACTGTTCATTTAATATAGACTGACAATTTGTGGACCACTGGGGTATTGTCACAATTAAACCTGCCTTTTATATGATATTCTGTAAAGT
This sequence comes from Hypophthalmichthys molitrix, assembly GCA_037950675.1. Classification (NCBI taxonomy): domain Eukaryota; kingdom Metazoa; phylum Chordata; class Actinopteri; order Cypriniformes; family Xenocyprididae; genus Hypophthalmichthys; species Hypophthalmichthys molitrix. The sequence goes on from CM075507.1 coordinate 20,884,659, forward strand.
AAAAAAGTTATGAACTATATTCTATTGTGGTTTTACTGTGTTACTTACCCAACATCTATAGCAAAATATGACACTGAAAATCTAAGTTTGGATGTCACTCCAATAATGTGAAAGTTACTTTGAAACAACGCGTGAAAATATTACGTAAATCCTATAATGTTCTGACTCAGATAAGATTTGCAAGACTATTATCGACTTTTACAGCTAATATTAGCGATAACGACAAACACGCAACCGCTGTTGACACTCTCGCTGTGTAACGTCTTCCTGTCTGTGATGCAGCGCGTGCACTTGTAGAGTTCAGCGCTATTTAAAGGGGAAGCAACATGGCACACGCTTTAGTCAAACAGGAATCTGTCGAGTGGGAGATGCAGAAGTCAGCAGACCAAACCAAGACCTTTGTTTACACCAAGAAGAGGGGGTATGATGTTACACGCAACCCCCACCTGAATAAGGTAAAATAAACTAGCTGTTTCAATAACTTTATTTCCTAAATAACATTTTGTGTTGACTGTTTCCTAATACGACAGTAGGGTACTGGATATCAGTTTCAAGAGGAACTAGCCTATATTTAGAATTAAAGGGCCACACGCTCGCTTTGTTTGCGGTTGCTGCTTGTGTTTAAAGCAAGTCCGTTTGTAGTTTACAGGTAACGTTAGCCTACTCTTGAACTGACGTGGGCCATGACGTGCCACCTTCAGGATCAGTGCACGAAGTTTTCTTTAAACATCTATAATCTACATTTACAGTTTTAATCCGTACGAATCCTACTATTAAGCCCCATATTTCGATAAACAATATAAAGAATAATATTAGACCCATAAACCTTATTTTTTTGGTAAGATCAACAGCAGCCTCTGTCCAAGGTGCTGAGCAGTGGTTGCTATGACATCACCTCAAGAAATCGCACCGGATGCTGCAGAGCTAAAATATTTACGTTGTTTGCTTGTATGTTCGTGCTATGTATCATACATTTATTGAGTTAAAAACTAAAAATGTGTATGTTAACAGGGTAATAATCACATTTTCTAATGCAAGTTCTTAAATTGTAGTTAAAATATTCACTCTTTGGATCATGAGGTGCATAGCTCTCCAGTGTTCCAATAATTACAGCTAATTTGTTAAAATAAAGTAAAATAAAGTTTTAGCCCTGCCTTTCCACCACCTAGTTCAGTGGTAACTTGTGTATATTATTAGTAGCCACAGACTTTTTTTTTAATTAAACAAAAAAAAGCTTAAGGAAACAAATTCTAGTGATTGAAATAACTGCACTTTTTTCATTCTGACCTTGAAAGTAAACATTATTGACCTCGAGCAATCGTTTTTTTTTTTTTTTTTTTTTTGAGGAATCTGTTTAGCTTCTTCTCTTTATTTAATGTGATGACATTCAAACCTCCTAAAACAACATTAGAAAAAGAGCAAACAAGAGCCTGGTGTGTTTTTAATTTTTAATCTGCTACCATACTACCAATTTTCAGGGCTTTTTTTTTTTATTCAGGTATATAACAAAACAAAGAGCAGCATCAATTAATGTGAAATACTACAAATGAATCAAGTAATTGTAATAAATTCTTAATTGGAAAAGTTATTGCTGTTACCTTAAAATCAAATTATAGTTCTTGTAAATAATGCACATGATATCATAACACATTAAGAGTAAATGCTCTATTAGAAAATATGTTTGGCTAGTTATCACATTATTTAGCCCTCTGTCTGCCATAGTAAATTGACATATCTGTTTTAATTATTTGGACTGTTTTTTCCACATTCAGAGATGATTTTTAAAAAACCCTTTATATTAGCTACACATTTAACAAAACGCGCCTCTGAGACAGTGAATACAGATTTTATTGTTATTAGCGACACCAGTGGCAGTTAATTAAACTGCAGCAACTTATTGCTCGTGCTCGCACACGTGCACAAGAGACTGAACGTGATTCAAGGTCATGATATAGTTAAGGCGAAGTTTTTGTTGTTGTTGTTGTTGTTTGTTTTTTCGTTTTTCGCTTAGATTTAAAACGAATTAGGAAATTCTTTGCAGAGATATACAGTTAACGAAGATCCAGATGCTGTCCACGATGCTGAGAGCGACGATTAGATTAATGTGCTTGCGCGCATTTCTCTCAAATAAATAAATAAATAAATAAACAAAAATGACAGCTGTGAGAAAGCATCTGATCATAGCGATGTGGATGTGTTTGCACGAGCTCTGCAATTCATCATCATCATGTCGACAGATGAGGTAATTAAAATTACATGATAGTTTGATTATAAAGTATATTTGAGACTACAGACTATAGATCTGACTATGTGAGACTAGTTAATCCCTTTTCTTTGCTTGACACATTGACATTACAGTATGGCTGCTTCGGCATTGTCCTGTACTTTGTATAAGCATCCATTTAATGTGTTATTGAACGGAAGAGAGTCTTTGGGGAGCGCGTGCAAACGTCATATGATATGTTTGTTACAAGCTGTTGTTCACACATTGGCAATTAAAAAGCGATTAATACATGAAAATTCGTACATTATATAGCCCATTAAAAGGATAGTTTCCCCAAAAATGAAAATTCTGTCATTATTTACTCATCCTCAAGTTGTTCCAAACCTGTATCAATTTCTTTGTTCTGTTATACACAAAGGAAGATATTTGGAAGAATGTTTGTAACCAAGCAGATCTCACCCCCCATAGGTTGTTTGCACGTGACGTCACTGCTGCACGCCAAATGCGGCTGGAGGGCAAGCAGTGATTTTTCTATATAGGAATCCTATCACAAACTCAAAATTCCTATGTTTTGCGTCGTTTATGGTTGCTCAAATCTATCAAACCGAGAAACCACAATGAGCTTTTATCGTTTACGTAACTTATATAGTTTTTTAACTTTAAAAGTTGTCACCTTTATAGCGTTTTGTGTCTGCCGATACTGAAATGAATATGGATACCTGCTTTTTGTTTTTGACTTGGTTAAATAATCACATTCTTCATGGTATCATTTGCAGGGAAGAGAAGATATTTTATCCCATTGCATGATCATTTGGTGTTTTCACTTCAGTTTTCTAGAATTCCGTTTACAATGTTGATCTCGTTACCATGAAAACAGTGTCACGCGCTGAGCACGTGCTGCTGCTTCAGCTTCAGCCATCATATGGTAGAAAATGTCCAAATAAAAAAAATGTGTTCAACAAGCTGACAGAAGTTGAGCCATTTCTTTGTTGGAAGGGTGTAAATGTAACTGTAGTTTTAATGTTTTCTTAGTAAATATTCACTTTCCCAAATGACCACGGAGGATAATCGGAGCATTCAGTGGACAGACACCCTTTTTTAAAGTCTATGACAGACACCGACACACTGTATTTTATTTTTATTTTTGTATATATTTCAACAAATGATAACCAAAATCAAACCCATAGAAGCTCGTGAACAGTTCTGAAGTGGCTGTGTGCAAGTTATACTAATTCACAAGCCGAGTGAGAGTCATACTCGCAAACAAAATACAAAACTTTCAAAAACACTCAGCTATGTGATTATTTTATTGAGTGATAGGCAGTGGGTTCAGTCAGTGACATTATTAGATTTGATTTACGGCGTCTCCCTGTCACCTCCTCAACCAGCTTCCCTTAGTGATTTTACACGTAGAAAAGGCGAAAATTGTATTACACCATCCAGTTTTTTTCCCCCCCTGAACGATGATGTGAGCTCCTGTTGCAATTCTAGATTCAGCATAAATGACCTACAATGGTGACATTTTTCACAATCACGATAGAAAATCAAAAATACTAGTAGAAAGGTTAAGCGCGATATAAACAAACCCAGACTAGAACTGAACACGGCGTGACGGCAGCTTCACATTCTCTATATCTGCCTCCTTGATGGCAGTCAAGTCTTTCAGTTTAGTAGAAAAATTGCTCCTCTTCATAACATAAGGTTCACGTCCAAAATATGTTGTTATTTTCGGTTTATACCTTTCTAAACCAGCACAGTACGGACTTCCCCCATCTCTTCCATTCTAAATTTCACTGCTTGCCCTCCACATTAATTTCGCATGTCACCAGAACCACGTGATTGCAAACAACCTATTGACTACAATAGTATTTATTTTTCCTACTATGGTAGTCAGTGGAGAGCGAGATCTGCTTGGCTACAAACATTCTTCCAAATATCATCCTTTGTGTTCAGCAGAACAAAAACATGTATACAGGTTTGGAACAACTTGAGGGTGAGTAAATGATAACAGAATTTTCATTTTTGGGTGAACTATCCCTTTAAGTGGCATTTTTGCCCCAACCCCTGGGTAATTTTAGAGCAATTTACTTTTACTATATATATATATGTGTGTGTGTGTGTGTATATATATATATGTATATAAATATTTTACTTTTGATCTCATTTGCATAATACTTTATTTATTTATTTTTTATCTCATTTGCAGTTATATTTATTAGAGTTTATCTATCACTGTTTGACCCTCAGTTGTATCTCACTGTCCCTGACCTTTGGTTAATTTCTCTTTGGACTTTTCCAGTCTTCTGCTGCGTGTGCCTGCACTCTGCACTTTTGTTTTCATTAAGGTAGACTTTATGTCCTCTTGAACCCTTTGCGCCAGTTTCCCGTGCTGAAATTAAGGACCATAGTCTGATCAAACGTCACGTCTTTTGGCACTCTGCCACAGGTCAGGTACTGATGACAACACAGCACGCTGCCTGTCGTTAAGGTTAATGACTTCTAATCTGCACAAGAGATGCCCCAGAATGAGGTCATATTTTCAAACCAGGTGCACACTACCAGAAAGTTCTGAAAGGTGTCTTTATGTATACATGAATGCATAGGGTTGGTTGAGGTATGAAGATCACGGGTCTGTGTGTTGTCTTTTTGTAGTGCACACTCATTTCACAGTCATTTCAGCTATGTTGACCCTGGCTAAAAAATAACATTTTCATAGGCCTATAAATGATGCAAAGGCACTCTTTAATCAGAACTGGCTATTGAAGTAAGACATTTTCAGTGACCCACTCATTATAGAGGTCATGATGCTGTTTTTCAAGAATATAGGCTGTGTTTTTACATAATGTTAATCTGAAAAGGTCTTTCTGTAACTGTGAGATGTTAAATATTTATACCTGAGATATTGAGTTAAAAAGCTCCTTACTGCAAAATAAAATAAACTAAGGATTGGCGCGTTGCTCAGGGGCATGTTGGGGGCACAGTGTCGATTTCAACTGATTTTTAGTTGATGTGCCATTTTGTTCAGCCAGCTAAATTCACTTTAGATAAACTAACTTATGATCGCAAGCAGTATGATTTCGAAGTAAAGTGCCCAAAGATGTTTTTTGTTTTTTAAAGGATTTGTTCACTTAGTTCACCAGGAAAAGGGACAATGGACAGTAATAAAGTAACATCTTAAAGGATTAGTTAACTTCAGAATTAAAATTTTCTGATAATTTACTCACCCCCATGTCATCCAAGGCAAGGTGTTTATGTCTTTCTTTCTTCAGTCGAAAAGAAATGAAGGTTTTTGAGAAAAAAATTTCTCCATATAGTGGACTTCAACAGAGTTCAACAGGTTGAAGGTCCAAGTTGCTGTTTCAGTGCAACTTCAAAGGGCTCTACACGAACCCAGCTGAGGAATAAGGGTCTTATCTAGTAAAACGATCAGTCATTTTCTATAAAAAATAAAAATTATATACTTTTTAAACACAATTGCTTGTCTTGCACTAGCTCTGCCATGCACCAATCATTACGTAATCACGTTGGAAAGCTCTCGCGTTACATAGGTGGAGTACCACGGTAGGGCGAAAAATTCATGCAAGACGAGCATTTGTGGTTAAAAATGATATAATTATTTTTTTTTTTAGAAAATGACAGATCGTTTCGCTAGATAAGACCCTTATTCCTCGTCTGGGATCTTGTAGAGCCCTTTGAAGCTGCATTGAAACTGCAATTTGGACCTTCAACCCATTGAAACCTGTTGAAGTCCACTATATGGAGAAAAATCCTGGAATGTTTTCCTCAAAAACCTTAATTTCTTTTCGACTAAAGAAAGAAAGACAAACATCTTGGATGACGTGGGGGTGAGTAAATTATAAGGAAATTTTAATTCTGAAGTGAACTAATCCTTCAAGGTGTCACTTTATTACTGTTTATTGTCCCTTTTCCTGGTATAAAAAAACAAACAAAAATAAATTCATGGATTAATGGCTCTCATTAATGCAGCTCCTGTGCCTGTGGTGCTGGAAGTTGCCAGACAGGAGCCACAACTTAAAGCTCATGTGGTGCTTTGGGGGGTGAGAGCAATTCTAACTCTTTCATGTTTTTATGACGTGGCTTTCCAGTTCCACCCACGTCGCTGACTCTAATGAGCTAAATTCAGTGTTATTGTCTTGTTTTATAGACAGAGACATGATTTACAAGATTAATTAAAAGAGAGGCCTTGGGTTTTGTTCTGTCTTTGCTGACGGCATCAGGAAAATTGTGTGAAATGTGAAATCTCTGCCATTATAGGAAGGAAAGAGGATTACATAAACATAAGAATGAACCTCCAGCACAAAAGACTGTGTGTGATTGATATCATAATTAGCACAGCAATTTAGCAAGCAGCATTATGTTATTCAGGGTCGAGGTCCATTCAGAGCTAAATTGAGAATGGATGCAGGATGTGTGGGACTGTATTTACAAGCGAGTATCACTAGGGCGTTTACTACTAGTTTACTACTTTCAGGGCTCTACAGTGCGCCTATTTCACTCGCATTTGCTCCTGAAAATAACTGCGACTGTGAAAAAATATTTAGGCACACTGGTGTGAGTGACCCGATCGATTCTCATGAATAGGTCTACAATCGGAATAAAAGTACAACTCCCAAAATGCATGTAAACTTAACAACATGTTATGTTTCATACTGCAATCGGCTGCTTTTCATGCCTTAATTCAAAGATTTTGCTTCAGTCAGCAGAGCAAGTGCAAAGATTGTTTACAAGTTGCAACCGGTGTGACGCAGCCACGCGCACTTACCGGACATCTCAGATCTTTGCAGCCAAATTAATTGTAAATACTGCATTTGGATTATCATAATCAATGTCGGAAATTAATGGCGACTTGGGGCAAAAATGCCTTCAAAATTTGATTAATAAAAACACATGCACCGTTTTGAATGCCCGTGCGCATTTTACTTTCACTTTTGAAGTAGTGGCAATTCGGATGCGGCAATTGCTTGAATGGTGGGTGGGTTCATTATTATCATTAATAAAAAGCACAACAACAAACACTACAATGACTCCCTCTTTTGTCATTCAGAAAAGAGAAGCGAAATGGGCGAAGTGAGGTGAAATCTGACTCTAGGCTGCGACTATCATTCGGCTCACTCAATTGAGTTCAGTTTTTAACTGTAGTGTCTATTTTCTAACTAAACTAAATGATTATTACAACTATAAAAAATATCAAAACGACAGTGGGGGCGGTGCCATGGTCACGGTGGGCAAGTGATATAACCGGTGTTGCGGCTGAACACCAGTAACACAGTCGATCTCAGCAAGCCTAATATGTGCAAGTTAAATAATATACTCCTGTTTCTCTGAGTATTGGCATGATTGCAAATGTGATACTTACTGATCTGATTGAAGTCCAATAAACAAGCTGACATTAAGTGACAACATTTTAGCCATGCACAGTACTGTCTGTTTTTGCTCGATTTCGTGAAAATAGTTTAAAACAAAGCCACAGCAGAACTGTTGCGCATCTCCAAGCAACGGTGATTCCTGAATGAATCTGCGTTTTGAACAATTGAATGAATGACACGCACATTAAGATTTACCGCCACCTACTGGCTGTTTTATTTTCATATTTACATTTATTTTCATATTTACACTTTACATAGACTGTTTTTACTACATTCGTACAACATTATTTACCAATGAGCTGCATTAAGCAGTCTATGTAAATATCTTAATAATATCACTTTAGATGGAGCTTCTGTGCCACTTCTGCAGTGCAAAGATGGATTTTTTTGATTATTTCTTTTGATTGGTAACAGTCTGAATGGGTCTTATTGTTGTAATTGGATTTATTGTTTAACATTTAAAAACAAAATTTCTATTTTAATTTAAGAAATTGATTAAATATGATGCATACATTTAATAAGATTAGAAACATTGCTCGTATAATGGTACAAATGCCCCAGGAAATTAATTTAAAGGGGCAAATATCGCCCTGTAATAATGTCTGTTATTGCTCCTAAATTTTTGACTGTGCTCCTAAAGAAAAATGTTACCATAGAGCCCTGACTTTTGTCTGTCAGCTCCTAGTTCTGTTAGTCAAATATGTGTTATTTGGGACGATAAAAAGAGGAGTGTGTGTATTAACCTGCTTGTAAACTCTGAATCTCTGTTTATTTCATTTAATACTCTCATGCATCATTAATGATCTGCAATCTAACCAACCTTTGGTCCTGTTTGTCCCAGGTATGTTTTATCCGGGTCACGGCACCAATGTGACTGTTTGTGTTTGTTTGTGGATGAATTAACGCTGAGAGCAGGTGGATGGTCACTCCATGTCTCTTTTACTGTGCCTGGGATAGACAGGATCAAAGGTTGGTTAGATTGCAGATCATTGAGTGTCTTGTCTTAAATGAAATAAACAGAGATTCAGAGTTTACAAGAAGGCTAATACACACACTCCCGATTTGACTCGACTAACAGAACTAGGAGCTGACAGACAAAAGTAGTAAACTTGTGTGTAGAATAAAAGTCCAACTTTGCGCTTGAAAACAGTCCAAACTTAGATATTAAGAGCAATCATCAAAGCAGCTTACCAGCAGTGAGGCATGAGACTTCTGCCGATTATGTAGCACCACCTCCTAATAAAATGTAATACAAGCAGTGCAACAACCAATGGTGAGTTTTCCCTATTTGTGCATGAATTAAACTAACATTATTTAAACTCTGTCACAGATAGATAGATAGATAGATAGATAGATAGATAAACTAAGATCCAACTATCTATATAACTATTTATTTTATAAAAAGCATCAGTTGTTGTGGTTGAAAACCAAAGAGTGCCTCTTCATCTGAGTAATTGCTATATATAATTAAGTATAAATATAATTTTAAATATAGTTAAACATATAACTTATCAGAGCAGGAATCAAGTGTTTGCTTGTGCAATGACAGCTACAGATAAAGAACCGAGAACCAAGAAGAAATTGCAACATTGTAATAAATGAAATCCCTATTTCAGAACAGGTGTGAAAATGCCCTAGTGATACTCGCTTGTAAATACAGTCCCACATCGAGTGAAACATTTGCTCTTTCATGCAGATTTCTGAAAAACCAACCTTCAGAACTCATGAACCAAAACAAGGAAATTAAGAGAGAAGGTAGGAAATGACCCCTGAGAGGAACTGTGCAAGGCTGTACACTCGGTACTCTGTGGTTCTCCAGTGGCGCATTGTTGCCTTCCCATGGGTCCAGCGATCACAGGGCTTGAGTGTTCTTACTTTTTCTCACTCTTAGCTGCAGAGAAGCATAGGACAACATGCTAATTGATGCTGTGGGACTGAAAATGTAGAGGCCTCACGTCCGCAAACTGGAGTTTACGTAGCGCCCCTCCCCGGTATCCCCTCTGACCTCCTCTCTTCTCAACAGCCCTTCCCTGTGTCTGCCTGAAGTGCAGGCAGGATATTATCCTTGTGTTTGTGGGAAGCTTCGCACAGTAAGAGACGAGAGTGAGGAGAAAGAGGTCTCTGTGGAGCAAAGGAGAGAAAGAGGGAGCTGCCCTGCTCTCTACAGACCTCCTCTGTGTCTCTGCTTTATCTCTCATTAATGACCGCCTGTGTGAATCGAGGCCAACAGCACTAGCCTCTGGCTTCACGCCATGCCAGAGACCAAAAACGCAAACAACACAGCACAAAACTCTCCTAGCATCCAAGCCGAGATCCTGTTTCACATGGGGAAATGTGCTTTTTGGAGCACAGGTGACTAACAGATGCCCATTCAACTTGCTTTTGAAAACAAGAGCTCAGTTGGAAATGTGGCACCTTCTGGGTTGAGCATTGGAGACTTTATGGCCCCCTTGTGGTTGTTATTTGTGCCAGTTGCCTCAAAGTGGCGCTGAGCTATTGTTACAGGGAAAGAGCTATTTGGGGAAATGTATCTGTTAGCTTTCCTTTTCATTTCAATTGCAGTCGCTACGCAATTTATAATGCTCAGGACAACTGATGACCATAAAATAAAAATGGTTTTGGCTGCCATGTACAGTAGTGTAGTTCCAGCATCTACCAGCAGGGGCTAAATGGACCAGGCTAACCAGAGCATTGACCCCATTGGTTAGTGATCTTGCTATCATCAATCCAGAGTAGGATTGGCTGTAGCATTCTCATGACAACAATCTTCTTTGCGGTTGTGGAAAGAATTGTCTAAATTGGACAATTGTGATCTATTTTAAACCTGCTGTCTTACATCTTCCTCCCCCACACACATACTTGTCTTGTTTTGTCACAAACATGATGTGTTGAGGTTTTCCATAAGATGTATAGTTTTGCATTTAAATGAAAGCATATATAGGTGAGGTAAATAAAATAAGCAAAAACCCAAAAGCTGTCAACCAAGCACTGAGCTTTTAATTTCTCCACTATAAAGGTTTGAAAGGTTTGAATCCTGCTTGATTCTGATATTTTAACTTTTTTTTTTTTGACACAAGACGTCAAAAAAAAAATGAACAAGATAAAATTGCATCTGTTTGTCAGTATATCACTAATATTTGGTTGCACAATTTGTCACAATTTCATTGTTAAATTTATAAAATGTAAGCTTACTTAGCCATTGGTATTGGGAGAAAATGAATAATTTTAATTGGCTATATCAGGATTTCAAGTTCAGACAGACATATTGGATATTCATCATCACAAGCATTATATTTTCATCCATCCTTGATTTTATTTTTTAATTTAGCGCTATACTAAATTTAAAATTACTTAATTTACTGTTGTATACCAGAAAAGTATCAGCCAATTAGTAATATTTTTAATAGTTTGTCGAAGATATATAGACAGTGATATGTTGCACTGTACTGTATATAACCCAAGTTTAAATCCTGCTCAGTCCTTCATACATTGCATTCAATTTATTTCCACAGACAAAAATGTAGATTTTTGGGGGGGTTATTCTTAACCTTTTTTGTATTTGTGTGTATGTGTGTTTGAGTGTTGGCAGAGACCATTACATTTTCATCTCCTCCCTTGCCATTTGCTTTCTTCCAAAATGATTTAAAAGAAGATGCAGGTGCTTTCATTTGAATTCTAATGTTTTACCCTTCAGATGCAGAAGGGTGCATAAAGTAAATCTTAATGGAAGAAAAAGCCCAACTTTATGCTGAATCACCATGGGACCTGATTTTAAAATGTTTCATGTCAGAAACTAATGGGTTTGTTTCTGACATTAAAACTAACAGATGTTTGGTTGGCATCTCAGACATTTTAATTAGTTGCACTTCTACCCTATAAGCTCTAGAAATGTTCTCAGGGCATTGAGGATGCAAGATGACGTGAGCTTCTGTCATGTTGTTATATTACCACTTTTTATGGATTGTGCTGTAAATCACAGAATACTGTATGTGTGGGCATTACAGAAGATAAGGACAGAATCTCAGCTGCCTATACATGCAGCTGCGTTTCTTATAAATGTGTGTGTTGAGTCAGTATGCTAATGAAAGGTTGATGGAACAGACTTCGTTTTGTCTGGCCGGAGAGCATCTAAGCACTCAGAAAGGGTCAGGTACTGTTTTCGGTCACCTCTTTCTAGGTGGGCTCCAGTAGTGTGTTGATATGTATGGCAACCCAGGTGTGCCCAGGTGCATATAGGAGAGGAGACTGACCACCCACAGGGTAGCGGTAAAGCATTCCAGTGCTATGTGAGTGAAGTGGTTAAATGAGGAAAGTGCTCTACTGTTCACAGAGAGATTAAGTGCCAGTCACCCTTATCCAACTCCTCTACACACATACACACACAAGCATGCATGCATAGAACAGCTTTCTGATCGCAATCTCCCTACTCATTTGGCCTTCACATTTTTCCCTTTGACAAATTGCAAAGTTCCAGACAGTGTTTCAGCAGAACACTATTTCTTACTGAGACATGATGCAATTCATTAGTGTAATTTAGCTTGGAAACGATTAGTCTCAGATATTAGAATACATTTTTACCATCGTAATATGTACAGGAGGCAGTTTTAATCATACGTGTATACTATGCGTTTGAACGCTAACACATTTTCACACATTTTTTTGGTCAATAAAATCAGATGATAATGATTGTTTTGGTGACCACAATAGCAAGTAGTTTGCCATAGCTGGACTTTTTCACGTGTAAATGTTCAGCTACAAATAGGTAGACATGTTTACCAGACTTCTTATCAAGAAGAAACCTGATATATTAACCTGATAAAATATTTTTGCACAGTTATATATACAATAGCCTAAGCATAGTTCTCCCACAATTTTGAGCTCTGCAAATGATTTCTATTTCTATTTTTTTAGTATAGAATTTTTTTTTTTTTTTTTTTAGTATAGATTATTATTATTATTATTTTAATTTATCCAGTTTGTGCAAATACAAAGTTCTGTCATGAAACTCTGGATGGCACAGGCTAATAGGTCTTTTAACTCATCCTGCTCGTAATCACATCGTTATCTGTAGGGCACAGTTGATTGGTTCCTGCTGTATCAGTAGCCAATGAGCTTGCACGCGCAACCTTCAAAATACTTTGTTAGAATTGCCTTAGCAGTGCAGTGCGTTTCAGAAACCCTCCACTTTCCCCAGTTCCACCTGTATAGATCTGCTATGGGTAATTCATGTATGCTATATTGTACATCAGCAGCATCTCTTACTTGCTCACAGCAGCGTGTCATGAATGTATTGGCACTAGCAAGTCCCGTACTTGCTCTGCAGCAGCAGCAGTAACCTACAGCAGCAGCGTAGCAGATCTATTCTGCCAAGACCAAACATAGAACATTGTCATATCCATTACCATGCCAAACACTCAGAGAGTTGATGTATTCCTTCTATGTAATCCTTTGAGGTTATTTGAACTAATTTACACAATATACAGACTCTTTCTAGGTTACATCGATACACCAGTGGGTGGTGGCAAGTGCTGTCTGTATGAGAGAATCATTGAACAAATTCATTCCAGCCAATTTGTTCAAAAACGCAGATTCATTCAGGAACAAATCAAAGGACCATCTTTATGAGCAGGTCATTGAATCATTTACTCAGTCGATTCGAAACACGAAACACTTTGGCTGTGAGAAAGCAAAGTGGCAATTTTGTGTCTAAAAGGTACAATGCTCAACATTATCTTCTTTTATATTAAGTATCAATATCACATTCACAGTCATTCCACTTTAGATCCACTCCATGTTTTCTATTTCCCACTCCATGAATCACGCCCCAGGGCTGTTATTGATTAGAGCTGTTGTGTAAAATATAATATAATTTGACAAACCTTGATAGAAGTGAATATGCAACAAACAATATAAAATAATGTTGTCATAAAACCAATATCACGTATGGTTTGATAATCAGTGAACAAGAATTTGTAGCTGTCAATCTCATTCATTGATTTTAAACAAGGTTTTTCCTTTGGTTGTCAAATTTGATTGTAAATCCAAACTGTCTGACTTATGAATTAAATAATAAGGCTAAATAAATGATGCCAGACCTAAGAGCTCTATTCTGATAGCCAATTGAATGTCAACCAACTTATTGCACATATCAGGGCTTTACAGCACAGTCATATTAATGTCTATTAGTAGATTAGTAGTCTTTTAGGCCTATGTAATCTCATGCATTAAAGCAGTTAATATTAAAGAAGAAATGTGATGGGAATGATCCAAGATGTAAAACAACATAAACAGCAACTGACAGTAAATTAATCCAATACTTATTCGATTTGAGAAGCTCTACATCTGTTACCTATATCGAGTGTTTTGTGAGGAACAAGTGAGAGTAATCTCATTTTGAGGGGCTCATGGGATTTTAAATCTGCTCTGAAATTTGTGCTTGCTTGCCTTCAATGCTCAGATTTTCCATGGGGAATGGGGAGAATGGTCACAGTCTTTGCTCATAGAGAAGGATTTTTTTTTAGGCACTTAGGTCTACATCCTTTTTGTCTTTTGTTTTCTTAAAGATGTGCATTTTTTTCACATGGATGGCCACCCTGTGGGTGGACATGTGAATGACTTACTTAACTAGATGTAAGGAGGATGTGGATCAATGGAGTCAAATTAAGTTCCCAGGACAATATAGCCCCAAAGGAGCGATCCTGACTCTGTGTAGCAATGAGGTTCAGCAGTCACTACGTCAGCAATCAAGAGTCAAATGAATTCAGGTTCATACAAGAAGACTACAACATGTTCCAAAGTCTGTTCATAAAGATTTTTTGTTGAAGTCTTAAAGTCACCATTAAAAATGGATCCAACGATCCAATCAATTCTGGATGGACAAAATCAAGTCTACCCTACATTTAAGAAGCCGTTTCACTCAGATACGTATAGGCTACATCACAATAGGGAAGAAAAGACGATCCAAACTTACGTTTTATGCCGACTTTAACTTTAGCCTATGTGTAAAAAAAATGTTTTTCAAGTTCATCTAACATTTTTTTTTTATTTTTTGAGTCTTGGCAGAGAATATAAAATTTCATCTATTACCTTTACAGATGCTTTCAATGGACATACCCAGAATTCTTACATAATGATCACAGGAATTGTTGCTCCATTCCTATTCGTTTTAATCTCTAAGTAAAATTACCTACATCATTAGGTACCACTCAGCTGCATCAACTTAAACATAAAGGCTGTTTTGAAAGCACTTGCTCAAGTGTTTGATTTTTATAACTATACCTCCTTTTCATTCAAGAATGCCAAACTGAAAATATTTCAAAGCTTTTAGAAAAGATAAATAGTTTGATATTTATCATATGTAAATTGTGTGGTAGATTGAAATCTCTGGAAAAAATAATTATCTGCCTTGAGCTTTACGTGTCCACTGAGAAATGCCTCTGATCGTGGTTATCGCATTAAGAGGGCTCCTGCTGTGTCTGTGTATTTGGATTGTACAGTATGCTAAATTACTTTTGACTGATTCTTAGATCAAGGCTAGGAATGCAAAGAAACAAATGGCTTATGCAGCCATATATTGTTAATTAAAACTGAAATAAGTTTAAATTGAAGCACTAAAAGTATTACCAGGAAATATATAAAAACTAAAACTTTTTTTATATATATTTTTTTAAAAAAGCTAATAAAAAGTGCAACAGATTTAAAAACTAATATAAAATAAAAACTAAAATAACACTGGCCTAACAAGATAAAAGTTGTGAATAATAATACAGAAAGTTGGCAAAAAGAAATCAAAACAACAAGAACAAAAGAAAAGCAAAGCAAAAAATGAAATAAAAACTACTCAAAAGTAACAAGACATAATATGAAACCAAAGTTAAAATAGAAGACAGTATAATTTAATATAAAAGCATGAACAATTTAAAAAGAGAGAGAGAGAGAGAGAGACTCAACATCAGTAGAGGAACACAATCCAGTGTAATGTTTTACATCTATATCTGTTCTTCTCAAGCCAACATGTCAGACTTTCATTTTTTTCAGGGCAGTTTAACTAACAAGTCCATCTATACATCCCTCAGATGGCATGAGGCTGCTTTTTGTAAAGAAATGAAATGTGTTAAACTCTATTTCTCCCTGAGCCAAAATGAAAGCGTGGGTTGAAACTATCACTAAGTTATAGTATCCAGCCTTCTCTGGATCTGTAACATGACTTTTTGGACAGCATCACGCCATATGGAAGACCGTTTAATGAAGCATCAAGTTTACTTTTTCTGTCAAGAAAAGAGCCTTTGCAAAGTGTAACCAATGGTTTCTTAACATTGTCACTGCCCTGCTCTGTCAGTTTGCTGAGACCAGCTTGTGTAGGATGTCTGTTTGGCTTGATTTATTACTGTCATTGGTGTCTGCTACATTGAGGTTTCAAGATTGGATGTGAGGTAAAGTGTCCTTGTCATGGCACAGCTTGTGTAGTAAGTGAACAGATAGTCTTTAACAATACTAAATGTTTCTAAATAGTCTTCATAATTCTCTGATGTTTGTCAAAATGGCAAACCCATTTAATAAATGACATCTTCCATCTAAACAATATCAAAAAGCAAACACATCAGTAACCCATGATTCAGGCAAATGGACCTATTTGAATGGACAGTTTATGGAGGAATTTATCTGACGGGTAGATAGTAATTTAGCCTTTGTATTGAAGAAGTGAGGCAGCTTATAAAAGCTTTCCAAGGTTAAAAAACAACACAGTAGTGACACTCATGAGAGAAAGAGGGCAATTATGGCATCAAAACATATTGTATCAAAGCAAATTGTAGCCAAAGATATGATGTTATGCACATTTGTGGAAATTTGCATTAAATAAATTATAAAGTCTGAAAAACATAGTAATTAATTTCACAACTTCATATATGTTACTATAATCCCTAAACGTGAGATTCAACATTGGACATTAATTTGTAATTTCTATTAGAAATAAAAAGGTATAATGGGAATAAGTGAAGCAGCAGCTTATATATTCTTGGTAACACTTTACAATAAGGTTTCATTAGATAACAGTTATAGTTAACATGAACTAATACTTAAGTATTTATTAATATTAGTTAATGTTTATTTCAGCAATTACTAATACATTTTTAAAAGTCAAAAATGCTGTCTGTTAACATAGTTAATGCACTGTGAACTAACATGAACAAACAGTGAACTATATTTTGTACTAACATTAACAAAGATATAAATGCTTTAAAATATATATATTGCTCATTGTTAGGTCATGTTAATAGGTAGGACCTTATTGTAAAGTGTTACCACAATCTTTTGTGAGTTTGATTAGATCTCCACATATGAATTCTGGACCCGCTTATATAACTCAAAAATTAAAATTACTCTTCCAGACAATAAAATTGGTTCCTTTTGGAAAAAATGTAATGTGTGCATTGATCTTTTGACTCTTTGGCTATTAACGTCAAATTCATGAGCTAGCTGTCAGGTTGTATTGTTCTCGGGACGGTCAAGTGTTGTGAACGGAGAACTGGTTCTTATTAACTCATTTAGTCAGGTTTCCGAATGATTCGTACAGACAGAAATGGTTATTTTGAAAGAATGAATAAAACACAGCCTGATTATTGGGTGTAGTCTGATTCCTGAATAAAGTACTCATAACTATTTCTTTTAATGAATCAAAACATACAGTACACACAAATGTAGCCCAGTTCCCAAATGAATGAACTAATCGAGCCGATTCTTTTAAGTGAATCAGAAACACAAATGAAAAATAGTGCAGTTCGATTCTTAGACGAATGTCTCTTTTGAACCAAGTAAATCAGTATAGGTCAACCAGTGCGCAGTCCGAATCCAGGGGTCGTTAAGGTCGTTAAGAAGGACTCAAAATTGTGAAATATCCAACTCCCATTCATATAGTCAACCTAGATTGCCTGTTGAGGTAAATTCAAATGACCTAACTGACTCCAGAAACATTTTACATGACAAGATGTGTCTGTATTTTATGTCTGTTTAGAATCAAAACTAGCAATGCCAGATTTGCGAATGAATCACTTCGTTGCAGTGAGTCGGTGAAACTGGTTAGCATTACAGTTTGTATCAGTTCGCCAATAAGTCTGAATCATTCAGACGACTCACATGTGAATCGTCTGAAGCGGTTACTAGTAAAACATTGCAGTAACATCCTTAAAACACAGCTAGAAGAACAAAAAGAGTGCAGGATTAAAGGTGGACTCAGTATTATTTCAAATGCACTGTTTGGAAGTTAGTCGGGCCGATACCAACAACAAACGTCTAACCAATCAGCATTAGGGGGCGTATAATGGTCGAGGAGAGAGAATGAGCAAGAGGGAGATTTGAAAAAACAACAACAACAAAAAAAAACTGCAGAACAAGAGATGGGACACAATACAAAAGAGCTCAAAAGAATATCACTGGAATGAAGGTTTATGACAGGGCAAGTGCTTTAGGACCCACGTTTATATTAGAAAAGATTTCCAGCGCTGGAGAAGTAAAGGCCTAAATACAGACGCGGAGGCTGCTTTGATTCCTTATCATGTAAGTAACACTGGGTTTTGATTGTCTGGAGCTCCTGTTCTGTTGGCGATTAACAACAAACTCTTGTTTGTATTTACTCTTGTGTACTGTACGTTCATTTTCCTTGTCATTTGTTCATCATCTTTATTTCTCGTGAAGCATTTTGTTGTGCGTCAGCTGTGATAAACAGACATCCACTTGCATTGCATGTGTAACAGTGGCAGTTATACTACTGCACTCTGACGATTGCTAGAGAATTAGGTGTTTAGCGAGAGTGAGTTTTGGAGATGGAGCAATGAAGAGAGGGGTGGGTTTGTTTGGGTTGATTTCAGATATCAACAGTGTTCAACAACGAATTTGAGAAATCGCATACACCACCTTTAAGTGGACCTTCAATCTGTTTAAATCAGATAAACACTATTGTATAGTCTGGCAGTGATGAAGAATGTCTTTATTTAGTTCGTCACCTGTGCGTGCAGCTTGTGAAGAACTCACTGCAGGTAACGACATTTTCCAACAAATACTAGTGTACGAAAGCACTTGGAGTACCAAACACAACTATAATCTTGTTTTAAGATAATATTAACACTATTATTGTCTTTTCTATTAAAATATAAGACCAGCGTGCTTCATTCAGTTAGGGTTACTTAGGGTTACAGTTAGGGTTACTTCGGCGGGTGTAGTGGTTATGGTGCGAAAATGAAGAACAAAGAATGTGCATCAGGTGTGTTTTGCTTTTTAATGTTTTTAATTAATTTATGAAGCCACTGTAAACTTTGTTACATATTATATTGTTAGATTACAATGCCATTATATTTTGTGCAGGGAATTAGCTTATTTTGTTGTAAATAAAAAAGCCTGACAATGTCACTGATAAATACCTATAAATATTGTGGTATTCTGCCACATTTCTCACCTGCACGCCTCCAACTCGTAAACATCTAAGCTTTAAAAAAATCCTGAGCTTCCCACTCATATTTACGACTTTGTGGTGGCATTCATGTGACTTTAGCATGTCTAAAGAGCCCAACATTTGCTTTCTGCAGTTGTTCGGTCTAGTGGTTTTGATCAGTGTGAATTTAATTGTAAGCTTTCTAGTCAATTATTGTTTTCAGGATCAATCATTGCTGTCACTTGAGCACCTGTGCCTATACATATTCTGAGTTTCTGAATAGTTGGTAACCACAAAGTCTCCTTTTACAAAGTCCAGCTATTCATGTTTTTATAAAGTAATTTTTTTCTTCTATATTACACTGACCACTTTGTTTCAACTATTCTTGTCACCTAGGTCATTTTCTGTTACTTTTAAGCCCTCCCCTTAGTGGTTTCCTATTTAGTCTTTTGTCTAGTTGTTCTGATCCTGTTCCCCAGTGCTCTGATGAAAAGATATAGCTGGAGAGACTTGCTTTTTTATGTACAAAGAGATGATGACAGACCATTTTGAAAATGATAAAAGAAAGTGGGGTGCACAAAAAAGAATAAAAAAACAGCGTCAAGGTTGATGTACTTGAGAACAGGTCATGAGTCTGACCACGGACTGAGTGCCTGGAGGGATTGACAGCATAGTTACCCGGCCTTGACTTGCTCTTGGCTATTAAAGCTCGGAATTTTATTTAGAATCCATTATACAAATGGATCTTCAAAGTCTATATAATGTAATAACAGATAGGATGTCTCCTAATTTAAATAAAATAACCCCATTTAGGAGGGTGTTGGCTCATGGGAACCGAGGGTCAAGTCTGGCCTATGGCATCTTATTTCCACTCTCTTTTATTTCAAGACCAATTGAAATGAAAGTTTTGTGGCTTTTAGTCTCATATGTGTTTGCTTTAAAGTCATCTATAGGCTTTTGCACTCCTAAACATTGCCAAAATTGACAGTATAAATTTACAGTCTTTCTCTTCTGGGAAAACGCAGCAAAAATATTAATAATGACTCACTTTGTGTTACACATTTTTGTCCAATCAAAATCTTTCTTGAATAAAAATGTCACTTCTACCAAATACTACGACTAGCAAGTAACAAATCATGGTTAATGGCTATGACTTAACTAATCTGCTTTTTTAAAAAAAGGAATGAACCTTTGATAACAGGCACATCAATAAAGCTAGAAGCAATAAAAGCAGCAATTGATAAAAGTTATCTCCTTGTAAATGTCACTTTGACCGTAACACAAATAGCGACATTCATATTTATTCAACAGAATTTACACTTTGGTTGATGGATTAGACTGCGCTTTTGTACCATTGTTAGAGGTCGTGACCGGATTCAACGCAGCTTTTTTTCACTGCAAGTCTTACACCTGCAGTCCAGGCCTGTAAAGATTTTGCTTGTTGTTTAGAACAGGACTATAAATGTCCACCAACCGTCCTAGACCCTGCTGGACTGAAAGAACAGTTTACGACCGTACCAGAAAGCATTGAAAAATGCCCTCTTTTACAACTCTAAGACATTGTTACCTTTGTGGACAACATTGTGATCATTTTGAAATAGAATTGGATGCAGAGGAAGGGAAATTTCACTGGTACGTGATCTGTTTGTGTCCCCCAGCTATGGCAACCCCCTTTAACAATCATCTTACTTAACATAACAGGGTCAAAAGTCAACTTTTACTTTCAACAATTATAGAGCAGAATCAGATCAAGGAATCAGATAGCTTTGGATTGTTGTTTTTACAAAATTTGCTGCTCTGTTGCTCTGCTGGATTGTGGATTTGCAGATATGAATAGTGATTTAGATTAGAAGCATATTGGCAAAGCTACAAATGTCACTTTGAAATTAAAATACCCACATTCATTCAGCCTCAAAAACGATTCATAAAGATACATATTAATGATATTGCACTGTACAGGTGAGTGTCTGCCCTTCTGTTTTCGTGTGGTTTAGGCTTGAAAAAACCTTTATATTTTCAATGAAAAGTTCATTCTCAAGTATTTTTGACATTTCAGATAGAAATAAGTAGATAAATATAAGTGCAATAAAAGAAAACAATGCTGCTGACAGCATCTTTTCAGTCTCACCACAATGGCTTGACCTTGCTGAAAAGACCAGCTTACACCACAACAATGTCCAACACAGGCAGGCATGGTGACAATTAATTTGTTGCAATAAAAATGCTACTGTCAGGCAGTGTCAATTTGTCAATCTCTTGGTTGGTCTGCTGAAAATATATATAAAAAAGTGTTTTGGAGTAAAAGGAGGATCTTTTTTTGTCCAGAAATATGGCTGCTATTTTGGTAAAAATAAAAAAAAATAAAAAGTCTGAAGTCTGCATCCTCACCTCTGATTCAGTTGAGTGCAGATAGATAGTAATTTCTTCTTTCTCAGAATTAGAGATGAAAAAATTGCATCTCCTGAGGATTTTTTGTTCATTTTTTGTTCAGTTCATAGTTTGTTTTGGAGAAGGACCAGGAGCTCAGGACAGCTTTGTTTCGGAGCAGATCAAAGAACTGAGAACAAAAGCCATCAATGTCCTTATTTCATCTCTCTTTTTCTTGTTTTCTCCTTCATGTATGAACAAACACTTCACAAATAGTTTCTGATAGTGATAACTCTTAAAATGAGTCTCATCAATGAATTTCTTGTGTTGTCAGCATACTTAATACATCTAATGTTGCCTTTCTGTCTTCCACTGTTTTTTCATCCAACTGTAGCAAAAGACTATTATAATATACATATTTCACTGCTGAATTAAATATTTAAGGATGTTTCACATAAGAATCTTTTTATTAGATTCCTTGTGGAGCTGTCTGCATACTTAGTTTGCTTAATGTTGGTTTCTGCCTTTCTGCTTTAAGATGAAACTGTAAGGAAAAGACTATATTATGTTTCATTTTGCTTTCTAATTGGTGGGTGGAAAAAAAGATACAGTGTCAACTGTAAATATTTTCCAGTTAATGTTTTACACATATTTATAATATTCCTTTATTTTTCACAGTATAAATGAGTCTTTATACATTTAAAAATATAGCTGCTTTTATATTTTAGGGGATCCCTCACAAGGGGATCATAGTGTTTGGAGATGTGTGCCATTCAAAAGTTTGTAAAAAAAAAAAAAACACGGTATAGAAGAGGCAGTCAGGTAAAAAATAATGATACCTTGCCACTGGTATATAATCAGACAACATTTATTTTGTATATTTGTGGCCCTGATTGAATTATAGTTGCTTGTTATGAAAAAAAGCAGACCAACAAGAGAATTACCTGAACTTGATGTATTACTCTTTAAAGATGACAGTTTTTCATCACCATTTCATTTTGCATTATATAGGCCAGCCTTAGTATCAGAAATCCTTTTTCCTTTCCTCTTAGTTGGTGTTGAGAGATAAGTGGAGAAGTGATTGTTATGTGAGTGTGTGTTAGATCACATATTGATGGTTTTGTCATTGAGCTGTCAGCAGAGTGTTGTGTGTAAACAAACCAATCTCTGTGGAAATGATCAAGCAAGGAAGTCAAGAATCTGAGTCATCGTTCTGGTACCATAGTTTGCTCACCACTAAAAAGTCCACAATTCATAAAACATGGCGCTGGTTCGTAGCCAGACAGTGTGTTATTGATGGAGGGGAATTTTGCTGATGTTTTGGAGATCACATTGATGTTTGTTGATGCAGCCTTCACTTTTGTTTGTGCATGTGAGTCACACTGTCCTCCAGCTGCTGAAGAACTCTAATTTCAGTACTTATCTTTATTTTTGCTCACTGTTCAAGTACATATTTTTGGCATTTGGAGTCATCTAACAAATTAATGGTGCACATGTGAATCTTGCTTATTACATTTTCCTAAAGGTTCACACGTGTTTGTCTTTCTGCATTTGAGATAATTTGCTTCTTGTTTTTGTCTTTTTGCCCATCTGGTTACTTGCCATTTAAGTGATGCTTTTATAGTTTTTTTTTACACAGACCAGAGCTGATGAAATTTGTTCCCAAGAGTCTCATGCACTGTCATCATAGATCAGAGGCATTAAACGGATTGTTCATCCAAATATGAAAATTCTGTCATCATCAAAACTGCATGAGTTTCTTTTTTTTTCTGTGGAACACAGAAGAAGTTATTTTGAAAAATGTTTTTTTTTTTTTCAATGAAAGTCAATGGGGTTCAGTGTTGTTTTGGACCTCATTGACCCTTATTGTATGGGCAAAAACAGTTGAAATGTTTTTCATAATGTTTACTTTTGTGTTCTGCAGAAGAAAGTTAGTCATGCAGGTTTGGAACGCCTTGAGAGAGTAAATTATTACAGGATTTTCATTTTTGTGTGAACTATCCCTTTAACTTAGCAAGCAATGCCGATGTCTCATAGCTTGCTTCTTGAGGGTATTGAACCAGAAAACATTCAGACTGTACCACTCCACCTAATCTAATGTATGCTTTAGGTCAATACAACATCTACCACACTATCTCCACCCCTGGCTTTTTCTGCTTGTGTCCTACAAGTCACTTTCTTTGGTCATCGTTCTTGGCTCTTTTAACAGCTCTGAAATGGCTGCTTGTGGACAGAATTAAGAGCGTGGGAAGATGCATGTGGAATTAATACAGCGGTTTAAGCAATGAGGGTGTTTATGAGAATAGCATGTGTTTATTCATTCTCTTTTTGGTAAGCTGGAAAGGTCTTCTCTGAGTTATACCCTGTGACAGCTTCTGCTGGAACCATGTGAAAAACTTTTTTTTTTTTTGGTTGCGGCATCAAGCAGCTGAACTAGACTGAGCAGCCATGTGGATTTCACCACATTCAGAGTGTGTCTGCTTACACCTAAGGCCTTTTAACCCTTTAAAATTACCCTTTAACTAGAGTTGCACGATTCTGGATTAACTGAGAATCATGATTTTTTTTTTTTTTTTTTAATAAGGATTCACGATTCTGAATAGATAACTAAACCAAATAACATAATTTATTAGAGGTTCTGACAAAATGTTAATTGCTGCAGTTTATTTAAAAATGTTTCATTGATCTGAAAGAATTATTTTAAAAAAATGGTTTGAATGAATCATTCAATGACTCACTCATAAAGACTTCACTTGTCTCATTACTGGATGAATCAGCATTTGTGAACGAATCTCTTGAATGAACGATTCAGTGACAAATACATTTTTTCGCCCTCTACTGGCATAACAGTGTAATTAATACATTCTTTATTTGAAGCAACAAGTTACTTTCAAAAGGTGATTTATTCTATTTTGATTGCTACCATAGAAATCTTTGTTTGTATACAAACTATAAACTTTTATCCCACTTCTGTGGTAATTTGAATTATTGTAACACAGAAAAAATGATTCTGTGTGGACTGTTTATCAAGTTGTTTCATAACATGGCAACTGCTCTCTCTGGTTCAGCGACAATGCCAACGCAGATTTGAATGTTCCGCTGTGATCATACTTGTCAAAGGTTTAATAGACAGAGAAAAATCATTGTCATTTAGGAATAAGATCGCGTGGGTGTTTGAATTGAGATTGCGATGTTTTAACGATTAATTGTGTAGCTCTACCTTTAACCATAGTCCATTTCACTAACCCAAACTTATGATTTCAAGCATCTCAGATCTGTAGACATCTACTGTACTGCACTACCCACACCCATTTTATTTGGATTTGGCCGTCTCAAATGAGTCTCAGACAGCTGGGAAAAACATCCTCTGTCATCAGCAATGTCAGAGCAGTCTCACATACAGCTCCCACTCACTGATCCTTTGTTTGTTCTGTGATTTGTACACTTCAGTGACATTAGGGAGCTTGGTACTCTTGTCTTGGTGTCTGATCACTAGCATGGCTGGTGCATCAGATCAAAGCATTCTCTTAACAGAAAACTTTTTAGTGTTTTCACTTAGATGAAGGTCACCACTTGGACATAAGGGAAATGTGAGAAGCATAATCAGAAAAAAAAAAAAAAAAACTCAGCCTCTGATCTCTTTCTCAGAAAGAGAGCCAGTGTCTATATTAGACTGACATGAATGATTTCCTTTCTCACGTCCCTTTGTCATTTTGAGAATATGAAAGGGGCCAAGTAGTGAGCCCTGCTTCACACCATGATTTCCGTTTGAAGCAAGATTTGAAGTTATGTTTGGTGTGTGAATGTTGGTCTACTTTGTGTGTATGTAGATATGCATAGTTGGGTTGTTTCTTCAACTATAGGGACTTTTTTTGCCCTGTGGAATTTTAGAAAATAAATTTATCTTAAAACACGCTTTTCACATGCTCATTTATAATTCACATCAAGTAATGCAAATTCCCACCACAATTACATTTCCAATTCCATCGTATCTCAGGATATATATGGGCTGGGTATTGACACAATTTTCGCGATTCGATTTGATTTCGATTCACATGCTTTCGATTCGATTTGATATCGATTATTTTGGATGTACTATATCAGATACAGTACATGGCAAATTTTCTAGAGGAAAAAAATCTCTCAACTAATGCTGTAAACCACACATGGTAGTCAGTTGGTACTACATTACTATAATATTGAAGGTTAAAATTAACTTATTTATAAACAAACACTTAAATTACACTCAATGATGTTCTTATAATAAATAAAGTTTAGAATTACATAATCATATTTCTACTCCAATTCAATTTTTTTGAAATATAAACATTTAAATTGTGGCTGTCATAATTGATTTATTCAAACGATAATGAATATGTAACGGTCCATACATTTATCAGAATGCTGCTCACTAGAGTTCATTTTTTCTAGCTGACTAAGAGTTTATGGTCACGGAATATGGTTTTTCTGAGGTAATGTTAAATGTGACGTTACGTGACATTGTTTACAAGCTGTTTTATTGACGTCTTTCCGAGGTTGAAACACTGATTGAACTATTACACAAGACATGATACGGATTTCGGTAAGTTTTACTGTATCTTTTAACATACCTTCAGATGTTTATTCATGTTTATTTTGCGGTATTAAAGCGAAGATGTTCACATGCGCTACGTGCTGCCGCTTCTCTTGCTACAGCGATCTGTCAGGCCACATATATATATATAATATTAAAATTGCATATCTGTGACATTTCAATATTTTAATCTAAAAAATAGAAATCAACCCAACATAAAAGTAGTCAAAGCTGAAGAAAAACCCATTAGCAGTGCTTTGGTCCTGGTCCAAGAACATTAAGTCAGTCCTGAATATATGATAAGAAAAGTCACAATTCGACTAACAAGGAAGGGTTTTTGGAAGCAGAGGTTATGCTATGGCTCAGCTCAAATGTTTCTCATCAGTGAGATCACAAAATGCAATACTTCATCCAAAGCGGCTCATTATAATGCCACTGACACTGATGTGCTTCACGGACTCTCATGCATTCTCCATTACAGGATCAAGAAACATCACTCCCACTGTAAAGTTCCGTTGAAGAACAGCTATGCTTTGCTTTTCTGCCTTTTTTCTGCCTTGGTGCTTTTTTGGCACTCTATGAAGCAGCTGCAACTTTTTCCGCATACAAGTACCGGGAATTTCAGGATTCAGATTGAGTTGTTTGAAATGGAATCCCTGAGTTCTTCAACGTGACCTCTTGCTTGAAGTCTTGAAGAGCATTTGAAAGCTGTAGACTGGCTTTTATCAGTCAAAAGCAAGGCTTTAATGTTTGCCACAAAGTACTTAGTGCTGTGTGTTTGGGGTGGTACTGGTCATGTCCAAATAGAGGGGTGGTGGCATTGATCTTGAGATTACAGGTTGGCATGCACAGCAGCTCTCCTTGCTTGAGCTTGTGTGGGCAAAAAACTTGTTGGCACACAGCACATTGGCGTCTTTAATGTGGTCGTTCCGCATGTGGAAGCGTTCACACATTCCTGCCCTGCCTGTCCCTTTATTGCTACAAAAAGCAAAGCTGTAACAACCTGAGCCAATAAACATGATGGGGCCTCTGATATAAGTTTAATTCATCATTTACTCATCATGTTGTTCCAAATTTGAATGATTTTCATTATTCTTCTAAATGCATGTTACAGGTCTTATTGTGAACAATCCATCTGTGCATATGTATCAGTTAAAAAATTTTTCTGACATTTTAATGTTTAATCAGACTGGATAACTGGATCTTGAAAAAGACAGATTACTTTTTAGTCTGTGAGTAAATGATGACAGAATTTTACTTTTTGGGTAAATAATCCCTTTAAGTGCTATTAAGTGATACATCCATCTGGACAATATACTTATCACTTGGCTCTCATTCTTTTTATCTTTAGTCTTTTCATGTGCTACAGTTTGCTTTTTATCTAGATAGCAGCGCTACTGTTGTTTTCTATATAGAGAGCAAGATTTGCAAGTCTCGCACTCCACTCGGCGTCAAAGCTGAATTGCTCTTAACCAGCGCCAAGTACCTCACCATTTCCCACGGCAGCCCCGCCAGGAGCTCCGGGACTCATTGCTCTAATCTTGCCATCCATGCATGCCATCAAACAGACCACTTTTCCCAGTCCAGCCATCCATGGCCATGATCAGAATGCCAGTCCTGGGGCCTGTGGACGTGCCCTCTGGAGTTCCACCCGCAGCTCCATTGTCAGAGACGTTAATTTGCCGCTTGGGCCCGGTTCCACCAATGTCTCCATTACACATATGCCACAAGGAACCATTCAGTGTTCATAGAGCTGTTTGAGTAATTATATTTGATTAGGTAGAGCTATTCTCATTGAGAATCCCTGTTGCTGTTGCTTTTGAGTCATCTTCAGTCTTCTCGAATCGCTAGTTACAAAAATTGCAAGCACTTTTAGGCATTAAAAATGTCAGTAAAGGTCAATGAAATGCTTATCTAAGTCAAAGTTGTCGTGGATATGTTTTCAACAGGGCTCCACTCTCTAATATACAGTCTAGTTAGTGTTTTAACAACCCTACAAACCAACAGAAAGGAAATGTGATGTAGTCATAAGTGTCTAGGGATAGTCTTGCATAAACCACCAGCTTTTTTGAGAAAATAGAATGTCCGTTTTTAATCACAAAGGTTGCAATTTAGACCTGGCAAGGTGGCGGTGACTTTTCGAGGCTCTTAAATACAGACCAACAGTGGCACACAGCACAGTTAGCTTTAGAAGATGACAGACATGATAGAAGCTACAAATAACATCCAATGGGTTTTGAGTAATAAGTCTGTATTTTTGCCTCAGGATCATTTAGAAGCCAAAAAGTGCTTTTACATGCTGTTTGTTGCTGTTATATTGGTGAGTGCTGTTGTATGTGTAGCTGTCATAAAGGAGTTTTGTCCGAGGAAGGTTGAGGATTTTACGTTTCAATAAATAGTAAAACAAAAGTTTTAAATTGTTTATTAACATACTTGATATATTTATATGTTTAGATTTATTTAAATATATATTTTTAAATATACATATTGAAATGCATCTTAAATACTATAGATCAATATTTTTTCATTTGTCTGCTTTGCCTTTTATGGTTTAGATCTAATTTTCCACACAGACTGCACACAAATTTAAATAACATTAAATTTGTAATACAGAAATATTGCATTTGATTTACATCTTATGAAGTGGCAGCAACCCTACAAACCAACCATACAAACCAACAAACCTCAGAAATTTTACATGGCGAGTTCCTTTGTTTCTCAGTTGAGAATCAGTAACACCACATCTTATTGCACGTGTACAGACTAGTCTTCTCATGTTTACAAGGCCAAAATCATTTTTACAAACAGACCACTTAACCTGACCAGATGAAAAAGGGCTAAAAAGCCAAGCTTGCATATACTTGTTTAAAAAGCAAATCTTGCACAGCATTTCAGGGTTTTGGGCCTTCCTTAGTGGTTCCTCTGAAGGAGCAGCCAGAGGCGCGGCAATGATGATGCAAGTCTGTCATTAAGGAAAAGACAGGCTAGCTTCAAATGCCACAGCTTTTGGTCCTGACAGATATTCCTACAGGCATCCATCCATGTGGAGCCCAATCTTGAACATGTGGAGTCTGGTAATATGAACTCACAGCACTCTGACTGTAGCATTTGTTTTGTCAAGGTCAGGGTCAGGGTAAATGTCAAGGGTTGCAGCAGCAAAGCAGCAGTCTTGCCCTTTAAGCTCTACAACACACAACTGTGTGTGATCCAACTGTGACCTCTGTGACCTTTTTGAGGCTTTGCTTGCATTACAGACTTCCCCACCATAACAAACAGTGATTCTGGAAGGGAACTTTGTGAGAACAGCGACAAAAGGCCTTTTAAGTCATCTGAGACGTACGGAAGGGGAATATGGGGATTTATTTAAGCTTTTCCAAACAATCTTTTATTAATACAGCTGCTGAGACTTTACAACTCTCTGAAGATTTTTAGAATGCATTTGGTTAATGATTTTGTTAATGCATTTGGTCTTGGTGATAGATCTGCTATGCTGCTGCTGTTGATTATTGCTATTGTTGTAGATTATTGCTGCTGCTGTTGATTATTGCTGCTGCTGTAGAGCGAGTCTTGCTACTGCCACTACCTACGCTGATACGCTGCTGTGTGTATGTAAGACATGCTGCTGCACAAATAGCATATATATAAATTACCCACAGCAGATATATACAGGTGGAGCTGGGGAAGGTGGAGAGTTTCAGAGGAACTCTGAAAACGTGCTGCAAACTGCTAATGAATGTTAACCAGCCATTAATTGTGAGCAGCAAGCTCATTGGCTGCAGATGGGACATCAACCAATCAGCTTGTGCCAAGTAGTTAAAGCTGAGAATATCATCAGTTTGCGTTAAGGCCCCATCAGCCTGTGCCATCTAGAGTTTCATGACAGAACTAGGCAGAACTAGGTAGATACCCTGTTTCACTTAAAAAAAAGTCATATTATGGAAGTAAAATGGGTTGTAATCTTCAGTTCTCTCTGATTTAAAATTTAGCAGTGCACATTAGTGTCAGTTCTCAATGCTCAGTAGCTCCTGTAATAGTTAATAATTGACTGTTTTGTGTCCTCTCTGCAGGGGATGGCCTTCTCCCTGGAAGAGCGCTTGCAGCTGGGCATTCATGGCCTGTTGCCTCCCTGCTTCCTCAGCCAGGATGTGCAAGTATTGCGGGTCCTCAGAAACTTTGAGCTGAAAAAGGATGACTTGGACAGGTGAGGAAAGGAAGTACTGACCTCCATCCTGTTGCTCTCAGACCTGCTTCATTAGAATTACTCTTTTAAATTGATCAGTTGTTTTCTATGACTAAATTTCATACCATCAGATCACAGAAATAGTGTTATGTATAAGTATTGTAGTGTAATGTTGCCACCATTTGCACAATATAAGTAGATCCTTTATTATAACAAGAATGGTTTTCATTTTCTTCTCTTTTTTGCTTTCCCCATTTTTCTGAACTACAAAGCAAAGAGACATCAAGAGTTGACGGGACATAAAAACATCATCAAAGTGTCATCAAAATAATATCAACAGTTCTTTAGCTATCTTGTTAGTTAGCATTTTCCCAGAATTCATTACTAGTCCCTGCATGGGATCTGTTCTCATGTTTTGCATGCCTGACTTTTTTGGAAATGATGTTTCTGTCATATCTCAAGGCTACTAGTCATGTAACAGTCTTTGGTTTGTCCTCGCAGACAGTGGATGCGGTTTATTTCTGGATGGGTTGCTTTCAGACAAATGACCCTGACCTCGGCACTCATATTACTGTCTGCTTGAGCAATGAGGGAGTCTTTCCCAGACTATCAAAGTTATTTTGATGTTTTGCTGCCTGAATTTTGTGAAGGGACCGGCAGCCTGCCAACATTTTTAACAAAAATATTTGAAGGGAAAAAAAGACAAAGTAAAAAATGAGAGTAAAAACATTAAATTGCTTCAATTAGAGAGACTACACAACAAATAGTTTTGACAATCTTGACAAATTGCAGCATAGGCCTCTGAAACCAGTTTCTGCCATAAGCAGTGGTTAATGGGTTAAAGGCTGGGTTCAGTTTAGACTGTCAACATGACTGAGGAGCAGTAGTGACTAAACATTCCACAACATACAACAAGATGGAGTGAACAGAGCTCTTAGAGCTAATTCATCACATACTGCGAATAGTTTCATTTGTTTGATTATTGTCTCACAGGGTGGACTACTTTAAGACTTGTGGACCTTGAACTATATATAAAGAATCTATATATTTTAGTTTAATATAATTTGGCATTTGAACAATTTAGCAAATAAAAGCTCCTTGCAGAGTATTTTTGTGTGGTTGCAGAGTATTTTCACTCTTTAGTGGTAGTTTGGAGAAACTAAAGTTTTTTCTCATACACATACAGAAATGCATACAAAATACTATTGATGTTGAAAAAATGCTTCTCTATAATAAGTATATGACTGGTGTCAACATTTTTGCTTGTATCAGGACAAATGCTGACACATTAGTAGGGCTGCACAATATATGGAGATTATAGAAATATTGCAATTGTACATATCATAATTTTCATATCCCAACGACTTACAACAACTGAATGATAAGTTTATGTGATTCGACGTATATCATTTTCAGTTTTTAAATATATTTATATATAATTTCAATTGTTTTTACACTCTTAAAGCATTATCATATCACGTACTGTGATATTTAACGCATCATATTTTTCTTTAATATTGTGTAGCCCCTACACATCAGGGGAAAAAAATAACTTTGAAAGAAATATAGAAAGTATTTAAATTAAAGTTACGCAAAGAAAATGTTCCCTAGTGTCCAGAA
The DNA here is from genome assembly GCA_037950675.1 of Hypophthalmichthys molitrix. Classification (NCBI taxonomy): domain Eukaryota; kingdom Metazoa; phylum Chordata; class Actinopteri; order Cypriniformes; family Xenocyprididae; genus Hypophthalmichthys; species Hypophthalmichthys molitrix. The sequence continues at coordinate 20,916,435 of CM075507.1, forward strand.
TTATCACGCTTGTTAACTTCATTTTAAAGTACTGCCTTTGCCTTCACAATGCCATCACATATAGCAGGAACAGTATAAACTCTGTGAAAGCCATTCCAACAGTTTATTGGGAATACATACAGCTTTACAGCAGTTGGCTTTGCCAAAATAGAAGACGGCCAATCCAGCCAGATTCTAGCTGAGCTGAGTCTCAAGAATGGCATTTGGTTGACTTTCCTGAGATTTAGTTAGGTAACAAGGTGCCAAAATATCACTCACACCTTTCACCCTCAAAAACACTCTCAGAGCACTGCTGTCTAAATTTGTCGTGACAGAGCTGACACTTTCAGATAGAGTTAGATTTCTTCTTATTCCACCTTGTCACCTTGTACACTTTACAATCCTGGTAAACATTGGACAGTTTCTTCCTGCCTGAGGAAGGTGGGCATGCTTTTTCTGAGCCAAACAAGAGAGATATTATGCTCTTTCCTTGATGGAAAGCTTGCTCGCACTGATGGGGAATGTGACGTGGTCTTGTTAATTTGGGTCAGATGTAGAACTTGAATGTATTTCTCTTAAACATATTTCTATAACAAGGAACTTGTGTCTAAAATCTCTGGGGGCATTTTTGTGCACGTGTATTTTTCCTAACATTTTAACATAAGCAGGGAAAAACCCCACTTATTCTTAAGCTTTGTTTCAAGCAGCTGCACATGGTCAAGACTTTTTTAATGTGACAGTCTGATCATTTGGTAAACATTTTTAATGTGACAGTCGGGGTAAACATCTGACTGTTTCCACTCTGTACTACTTTTGTTGGCATTGTCATATTATTTCTCTCATTTCTCTCAAGTAATCTCTCATTCTCACAGTGGTAAAAGAAACAATATCATATTATATATAATAATAAAAAATATATTTAAATAAAAATGTAATATATCAACATATATTAATATATTGTGTTTTTTATTTTAAATACATATGTATTTTAAAAAATTATATCATAGGTGATATTTCAAACTTTAGTTTCTATGGTATTTAAAATCCACCATACAACCACAAGAGTGATTTCCTGAGCATTTAGTTTATTATTAGTCTTTTATTCTGTCTCACCCAATTTCTCCCCAGTCCTCATATTGCCTTTACTCACCTTCTTACTCACTTATGGATGTGGGCTTGTCTGTTCCTGCTTTAAGCTGGTGTCACACTAACTGAATCAGAACGATTCAAAAATAGGTTGGGGATGTCACACTTATTGACTATTGTTGCTGACGTTTCGCTCCGATTCCCTGTCACTGTTTTGAGAAGCTCAAATTTGGCAGGAAACTTTAACATTCAAATTACCAAAATAAAATATTTCTTTGCAAATAAAAGACTGTTATGCCAGCTTTAAATTGTTGGGTGGGTGATTTGGGTAATCCTCCCTTAAATATGGAGCAGTATAATCCCAGGAAGTCCTGAAGCTACTCTCCATACCCTGTGTCTGTTCTGCTTTCTAGCTTTAGTTGCATTCTTATTGTTCCTTTCTTTTAGCATTTGCTGAATATTGTTATAAAATGTCCTTTAATGCATGTTGTTGTATTTATTTTCCACTTTCTTACAGATACGTCTTTCTGATGGGCCTTCAGGACCGCAACGAGAAGCTGTTTTATCGGGTCTTGATCTCAGACGTAGAGAGATTCATGCCCATTGTGTACACGCCTACTGTCGGTCTAGCGTGCCAGCAATACGGCCTTACCTTCAGGAGACCTAGGTAAGAGTCTGCTGAACATAATTTAATTTGGTTTTTATTGTTAAGCTCTTTCTCCTTCAGCACGTTCCTTAAGCAAACACATTCATCTAACTGGCAGCTTATTTTTCAGCTCTGGCATTGTCACTCTGCTTTTGAATTGTTCTACAAATCATCAAATATCTTGCCTCAAGGCAAATGAAACTGAATGCTTCTAGGAAAGTTGAAACATCTGTCTGGAGAGTTGAATATACATCCTGTCATAACAGAAATTGTATTGTATGGTGGAATTTGGAGACTGTGCTGTCAGATTTTTTTGTCAGACTCCTTGAAGTGTATGCCAGTTTAAATAAGCATAACCTTTAGTTCATTGACGAGCTTGGCAAATGTTGTGAGATTGTTATCGCTCTCAGCTTCCTGTACTGGTTCAGCATGATTAGCAGCTATTATCACCCATTTTATCTCTCAAATTATGCCTCTTTTTTGCTTTTTTTCCCTCACCGCTGTACTTTGTGGAGTGAGTTAGGTCTGGACCTGATCAAATATAAGAATGCTTTTCAAGTCTTCTCATTGTTTTCAGTGATTCATTTTGAGGGATTTCCTAGGATCCTCAAATGAGGGGAAATTTTAGAGCATTCCACAACCTCAATGTTACAAGAGAGCCTTCCGCAATCTCGCTAGATGCAAAGAATTTGGAAAGAATGCCTCATTACCAGACTATCAGTGGTTCAGAACCAGAGTTGCAACCCAAAAATGTGCCACAGATCTGTTCTAATAGGGTCACAGGACAGCTGAGGGACAAAGACCACGCTAGAGTTCAACTAACCATATAATTGTGCATCGTTAAGAGATAAATTAAAGTTGAAAAGTGTCCATATCTTTTGTTGATGAGGTTAAAGACTGTATGTCCAATCACACTACTGTATTTTGGTGCAAATTCATCTGTCACTTGATAGTATTGCTAATGTTTTTTTTAAATATTTGACCCAGTGTTTGTTTCACATGTTAAAGGGCTAGTTCACCCAAAAATGAACATTCTGTCATAATTTACTCACTCTTGTGTTGTTCAAACCTATTACTTTCTTCTGTGGAGCACAAAGAAGCTTTTTTGTCCACAATATTTTCTTTTGTTTTCCACAGAAGATAGAAAGTCATACAGGTTTTGAATTTTTCAAAACCGCAGCTTTTTCTATGCGGTTTGGTTGTTCGTCCACACACAAACACAGTATGAGGTCACTGAAACCGAACCTTTTTGAAAACTCCTGCCGGAGTGAAGATTTTCAGAAACTCCGATTGGAGTGTTGTCGCGTAGATGGTGAAACTGGAGATTTTGGTTTGTGACGACGGAGTGTGCACTGTTATCTCCTTTGTTTGATGCCAGATTGTGCACCGCTTTGTTTACATGAGGTGAGTCTGTGCAATGGCGGACATAGGTGAAGTAGAAACTGTTATGGTGCGAGTATATTGTGTATCCCTAATTGTGCATCTAATGCAAATTGCTCACATTAACCAGAAAAAAAACAAACAAAAAAAACTCTTCTCTTTGGAGCAAATCTCTTTTTTGTATTTATACTCACACAAATATTAGCAGACTTCCTCATGGGTGTTAAACGTGTCAAACGGACCACCAGGGTGGAGCAACCATCTCAGATTAGAGTGATAATCACAGCAACATGAAATAAGCAGTGTAAGGTGCTGCTGGGTGTTATTTCCTTGAATCTCTCAGCGGTGTGTTGCTGAGTAAAGTTGTGTATGTATATATATATATATATATATATATATATATATATATATATAGATAGATATATATATGTGTGTGTGTGTGTGTATATATATATATATATATATATATATATATATATATATATATATATATATACACTACCAGTCAAAAGTTTGGACACGGTAAGATTTTTAATGTTTTAAAAAGAAGTTTCGTCTCCTCACCAAGGCTGCATTTATTTAATTAAAAATACAATAAAAACAGTAATACTGTGAAATATTATTACAATTTAAAATAACTGTTGTCTGTTTGAATATATTGTATAAAGTAATTTATATCTGTGATAGCAAAGCTGAATTTTCAGCATCATTACTCCAGTCTTCAGTGTCACATGATCCTACAGAAATCATTCTAATATGCTGATTTGCTGCTCAAGAAACATTTATGATTATTATCAATGTTGAAAACAGTTGTGTACTTTTTTTTTCAGGATTCCTTGATGAATAGAAAGTTCAAAAGAACAGCATTTATCTGAAATGCAAAGCTTTTGTAACATTATACGCTACCGTTCAAAAGTTTGGGGTCAGTAAGAATTTTTATTTTTATTTTTTTGAAAGGAAATTAATACTTTTTTTCAGCAAGGATGCATTAAATCGATCAAAAGTGACAGTAAAGACATTTATAATGTTACAAAAGATTATATTTCAAACAAATGCTGTTTTTTTTTTTTTTTTTACTTTCTATTCATCAAAGAATCCTAAAAGAAAATATTGTACACAAATATTTTGTTACTTCATAAAATATATTCAAACAGAATACAGTAATTTTAAATTGTAATAATATTTCACAATATGACTGTTTTTACTGTATTTTTAATACAGTAAACTTTTAAAAGAAGTTTTAAACTTCTTTTAAAAACATTAAAAATCTTACCGTGTCCAAACTTTTGACTGGTGGTGTGTATACACATATATACAAATTTGTGAAGTGTGCCCAAGTAAATGTATGAGTTTTATGAGTCTTCTTATCACTTAGGATCACCAGACTTAACAACAGCATGTTGTAATTGACCATGTCAGCTTTCTTGTGCTTGTCCAGCAGGGATCATATCAGATCTTTGAACCCCAAATAATGGCCCAGTGTGAGATGACCTTTATGCAGTGATGGTTTAGACAGATCTTCCTGCTGACCCTCTTATTCCACCACTGATCTTCAGATGCCAGAGAACAGACTGGGGAATTTCTAATATTCTGAGGGTGACCTTCCTTCCACAAAATTTTAAATCAAAAAAGACTTTCATGTGAAATGTCAGGGATGTATGAATGACCTTTCCATGACCCAGGACTCTCGAATAACAAGTTGTAACTGAATGCAAATGTGAAGGGACTTTGTTTATTACTAAGTTTATGAAATCAATTTGGCATCTTTTGTGGAGTCTTTTGAAAGAGATATAGGCGCATCATTATAGACTTGGACTGCTTTAAAAAACTCAAGTCGTCTGCTAGTTTAGTTAGTTTTGGCTTGATTCTGAGTAAGAGGGATTTGCAGTTGCAGCTCCAAAGGTCAAAACCGCAGTTGTCTAATTGCCTAGGTGTAAAACATAGTGTAATTATAGTAGCTTATTGACCATGTTTTAGAAGGGCAACATGGATTTTCATTTATGCTGAACACGTTTCCTTAAACATTGTGGCCCCCATAAAGAGGTTTAAGACATTCTTTTATTTGGCCCACACACACTAGGATCAGATCTATGAGCATCTAGGACTTAGAAACACCATTTTCTAAGTCCTAGATGCTTACTGTATTCCTCACTTGTAAGTCGCTTTGGATAAAAGCGTCTGCCAAATGAATAAATGTAAATGTAAATGTAAATTTTCAATCATTTACCCCTCTGTTTCAAGAGAGCAAAAAAATCACATCCAGAGTAAACACACAGTTTTAGGTTGTGGAATGTTTCATTTGCTTCTCTTTTCCATTTGTGTATATTGTGGCGGGGTGGAAGGATCACGCAACAAGGAGAGCTCAGTTTAAGGCCCCGGAGAGTGGATTTTATTGAAAGACAAGTATATATGTGAGTGGTGGTGGTGCTCTTGCTTGCAGGAGTGCCCACGGTTGTGTCCAGGTGCGGGTGAATCCGTGCTGTGCTTGTGGCGGTGCTGATCGGTCACACACTGCTTTCTGGAACGGGAGAGAGAGAGAACGTTAGTCTGCTGTCTCATGGAGAGGCTTCTCCGCTTTCGTCTGTGAGCACACGTTGGAGTTGGCCGCTCCAGCCCGATGTTGCACTACGAAGTGGAAGTCCTGGAGTGCAAGGAACCACCGTGTCACCCTGGCGTTTGTGTCTTTGGCCCGGGCCATCCACTGGAGGGGCGCGTGGTCCGAAGTGAGGGTGAACTTACGGCCCAGGAGGTAGTAGCGCAGCTGCAGGACTGCCCACTTGATGGCCAGGGCTTCCTTCTCCACGGTGGCGTAATTTTTCTCGGCCGGGGTCAACTTCCTGCTGATATAAAGGACCGAATACTCCTCACCTTCCTGAACCTGTGATAGGACGGCTCCAAGTCCTGTGTCGGAGGCATCCATTTGCAGCAGGAAGGGGCAGCTGAAGTCTGGGGCTCACAGGACCGGCTCCGAGGTGAGCGCTGTCTTCACATTTCGGAAGGCCTCCTCCTGCCCCTTCCTGGTCAGATCTGTCAGGGGGCAGGAGCCCCCGTGCAACCCGAAGGGAAGGGTCCGGTATTGCCAGTGCCCACTGGGGGTGCTGAAGGCCGTTTTGGGTTTGGCAGTTTCAGAGAGGGGCACTTGGCAGTACCCTTTTGTGAGGTCCAGTGTGGAGATGTACCGGGCCCTTCCAAAGCGATCGAGGAGCTCATCCATTCGCGGCATTGGGTAGCTGTCGAACTCATTTAGGTGGCAGAAGTCGTTGCAGAAGCGGAGGGTGCCATCTGATTTCGTTACCATGACGATAGGGCTGGACCAAGGGCTGTTAGATGGTTCAATCACCCCTAACTTCAGCATCTGTTGGATCTCCTCCTCAATAGCCTGCCGACGAGCCTCTGGGACTCGGTAGGGCCGCTGCCTGACGATGGTTCCTGGTGGCATGCGGATCTTGTGGTGGAGGATCCAGGTCCACCCGGGGGTCGGGGAGAACACATCAAAGAACTGACCGACCGGGTGCTGCAGCTCGGCCTTCTGAGCCGCTGACAGCTGTGGATTGACGTCCACGACTACCGTCTCCATGGTGGTGAGGGCGGCGAGCTGGTCCCTTGTCCCCACCCATTTCTTTAGCAGGTTAACGTGATATAGCTGGTCTGCTCTCCGCCGTCCTGGCTGGTGGACACGGGAAGTGACGGGACCAATCTTCTCCGTGACGGTATACGGACCCTGCCAGCTGGCCAGGAATTTGAGTTGGGAACAAGAACTATTACCCGGTCTCCAGGCTGGAACTCTCGAGGCTGGGCGGCTCGGTTGTAATGTCGCTGCTGCGCCTGTTGAGCCTTGGTGAGGTGCTTCTGGACTAAAGGCATGACCCGGTCGATTCGTTCCCTCATCTCCTTCACATGTTCGATCACAGAGCGGTGAGGCGCAGGCTGTTGTTCCCACGCTTCTCTTGCCACATCCAGCAGCCCCCGGGGCTGGTGTCCGAACAACAGCTCGAAAGGGGTGAAGCCGGTCGAAGCCTGAGGCAACGGCCCCACTAGGTCCATTCCAATGCACTCAAAGGGCATCTTGATGATGGGCAGCGGAATCAGCGGGCTGGGGAGAGGCGTCCTCGGAGACGTTTTCTGGCAGGTTGGGCAGGACTGACAGAAACGTTTGACTTCGGCTTCCAGCCCCGGCCAGTGGAAGCGGTCACGGACCTGCTGGATGGTGTTAGCTGCTCCAAGGTGGCCGGCAAGGGGGTGCGAGTGTGCCAACTCCAGCACTGTCTCCGTCTTCATCCGCGGCACCACCAGAAGAACTTTTTCCACCCCCCTTCGCTGCGCAACACAGTAGAGCAGGCCGTTTCGGACGATGAAATGCGGGAGAGGATGGGGCTCCGGTTGTGTCTCTTTTCCCTCTAGAACGCGCACTTGTGTCCAACAGTGCCGGACGGTCGTCTTCACGCTGTTCTTTGGCGAACGAACCGCCTCCGATCACCTGCTGATATAGGTCAAGGAAGAGGTTAGAATTATGGGGCATAGAATTATTGGGACACTCGTCACAATATATATACTTCTTAATGTAAAATGCCTAGAGCTAGGTGGATCATTCAGGGACTTGTCACAGTCATGCTTTGGTATTGTCTTCACTATACACCTTGGAGATTAGAGGTCGACCAATATTGGATTTTACCGATACTAGGTTGGACCATACTTGCCGATAACCGATTAATCAGCCGATAGTTTTTAAAATGGATACTGGATAAATAATAATAATAAAAAAAATAAATAAAAAAAAGTAAAACAGTGCTGAATTTTTTTTTTTTTTTTAAATAAGTACTGAACCATGAAAATGTGCTAAATGAAATTAATATAATATGAATATATTAATTATATGAATAAATATTGAAGTAAACAAAGGACATTCAAACTGAAACAAAAAGTAACACTGAAAATGTATTAGTAAATGTTAAAATTAACAAACTATAAATGAACAATACTTCTACAGCATTTACTAACCCTAAGTGTTGCCATTTCAACAGTCCTGCTTGAAGATGATCTTCTTTAAATATCTACAGAGAGAACTGAAATATTATAAATGTATATTATATGTAGCCTATAGTCTCTTACTTTCTTTGCCTCTATTTTAGAACACTTGATGATCATCTAATCCAAATACCAAAATATGTATTGCAGTGATGATAAAGAAATGAAATCGGATGCGTTTCTAATTTGTTTATGTTTCTGTCAGCTGCATGAACTTATTTGCTTTCACACGTCGCTTTAAATATGCAACTTCGCTGGCTCATGAAAGCATAAAAGTGACCAGCTGAATATACACCAGTGCAAATAGATGAAAACAATCGTGACATTAAACATTTGGGTCGGATTTCGTGCATTTTGTCATATTGTTTCAAACGCTTGAGGTGCTACTGTTAGCGTCCTCTCAGCCTGATTGCAAACATAGGGTAGCCTAGTACTGCTGTTCTTTCTCTGCTAATGCAGCATCTAGTCAGCAAATTAATTATGATATGACAACATGAACTGTAGTGTACTGTATTCATGCCATTTCGCTGTTGGTGTATCTGAAGTGTCAGCGATCACCTGCTCTCTGAGCAGCGCTCAGCCTAACGTGTCAAAGTAAACAACAACGCAGTAGAGCCACTAGAGGCCGTTATTCTACTGTATGATGACGAGCAGACCCTTTTCAGACGCTCCAGTCTAAGCTCCAGTCTCCTAATATATCTTTTGCAACGGATGCAACCCGGAAAAACTATCGGCAAGGATTTTTGCCGATAACCGATTGTTCCACCAATCAACTATCAGTGCCGATTAAATGGCAAAACCTATAAATCGGTCGACCTCTAGATTTATGAAATTTGGGACTTTCAGGTCATTTTGATCCAACTAGAATTGCACTGCAGTGTACTGTGCAAATTATTGAAGCTATATAGTAATTTTGACTTCTTTCGCTTATTCCCCTAGTACTAGCTACAAAGATGTACTCTGATCTTTGGACACTTAAAACACGTTGTGGTTTGAAGCCACTGTGTTGTATAGCAGATTATGTTAATAAAAAATCTGTGCAATATTCAATGTTACCCAATTCCAAGACAATGTTTCTCTGTAACAAATCATTGAAATTGGCCGAGTTGTTGAAATTCCTTTCCTTCTAGTAAAATTGTGGAACCTTACCCTAAAGCAAGAGAGGCTGCTTAGGGAAATAAGGTGTAGTGTTGGCAGTTTCAGTTGGTATACTCGTTCATGGGGTATTTTTATGATATTATTTCCACTTGGAAGTATCCAGCAATGGAACACTATGAGGTAATAATATTAAATAAGACTGAAAATTAGGGTTTTTTTTTTTTTTTTTTTTTTTTTAGTACTAGTGCTAGTGCAGATTCCAGAATAATTTAAAAATCTATTGGTGTTGGAGGCCCCCAAGCATCTTCCTGTCCTGTGAATTTGCATGTACTATAGTTGATCTGCTGTACAGAATGTAAAGCACTGAATATCACAGGACTCATTTAAGAAGAACTCATTTCCTAGTGGTAAGATGTTAAATGGTTTACCATTCTGTGATGGATGTAAATGCCCTCCAGTTACTCAGAAACCTCATTTTCCAACCACAGTGACATGCTGCCACATTCTGCTTTTTTGCTTTATCCTGACACCCGAGTAGAAGTCAGAGTTGTCTCTGTGGGATGGTTGTCTTTTTATGATTGTGTACTGATCAGAGGGTAAAAACGTTTCTTTAAGGCAGTTTATAGAACTTTGGTGATGAGAATAGATGTTTCCTTTTAGAGCACTATGCGTTTTGAGCAGCTGAAATTTTACCATTTTGCTGTGTTGACTCTATAGTCGACTCTATATCGTTTTTTTTTTTATATATAGAGAATTATTTAAATGTGCTGCATCTTTACAATCCCATGTGTTAAAGGATTTGCCATCCTGTGGTTCTTGTACCAGAAATTGAAATTGAGGCTGCAGGATATGCTAAATTTTGATGATTTAATTTAGCATGAAATGAATCAGGCCGTATGTCCACCAAAGCGTTTGTAGCCAGCTGAAAACGCCAGAGCTCTTCTTAAAAAGGCCTTGTACTATGATACGGAATACCCGTGGAACTGCTAGTAGTGTCTGATTTCACAAATAGTTTGTTTTTGAATATAAAAATGTTAACACAATGTAACATACTTGCTCTGGCACTAGTTTTGGATGAAGAGATGTGCGTGTTATTGTCGTTTGTTATTGTTGTACAAGCAAAATATAACGGTTAGTCAGTGTAGTATTTGTCCCGCCCCTCCTGCACTGTGATTGGATGGCTTGTAAAAAGTGACAGTCATGAGCGTTGCGTTTTACCCAAAGTTGAACATTCTTCATCTCTCGGAGACCGGTAAAAAACACTGTGTGCTCAGTGTGAAATAGACGCTCAGCGCCTCGTCACGCTGCTAACGTTTTAAGAATGCGGCATTCCCAGTTGAAAACAAATGGAAAAATATACTAGCCTACTAGACTACTTTGGTAGTCACATGGCCTAAAATATTATACAGTGGCCCCAAAAAGACATTTAAGTCAATATGATTGATTTTCTTAGGAATAAATGGCACTTGGTTTAAATTTTTCTAATGCAATGACATTCAAACATTTTAGGTGTGACTTACACTACCATTCAAAAATACCAGTCTGACTCTCTATCCATTAGGCCACGACTGCACCATTTCTCACCAAGGCTGCATTTATTTGATCAAAAATACAGTAAAAACAGTTTTATATATTTTAAAATTCAATTTATACCTGTGTTGGCAAAGCTGAATTTTCAGCAGCCATTACTCCAGTCTTTAGTGTCACATGATCCTTCAGAAAGCATTTTAATGAGAAAATGACACTTTTTAGTTTCTCATTTTAAAAAAGATATTTAATTTTCAACTAATTTAATAATTTATATCTTGATTAATTTTATTTATAATGCCTTGTCTTGGCTCTGCCTCGATATGGTTTGTGTCGAGCCATTCGTTAGGCTGGTTTAATGAGAAAGAAATGAAATGTAGTTGCAATAAACGCTTTAAGAATCTGTACAACTGTAGCAGCGGATGACTATTATTCTGTTGCACGTATCTGAGGAACAACTTATGATGACACGGTTTGATGTTTGGTTTACCAATCAGCAGAAAGGGGCGTTTCATTCCCGCCCACATGTAGAGATAGAATATTCAAGATGTTTATTAATTTTCTACCCCTGAACGTAAAAACAAAAAAAATAAAGCTAAATTGTTTTTTTGTTTGTTTTTTAATGAAAAAGGTCATTTTCTCATCTTTCTACTTTCAATATTGAATAATAATAATAAAAAAATGAATAAACAAATGATACACAGATTCATAAAGGAATTATTTTTGCAGGTAGCAAAAAATTCAAAAAATTTCGTTTAGTGTAGCTCTCAGTGTGACACCAGCCAATTTGAAGATGTATTTGAGCTATACATCCCATTATGAGCCTAAAAGGATTTCAGGAATCTCCCACTCAAGGGAGCATCAAGGCACCTGACACAGTGTCTCTCACATATTGTACAAATACACTGTTCTGACCTCAAGGTTAACAGTGCACATTTACCAGATTTTAGTGTCAGTTAATATAAAGGGAGCAATAAAGTATATCAGACTCAGAGAAAAACAGGTGTTGTACACTCAAACAATGTTGTAATAATTATCTGCATTTTTATGTACTCATAAACCTGTGGTCGTCGGTCCCACATATGCCAAGCCTTAGTATTTACTCCTCCTTGATGGTGCTTAGAGGCCAACAAATTCTCCATCCAGATGTTTTATTTTAGGTTAGCTGCTGATCCAGATGTGTTATTCTGGGTCTGTGTCATTTATTTGCTTTTGGAGGATGTTTTAATTTCTAGTCACCTTGGAAAGATGCTTGTGCTCATTGGTTTGGTTGATTTAAAAAATGCTCTTTACAGTTTTCATTCTTCATTTTAAAGTAGTATAATGAATTTTAAGCAGTGTTTATCAAAACATTATTTGGAATAACATCAAATTGAGCACTATGCTCATTTGTTGGAGGTTGTTAGGTCTTAGCCATGTGTTGTGAAATTATTTTACCTGTTTTGCAGAGATAAGACATTATACCATTATCTATGCATGGCAAATCACATAACACTTGTCTGTTGTTTTAAGATTACTTAGAAATGCAAAAGGCTTGGATACAGTGTCATTGTGCAATTAGTGTTTTGTTATGAATAGAACAGCTTGTGAAAGCACTCTTGCCCAGTTTAATTTGATGAAAATGGTCAATTTGAAAATGAACACAAATGTTCAGATTTTATAGCTGGAAGAATTTAAAGGAAGATTTCACCCAAAAAATTACATTTTCGTCATTATTTACTAAATCTAATGTTGAAGTACCTTAAAAAACATGTTATATTTAAACAGGAAGTAGTTCTTTAAGTCTCAGTGTCACGTTTGATCTGTATTTGAGTTAGTTTGTGTTGGACTTTAGCTGCGTCCCAATTCAAAGGCTGCATCCTTTGAAGGCTGCAGTCGAAGGCCATTTGCATCACAGTGGCAGTCTTAATTCAAAGCCTCCTTAAAATGTGGCCTCGAAATGCGTGCTTTGTTTCCCGGGCAATGAAAGATACAACAGATGGAGCCTTTATGGCCTACCCTACCCCAGAATTCATGACATGATTTTTTTGAGAGAAATTGCCAGATTACACTTTTAAATGTAAGTACTGGGTTTCAACTTACTCAAATATCTAATGATACAAATGTTAAAAAATATATATATATATATATATATATATATATATATATATATATATATATATATATAAAATATATATAAAGCGGTTCACATGTTTAACATGTTTTTGTTTTATAATATCCTGAGAAGTTATTTCCTGAGTTTGTTTTCATTCAAAAATTATTTTCAATTTTTGCTGCATTCACTGATTCACTGTGTGATACTTAGTTGTATGATATTGATGTATGATAGCGATACTTGTTGTATGGATATTTTTATGATACTTTTAAGGTCCATTGCACAACCCAAGTTGGGATGAAAATGGACAAACCCATTGATTGTGTTGTTCTAACCCACCGGTTGGGATAAATGTTTTTCCAACCTGCTGAGTAATTCTTTTTAACTCAACCATTGTTTAAAAATTGCTGTATTTTGGGTTCATATTAAGCCAGCCATATAGTAATTTTTAAACAATATCTGGGTTAAATAAAACTGCCCAGCATGTTGGGCAAACATTTAACCCAACCGCTTGGTTTGTCCATTTTCAACCCAACTTGGGTTGTTTTTAACCCAGCATTTTTTAGAGTGCATGGAAAAACCAACCAGTGTTTTATTAAAAATGTCTCCTTTTCTGTTCAACAGAAGAAAGTCATACAATAATGAATTCATTTTTGGTCAAACTATCTCTTTAAAGCTAGCAAGCAGAAGAAACTCTCTTTAGACGAAGTTAAATACTAAGTCAAGCTCCAGACTTTGGTTTGCCTGTACAGTTTCTCTGAAATGAAGTGAAGTAGGGAAGTCACAGCACAAAATCTTTGGCCTGACCGTAAAGAGAGCTTTTAATAGTTTGGGAATGAATTGAAGATGCCAGAGTGTGTTTAATAAGGGCTTGTGAAACACTATGCAGCGTGCTGTGATTTTCTCAAGGGGAGGATAATAATATTTCAGTTCTCTTTTTTTTTTGCAGGCTCTATTGCAGTGTCAAACACTATTGCAGCGTTTTATAACTCTGTGTGGTGTCATGTTTAAAAAAGGCCCTGTCCAAGAGGTCACTGCGCTGACGCTTCTACATTTAATTTTAGTGCCTTATTATTTTATCAGCTGCAATAAGTGCAACAACTCCTGTGGGTAAAACAGAATCTCAGCCTGAAGAGACTTTAAATGTGATTCAGTTAAATAAATAAGCCTGTGGGCAATTTTGTCCTCCTTAAAACTGTGGGAAAGTAACCTTTAGGGATAAAAACTCTGGCGTGTCCCAGTTCGTTAATCTTGACTTGTCATCTTGCTAATTTTCTATTTAGCAGAACTGTTGATGTTTGGTTCCAGATGCATAGTCATAAATAATTATGTGTAACAGGACTTTATAAATTCAAATTTATCTCAATTTATTTTATGACCAATGTGGATACTGATAGTAGTACTCGTGGCCTTAAAAACATGTTAAATTTTATGAGACATTATTAAAGCATTTATGTTTCCTGTATGTGCACTTAGTCTTGGGGTTTTATAACCTGGAAAGCATCTAGAGGTTGCACATCACTCCAGTACAGAATGACAATTGCAAAAGCTCTGCATATACTGTATCTCAGGATGTTAATCACATTTAATGAGGACTCACAAAGCCTCACAGCCATTGCAGCAAAAATGAAATTGTGTGATCAGAGGTAAAAAATAAATAAATAAATAAAAAACACTTTTGTGTCAATTTAACTCTCCAGTTGTGCATATAATTCTGATATGTGGGAGTTTATCATTAGAACTTTGGTAACAGGCTTATTTTTTGCTCCATAGCGTCAGTTTTTTTAAGAGATGTGAAAGTTAACAAACGTCACGGACCACAGGTCTTTCCCGGCATGCCATGCTGGCAAAGTCCAGACTAACTGGATAATTAGGCTGCATATGGCAAACTGCATATGGTTGATGTTTAAAATGTTTTTAAGAAGATTTTTGTGCTGCTTTACTGTGATTATGAAATCATTTTTATATGCAGTGCACCTTGCCCATGGTATGTATTCATTCTCATTAGACATATAAACACAGATGCAGCTGTTCAAGATGATTTGGATGAGGGGAAAATTGGCAGTAATCGTAACTATAGCGGAAATTCAGTGGGCACCATGGGTGCAGCACACCCACAGTCAACAGAGGCGGCTTTGGAATATATTGTTGTAAAAAAAAAAAAAAAAAAAAGCTTTACCTATGTAAACATGAACATGAACAGTTCAGGCTTTTTCATCAAATTTCCTTTTTAAGAGTTATCCACTTGTGTAATCAAGTGATGGTGATGTTTCCTTTCATTGGTCACAGCTTTTATGGAAGGTTGGATGTCATTCAATACATTTGTTTGGACACCTCACAAGTTTACAGGAACTTGCTCTGCGGGACTCTGAGGTGAAATAATTGGTGATGATGGTAAAGAATGTTTTGTCAAGTTGAAAAAAAAAACTGGGGAAAGTCCATTCTTATTGCCATTTTTTTAATAACTGCTCTTCATTATATGATATTTATTTGTTAATTTATTTTAGTATTTCTGTAAGAGTCAGAGGTTAGAGAATCTTAATTCAGCCGCCAGCTGTTTTAAGTGAGGTGTATTTTTTTCCACTAAATTATCAAATTATGCTTATTTTACTGCTGTACATGAAACTTACATTAATCTTCTGTCGAAATGGGGTCCGATGAGACATGCGGACTGCATTAACAGTGATTTGTGTACAGTCGTCCCACAAGGCACTGTTATATTTTACATGCTTGTAGAAAATGCAGTTCACATTCATCTATAAAATATACCAAATCTGTGCAATCCATAAATCATAGTCACACAAGCAATATTTAATAATGCTATAACTTTGCCTTTTATTTTATTTCCAAGGCTCTCTGAATTAACTTTCCTTAAAAGAGTCTCTGTGTGGTCAGACACAACTAATACTATTTTCATATGGGATGTTAGTGCAGTTAGTGCAGAGTAGCAGTCAGTCTTTAGCACAATGAGCCATATACTCTATTTGATGTAGTGTTTTAAGCATGTCAGTTGTTTAATAGCCAACGTCACGCCAAAATGCAACAATTACTGTGAAGTAATTGATGGAAAAATGGAGCATGGTTGTAATTTATCTGTCCTTTTTACTTTGACTGCAGAGGGCTTATTCCATTAGCATTGTGTGCGTGCGTGTGTGTGTGTGTTTCACTGTTATGTAAGCTTGGGTAATTTGACTCTTCTGGCTGTCTGAATGCCGAGTCGAGGAACTGTCTATGACTCCCACAAATACAGACAGGGCAGCCCACTCTCACCCACAGACATTTAAATGCAGATGATTTGCACCACATTTATTGAAGAAGGAAGACCAGTACCATCTACACTAACTTAAATCATTGTATTTATTATTTTCTAACTGTAATTTTTCATCTAAAAGCCCTCACCTGTGTCAGGACTGCTCATAATGAGGGTGACGCAAACCTCAGACTGGCACTCAGGGTCTGAAGATGATGGTCTGGGATTATAATTCTCTGATTTCAAGAGCCGAAACGGCTTTGCACTTTGCATAGGTTGTATGGAAAAGTGTGGTGGGTTCAGAAAGATGAACGTCTCATGCAATGCGCCTCTTACTGGAATAGAGGAAAGTTTGGCCGCCGTCGGCAGCTGGGTGGAGAGGAGTCTATTGTTGCTGCTAGTGGCCTGCACAGAGAGGAGGAGAGGGAATTGGAAAGAACGGATGGTGTGTTTGTCCAGCTGATTCTTCGTTTTTCATCCGAGTCTCTCCATCTCGTTCCAGCCAAGCACTTTTCCATCCCTCAGAGCACACGCACGCCCTTGCACACTCCCACGCAGCACTCTCACAGATTTAGGCGCTCTGTTTTATTGTTAGTGGATCGTGTCCCCACAATGACGTTTGAAGCAAGTCGAGGTTTACAGAACTTTAATTTTATACCATTTGCTCTGGGCATAGTTCCATTTGCCAACTCGGTATATATCACAGGCGGTTTATAAAGGTGGAAACCAAATCTGCCCTTCCCTTTTTTCTAATACTAAGTGCCCACTTTTGTGCATAGTCAGTTGAGATTGCGTTTGTGGGATCTTTCGTACTTGCACAATACCTGCATGTTCTTTGTCTCCTCTCCTCCTCTCCTTTCCTCTCCTCTCCTCTCCTCTCATACATTTCTTTCCACTCAGATGAACTTTCTGTCCTGTTATTATCTCTTAGATCAGGATTAGGAAGGAGTCTGTGTCAAGAAATCAGTAACCTCATTCTGAAAGGATTGTATTGTCAGTGTTTTTTGGTGCCAGAACTTGGTCAAATCCAGCCACATAATTTAATCTTACGTCCCATTCCTATCGCTGTCCTTTTTCATTACATGTTTCTTTTTCTGTATTTATGTTTGTTTTGAAACCAATGGACCTCCATGGGATTATTCTGTCTGTGGGATAGTTGAATCATAATTTTCATGATTTTATTTAGGAAGTTGTTATTATAATGTTTAAATTAAGAGATTCCTGAGCTAAACTGTTTTGGCTTTTTAATCAGTGATTGTAATTTGAAAAAAAAAAAAAAGAGGCTAAGATACATTGGAATAATTCTGCAATTAACATTCACATGTGAATAAATGAATTTGATTAGATTGATCCCAGTGCTGCAGAAATGTCACACAATTTGCCTGGAAGATTGTTACAAAACTTTATACACAAAGTATGACATACTTTAGTAAACAAAACATAACACTATTAAAGGTTTCTTATTTAATAGTGCATCGTTTCTCCTCAGAGTTACACTGTCAGAAAATAATTTTGGAGAGCTTGACAAAGTAGCAGGATATAATATTGTTGAGGGTGCTGTAGGCAAATAGTAGATTTACATGATGTGTACAGAGATATACTGTAGTCGAACAGTTACACAACACAATCCGCAAATTCATAAAAGTGATTTTGTATAAATAAATTCTGAATTTTGACTGTCTGGAAAATATACATGCTTTGTATTTATAGATAAATTTGAGGCAGAGTACAAATGGAAATGGATCACATTTATGCTCTGTATGTTAAATTACTTTTTTTTTTCTCTCTCACTCCTGAGCACCATATCACCACCCCCAACTGTGCTGTACCTTCAGAAAATAGTATAAAGGCCATTTGTCAGTGTTGCAGAAAATGATTGTGATACAATGAAAATTAGCTTTGAGAGCTGATTAGATTTGGCTTTGTGGCTTCTTCAAAGGTCATCTTTGCTTTAATGTCTTGTGACCCTTCATTCTCTCTCTCCACTGATTAATAATTTTTGATCATATATTAGAGCATTTGTCTTTCTCCCTGCTTTAGTTTTTCAAGTGACTTTTAGAAGAACAAGATAATTGCTGCAGAATAGGGCTGGCACTTACTAAGAACTGAATGAGCTAAATGTTGATGATAGATGGTCGAGTTTCTATTGTGAACCTCATCAGAAAAAAACATAATTTTTGTGTCTGAAATTTTAATTTTTCTTATCATGTAAGATTGGTGTTGTCAAAATTTAAATGAAAATAAATAAATAAAATGAAATGAAATGCGCTAATAATAAAAAAAAACAACATAAAATCAGCATATAGCCTTTAAATATTTATAAGTAAACATGCATTTTGTGCATTATTGAGTGGATGCGGCCCTGGCTAACTTAAACATCTTTGATTGGCCATTGTGTTCATGCACTCAACAGAAATCTCTGTGATTGGCTACAATCAAAACATGTTGTAAATAGAAAACTTTGATTCTCTTCACAGAGCGCTTAAGAAAGCAGCCGCCTGTCAGCAAGTAGCGAGTTGACCCGGTACTTAATATAACTGGTACTACAGAAAGGCTGGTATTGTTACATTTTTTAAATTGCAATATCAACTTGGTACCAAAGTACACATACTTTTGACAGCACTATGTCAGTCATAATGTGGGGGAAGTTGTCCAGGCTGTCTGGGTATGGTTCAAACCTGTTTAAAAGATCTGTTGTGGTTTTCCCCTCATCATGCATAAGTTTGAGTCACTGTGGAGGATTTCATAGAGCAGTCAAAACCTGGGACACTTTAGTCTGAAATGTTTTTGAGAAGGAAACAGGTTTCCAAGGCATCATAACATCATTTGCAATGATGTTAAACAAATTTGAAAGAACATAACAAAACAAAAATTTTAATGAGTACTATGCTTATTTCCCAGTAGAATTGAAATCATACATTAGAAAAAAAGGGGGACAATTTACATTTACAAATTAATTTACTTGAATCCACCCCTTTAGATGCCATTTTTATACTTTCAACCATCCGCCAAACCACAACCACAGGATGATGGGATATCATAAAGCAGCAAAGAACATGTCTTTAAAAATGACCATCTTAGTAGACATGATGTTACTAACAATGAGATTTGCAAAACCAGATGCTTTATATATGTTACATGTGCCTTGGGTCTGTGTTCATCAACTTGGTTATATGGACTCCATTTCCCACAATTCCCTATCTAGGAACTAATCATGCACTCACACCTGTTTCCCATCAGTGACCCTTTATAAGCTGCACTCACACACACACCCATCCCTGAGTATTGTTTCTGCCTTGTTTCTGTGTATTTCCGTCTGTTCCTTGTTCTGCCAGCCTAGCCTGTGTTTTTGACCCTGGACTGATTCCTTGTTGATGATCGTTTGCTGCCTGCCTTGACCATTGCCTGTGTTTGGATTACTCTTTTGCCTGGCCTTCTTGTTACTGTTTGCTGGTGTTTGACCTACTGCCTGTACAACTACGCTCTCCTGTAAATAAAGCCTGCATGTGGATCTCCAACTCCGTTGTCCCGCTCCCATCCGTTACAGAATACTCAGCCATACCAAGATCCAGTGGCTTTTATGAGCATTTCCAGTCCAACCATGGATCCAGGCCCCCAGCTACTACGCCTTCGGCAAAGAGACTTATCCATTGAGGAATATGTTCACCAATTCTGTGAGTTATTGTTTCAAGTTCCATTTGATGATGTGGCTTTGAAAGACATTTTCCGTTTTGGACTTAATGAGCCCATAAAATCCTGGTTTCCAGAAGGGAAGTTTAATTGTAGTCTGAGAAACTTTATGGACTATGCTCTAATTTTGTGTGGTTCATCTTTAACTGTGGGGGAAACAGAACTTTAAGAACCCAAAGAATTTTTTGGGGGAGGGCCAACTTCAACAAGCTGCAGTGGTACCGCTGCAAAATTCTATGCCTTCCACTCTGATTATCGCGACCCCTGATATTCTCTGCACCTCCAAACCCAGTAATTCCCTCACCAGAACCTGTTCATGTGTTGGCTGCATTGGAGTCCATTCCTGTATTTGCAGCCATTCCAGAGCCTCATCACGTCTCAGCAGATCTTCCAGAGCTTCGTCATGTTCCAGCAGATCTTCCCTCAGCCGAGATGGCTGCCACGCCCGGGCCCTCAGCCGAGATGGCTGCCACGCCCGGGCCCTCAGCCGAGATGGCTGCCACGCCCGGGCCCTCAGCCGAGATGGCTGCCACGCCCGGGCCCTCAGCCGAGATGGCTGCCACGCCCGGGCCCTCAGCCGAGATGGCTGCCACGCCCGGGCCCTCAGCCGAGATGGCTGCCACGCCCGGGCCCTCAGCCGAGATGGCTGCCACGCCCGGGCCCTCAGCCGAGATGGCTGCCACGCCCGGGCCCTCAGCCGAGATGGCTGCCACGCCCGGGCCCTCAGCCGAGATGGCTGCCACGCCCGGGCCCTCAGCCGAGATGGCTGCCACGCCCGGGCCCTCAGCCGAGATGGCTGCCACGCCCGGGCCCTCAGCCGAGATGGCTGCCACGCCCGGGCCCTCAGCCGAGATGGCTGCCACGCCCGGGCCCTCAGCCGAGATGGCTGCCACGCCCGGGCCCTCAGCCGAGATGGCTGCCACGCCCGGGCCCTCAGCCGAGATGGCTGCCACGCCCGGGCCCTCAGCCGAGATGGCTGCCACGCCCGGGCCCTCAGCCGAGATGGCTGCCACGCCCGGGCCCTCAGCCGAGATGGCTGCCACGGCCATTATGGCCACAGCCATTTGGTGCGTGTGGGCTGCGCACACATCAGCTCCAGTTCCAGAGCCCGCTCCAGTCCATGAAACTGCTCCTGAGCTTGCTTCAATCTATGAGTCCATTCCTGAGTCCACCTCTGTCCATGAGTCCAGTCCAGAGTTTGTCCCAGTCCTAGAATCCAGCATCGAGGTCGTCCCTGAGTTTCCTGTCTGTCCCGACATAACCACGGAGATTGTTCCTGAACTGTCTCCTCCGCCGTGGGGGTCTTCAAGCCCATCTGAGCTGTAGTGGTGGACATCTGCTCCGCCATGGGGGTCTTCAAGCCCCTCTGCACTGCTGTGGTGGTCGTCTGCTCCACCGTGGGGGTCTTCAAGCCCGTCTAAACTGCTTTGGTGGTCGTCTGTCCAGGCTTCTTCGCCCTGGCCGTCTGTCCAGTCTCAGTCTCTAGGCCGCCTTCCTCTCCATGGACCTGGCCCTCCATCCCGCCCCCTGTTCTGCCTCCGCTCCACCTCCCTCCTGGACTGTTTGGGAGTGTCTGGAAGCCATTCCTTTGAGGGGGGGCTCTGTTACATGTGCGCTGGGTCTGTGTTCATCAACTTGGTTATATGGACTCCATTTCCCACAATTCCCTAACTAGGAACTAATCATGCACTCACACCTGTTTCCCATCAGTGACCCTTTATAAGCTGCACTCACACACACAGCCATTGCTGAGTATTGTTTCTGCCTTGTTTCCGTGTATTCCGTCTGTTTCTTGTTCTGCCAGCCTAGCCTGTGTTTTTGACCCTGGACTGATTCCTTGTTGATGATCGTTTGCTGCCTACCTTGACCATTGCCTGTGTTTGGATTACTCTTTTGCCTTGCCTTCTTGTTACTGTTTGCTGGTGTTTGACCTACTGCCTGTACGACTACGCTCTCCTGTAAATAAAGCCTGCATGTGGATCTCCAACTCCGTTGTCCCGCTCCCATCCGTTACAATATATTTTTAGTATATATAGTGTAAAATATTATACTATATCATATACTGTATATACATTAAGTTAATACATTTATCAAGCAAGCATGCGTTAAATTGATCAACCGTGACAGTAAAGACATTTATAATCTTACAAAAGATTTCTCTTTCAAATAAATGCTGTTCATTTGAACTTTTTATTTATCAACTAACCCTAAAATAAATTCACATTATCCACTAAAATATTAAGCAGGGTAACTTTTTAAACATAATAATAAGAATCTTGAGCACAAAATAAGCATCGAATGATTTCTGAAGGATCATGTGACACTGAAGACTAGAGTACTGGTTGCTTAAAGTTCATCTTTGCCATCACAGAAATAAATTACATTTTAAAATACATTAAAATAGAAACTAGTTATTTTACATTGTAATATTTCACAGTATTACAGTTTTTACTGTATTTTTGCTCAAATAAATGCAGCCTTGGTGAAAGACTACCGACCCCAAACTTTTAAATGGTGGTACAGTATAATATTTTTAGATGAGCACCAAGTTGGTTCCTGACAACTTTAAATGACATTTTACATTCTTATTTGGTTCTTTAAAATTCTTTTAACTGTCCTTTAACTGTTGGATCCTGTTTGTTTCAGAGTAAGTTGGTTGTAGACAGTCATGAGTCTTCCAACAGACACTTCCGAGTGAGGATTTCATAACACCGCAGTACTTGAAATCTATATTATCCATTTCATTTATTATATTTTTAAGTTTGTTTACTTCACCATGGTGCTAGGTGATGAATAACTTTTAAAGAGTTCTGTGTCAGAGGAGCATGCAGTCTGAATTATGTTTGTGTTTCGAGCATTATCCCTGCTCCCAGGCGTGTGCTTTTCGTTTGACTTTAGGTCAGCTACTGGGGAAGAGCTCTTATGCGCCTTTCCGCTGCACTGGAATTTAGCAACATCTTGTTGACATCTAAAAGGATGTCTAAACTGTATCCCTGGAGTCATATAATATATACCCATCTTTAGATTTCCTGTCATTGCCTGAGGTGTCTTCCTGTCACAAGATGTCCTCCATTTGTAGGCTTCTTGGAACTGGATCAAGTCCACCTAGTGAAGTCTAATTTCAAGATTCTTCCAGATGTAAGAATGATCTGTTTTTTTTTTTATGGATTCTGTGAACTCAGGCTGACTGAGAGATTGGAAGTTTTCCATGAAGCCGTAGGTGGAAGGAAGAAAGATCTGCAGTAGGTGTATGTTCAAGATATTTTTGATGTCAATGTGAAAGATGTCCCAGGGGTCCCGCTCATCCAGCTACGCTCAATGGATCTCATGAGACCAGAAAATAAAAACTTAAAAGCGAAAAAGAGCAGTCAAAAGAGAGAGTTTGAGCTACAGAGAGAAGACCAGAAAAATGTGAATGCCACTGTGAAGTGCATTTGTTTGTATCTACTGCGTCCTCTCCAACTGTACTTCTGTCAGGACCACAATCGTCAAAGATGATTGACAATTAGCATACTGTTTGGAATGGCAGTATGGTTCTGTTCTGAGCAAGAACTTCCTGCCCATCCATGTAGTCCAACCAGATATCATAAATGTTCTTAATGACAATAATTTAATGGAACAACATAAATCAAGATAAACGACAATCTAATTCAAAGAGGAATATTAGAAGGCCAAGTCCTGACTGGAAGAGAGGAGGAGCTGGGGATGGAGGAGAGTAATTAGCTCCTGAGCAACTCGTTAAAGCTGCTGATACTGAATGGACCTTATGCTGTGATAGGCGTCGTATTCCTATAGGTAGACGTGTGTTGTCAAAAGTACCGACTTCGATACCAAGTTGATACTGAAATTTTAAAAATGTGACGCTTTGAGCGCTGTTGAGCGGATTCGTATACACCTCTGATTGGCCATTGTGTTCATGTGCTCAACATATATGTCTGTGATTGACTACAGTGATCAATGCACAGGAGTGTTTGAATTTGAAAGCATTTTGAAAGCAGGAGTCTATCAGCGGACCGTTTCTCTGATAGACGCCTGCTTTCAAACGCTCCCGTGTTTATCTGTGTAAGCGCTCGGTGAAGAGCATCGTTGATGTCTATTTACAACATGTTTTTGAAGCGTTGAACATTGTAGCAAATCGCAGACATATGTTGAACGTGTGAACACAATGGCCAATCAGAGGTGTTTACGAATCCGCTCAACAGCGCTCAAAGTGTCACATTTTTAAAATTTTTCTACTTTTGACAATACTAGATGTGAGCTTCCAGAACTAACGCTACACTTGATGTCTATGTACAGTAAAACAAAACTGAGCGAGGTTAAGCCAAGGTTGTTTGTCATATTTATTCATCCCATGATTGACAACTGTTCCACACCTCATTGACCTACAACCATTATCAACTAAGACACACCACACACCAAGATCATACACCACTCGTCGACCACATATAAAACTTGGCAAACGTGCCACATCTGAGTAACTTATGCATGGATCAGAATATCTGAGATTGCACAAAAGTGAGCGTTTGTTCATCTGTTTTCTAGGCATGGATCATTCAAGTATAACCTCTACTGAAACATGATCAGAGGTATTTTGAGTCCCCATCTTTTTCAACAAGCATGACTTTCCAGACTGATCCAGGCTGGTTTAACTATGCTCAAACAGCATAGTCTTTCTGTTTAAACACAAAATCAGTAACCCTCCCCTTGGACTTCAGTCACAAGTGGTAACAGGAGGTGCATTTGAGAAACAGGTTTCTTGTCGCAGTAGCCCAGGTTTGAAGCTGATGATTTATTTGAAGTAGGTTATGGGTGGAATTGAATTTAGTCAGGAGCTTTTATCATTACATTTACCTGAAGGTGGTACATGAATTGCTCCAAATGGAACTGGAAAATTAATCTACACTGGACATGATAAAACGGACTCAACCTCCTCATTTTAGATGTCTGCTGATTTGTTTAAAGTTTTGGTAATCTGATTCCATGTATAATGAATGGAAACACTTGCAGACACGGAAAGCAGAATCAATTCAATTGAGCATGTTTTTTTTATTTGCGCTGTTTTACTCTCTCCTAGGGGCCTATTTATTACAATTCATGACCGCTCCCACATCCCCACACTACTTCAGAGCTGGCCAGAGAAGGACATTCGTGTAAGTACTGCCCACTTAGATCTACACCATCTTGTACTATTACACAGTGTACCAGAACTTTCATTGTCAGACACAAATTAAAACTCTCCAGGGTTTCACCAATTCCAAAGACATTGATTCCAAATGTATATGACTTGTACCGTGAAAACGATGCAATAAAGTCATATTAATCTGCTCATTAAGCATTTAAAAGTTATTAAGGTAATGATGTCGCACCCTGTAGGGCTTTGGCGTGTTGAGGAACAATGTGGGGTGGCATGAAATGAAGCAATAAAAATGTTAAACACCTACTGCATCTGCATTACAATGCTAACGGAAAAAAACATGTTGTTCTTGCTTTGGGATCAATTGCGTCCGGTAATGGGATTGAATTACATAGCTCATGCTGTTATTTTGAATTTGGTAGTTTATTGTGAATATGTGAAAATGTGATTATAAAGGCAGAAAATCTGTTGTTACTGGAGGGCAGACTTTCAAGCCACCCTAGAATATCACAGATCCAGTTAAATATGCATATGCTTAATTCAGGAAAAAAACATAAAAATACAATAAAGAAAGTGATTTGATAATAAAGTGCTTAAATTATATCAGCAAGCTTTGTAGGGTGAATTAAATGTGTGGGCTGCTGTAGTGTCCAAAACATTATATACACACTACCATTCACAAAATTGGGGTTAGTACGATTTTATAAATTTTATATATCTTATGCTCACCAAGGCTACATTTATTTGATCAAAAATACAGTTAAAAAAAACTGTAATATTGTGAAATACTGTTACAATTTTAAATAATCGTTTTCTATTTTTATATATTTTAGCTGAATTTTTAGAAGCCATTACTCCAGTCTTCAGTGTCACATGATACATCAGAAATAATTCTAATATGCTGATTTGGTGATCAAGAAACATTTTTTTTATTACTATCAATATTGAAAATAGTTGTACTGTTTAATATTTTTGTGGAAATAATGACTTTTTTTCATAATTCTTAGGTGCCACAAAAAAACAGAATTTATTTAAAATATATATCTTTTGTAACATTATAAATATCTTTTTTTTAATTATAAATGTTTTGTCACTATTAATAAAGTTAATGTGTCCTTGCCGAATAAAAGTATTAATTTCTTTAAATTATTTGAAATCTTGGTAACACTTTACAAAAAGTTCATTAGTTAAACATTAGTTAATGTATTAACTAACATGAACTAACCATGAGCAATAAATTTGTTACTGTATTTACTAATCATTGTTAACGTTGGTTAATGAAAATACAGTTGTTCATTGTTTGTTCATGTTAGTTCACAGTGCATTAACAAGAATTTAATAATGTATTAGTAAATGTTGAATCTAACATTAACAAAGATTAATAAATGCTGTATAAGTGCAGTTCATTATTAGTTCATGTTAACTAATGTAGTTAACTAATGTTAACTAATGAACCTTATTGTAAAGTGTTACCGAAAAAAATGTGCGTGCATACGTGTGTGTGTGTGTGTGTGTGTGTGTGTGTGTGTGTGTGTGTGTGTGTGTGTGTGCGTGTGTGTGCGTTATTAAAATCGTGGCTCCTCATAATGCATGCATGGCCCACATTTTTGGTAAAAAAAAAAAAAAAAAATGTTCACCTAAAATTTTACAAATGATTTGGTTGTTCATACACTGTGTTTTTAAATTTGCTGACTGTCTCAATAACTTGGTTGTATTTTTTGCTAGGCTGTAGTAGTGACAGATGGAGAAAGGATACTAGGCCTAGGGGATCTGGGCTGCTATGGCATGGGCATCCCAGTGGGTAAACTGGCCCTCTACACCGCCTGTGGTGGAATGCCTCCTCAGCAGTGCCTGCCTGTAATGCTGGACGTGGGGACAGACAATGAGGTAGGCAGACATGTGGCACCACAGCCACCCAGACCGTGACTGCTGACACCCGTTTGCCATCTCGCTTACTTTGACATAATCAAAGAGGGACATAACTATTCATAACAACCACATCCTTTCTCACGACTTTAATCTGCCAACTTGTTTGTTTTCACTGGTCGCAATGTTGCAGTGTTGTACAGAAGGACAGAGGTTACTGCTGCTATAGCTGTAGGTTATTAGTAGCCCTATGAGTTCAGAGGTAAATTTAGTGAGTTTCAAGTCTGTGTCATTCTCAACAGGGCTTAGGGTGTGGCACTGCAGAAATAGAAAACCACTGCCTCATCTTCCAAGGCTTTGTGCCAGTGTCCACCTGGCACTCCCCTTCTGTGCCAGAGCACTGGCTAAGCCATGCCATCATAGATGCCGATTCTCAGACGAAGGGAGAAAGACTAAGAAAGAGTGTATGACTTTCAAGGCTTTATGTTTTAGAGACACTTGTCTTTCTGTTAAAGTTACAGTATATCTTATTTATACAGTACATGCATATGTACAGTAATGGAACTGAAAGTCTCAAAAAGACATGCACTTTTTTAGCTTTAACATTTTAGGTTAAAATTAGAGCTTTTAATTTAGTAGATAGTTAATAGCACTAGTAGATAGCTGCTGCTGCTGCTTCAGAGCAATTACGGAACTTGCCGCTGCTAATACACACAACATGCTGCTATGAGCAAGCAAGACATACTGCTGCTGTATAAGCATACATGAATCACCCCATTGCAGATCTATACAGGTGGAGCTGGGGAGGGTGGAGGGTTTCTGAAAGTGCGCTGCAAACTGCTACAGCAAACAATAGGAATTTGAATGTTAAGCAGTAAGCTCATTGGCTACCAATACAGCGGGAACCAATCAGCTGTGCTCTATAGAGAATGATATAATTGCAAGCAGATTGGGTTAAGGACTTATGAGCCTGCGCCATCTAGAGTTTCATGACATACCTTTGTATATATAATACACTACCAGTCAAAAGTTTGGAATAATTAAGAATTTCTTTTATGTTTTTGAAAGAAGTATCTTATGCTCACTAAGGCTACATTTATTTAATCAAAAATACAGTAAAAATGGTAATATTATTACAATTTAAAATAACTTTTCTATTTTTGTGTGCACATTACATGACGGATCAGCGAAAACATTTCAGTAGAAAGAATCGCCAACAACTCTGTCTGGTCTACAAACTACGTTTCACAACCAAACACACATGAGATCTGATTCAGGAAATAATGTAAAATCACACGAGTGGAGTTCTCACACAACGACTGGATTTCTTCTTGTTAAAATGATGAACGCAAGAAGATTGTGATCCAAGTTGTCTGTGTGCCAATTTGCAGTGAAAAAGAAAAAAGAAAAAAAAAAAAGAATGAAGGAGAGAATGGTTACTTGCAGAAGCCATGCTTCTTGCTGATGTTGTTGCAGGACTCCTCCCCCCTGAACTTTCCCTTGCCCTGTATCTTTGCTCTCTCATTGGCTGTAGTTCGACGCCGATGTAATTTAAAGTCAAAACACATGACTCTGAGTTACAGACAGGTCCAGATATTTAGCATGCATTTCATAGCATGCAGATCGCATCTTTGATCAGTCACACTGTGATTTTTCACTCACGTGAATGAGTACCGATTTGCCTCAGATTTCAGCCATTTGTCAGTGATTTCCACAAAACTTTGACTGTCTTACCCAAAGCATATTACTTTGAATTCAAAGTATGCAATTATGTATATCTCAGTTAATATGGGGTATGTCATGTCAACAATTCCTGCTTTTACACTAAAATTTGAAGTTCCTCAACTCATTTGACAACTTCACACTCTTGTTGGTCCGCACAAAAGCTCATAAAGGTATGAGGGTAAAAGCACATTAACACTGTTGTGTAACTGCTCTGAGTCAGTTTTCCCGTTCAGTTCTGCTTCAGTATCCAGCAGGCCAGCTCCACATGTGCCTTCTGCTGCAATGTTAAATCCAGAGTAGCCAGTCAGCGATTCAACGTATCCTCAGGCATCAAAACACTTTAATGAGTTGACTCTCTAAATTTTGGCCCCCTGTTTCTGTCTGCATCCAAGTGTATTCAGCTGGAGGAATAGAGGGAAAAAAGTTTCTTTTTCAACTTAGTTTCATTTATTTATCTTTTGTTTTGGTTTAACTTTATTTATTTGTTTATTTTGTACTGTCTGGGTTAATGTTGCGTGCATATGTTCATGATAAAGAGTCTGTTTTTGTTATTGAAATGGTCTCAATGTAGACAGACAGACATAAATGCGTACAGAGTATTTCATACCCGCACACATGGCTCGCTGTTTAGTCTTCTGTCCCTCTACAAGTCTAAAATTGAAAGACTTCTTCAGCTGCGCCATTTGGCCGACTTTGGATGAAGATTGAGGTAATTAAGACCTTGTTTTCTGGATATTCTGAAGAGATGACAGATCTGATTGATGAACTCACTGCTTATACCCCCACAGCTGCGTGTGTGCACTTTATAGGACTGTGCAGTCAGATGATAAAATGAGTGTTATTAAAGGATTAAGTCTACTATTATTTCTAAAGGAGCAAGACGCCTACTGACTGGGTTCAGGCTGACTCCTTTCTTTCTGCTTGTCAGAGGGAGCTTGATGACTGCACCTGGATCAGTTTTGACTCTCCAAACACAGTCACTAACATCAATACAGACAGTGAGGAATCTGACCCAGGATCAGCACACATCATTTATGGTTGCTTGATCCAGGCCCTATACGCTCTGGTTAAACTCTAATCCATAAAGAACGCTGTCTGTGGTCTGGCTGCTAGAGAAAGTTCAAAATGTGCAAATAACATGGAGGGGCTTTGTGCAGGCTTTTTATGAAGAGCTTAAGTGTGCTAATTGTTCATGTCAGCAAACTGGATTTCCTGTCAGCTACTATTTGTGCCTCGTGATTGCAGTTGTTATTTGCACCCCATTGAAAATATATACACTATTGCATATACTACTATCCTATTACATTTAGAATTTTACACATATTATTTTTGTATAGTATTTAGATTATATTATAGTATTATATACTGAAAAATATACTGCTAAAAATATTGTTTTAAATATAAAATAAAATATGTATTTATAATGAAAATTTTAACAATTTAAAATATTCAAACACATACATTTGTAACTGAATTTCAGTTTTTCGCTTGACCATAATGGTCTACTCTTTCTTATTTCTAAGCATCATAAATGGTAAAACATAATCGCTGTCGCTGGCCAACATCTGTTAAAGAGCAAATATTTAAAATGTTGTTGTCATTAAAGGGGTCATATAATGCTACTTCTGCAAGATGTAAAATAAGTCTCTAATGTCACTATAGTGTGAATGTGAAGTTTTAGCTCAAAATATGGGTTCATTTTAAGTCAGCAATACAGTCATTTTTAAACAATAGTTGAGTTAAATACAACTACCCAGCAGGTTGGGCAAACATTTAACCCAACCGCTGGGTTTGTCCATTTTCAACCCAACTTGGGTTGTTTTAATTTAAGTATTTAAATGTATTTTAAGTATTTAATTTATTTTAATTCATTTATTTATGGATTAATATTATCAGGATATTTTCAGGCAGGATCTGAAAATATCATGATCTGGGTTCAAATTTCTCTCTAGCTGCACTGTCTGATAAGTTCTAGTTACATCTTGGTGCAAGTAGTCACTCTGTTAGCTGAGAACAGGTTCAGTAAATTTTGCAGCTGCAGTTGTGGATCCAGATTGTACACACACAAACAGCCAAAGCAGATTGCAATCAAACCCATGTAAACACTATCTGTGTAAACACCTCCTGTGAGTTTTGCTGTCTAAACCAGGGGTCTCAAACTCAAATTGGCTGGGGGCCGTTGCTGTGATTGACACCTCATAGGAGGGCCATTTTAACATTCAAGCGCAAGAAAGCGCAAAATTCAGAAAATGTACTTTCCTTTGCATTATTTCTCATTTACTTAAAATTTCATTACTAAAATATTTTTGCCATACTTAACAAAAAATGCAGCAGTGTCTATCATTGTTACATACACTAGCCTATTAGTTTTTAACAGTTAGTGCAAATATTTTCCCTCACTTTATTTTAGCTTAAATAACATCAAAATTATTACATCTTGCACTGAACAACACTGTACTGAACAAATGCAATCCCTGAATACATTTGCACACTATTCTGTTTTCTTGCCAGACACCTGGCAATGCTTCTGCTCACACAGCTGAGCCACATTTGTCCAAGATGCCATTTGAGCATCAGTAACGTTTATTGGTAGCATTGGATGCGTTTCGGTGGTTTAAATCGACGCTTGCGACTTGCGGGAGTGCTTTTACTGTAGGCAAGTACGCTCATAATAGAAGCGACGTGGTCACGACACGCATCCGGTGCGGCACGATCGTTTTTCCAGGCGCGCCTATGCCGTGGCGAGATGAAAACATCTCAACTTTTCAGAATGCCTCAAGCGCACCGCAGGTCATGTGACAAGGACCAAGCAATGGGCCTTTCCGTAACAACACAGAAAGCTCAGCCAAACAGCTGATCATAACTGTACAAGGTGGTTTTTATATCTCATCTCCATAAATATATCTAGTAATAGAGCTAATGCAAGGACTAGAAATCAACTTTTCTTTTGCTGAAACTTCCTCGTCCTCGTGGAGAGCGCAGTTCATGGTTGCATAGCAACGACAGACGCCACGGGAGCGAAAGTGCTTGGGAAAGAAGGAGAAAGCGACCAAGTCTGTTGATGTGTCTGGTGGAAAAGAGAAATATGATCTCTGATTATGTTCATCATCATTAAACTTTAGAGGCTCCTTCTGCTGATTGACAGCAGGGATACTCTGTCTAAACTGCTCTCACCTCATGTGACACGCATACATTCACACACTGGAAGGAAACCAAATGATGTCATTGCAAACAAAGTGCTATCTGTTTTGGTTGTGGGTGGCCTAGGGATCTCTCTCTCTCTCTCTCTGTCTGACTCTCATTTTCTCATTCTTCTCTGACTGTGGCTAACAGACCCTGACTGTTCCTGTGCCTTAATCTCACCTGAAAGACTACATACACATACAGTTCACACACACAAAGCATGGTTCATCAAAACCTGGTATTAATCCCAAAGAGAAAAAGGCTTTCTCTCATCACCCTCTGACCAGTCAGTACTTGTATTCACTTCTCAGTAGTTGTGCTGATCTCGGATCAGATTTTGTCCTGATTTTGCCTGAATTATATCAGGTGGATTTGTTTCTTTCGGAGCACTTCAAGCACTTTACTTTCTGTGAGAGCATACACATCTTGTTATTTTAGATATTATCTGTCATTTTAGATATTATCTTAGCTTGTAATCTAATGTGCTTATTTTTCAGATAAAAGAGCCTTATTTAACATCAACAGCTGACATATTTCCTATATTTTGTGAATATGTATTTTACCAGGATACATTTAGGTGTTTATCAAATGGGTAAGAATATCAAGAGATTACTGATTGGAAATTTAATATGGAAAAAAGTTTTGTGAAGTAGGATGTTTCTGGATCTTTGTTGCTCCCAGAACTACATTTTCATCAAGCTGTCAAATTTTAGGTTAGACTTAGGGGTGGGACTTTAATGGTATTCTTATTGAAGGGTTAGTTCACCCAAAAATAAAATTTCTGTCATTAAGTACTCACCCTCATGTCAATCCAAAACCCGTAAGACCTTCATTCATCTTCAGCACACAAATTAAGATATTTCTGATGGAATTCGAGAGCTTTCTGATCTCCCTGTACACAGCAATGTCATAACAAATTTCAAGGCCCAGAAAGGTAGTAAAGACATAATTAAAATAGACCATGTGACTACAGTGGTTCAACCTTAATGTTATGAAGCGATGAGAATAGTTTTTGTGTGCAAAAACAAAACAACGATAACGACTTTATTCAACAATTTCTTCCTTTTCAGGCTCCTACGCGGTTAGTAAACACAGTGCAGCACTTCAGGTTTCTACGTCAGAACGCCAGTATTGGCCGACGCTGTACTTGTGAGCAGCATGATGCAAGCGTGTGATGCTGATGCAGAAGCCGGCCAATAATGAATCAGCGTTCTGACGCAGAAACCGGAAGTGCTGCACTGTGTTTACTACGTCAACAGCATAGGAGACTGACAGGGAAGAGAAAAAATTGTTGAATAAAGTCGTTATTTTTGTTTTGTTTGGCAAAATCCTGGCCATGACGAATAATATAAACAGTTTTTGGTTTTGTCCTGGTGCGGTCTGTGATCATCCTATAAATGCAGTGTGGGAAGGGCTTGTTTTGGCTCCGCCCCATTGATGGAATAGCTGGCAAAACATGTCACACTTGAGGAAGAGTTGCAGTTTGATGTTTGTTTTGGTTCCTGTGAGCTTCAGAGAAGCAACCTTTATATCAATGTTCTTGAGATTAAAAAAACAGTCACAACAAACCAGACCTCTGGAAGTATACCCACCCCCACTGAGTGTGCTCTTAGAAGCATTATGAACACACAATAAATTTGCCTGCAGTCACCGTGTCATATCTCAGACTGCACTCTCTGTTTCCTCTCCCACACTGATGAATTCACCTACTGCCAGAAACCAGACAGTCCTCCCTTTTAAGGGCACCTTTATGAGCGCAATTGCTGTGTAAAACTCTTAAGGAGAAATCCAAAGAAGTCCTGGAAGAAGAATTTCCCCTTAGATCAATTTCAGTCTTCCTGCATGTTTTTTTTTTTTTTTTTCAGACAGCATGCCAGTTCAGTTACACAGAGTTTCTCATGGATCATGATATTGATCTTGCATTTTTTTTTACTGCACATATTCTTATTTTCTGTAGAACATAAAAAATGTATATCTTTTGAGAAATGCCACAGTGTTTTTTTGGAGGTCAGTGGTCACCAAAACTGTTTGGCCAAAATGTCATGTGTTTGGTTATGCATGTCTTTTAAAAATATTGAAATACTCTATAAATCTCAAAATGTATTTAATAATCTGTTATGGTATAGAGAATGCATATTGAATGTAAAATTTATTAATGAAAATTTGTACAAAGTGTTACCAAGCAAATCTATGCTTTTATAGTGTCTATGTTGTTATAGCCTAAAAAACAACTTACAAACAGTAACTGTATTGTTTATTCTATGCAATGGGTGCTGTTTCTGTAAAGCCATTTTAATTTAATTTATCCATTAGAATTTTAAAAGAAATTTGAAGGAAGATGAAACGGAAGTAGCGACATAACTTTAAAGATTGGAGAAGTCCGCCATACTGTATGTCACCAGAGACAAGTATGTCATTCACTGAAAAAAAAAAAAAAACAGATGAATTGTTCACAGTAAGATCAATAACATGAAATGAAAATTCAACAATTTTCGAACTGCATGTTGACTTTAAAGACCGTCTTTTAGAAATTTTAAAACTTATTACTTTTTCAGTCCCACACAACTTTTTTCTTTTTCACTTTTTTCTTAGTCCTATCAGATAAAAAATGCTTTAATACTGAGGACTGATCGTCAGAAATGCTTATGACTGAAACTTTGTGTGCCATGTGGAAATGAGTTCTGATGAAAGCACTTCCTCCTCACTGTGATCAAAACATGGAAAAAGTTCCAGACTTGTTGCCATACGATGTTAAGTATGCACCACACATCAGAACTGCTGAGAGTAATGCAGGTGCTCTGTTAATTCATTTTCTTTTCTGGATGATTGGCATGCTGACAGTGATGGGGCGGCCAGAATTTTTATTTGACGCTTGTGTTCTCTCTCTACTTCTTTTCTGTTTTTCCCATAGCATTTGTGGCTCACAGTATGATGTCTGCAGATCTGTACAAGAGCGACAGCTGCTAGACTTTCAAATTGAAAATGGTGTTTTTTTTTTTCTTCACATGTTGGCCTCTTTCTGTCTCTTTTTATGCTTTCATGCATTTCTCTTTCTCTTGTTCTTGTTCTGTGTTTCCTTAAGCACATGCAGGCACAAATAACTGAGAGATTTGTCCAGCTGCAGGGTAACCAGATTACCATAAGTAATCTAAAAAAAAGGGGAGCTGTATAAATAATAAACATTTGCTTTTTGAGTTTTGATGGTATTGTATTTTCGGTTCTCATCTTTTCCACTAGTGAGAGTAATATCATGAATCATCATGTTATGCTATTGTTTCTACTTGATGCCTGGGATTATGAAAGTGTGGTTAAAAACCACTTTACATCTCTCTTTTCCCCTTTTCCCTGTCGCAGGAACTCCTTAAGGACCCTCTGTACATTGGTCTGAGGCATAAAAGAATGCGTGGACAGGCCTATGATGAGCTGCTGGATGAGTTTATGAAGGCCATCACAGACAGGTAGAGTAAATCCACTATACCCTTCCTTCACAGCACTCGCTTCCTTCCACAGGCAGCTGATGGAAATGCCTGGAGAGCATAGCTGAGCCATTGCGTTGCAGGAATGTGGGGTAAAGCGCATGCCTCTAGGTTTGCGGGCTCTGAGCGACGACTCCAGTGGCAGGGACCCTAACCGGATCGCTGACTGCATGCCTCATCAGTTCTCTCCCCACATATCCTGCTCTATATAGAGCCATGCGGTGATGTAATTCGGCCCATAACCAGCCCCCACTGGCTGGATGATGGCTCAGCGTGCTCCCTGATACTTCGAATGGTTCACGATCTTGTGCCATTTTCTTTGATAGTCTTCAAGATGGCAGTTTGGATTATTTGAGTCATTGTCATTTTTTGTTTTATGTCATTTTCTTTTTTGACAGCTAATGGGAGAGAGAATGTTCATGCATAAAGCTCAGTTTTTGAATGTTGGAAGATTAAAATTAGCTGTAATATATGTAATAGATGCTGGAGTTTACCATTGTTAGCATTATGATTAGGATTTCGATTACATATTTCAGTGTGTAGATGCACTAACTGTGCTAGTATACTGTATTTATAATGCAAGTTGTTTAGGAGATGAGTGGTATTGTACATTTGGGGGGGATGCAAAAATTTGGAGAAAAATCCCACTGACTTGCATAAAAGGAGAGACACAAACAATATCTAGGGACCAGAATATTGTAGGTGTTTTAAAGTGGGCTCTTTTGATCTGAAACAGTAACCAACCACCTAAAACCCTCCAGAACAGCCTAGCTACCAACTAGCAATGCCATAGCAACCACACAGAACATGGCGGGAAGTTTTGCAATGGTTATCACCAATAACATTTAAGAACCAGGGTCTTGGTCAAAGGTCTCTCTGTTGCTTTAGGCTCTGGTGTGGCCTGGTTTGATGGAGGTTGTCATAAGAACGTAGTGCCACACATGACTGTATTTAAAGGAGAACTCAAAAACCCCAGTGTCTGATTTCCCTCCAGCTGGCAGAATATAGCCATGATTCTATAATAACGGGGTGGACATGAAACTACAGGGAACAGCATCACTTTTCTCCAAAAGTGCAGAGTTGGTGGAAAATGAATGATTATAGGTTGCAGACTGAACAAATGATTACAGTCCTGGTGATTTTTAATAAACTCCTTTATAATTTTAAAATTCAGATGCTTAATGCTTTAGAAAAATCTTGAAAAGGTTACCATACATTTACATTTAGCCTAAACAACTTGGGTTGCATTAAAGGGCCTTTTTTGGGTCATTAGTTTATACTTTTACTAGGAATCGAACCCATGACCATAGTTGGGGAAAGTTACTTTTAAAAGTAATGCATTACAATATTGTGTTACTCCCTAAAAAGTAACTAATTGCATTACTTAGTTACTTTTTATGAAAAGTAATTTTTTTATGAAAAATAATGCTGCTATTCTGGATTAAAGAAAAATAGGATACTGCAGAAGGAAGTTCAATACTCTTATTTCTAAATCTAATCTAAAGTAATTTTTGCTTATTAGTATGGTTGAATTAGATCATTGAAGGTCAGCAGCAAAGCCATTGGTTAATAAAGTAAGATTAAATACATAAAGTATATTTGTGTAACTTAATATAGTTAATTATTACAGGTTTTCGTAAAATTCTGAGATTGCATTTCACTGTTTTTATTCATTTTGAGGAATACTGAATGTTTTCGTGCAAGCGAGATGAGTAAATGCATGTCTAGATTCAGTGTAGAACTACAGTAATCATCATGTCTAACAGCACACACAACACCACTGCACGTGGGGACAGCAGAGCTGTCAGTCAATACATGTGAAAAAGTAACTTGCGTTACTTATTTGAAAAAGTAACTCAGATATTTTGTTGTAAATTGAAAAAAACTTTACTAGTTACTTGAAAAAGTAATCTGATTACATAACTCGTTACTTGTAATGAGTTACCCCCCAACACTGCCGTTACTAGCATTATTTTCTTCTCTTTGAGTGACATGAACAGTTCTAAACTTCTCTCTGTTCTAAAGTTTAAAAAATGTTTGAAGAAACTGCACACAACCATTTATTGGTAGACTGCAATCCAGTTGTATTTTTTTTAGGGTCAGTGAAATACAAAAGTCTGGCTTTATTTCAATACATATTAAAAGTAGAGATAAATAGCATTTGTGCAAAATAACTATAGTAGTTTGAAATAAAATGTATAAATAACAAAGGAAAATCACTAAATGCACTGTATATTTTTTTCAGACCGTAAGTTTAACAGCCTGCAGGTGCTCTGTTTCCCATCAAGCCTTTTTGTGTGAGTGATGAAGAATAATGACAACGATCCCCATCAGGCCACTTTTCTGTGCCACAATGGCTTTAACAAGAGGAACTAGAGCAGTAGTGGGCATAGATGCTCTTTGAGGTCTTTATTTTGTTTAAAGAGTGTACAACACCATATAAAGAAACACACCCTAGGGAAAAAAAACAGCGTTTTAGGCGTTAAATGCTGGGAGTATTTTTGCGGGGGGTTGTTATGCTTCTTTTATGGTGTAGTTAATTCAAGAATAGACTCTTTTTCTTTCTTTCTTTTTTTTTTTGCATCTCAGATTTCACGTTGTTGTGCTGAAGTAGTTTGTGGGGGGTTGACTTTGTTTTCCTTCTGCTCCCAGAACAGACTGAAAAGTCTTCTTTAACCCCTCTTTGTGCACAATTCCCATGTCAAATTATTTCATTAGACCTGTTGCTTTTCACAGAGCTGTAGTGGTGATGGTGTTCCAGCTATCGCCATGGTAACATGGGCCATCTTAGGGCAACATTACGAAGCCATGTTAGGAAAAGAGATGGAGGGGAATGTCACTTGATTTTTCTCTGCAGATGGGAATAGAGGAATGGGAATTTAGGGAGTGTTTTAATAGAAAGAGCAGCCTGTGAAGCTTCATGGGCCCCGTGGGAGCCAGTGTGTGATGGAGAGGAGCACCAAATTCAGAGCTGTGTGCTCAGCATGAGTGAATGTATTGCTTGTCCCACTTAACCCTGACTTGATAATGATAACCCCATGTAGGACCTTTCTAACGCATTGCGTTTAAGAAGGTTTAGGTGTAACAGCACAGTAACAGCTTGGAAAGTTTTGTTTCTAAAAATGTCTTTCAATTATATTCTGATGTCAATCTATAGGTTTTTTATGTTGCAAAACAATTTCTTAATGTCTGTTTGGTTTCCAGTAAAAAAATATCTAAACATTCTTGAAGTGATATATTTACATAAAGTGTTTATAACTTGCCTAATTTAGTTTATGCTTGAAACAATTGTAAAAAAAAAAAAAAAAAAAAAAAAAAGTACTACAGAATAATACATTACTGTTCAAAAGTTTGTGGTCAGTTATTACTAAATTATTTTATTTAGTAAGAAACAGAACTGATTAAAAGTAACAGTAAATGCATTTACAATGTAATTTTTTTGTTTCAAATTAATGCTGTTCTTTTGAACTTTATTTTCATCACTGTATCATGGTTTTCTCACAAATATAAAGCAGATTTCAACTGATAATAAGAAATATTTTTTGAGCACCAACTGAGCATTTTAGAATGATTTCTGAAGATCATTTGAAGATTGGAGTAATGGCTAAAAATTCAGTACTGAATTACATATTTAAAGTAAATTAAAATAGAAAACAGTTACTTTAAGTTTATCAAATTTTACAATATTACTGTTTTTGATTAAGTAAATGTTGCCTTGGAGATTATACCAAGCTCAAGCAGACTTCTTTTAAAAACATTAAAAAATCTATATGAAAATGAAATGCAAATGAGGTAATGCACATTTAAAAGACACATTATTAGCCACATATATGGTTATTTTGGTGAATAAATACTCTTTCACTAACTTGGATTTATAAAGTATTTTTACCAGTTGTACATACACATACTTACAGTAGGATGAAATCTATGCTAAATTTTATAGGTCCTGGGTGTTAATTTGAGATATTCCCCCTCAGCATATGAAGAATATGTGGATATAGTATATCAGTTTGACTATAAACCTGATAATGTGGGCAAACCTGTGTAGAATGCTACTGCAGAAAATGTGGTGGTACTGTGTGAGTGCACATTTAAAACTTTGGTTGAACAGCTGTGTTTTGGACGACATTCTTACCATGACCTTTAATACGGAGGCCCGTGGGCTGCGCGGTAGGCATGCGGGGAAAAGATCATCTTTGAAAGCGTGTCAGCTCCGCCAGAATCCTTAGACCCAATCTCAGTAAACGTTCTGAGCGTGTGTGGCCAGTATGGGCTCAGCAGGATTACACTAAACCTAAACCTAGCGGCGGGTTATTTTTTTTTATTTTTTTTTTGTATCTCTCTGTTTTCTCCACTGTTGTTATGTCTGAGCAAACCACTTTATGAGAAATGCTTAATTCCCAACAGTCATGTTGTGTTCCTGTTAGTGTACAAAGACTGAAGTGTCGCAGTGAAATTTGGCTGGTTATTGTCAAATCTCAGTGCTTTATCAAAAGAAAATTTGTCCTGCACTTTTGTCTGGCACAAATAATTTACCACAGAAGTAATAAATCAACAGTGTATGAAACAAGATGGCACAAAGTGCCCTGGTGTAATGTGTTAGTGATGATGTGGAGATGGGTTTAACAGTCTCTCATGGGCTCCAAGCTCATTTACTGCATTCCACTTTAGGAGTGATGGAGCCCAGCTTCCGTCTTAAGATCAGACAGAGACTGAAGTGTATTATGGTTTGTATAGAATTTGTTGGCTACAGTTTCCAGCTTCCATATGCCTGAAAAATAGATTTGGGAATTGTGAGACATGAATGGTACAGTTTTGAGTCTGTTTCTATGTGAAAAATAAATGAGTCCTCTAGATGTACAGGTGTTGATATGGAGATATAGTCATCCTTCTATGTAAGATTGCACATGCTGCATGTGTGTATTAAAGGGATAGTTCACCCAAAAATTTTAATTTTCACCATCATGTTGTTCTTTGTTCTGCGGAATACAAAAGAATATATTTTGAAGAATGTTGGTAACCAGACAGTTAATGGTAGCCATTGACTTCCATATTGTTTTCCTATTACGGAAGGCAATGGCTTCCGTTTGTGCCATTTTCCAAAGCACCAAAAGGTCAAAAGAAGTGCAGTAACCAGAGGAGAAATTTCTTGTGGAGAAATTCTTTCTAAAAGTTATTATTCCAGCCTAGAAAGTTTTCTCATTCACAGATGCTGATCTGCTGACTGGGAGAACTCTTAGGATAGAACTAAAGCAAGTAGCCTGTTTGTTTTCATGCTTTTTCTCTTTCTAAAAACATAGCACAGCTGTCCCAGAGCACTGAGTTGATTTAATATTGGCTCCTCTCAACACCCCAGTGGTTTCTGCTCCTGTCTGGAGGTAAAATCAGATGAAGAGAGACAGACCCTGTAGCT
Organism: Hypophthalmichthys molitrix; assembly: GCA_037950675.1. NCBI lineage: Eukaryota > Metazoa > Chordata > Actinopteri > Cypriniformes > Xenocyprididae > Hypophthalmichthys > Hypophthalmichthys molitrix. The sequence goes on from CM075507.1 coordinate 20,957,008, forward strand.
CTCAATGTGCTTGGGTGTGTCTGTCATTGTCTGGCCGGATTTTTGGTAGAGAGGACCAGTGGAGTTGATTCTCGGCCAGCTCTTTGTTTGAGTTTTACAACAGATGCAGAGGTGCATTGTGGATCTGACTGAATGAGGTGCCAGAAAAAGACAACAAGCTGTGATGAGAATGAGAGCACTATGCGCCAAAAGAGCGATTTGTTTTGTTGGTTGGTTGTTTCTGCCTCTTTCTGTCTCTCTCTCATGCACATGGACCAAAAATAAACAACCGTGGCAGCCATACTTAACTCTGTATTACCTCAAATATTAAATAGTATTAAGTTAGCAGAGATTTGCTCTAATGACAACCTTAATGTCTTTTACGACCACTGTTGTGCTAGATCAGAAAGTTATGATCTCATTTTTCATCTTCACCCTCAGATGATGCTGTACACAGATCAGAGAGCATGTTGAGAAAATGACTCACTTTCTCTATGTCCTATTTATATCTGCCAAAGTTCTCCAAATCCGTGAGCAATTACTCTGTCAGTCTCTCTTGACTGCTTTCCTGCCTCTTCTTGCAGATATTTATGAGTTTAGACTGCAGTTTGATTAGAAAGACCGATCTGGGGACGTGTCTCATGACAGAAGTTTCTTGAAAACTTGAAAAAGATTTTTGAACTCATTAAACCTTGTTTACCTAGAGTGCTTTGGTGCTGGAAAGTCTCTGGAGACAATGAAAACTTTATAGCGTTTTTCTGTTTTTGCAGCATGTCTGACCACACAATACTGACCATAGTGTATCACATAAAGGATTAGTTAGTAATGAAATTTCTCTGCATTTACTCACTCTCATGTTTTTCTGAACCTATATGAGTTTTAATTAAACTTTTGAAGAATACCATGGACACTCTTCTCCATATAATGAAATTGAGTGACAAAATGACATAGAAGCACCATTTAAGTATCATAAAAAATGGTTTATATGCTTTATTTCAAGTCTTCTGAAGTCTTACAAATGTATGTAATCACATACATTTTTGACATCCACCAGCTCTTCTTTGTGGATTCATGAGAGAAGTAGTAATGGCCGATTTGTCAACTAATCATTCTTAAGAGTCAAATACTTTCAGTGAATCATCTGATCAAGTTTACAAAACCACTCAGACATGCATCCAAAAGCATTAGTAGCCAGCTATGTGTTAATTTTCGTCGTTTGCAACATAGCTCAACGATTAGTTTTTTTCTCAAAACCATAGTTCCAAAGAACATCTGCAAACAGCGTCACAAAAAATTGTGTGGTTGAACCTACAGCTCTCAACCTGTGGTTAGAAGCATAGTTTCTACTTAGTATGGCATGGACTTGAATAGATCATGTTCTTGTGCAAAATGAGCATGCTAACATGCAGTACAATCTATATCTGTCATTTCATATATCTACAAATTTCATTCTACATCTTGTAGTTTCTCAAGAGAATGAAAGCACTGAAGAGTGTGCATGTGCAAATGAACTCTATAATGCAAGAGGGAACCGTGACTGAATCAAACATCTGTAAATAAAGCAAAACTATGGAACAAAATAGTGAAGTAACCATCAGGTGCCATGTTTGTTGCTTACAGCAATAATCTGACATTAATTTGATCTCAAACAGATCAATTAACAATTCTAGTCATTAATGACAGTTCTATTGCTGAAGCAACATGATTTGAACGATGGATGTGCAAGAGAGTTGCTGCTTTTGGAAAATAGTCATGACTGAATTTGGAATACAATGCAGATGTTATATGGATACTTTTATGTTTTTTTTTTTTTTGTCATTTTGTCTTTTCTATTCATTATGTTGTTGACGGAAATATAGAAACGGATGAATGCTTCAAGAGACAACTGTCATTTCTGAATTCAGTGAGCAAATCCCTGTGTGTTTGAATGATATGTATACACAGCTCTAGGCAGCAATGCAGATCTCTCTTCTCGCATTAGGTTGAGTGACAGACTGGATCTCTGCAGTGCAGTATTTACTCATCCTGTTTCCGATGTTTGGGGGTCTGATACTTAATATTGCTCCAAAATCTGATGAAGATCTCTGCTCTCTATTTTACATTGGGGAATCGGTTGTTCTATACTATTCTTCCATTTGTTCTGCTGACTGGATGTACAACAGGAGAAACCACTGAATTACCGCTGTAGTCCATTCAAATGTCCATTTTTTTTTCCCTCAGAGTTGCTGTTCTAAAGAGAGACACGATTGTGGGCATGCAGTTCATTGGCTATTGATTTTGAATAGTCATGTTGGTATCATTTGCTAACTGATCATACAAGGGTTGTTGTTTTCTGACCATTGAGAGTTGTGTTTGGCTGTAGAAACACCTACGAAGAAATAATAACAGTCTCAGGCCCACACTGAGAAGGAAAAAACGCTTCAGGATTGAACCACCCCATGTATGATGGGCTTGAGGAGCAGTTGGATGGCCCCCTCTACAGGCTGAAGTGGAGTGCATTAGCAAGCCACTTTCTATGAAATGATAAAGGGTTATTTAAATTTTTGGATCATTTTAATTTACATTTTGTAAGGATTCTTTGTACATATCTTGTAATACCTTTGATGTTATCTTTCATTTTGTTGTGTTTCTTGAGTTCTAAAGAAATATGTTGATGTTTCTGTTATGCACAGATATGGGGTGAATTGCCTTATCCAGTTTGAGGATTTTGCCAATACCAACGCCTTCCGTCTATTGAGTAAATACCGCAACAAGTACCTCACATTCAATGACGACATCCAAGGTATGGGCACTAAAAGAGATTTTAGTCGCACACTTCTTTTTAGTCTCTCTTGCACTAAATTATGAAAGCACAGACAACACATACAGTATAAGTTAAGATTTTGGTAAATTAAAAGAGTCATAATGTTATGCTTAAGCTGATTCCCAGTCTGTAGTGCAGTCCATTTGAGCAAATGCTAAAATCAGTGATTGTAAGTTATTCATTCAGATCACATCTCTCACTCTGATTTTCCTTCCTACTGTTTCTTAAACCAAGACTGTGTTTATCTTGAGTCTATTTTCTACCATCCACCTCTCTCACTCTATCTTTTTTTACATTATCATTGCAGACACATTCCAATAAGCAACTTCAACACAATCTTATTGTTTGAGTTTCAATCAAACGTTTTGATGGTTCATGTTCAGTTAATCTCACCGTTCACAGAGTTAACCTTATGTGTCCACCAGAGTGGAGCGAGCGAGCAAAGCTGATCGGTCGTTTTCAATTTATTCTAAATGGAAGCTGTTGATATTGGAGTTTCTTGTGATGTCAGTGCTTGTTTTATATTTCAAATACAGTTTGCACATTTTCGATGTGTCTAGGCCAGTCAAATGTCCCCCATTGTCCAACATGATGATATATATGGACCATTCAGAAATTAAGTTTACAATTCTCCAACTGTTATGATGCATATATGTAATTATTTTATTAACCGTGAATTGAAAGCAAGATAGACTTCACTGAAGATAGCCACACTGTACATTTAACAGACTCACCCCCAAATCAGCAGATCTCTAGCGTTTTAAGTAGATTTCTTCTTCGACAGGTTGAGAATATATAAACAGCTGCTTATCTCACTCTTTTGACAATTCCTCCAGAAATTCAGCCCCATATACTTTAAACTCCACCTTGATGTCTAGAATGAATGAGCTTCCAGAGTTGAGTCTCAAGCCTCAGCTCCTTTTGTGCAGTTTTTCTAATTACCACAGAGATTAGATAATCTCAGTAAAAGATATTTGTGTTTCCTGTCCCATAGGTACTGCTGCTGTGGCTGTGGCGGGACTGCTGGCTGCCCTTCGCGTTACCAAGAGCAAAATGTGCAACCATACCATTGTGTTTCAGGGTGCTGGGGAGGTGTGTGTGTCGGCTACACAGATCGGCATATTACAGTTTTAAATGACAGTTTCAGTATTTCGATGGTGGTCACCCTATATTGAGTAAACAACAGCACTAACAACACAGTGATGCACGGACACAAATATACCATGGTTCATCCTGTCTGTCAGTAAAACTATTTAAAAATGTATGAAATGAATCACATGTTCTTTTAAGATGTATGGAATGGATTCATTATGGATTCAAGCTGTGAGGTTTTTATTGAATTATTATGAAGTTTACAGAGTTGGTCTCTTTAGATGTGTATGTGAAATGTAGATCTATTAATTTTTAACCACATTTTTATGTTTTTAGGCCGCAATGGGCATAGCTGAGCTAATCATTATGGCGATGGAGAAGGAGGGGCTTCCTCGTGAGCAGTGTATAAAAAAAATCTGGATGGTGGACTCTAAAGGACTTATTGTTAAGGTGAGGTCATCATTAATTACAAGGTATATTTATATCAGTGTTGACATTCAAACACACCATGTGGTTTGCATTGGAATTTACACTCATTCAGTCATGTTTATTGATTGTCAGTAAACATTATGGTAGGTCTTCATTAGATTTTTTTTTTAAAACTTGTAAGAAGAATTCAAAATATGTTTTTGTTATTTTATGCTTAAGAGATCATTTGGCCATGTTAAATTAATAAAGACAAAGAGTGTTCGTTTTGCGGTGAGATGTGCTATTGTGTGTTCCTGATACGCTTTAACTTTCTCTACGTCTTTTTATCTGTCAATTGTCATCTCTCTGTCCCCTATTAAGGGAAGGGATCACCTCACCCACGAGAAAGAGAGGTTTGCACATGAGCATGCACAAATGAAGAAGCTTGAGGATGTTGTAAAGGAGCTGAAACCCACTGCTTTAATTGGTATACATGTACTGTATAAATAAATAACTGTTGTCCCAGCAGGCCCTAGGACGACAGTTGTACTCAAATAGCTCTCATCATCTTCACAGGGGTGGCAGCTATCGCTGGTGCTTTCACTGAGGAGATAATCAAGGCTATGGCGTCCTTCAATAAGAGACCTATCATCTTCGCTCTAAGCAACCCTACCAGCAAGGCGGAGTGCACTGCTGAGCAGTGCTACACACTCACTGAGGTGCTTTTGAGGAGGAGTCGCATTTCTGTGAGAACATTTATGTGAGAGAGTGAAACGTTTGTTTTCATTTTTGCTTCTTTTCTTTTTTGTTTGTTTTATATTGCAGGGAAGGGGGATATTTGCAAGCGGGAGTCCCTTTGATCCGGTGACCCTTCCCGATGGCCGGAAGTTTTACCCCGGTCAGGGCAACAACGCTTATGTGTTCCCTGGAGTGGGGCTGGGGGTCACCGCTTGTGCGATGAGACACATCTCTGAGGATATTTTCCTCGTTACGGCTGAGGTGATCGAATCTCGCTTGCTCTTTTCTGTCTACCTAAATCTGTCTTTACAAAGTTTCTGGATACTTTCTCTCAAATATTTCCTCTCTAATTTTATCTTTTAATTTGAATCTGTTGCTTCCATCTTTCACTCGCTCTTTCTTAGGGCTGGGTATTAATACACAGTTCCTGATTCAACTCAATACAGATTCACTAAAATTATACATTGAAGCTCTAACTGTATTTGTTATTTTTTTAAATGATTATTTTTGCAATGTACAGTTAGTACATTAACAGGGCTCAAACTCTGATTTTGTTTATTTAAAACAATTAAATAGTATGTACCTTCCACTAAATATGGGTAAAAACCATAGTCACACAAAATGGGACGAGCCAGATTACATGATTTTTAACACATGTACAAAATAAGATATTTTTTTTTTAATAATTTTTTTCCATATGTCTAGTGAGGGGAAGAGGCTTACATGCCCTGAAATTTTGGGTGTACACTACCAGTCAAAAGTTTGGACACGGTCAGATTTTTAATGTTTTTAAAAGAAGTTTCGTCTGCTCACCAAGGCTGCATTTATTTAATTAAAAATACAGTAAAAACAGTAATATTGTGAAATATTATTACAATTTAAAATAACTGTTCTATTTGAAAATATTTTAAAATGTAATTTATTCTTGTGTTGGCAAAGCTGAATTTTCAGCATCATTACTCCAGTCTTCAGTGTCACATGATCCTTCAGAAATCATTCTAATATGAGGATTAGAGAAACATTTATTGTGTACAATTGTACAAAATATTTGTGTACAATATTTATTTTTCAGGATTCTTTGATGAATAGAAAGTTCAAAAGAACAGCGTTTATTTGAAATATAATCTTTTGTAACATTATAAATGTCTTTACTGTCACTTTTGATTGATTGAATGCATCCTTGCTGAAAAAAATAATTAATTTCTTTAATTTCTTTTCAAAAAAATAAAAATTCTTACTGACCCCAAACTTTTGAACGGTAGTGTATAATGTTATAAAAGGTTTGTATTTCTTTTGAATTTTCTATTCATCAAGGAATCCTGAAAAAGAAATATTGTAAACTAATATTTTGTACAATTGTACACAATAAATGTTTCTTGAGCATCAAATCATCATATTAGAATGATTTCTGAAGGATCATGTGACACTGAAGACTGGAGTAATGATGCTGAAAATTCAGCTTTGATCACAGGAATAAATTACTTTATAAAATATATTTAAACAGAAAACCGTTATTTTAAATTGTAATAACATTTCACAATATTACTGGTTTTATTGTATTTTTAATTAAATAAATGCAGCCTTGGTGAGCAGACGAAACTTCTTTTAAAAACATTAAAAAAATCTTACCGATTCCAAACTTTTGACTGGTAGTGTATATCATGAATATCAATGCTTGGGTCTCTGAGGGTTTTAAGAAATAAAATAACACAACCATTGTAGTGTGCATATGTATAACCATCCATACATTCATAATCATAAAATCACTTTTTCTCAGCCCTACTTTTTCAGTCTCTCTGTATTTACATGCTCGTAATAAACCATAAAATCCCATATGCAGCGCATTCCATTTAATCACTGTAAGCACTGTCATGTATTTTGCTGAACGCATATATCAAGCTGTCGTCAGCCAGACAGTGTTTTAGTCAGGTACTGCGAATGGTTGCGTCAGATGGTATAAACAAGAGAGCTTTTTAAGAATGTCAATGAACCACTGCCCTGTTATGCTGGAAACAAACAATTGCAGCATGAAGAGTATAGCCAAGGCCATACGAGTCCACACGTTATATCAGCATGTACGACTGAAGGTGATTTATCACTTTAAAGCAGCTCTGAGTGGAATGATGTACCCAAAGCGTGAGCTGGATCACTTCTCCGGCAGTCTGTGGACAATTCCAGTGAAGCTGCATTATGGATGTCTGAACTTCAAACAGCATTGAGCAGCAGGGGGGGAATGCTTAATATCTCTATCCCCCCTGCTCGTACAAGGCTATTGTATATTTCAGTAAGTTAGGGTTCTGGGCTATCGAGTCTCAGGAAGGTCTATAATCACTTACTGCACAAAACAAACCAAACAAACCAAATGAGGGAAATAGAGACAAGAAATTGATGCAAATAACGCAACCAGAACAATGAGCGACGGCAGCTGATGGTAGCTGGAGAATTTTGTTGTCTTTCTTGATGAGTTCTTAATTAGAAAATGTCCAACGCAAATTGTGATTTATTATTCTGTGTTGTTATTGGTGGTCAAGGTTGCTGTAACTCGAATGGAGCCAAAAGGATGTTGGCATCTAGACGTATTTACAAAGAAAGAAATTATCTTGAGGGCATCACAACAAAGCACCATGACAGTGTTTCTGTTGTAGTTTAATTAAAGCAGCAAGACCCTCTAGATGTTCTTCTGCACCTCACAGTGTTGTTTTTCTATTTAGCTGTATTTTTACATTATTAGTTTTAGTAATTTAAGTACTTCAACTTAAACTTATTTCAGTTTGTTGCCAAAGAAACATGTCTGATTTTCAGTTTTTAAAAATGTTAGTTTTAGTTGTAGTTAACAACACTGGTACCACAGACCAGAGGTCGAAAAGAAAAATCTGGACTAAGTCTAGGCAAAATACATTTTTTAGTTATTATTTTAGTCTCTTGTTTGTTTGTTTGTTTTAAGGTTTGGATTGGATCTGGCTGATCTCGTGTTACGTGTTACGGCCTAAACAATCCACGTATGTAAGCAGTGAGAAATCGGGATGAATATTTGATGCCGTTCTATCAGAAAAACAAACAATAGAAAAATAATTAGGTTCAAACTCTTTGTGCGTGTACACAAATGGTGTAATTAGACATATTGTCCATAAGTTAAGTCCATAATAATCATCAGTTTGTGCTGTGTTCACAGACTATAGCAGAACTGGTGACTGAGAAGGATCTTGCAGAGGGGCGTCTGTATCCTCCTCTCAAAAGCATCCAGGATGTTTCCATCAAGCTGGCTGTGAAGGTGGGCTCGACTCAATAACATCTCAAGCCACAGCCATGATTCATGCATGTCGCTATTTACAGATTCTAATAATTTTTATGTGCATCATGACAGATTGTGGAGTACGCCTATAAACACGAAATGGCAACACTGCACCCGGAGCCGCAAGATAAGGAGGCTTTTGTTCGCTCGCTCATCTACAGCACAGACTACGACGAGTTCGCCGTGGACTCGTACAGTTGGCCTGAGAATGCCATGAACGTCCAAACGTGCAAACTGTGACCTCCCAAAATACACACACGAGAATGAGATTTATATGACATTTCTGTTTCAAATGTGATTTCTTGACATGATTATAATGATTATCTGCAAACAGAACTGTAAACTAAAAATATCCTTAATAAAATATCCCCAATAGATGTACAAATTTATTGTAATTTTGTAAGAGAGTATGTTATTTATTACATTGTATGGAATCCTTTACAATTTCCTTTGTCTATAAGTAATATGGTACAGTATGTACTTCATGATGCATGTAGGAACATACAGCACTGCATGACCACTATATGAACAGTTCATGTTGGGCTATAAAAAGAGCTGTGCCTTTTAAAGCCACTAATTATCAAGCTCCTTTCACCTTTAAAATACTCGTCTGAGTCGTTCTCTTCAAGAAAAGTGATATTCTGGCACCAGATATATAGAGAAGATTTTAAAGATTATAAAGAGATTATTTGTCATGCACATTATTTTAACACCATAATCAATTATTCCAGATATTTCTACTGGAAATTACTTACTGTATCTTGAACAAATCCTTTATTGGATCGACTGAAGCTGTTGGCTTATCTTAAAAACAGGACTTAATGAGCCGTCGTGGCTGTCAGCGGAGTGCTTTCTGTTATGCCATTTTTCTTAGACAACAAAATTGTCTGAATTAATATTTTTAAAAATGTTTACATTTAAACCTGAAGACAAAATGATCTATTTGGATAAAAGCAAAGTCCCTTTTAAACAAGGCTGAATTTAAAGGTACACAAATTTAAATAATGAGTCAATCAATAATTAATCCTTCTTCCAAAACGTGTTTTTGTCTTACCCTGATTCACTATGGTAAGTCTATGATAAGTGATTATATTTTATACCTAGTGGGCTGGTTTTCGCGGGGAATTGCATACATACGTCACTCGCCTGTGGATGTCTTCTCATATCCATAAATAGAGAAAAGTTGTTCTGACTACTTTGGGATGTGTATGCTGTGGGAGTGGCATAGGTTAGTTGTCACAACAAGTGAGAAAGGTTGACATAGAGCAGTCTAAATCTTGAACCTCCAGGGAATCACCCATTTAAAAAAAAAAAGCGAGTCAGCTGACAAAATGAGAAGCCCACAGAGCTCTTAAAGGATTAGTTCACTTTAAAATGAAAATTACCCCATGATTTACTCACCCTTAAGCCATCCTAGGTGTATATGACTTATCTTCTTTCAGACGAACACAATCAGAGTTATATTAATAATCACCTTGATGCTCTCAGGCTTTATAATGGTAATGCATGGAAACCACCTGTTTGAAGCTCAAAAAAGTGCATCCATCCATCATAAACATATGCCACATTGCTGAAGTGAAGCGCTGCATTTGTGTAAGAAAAATAGCTTCCGGCCATATGAATTCTACTTCGACTAAACCATAACTTACGCAACATATAATGTAGGACATAGCGTAGTACGTCATGGCATAGCATAATAGTAGTATGTACGTAATGTAAGCTACGCTTTAGATGCAAGTAGAATCCGTTTGGCCGGAAGCTAGTTATTTGACTTTATAACGTGTTAATAATGTATATTTTTTCTTACACAAACACATCGCTTTGCTTCAGAAAGCCTTTATTAACCCCCCGGAGCTGTGTGGAGTATGTTTATGATGGATGCACTTTTTCTTCATCTAGTCAGCTTGAGATGCTTTCCAGCTAAACTGTTTACATTTCTTATGACTAGTAGTGAATGTTTTATGAGCAGTAGATATATCCATATTCATCCACACAGTCACGCAGAGCTGAAGCACAACTAAAACAATGTTCTTCTGCAAAATGTATGCAGTTTTGTATTTTTGTGAGAGAGGGCCAATAGTGTCGCTTTAAGTGTTTATGATCACCCTTAATTTGTAGCCTTTCTTGTAATGTATCACAGATTTTGGATCAAGGTTGATTACATTTGAATCATTTAACATTTGAACATTAATGTAATCGTACAAGCTGATGTGAAAGCTGTGGAGGAGTGTTTATGCTGCCTTTTTCTGTGTTGTGTTGATTTTGGTGTTTTTTATTTTTTTATTTGTGAAAACAAAAAGTTACTGAACAAAGTCCCTTTAAGGCAAGTAATTTCACTTGGCAAGCAGTTACTTTGTGTGGAAGTAATAGTCATACAAGAATATTTCATATCTATTTAGGTGGGAAATTAGCAATAGAATCAGGCAACAACAGTATAATACATTTTGTTTAATGTGCAGTGAAGCTCTCAATCTTTCCCCATCTCTTGCTCTATTTAGAAGATCAAACTGAAGGTCTCGGTAAGTGATGATACAAGTAATACATAACTGCAGCAAAACCTGCTTTCCTCTCCAAAGTACATTGTAATTTTCATTCATTTCCTGTCATTTATGTAAACACTCAACCTACCTTGCAGATTTGGGCAGATAAAACAGATATACTTTTTTTTTTTTTTTTTTTGTAAAACCACAAAATTTCATTAAGGAGATAAAGTGTATCATTTGTTCATTTTGAAAACATCTGTGCAGTGCAGGCCACTACTGTAAGTGTTTGATAAGGGATTCAAATAATAGATTCAGGCTCATCTAACTGTGTATACCATCACTGGGACATTGGATATTTCAATTACTGCAATCTGTTGCACATTTAACCAAGTGCTGAGATCTGTACTGCTGGAACATGCTGTCCCTTTGGGAATACCCTCAAAATTTGTGGATTTCAGATGCATCATAATTTAATCATTATTTAGCTGCACATTCACATCATTCCCTTAGTGGGTTTTGCATGTTGATCATGTTTAATGAGAAGCTTCCTGAGAAGCAGATAAATGTTTAAAGAAATCTAAGAAAAGATAAGGAACTTACATTGGACAAGTCTACAGCCCTGTAAGGATTCTAACATAAAAGGCTTTGATTAATTTTTTAATATTCTCAAAATAAGTTGTCTGACTCTGCCTGTCATTTCATATAGACAGTTATTTCTTCAGTATATTAATATAATCTAGAATACTTTTTACTTTTACATTTTTCACAGAAAAGTTTGAAATTGTAAAAGACGCAAGTTAGAGGAAAGTAGTTGTCTTTTTATGATCTTCACTGTATACTTTATGGCGAGCTGATGACGCACCATACAAGTGTAACTAAGGTGCAATAACACTGCATGATAGCAGTGTTTACTTTTCATTAAGGCTCTTTAGCACTAAGGTCGTGGGTTTGATTATCAGGGAATTTATGAAATTATGAAATAACCTTGAAAACAATATGAGAAACGTTGAATAAAACATGTCAGACAAATGCATAAAAGTAAAATATGTTTTTGCTAATGGATTTGCTTGGTGAACTAAAAGAGATCCTAATGGAGCACTGATAAAAGTATCATTTCTCAGCAGTTGCACTGCTATTTGATAGTTTAGTATAGGTTTTTTATATATATACTGGACTTGCCAGAGACAGAGGATCTCACATGGTCAGAAGCAATTCTCCATTGTTTGAGATATGCTCGCTCAGTGTCAATGTCCTCTGCCACGACCATCACAGAACCAGAATCGAGCCAACACCTCCACACACATGCTATGAACCCAGAGCCAGTGCCAAAGCCTACTATAGACCCAAAGCCAGAGCCCACGGCAGACCTTTGCCAGCCAAGTCTGGCCAGGTGTGTGAGCTGGTACAGTGGTGTAGTCTAGTTTTTTGTAATGAGTATACTGTGATTTTTCCCTCCCAGCCTCATACTCACCTGTCCCAGAGCGACACCCCATAAGCACCGCCACACTCACTAATGCATCTAGTATGCAACTGATCTAGGCTACATGTTATTGAGAGCATTTTGAAAGACTGCTTATGTGTGTTTTATCAAAATGTCCATTTATTATAATCAACAAAAGGCTTTAACAGCCAATGACATTTACAGCTGAAGAGACTGGACTGATTTTCTACCATTTAGTATCAATCTAACTCAGCCGGTTAAGATAGCTTTAGATGTTATACGAATATGGTCCCTGGAGCATAAGTTTTATCAGCTGGCAAGTTTCAATGCATATTTAAGAGTGCAAGTTGCAACTATTATTACTCTCTAAAAAAAAGTTGGGTTGGAAATGGACAAACCCAGCAAATGGGTTGTTTTAACCCAGCGGTTGGGTTAAATGTTTGCCGAACCTGCTGGGTAATTTTATTTAACCCAGCTATTGTGTAAAAACTGCTGTATTGCTTGCTTAAAATGAACCCAAAATATGTTGGAAATTAACATTTATTAATATTAAATATAATAATTAAACAATAAACATTTATTAAATTGTTTATTAATAAATGTTCACCTTTGATTATTATTGTTGCCTCTAGTAATTATGTGTCTGATTTTCAATTTCCAACCTATGGGTTAATTTTAAGCCAGCCATATAGTCATTTTTAAACAATAGTTGGGTTAAATAAAACTACCCAGCAGGTTGGGCAATTGAAACCAACTGCTGGATTAAAACAACCCAATCGCTGGGTTTGTCCATTTTCAACCCAACTTGGGTTGTTTTTAACCCAGCATTTTTTAGAGTGTAACGATAATGGAAAGATGAGGCTTATCATCCTGTTTCTGTTTTGCACCATTTCCTGCCAGTCTGCCATCATAGTTATGCATTTCAATTCACTAACTTGCAATTCGATATCAGTTATTTTGGATATACTGTATATCAGGTACAGTACATGGAAAATTTTCTCAAGAAAAAAAAAATCTCTCAACTAATGCTGTAAAATAGGACTACATTACATACAATACATGGCAATCAGTTGGTACTACATTAATATTGAAGGTTAAAATTAACTGATTTGTATACAAACTTAAATTACACTTAATGATTTTTTTATAATAATAAAGTTATAATAGGCCTAACTTTAAAATTATTTCTACTCCAATTCATTTTTGAAATATAAACATTTAAATGATGGCTGTCAACTTGATGGATTTATTCAAACATGCATAATATAGGCTATTGAAGAACATTAAAACATTTAATTAATAGGTAAAATGGTGTATATATTTAGCTAAATGCTCCTCTCAAGAGTTAATTTTTGTAGCTGAACGAGTTTATGGTCATTGAATATGTTTGTTCTGAGGTAAGTGACATTGTTTACAAGCTGTTATTAATGTCTTTCCATGGTTGAAACACTGATTAAGCAATTATACAAGACATTATATTTCATTAAATTGTCTACTGTATCTTATCATACCTTGAGAAGTTTATTCATGTTTATTTTGCGTTGTAACTGGTATTAAAGCGGAGGAGAGGATCAGTTCACGTATGCCTCAGGCTGCCGCTTCTCTTGAACTGAGGCTACAGCGATCTGTCACGACACATTAAAGAGCGCCAAAACGGTATTTATGTTTTTTTATTCCGAAGTAAAATGGGCAAAATATGAAACTTAAGACTTTGAGAAATATGAGACTGTTTCATGTCAAAAGCAACAAAACACAAATAATATTGTGATTTATTGGATGATTACGTATCCTCGCACTTTTTTAAGTGGGTATACGGAAATCCTTGACCTTTCCTAGTGGGTATATGGCGTATACCTGCGTATCACGTAGACTACACCACTAAGGTATCTCTGTTCATTTCTGAGGGAGTGTAAGTGGAGTTTGAGAGCACAGAGTGGAGTCACGCCCATACTAATACAACTGAGGGTGTGCTGTGCCATATCCACAAGGCATGGAATTATGTTTTGGATGATCAGTCCCCAAGTCTCTTTGTCGCCGCTGGTTCCGCCCAGCCTCCCATTCCCTCCTCCTTGGACAATGCCATCCAGTTCCTTGGTCCGGCCTCCACTGGCTCCCTTCAGCCCCTCCTACAGTGGCTCTGCCCAGCTCCTTGAATTCACCTTGGGCTTCCAGGTCTCAAGCTGCACCCTGGTGTGTCAATCCCCTAGCTCCACCTCAGGCCTCCAAGTCCTTTTGTCACCTCTTCCCTCCAACCCATCAGCTCCTCCTTGGCTCCACGCTGCCTCAGCTCCACTGTGGCCCATCATCCCTCAGGCTCCGCCAGGCTTCCTCGTCCCTCTAGCTTCACCTTGGTCAATCATTGCTCTGGCTCTGCTTGGGACTGCTGAGTCTTCAGCTACGCATTGACCCTCCTTCCCTCTGGTTCCGCCATTGTCCTCAGTCCCACTGGCTCCACCCCGGTCTGCCGAGTCCCCATCTTCATCCCCTCTCCTTCGAGCCTGCGGCTCCAACTTGGCCCTCCTGGCCTACGGTGTCACTCCGGGTCTTTGTCTCCTTGGCTCCGCCTGGGTCTCCACCACTCCAGACTCCACCTCAGTCGGTCAGGTTCCTGGCTTCTCCCTCCATCGATTTCTCCATGGGCCTTCGTCCTGATGGTTCTGTTCAAGGTCTCTCTCTGTCTCCTTCTTCCATCTCCCCCGGTTCCTCCCTACATTGTCTCCTCCTTGGTGTTTTACTTTGCCGACTCCTCCAGTTTCCTGCCCTTTGCCTGTCTATCATCCACCTCCAGAACACCTTCCCTCTCTCTGTTGGTTTTGTTACGAGAGGGGGGGTGTAAAGTAATGGTCATGTTTTGTTTAGTTTCATTTTCCTGGTTTCCTGTTCGCCTGAGTTCTCATTGCTAGTTTGTTTCCATGGTTGCCAACTGTTAATGGGTTGGTTGCACCAGCTATGCTTAAGTTACAACTTGGCTTAGTTTTGACGTAAATGGGCACTATAACTTTTACACTGCTACATATTTTTGTATTGCACCATTAAACTTAGCTGAAGCGTAACCCTACGTATAAACTAAATATTTACGAAAGCCTCTGAACGGTTAGCAGACTGAAATGCATTAATAAGCTCTAGTTCTATCTGACAGACTTCAGTTCTTTGGACATAGAGTACTGTGAAAAAAATCTTGGGCACATTAGTATTTTCACAAAAAAAAAAAAAAAAAAAAAAAAAAAAATTTAAGACAGTTATTTATATCTTTTGCTGTAGTGTGTCAGTAGGAAATCTGGGGCCGGTTGCATAAACTGCTAAGACTAGTCTTACAAGTTAGTCACCTTTTTTTTTCTTTAAGACTGGTCATAACTTTTTTAAGTCAGTTACATAAAAACGTAGATTGGTCTAATTTGATACAGAAAAGTAAAACTGATTACCTCTAACTAACTGTTAGTTGTTCGTACTAGTTCTTAAGACACAGACTTAACATAATGGCTATGTTTATGCAACTGGCCCCTGATCTCACCATCATCAAGTCCATATTGGGTTATGTTTATTCTGCATATTAAAGAATAAAAAACTGAGAAAGACTAAATCCAGAAGAACTGTGGCAATGTCTCCAAGACACTTGAAGAAATAATAAAATACTATTTATATTCGTAATTGGTATCCATTTGAATATCATAATGACTATTATTGGCAATTGTTAATAACAGCTTTTGATTGTCTTTTGATATGTTTCTATAATTACATTTTTCCCCACCGATTGCCTATGATACTTAAATTATTATATTCAAAATGTATCACACTTAAGTGCAAATAATCTATAAAGTTAACTAAAGTTATCAGTGGCGGAATTAGTTTAGCCTACTGTTTGATTAGCGGTAGAAGAAGGACCGAATGTGCGATAAAATCTCGTAAGTGTCTTGGTACCTTTCAATAATATCGAGTTGGAGTGCGTCATGGATTGTTCACAAGGTGACTGTGCGCTGATACTTGTGGAGACACCAGTGCGCACTCTCTGGTATGATGAGGACGCTGAAACCCACGAACATATTCCATGGACATACAACTATGTGTGATGTTATACCGCATTTCAGCGCATTCTCGTCGATCAGAATGAAACGCGAATGATGAACGCAATGGTGGAGTTGGAACCTGTTGTTTGGAACTTTACGCTCAAATTAGACAACGGCACGCGCGCTAATGAGACAACAGCAGGATATCCAGCCGATGAGTATTACAATATCGTTCACGTCACGGAAACCAAAATCCTTCCTGCATTTATTGGGTTTCTGTGCTCCACCGGGCTTGTTGGAAATGTTCTTGTTTTGGTGACTATTTTAAGGTGGGTTTACAGGTTGATAAGGAAACCTTTTGCTTCTGTTTTTAATTAAGTTATTTTGCATTTGTTTATATATTTTAAAAACAATACATTTACTTCAAGGCATGTTTAATAAATTACTTCTTATGGAATACATAACCACTTCCCTGAAATTCTCTACCTTGAATTGTGTTTTCTCTTTCTTCTTTCTACGAATGCCTGTGTAAAGGTAGTTAGTAAAGAAATGTGCCACAGGAAATTCTAAAGGAAATAAAAATAAATGTGAACATAGCTAATCATAAACATGTTTATGAAGGCTTAAGAATGTTTTTGAAATCATTATTGAAAGGATGTAATTGGATTTGATAGCTTTAATAATTGGATACAGCTTTATTAAAATAAGCATTAAATGGGAATTTGCCACCATAGACTACATTTAACATCTGGCTATTTTTTCATGCAGTTCATATTATATGGCAAGAATAGATCATTTGATTTGATTTAAATATATATATTTTTTTTCTTGATCAAAATGTTTTTTCATTTGCACAATCTCTAATTAAAGAAATTTTACTTTTTATTTGCCACAGTTCTTTTCCATTAGATCAATGAAATTGTTTCAATGATTTAATTCACAAATAAACATCTTTATTGATTTATATCATGGTCTGTCTGAATACTCGATTCTGATTTTCTGGAAGATGTTCAATAAAACCATTTAACGCACAGGTACAGTAATGCTAGTTTATTGCTAGAGGAATTCCTCAGAGAATTTTCAGTTTTGATGGATGGATTCCCTCAGGAAATAGCCATGACCCAAACTGTAACCCCTGTTTATTGCTGCTTGCAACTTGTCATGTTTCCCTCACATTTCCTGGTAGTTTCTTTAGCAATATCTCACCAAGGGACCACAGATCAAAACAAGTTCTTGTATTTTTTTTTTTTTCTTTTTTTTTGCAGGTCCGCCAAAAAGACAGTACCAGATGTATATGTGGGAAACTTGGCTGTGGCCGACCTGGTGCACGTGACCGTCATGCCATTCCTTATTCACCAGTGGGCACGTGGGGGGCACTGGGTGTTCGGCAGCACCCTCTGCACGATCATCACCTCTCTTGATAACTGCAACCAAGTGGCGTGCGCTGCAGTCATGACCGCTATGAGTCTTGACAGGTTCGTGATCAGTGAAATATCAATGTCATCATTGTCATGTGGTTCAAATCATGAAATCATGCTTGAAATAATATAATTACATTTCCAGATAACTAGCTTTATTAAAATAAGCTTTAAGTGTTTTTTAGCATATATAACAATATACAATTGTTCTTCCATTACACATTTTACATGTGATTTTTTTATTTAAAGAATCATTTTTATTTTGCAAAAGTAGGTCATTTTATCATATCATTCAAATCCAAAAAAAAAAAAAAAAAAAATAAATAAATAATATATATATATATATATTATCCTAATCAAAATGCTTTTATTGTCTCAACTGCATTGATGTACAATTGTGGTCAGAATTATTGGCACCCTTGGTAAATATGATCAAAGATGACTGTAAAAATAAATCTTTAAAAAAAAAAAAAAAAATTGTTTATCCTTTTGATCTTTAATTCATAAAATTATTAAAAATCTAACCTTTCATTGAAGGAAAAGAATTGAAAGTGTGGGGAAAGTCACTTTATGAAATAAATGTTTTTCTCCAGAACACATTGGCCACAATTATTGGCACCCTTTTATTCAATACTTTTCGCAACCTCCTTTTGCCAAGATAACAGCTCTGAATCTTCACCTATAATGCCTGATGAGTTTGGAGAACACCTGACAAGAGATCAGAGACCATTCCTTCATGCAGAATCTCTCCAGATCCTTCAGATTCCCAGATCCATGTTGGTGCTTCTTCTCTTCAGTTCACTCCACTCATTTTCTTTAGGGTTCAGCTCAGGGGACTGGGACGGCCATGGCAGAAGCTTCATTTTGTGCTCAGTGACACATTTTTGTGTTGGTTTTGATGTTTGTTTTGGATCATTGTCATGATGGAAGATCCAACTATGGCTCATTATTGAATTTCTAGCAGAAGCGGTCAGGTTTTGATTTTTTATCTGTAGGTATTTGATAGAATCCATGATACCATGTATCTGAACAAGATGTCCAGGACCTCCAGAAGAAAAATAGGCCCACAACATTAAAGATCCCGCAGTATATTTAACTGTGGGCATGGGGTACTTTTTATCCATGTGTGCACCAAACCCATCTGGTGTGTTTTTCTGCCAAAAAGCTCTTTTTTTTAGTTTCACCTGACCATAGAAGCCCGTCCCGTTTGAAGTTCTAGTCTTGTCTGACAACTGAATATGCTGGAGATTGTTTCTGGATGAGAGCAGAGGATTTTTCTTGAAACCGTCCCGAACAACTTGTGGGGATGTAGGTGCTGTTTGATCTTTTTTTTTTTAGGTTTTCTGAGACTCAAGACTCAACTAATCTCTGCAATTCTCCAGCTGTGATCCTTGGAGAGTCTTTGGCCACTCAAACTTTCCTCGTCACCATGCATTAGGACAATTTAGACACACATCCTCTTCCAGAGAAATTTGTAACATCTTTAGTTGATTGGAACTTCTTAATTATTGCCCTGATAGTGGAAATTGGGATTTTCAATGCTTTAGTCATTTTCTTACAGCCACTTTCTATTTTGTGCTGCACATCAGAACTATATTCTTAGGTTTTTCTCATTGTGATGAATGATTAAGGTAATTTGGCCTTTGTGTTTCATCATGTTTATACTCCTGTGGAACAGGAAGTCATGGCTGGACAATTTCATGCTCATGATCACCCTGGTGTGCTAAAAAAATGTAAATATGAATGGGAATATACTTCAGAGATATTTTACTCATGAAAAATTCTAGGGGTGCCAATAATTGTGGCCAACATGTTTTGGAGAAAAACATTTATTTCATAATGTGATTTTCCCCCTTCTTTCAATTCTTTTCCTTCACCCAGGTGAAAAAAAAGTACACTTCTATTATGTACTTAAAGTGCTCTATTTTCGCGCACTAATTTTGTACTTAATATACTAAAAATTGTTCTTTAGTACTTTTTAAGATTATCTTAAGAACATCTAAGTGTACTCAACTGTGCTATTTTTAGGGGTTCAAGCACACAGGACTGAAAACCTATTGTAATTGTTAAAATCTTCCAAGGATCAGCATTCTCCCCTAAAAGTGATCAGGCAGACCAAACCGTTAAGTCATAGAGACTTAAAACTTTGAGGGCTGGTAGTATACTTACACCCATAGGTGCCGATTTATGTTTCTGTCGGTGGGTGCCCAGTCCGATTGACTTGAAAATTTTAGTCCGTTTGACTTGAAAATTGGCATGCAGTGTCTTTGTCCAAGGTGCTATAATTGTCTATATGGGACACTGATGCATCTCAAAAAACATGTCCACCATCGTTCGTTAAATATTGGAGATTATTTCAAAAAACAACTTTGGCAAACAATCCTAGGTTTTTGGTTCAACCTAGATAACTGTTAAAAAAACATGTATTTGCCTGTATTGGCTGTAAATGGTCTTTTCCATCTATGATCTAAGTGGTTACATGCTTGAAAGTGCTTGAACCCCAATAATTGCTGCTCACAGCTATATTTTCCTATTTTTGATTGATTGATTACTTTATTAATCCCCAGAGGGAAAATTCACTTGTCACAGCAGCACAACATACTACAATAAATACTATACATACATTATGTAAAATAAAAATAAAAACTGAAAACTGCCCCCAAAAACCCTACCAAGCACAACATATCAAACACAAGTCATGATCACAATTGATTAAATAATCTCACAGCAGTTGGGAGAAAAGACCTTCTATAACGCTCCTTAGAGCAATGTGGATAGATAAATCTGTTACTAAATGAATTGCACATAGCCTGCACTGTTTCATGGAGGGGGTGAGATATACACTTCAGACAATTTCCCTACCATCCTTGCTTGCACAATTTCATCCACCGATGGCAAAGAGCACCCTATATCTGAGCTTGACTTCCTAATCAGTTTGTCAAGTCTGTTTTTGTCCCTCACAGAAATCCCCCCACCCCAGCAAACCACAGCTTAAAACAATTACAGATGCTACTACAGTATCATAAAAAGTCCATAACAGAATTCGACACACCTCAAAAGATCTCAACCGTCTCAACAAGTGAATACGACTCTGGCCCTTTTATACAAGTAATTAATGTGGTCACACCAATCCAACCTGTTATTTAAATAGACTCCCGGATGTTTGTAAGATTTCACAATTTCAACATCCACTCCTTCAATATTTACAGGAAGTACAGGCTGTATGTTCTTTCAGAAATCTATTATAATCTCTTTGGTTTTACTTGCATTGAGCTCAAGACTATTCAGCTTGCACCAATAAACAAAATTCATAATCAATTCTTTATATTCATCTTCATTATTAACAGTTATACACCCAACAACTGCAGTCAATGTCATCAGAAAATTTTTGAAGATGACAACTAGCCGAATTAAACCGAAAATCAGATGTATAAAGTAAATAAAAATGGAGCTAGAACTGTCCTTTGTGGAACCCCTGTACTACATCTCACAACATCTGACACACAGTTCTGCAACCTCACATACTGGGGTCTATTTGTGAGGTAGTCGGAAGTCCAGTTAACTAAACTAGGAAACACTCCAGCTCTCTCCATCTTGATCTTGAGTATTGAAGGCTTAGTAGTATTAAATGCACTTGAGAAAGAGAAAAATCACTGCATCATCAACTCCAATACCTTGTTTATAGGCAAACTGCAGTGGATCCACACTAGAGCTCATCAAGGGTTGGAGATGGTCAAGGACCAACCTCTCCAATGTTTTCATTAGGTGAGATGTTAAAACAACAGGCCAATAATGATTAAGTTCTTTAGGGATGGTAATCTTGGGTACAGGTACCACACAAGATGTTTTCCATAATTCTGGCACCCTTTCCAAACGCAAAATTAAAAATGCACATTATTCTGCTGCAGTCCTTGTTCAATCCTCCTTCTATAACTAACCTTTCCTTCAATTATTTTTCTTTTAAGTGCCCTCTGCACTCTCCTCTGCTCATCCTTGTCTCCTGACATAAAAGCCCTCTTCTTTTCATTCAAGAGCATTTTCAACTCAGGTGTAATCCAGGGTTTGTTATTAGAATAACATTGAACCTTCTTAGTTGGTACAATATTCTCAACACAAATATTAATATAATCTGTAACACAAGATGTTAAACTATCAATATCACCACCATGTGAGTCTGTCAGTATCTCCCAATCAGTAGATTCAAAACAGTCTCTCAAAATATCACGTTTCTTCAGACTATTTCTTTACCAGTCTAGTAGTTGGTGGCTGTTTTTGCACAACAGGTTTATATATTGGGAGAATATGAACCAAATTATGGCCAGAACGACCCAGAGGAGGGAGAGAGAAAGACCTATATGCCTCCTCAACATTAACATACAACAGGTCCAGTGTTTTAGTGTCTCTAATATACTGGGATAAAGTAGGAAGAACAGTAGACAGTGAGGCATGATTAAAATCTTCATTTGCATCCTAGTAACAACAGAATGTATATTTTCACAAGCAACATTTGCATCCGCTGAGGGTGGGATATACACCGATAGCATGATTATGACCGTAAATTCTCTCGGCAGATAAAATGGCCTCATACTAATCGCTAATAGTTCAACGTCCTTAGAACAGAATTTATCTTTAATAGTAACGTGTCCCGGGTTGCACCATCGCATGTTAACGAACATCGCTAGGCCTTTCTTCTTACCAGTCTCCGTAGTATTCCTGTCCGCTCTCAGTAGTTGAAAGCCATCCAGTGCAACAAATGAATCGAGATAGATTAATTTAACCATGTCTCTGTAAAACACATAATGCTGCACTCTCGAAACTCCTTCGAGAGTGCAGCATTTTGTGTTTTACAGAGACATGGTATTTGTACTTGTCACTTCTTCACCAGCAAGTCTACTGTTATGAACAGAGCTGTCTCCACCTTGTTGCAAAACAACCACCTCATAATTTGTTTGCACAGAATCTAAATTTATTTAAGTTCAAATCAAATTATTGCATTAGGACGTATTATTGATGTTTTTTTTTTCTTAGAATGACTTAAATATCCAAATATATTAAATATAGATTTAACAAAACTAAATTTCACACAAATATAGTAAAACAAATTTTCTAAACTCCCTAATGCCAAACTTAGTACAACACTACATCATGAAAATATATTAAAAAAAAAAAAAAAAATCCTAATACTGAAAATTGTATTATGACTACTCATATTTTTGTGTTATTGTCTACCGTCGCTCCTTCAGATATGAACATTTGTCTGCTAAATTACTATTGAAACTTTACAGTTGATAATGATGTCCCTTTGCTTACTTATCGAATGCCGAATTCGGAAATTAAAACTTTAGTACATTGGGTTGGCAATAGTATAAAATTATAATAATTAAAAAAAAAAAAAAACTCTACTGATAGCTTAATAAAAGCTCGTGTTATTAGTTCTTAGAAGAAGAGGATCTGAGGCAGACTGTCACATGGAGAAGTTGTTATAAGGGCTTTATCTCAGTAACTATTTTTGATTAATAAGGTTTTGAGACAAAAGTTTGATTTCAAATATTTTGTTTTCTGTATGTTGGGGCTACACTGATATTTGATAAAGGTTCATTAGGTTTTGATTACGCTTCTCCAATGGGAATTGCATATAGTTTTTGAACTGTGGCTGCAGTAATGTTTTTTTTTTTTTTTTTTATGTAGCACACAAGTGCATTAGTATTGCATTTATAGCTGCTATACTATAATATCACCACTAGAGGCCACACTTACCACAATTATAGAGCAGGTAAGTAAAATCATTATTCTTTTGTGTAGCACATTTAAAAACAACAGTTTGACCCAAAGCGAAATATCAAAATGAATAATTGACAGAAAATAAAAACAGTCACAAATCAGTCACAAAAAACATTAGAGCAGCCTCAAACTGTTTCAAAATGAATAAGACTGAATAAGACTGTTTATAAACACTAGTAGGCCTATATGTGGTGTACATCCCTTGACCAGGGTTGTGTTATTTGGGCATCGACAGGAAGCTGCGTTTGACTATCCATACACATCTTCATTTCCCACAATGCAGCATCTCTGCAGTAGACTCTGTTTCCTCTTTTGTTTCAAAGAGATTTATTTTTGGGTTTGAGAAGATAATATTAATTAATTAATTGATGCCAAAGCACATATTGGCACAAGATGATTTAACACCAAGTTCATTCTGCTTTTTCTTTCAGCAACAAGATTATCTGTCCTTTTCTGTAAATGTCAGATTGTGTCTTCACCAGCACAGTAATGGTGAACGGGAAACATTTTTAAATTGAACATTTTGTTTCTCATAGATGTCAGACAACTAATTAAATGATAAAATGACAATTTTTTTATCTGAAAATACACAGGGGTAAAATCTACATTGTTCATTCATTTATGTGCTTCAGATACCTGGCCCTTGTTCATCCATTTCGCCTGTTGAGTCTCAGGACCAGATCCAGGACGATCCGTATTAACTTGTTTGTGTGGGCGGCCTCCTTCGTCATGGTTCTGCCTGCCTGGGTTCATGCCAAAGTGATCCGCTTCAGGGACGGGCTGGAGAGCTGTTCCCTTAACCTGGTCTCTCCCAAAGAGTTGCTCTGGTAATTGGTTCTGCTTGTGTACTTCTGAATAACCTTCTGCACAGGTCTGATTATTCCATCTCTCATCACCCCTTATTTGTATTATCATAGTTCTGACTTCTGAATTTTATCCTTCTGTCACTCTGTTGTTATACAATTTTCTATTGAAAAGTGCTAGGATATTGACAAAAAAAAGCAAATACTTGTTTTCATGAGTGTACCATTTTCAGCATTCTGTTTGAGAAATTTGCTACAAAAAATTATAGATTTTTTTCCCAAAATAGTATGTTTTTTTTTTTAAAGAAGCTATTGTCTGTTATCTGCTGTGAAAGCTGCCATTCAGCATAGTGGCACATAAGTTCATAGACCCTTAAAAACAACACAATAAAACATTTTCTGTATTTTCAATCAGTATATTTTCCATTTCAATAGAAAATTGCATTTACTGAAGTCTGATGCTCAGAGGAATCCATCCTTCTTGTTTAATTAAACTAAGCATATGGGAAAATAAAGGCTTTAAAGCTTTTCTCACATGACTGACATCACGTGTCCTCATATATCTGTAGGTACACACTCTACCAGACTGTGACCTCCTTCTTCCTGCCATTACCTCTGATTGTCATCTGCTACATACTGATTCTCTGCTACTCCTGGCGAATGTATCGCAAGAACAAAAAGGCTCACAGGTTAATTTACATTCATTATACAGCCAGTATGTGATACCAAACTGTCAAAGCTACAAATGTAAGTGCTTGTAAAGCCATTCAGTGGCTTTACTGTTCTAACTAGGTCTACACTGGTTTCGTTCATTAATATTCCATTCGCCATCCATAAGGAGAGTATCTTCTGTGAATATGAATCCCTTTTTTCTTGTGTGAAGCTGTCAGATGTGACGTCCCTTTTGAGAATTATCCTGCTCATGGAAATGTTTTCATTTTAGATTGACAGCACATGCTGATGTAGATTTTATGGGCTAAACCATAATTTATAAGAATTTAAAAAAAAAAAAAAAAAATCTCAGGTTCAATAAGTTTTCTTAAAAACTTGTGTATTTTTGAGTTGTAATGCTATTAACATTTTTTTAGGGCTTTAGGTTTTATGGCATTATGTTATCGAGGCAACAATCTGAAAACTTGTATATAACCCACACAGAGAAGGGTAGTAAGCAATTTTTTTACACTAAAATCATGTTAACAACATGCAAATGCTGTCGATTGAGCTTAACTTGGAGTGAAACCGTAATATTCCTTTAAGTTTTGCTGTGTAATGTTAATTTACATATTTCAGGGATAGTCCACCCAAAACTGAAATTTCTGTCAGCATATACTCACCCTCATGTCGTTCTAAATATGCATTTCTTTTCTCTGCTGAACACAAAAGAAGACATTTTGAAGAATGTTGATAAACAAACAGTTTTTTGTTCTTACAATGGAAGTCAGAGGGAACTGAAACTGTTTAGTTTCCAACATTTTTCAAAATATCATCTTTTGTGTTCCACAGAAGAAAGTCAGTCTTACAGGTTTGGTAATGACAAGGGGATGAATACATTTTTCAGTGGACTATTCCTTTAACTGTAATTACCACATTTAGGATTTTAGATTAGAACATTGTGTGTAACTACCCTAAATTTAGATTTAAAGTTTGGCTATATACTGTATGACCAAAACCTGCATTTCCCGCTTTCTCTCAGGTATAACACCAGCCTGCCTCGGGAGCGTGTGGTCCGCCTCACTAAAATGGTCCTGGTTCTGGTAGCGGTGTTCCTGGTCAGTGTTGGGCCGTACCACATCCTGCAGCTGGTTAACCTGAGCATACCTCGCCCATCTTTAGCGTACCACACCTGCTACTACCTGTCCGTGTGCCTGAGCTACGCCGCCAGCAGCATAAACCCCTTCATCTACATTCTGCTGAGCGGACACTTCCGCCACAGGCTGGTCTGTCGGGATACACCCAGCATGCCAAGTGTGGAACGGGAGATCCAGGCCCCCCGCTCCAGTTTTTAACCTGAATTCACACTGAAACACAAGTAACACTGTTAATTGATGAAGCCTTTGTTGGTCTTATGCAAACCACGTTGGGGAAAGATTCCTATTTGTTTTCTTTAATTGTTGGGAGGGATTGCATAGAAGGCATGGGGTGTTTGATATGTGCATGTATGCATGTTTTGCACCTTTTACAGTTGACCAGTGCTGTTATTTATTATTTTTGTGGTGTCTTGGCTCCCTCTACTGTTTAGTTGTAGTAATTCACACTTTGGTAATTCATATCTATCTATCATCTATCCTTGTCCATAAGGCCTATATACCTTTAAACTATATTTTCAAAACTTTGAAAAAGGCTTTAATAAGTCAACATTCAAAGTTTGTCTTGACAAATTTCACTTTTCTACTTAAAATTAGAGTTATATTTTTTTCTTGATTTTTTTTTTTTAAATTCTATTTCCTTACATTCTAATTTGAATTGTAATTCTGCAGCTGATATTAAGAAAAGACATTCTCAATTCTTTTCTGAATTCTGCACAACCCTGCCTTTGATTGAAGGGGCAGTTTTGGCAGTTGCAGATTGCATTAATTTTGTGGTCGCAGTTCTCATCACTGGAGAAAATAAATAATGATGATATTGATAATTATAATAACTGTTTAGGGCATAATGAAGACCTCATTGTGGTCTTGTACTGGATAATATGGCTCTGTTTTCTGGTTTTAATCTTGATTGTACAGTAAGCTATGTGACATTTTGAAAATGTGGTATTTTATTATCTTGTCAATGTTTTACTGTATTATCAACAGGTTTTTATTAAGGAAAGTTTTGCATATCATGAATACAGTTGCTTTGCACTGTACAGAATGTATTGAGGCACATGAGCATGTTTTCTTTCATCTTGTGTGAGTGCATTACATTATCATTGTTACATACAAGCAAAATCAATATTGCTCGTGACAGGGAATTTGGTATTGTCTGGTGTGTAAACTGGACATCATAATGAAGTGGCTGGCAGCTCTAAAGAGTGAGGTCACAGACCAGACGGGCAGAAATGCAGGGATCCGTTGAGAGCCCAGCTCCCAGAGTGGAATCAATTCTCCGACGAGACCAGAGACAGACAGGGACCGCGTCTGACCTAAAGCATGCCTGGCGGCAATGGCTGGAAACTCACTGCCATTCTCTCTCTCTCTCTCTCTGTCTCTCAATTATACCTTCTATGGCCCAGTAAACCAGCCAGAGGCAAAATACCAACTGATGTGTTCAAATACTTGTCAATATTAGTGTTTCAGTGTCAACATAGCTTGTTGAGACCATGCATTTCAATAATACAATTCAATACAGTAATATAAGTCACAAACTGTTGTGCTATTGGCTTTGTCAGTTATTCCAATGCAGCAATAGAGATTCTGCCTAGGCAGGAAGATGTTTTTACCTTCTGTTTCTTGCTCTGTTAAAGCACATGATGCAAAGTCTTCGCCCTGTATTTTCTGCATTACATAATTTTTCTCTTTCTCAAACTTTGAAAGATCATTCTGCTGTCTGAGCGCGGTGACTGACTACTGCTGCTGCTGCTAGTCTGACATTGTTTGACCTTGTTTGTGACTTGCTTCATATGGCACTGGCCTTGTTACTTACACCTCAACAGTTTGGCTGCCAGTTTGTGTCGTGTTTGTCATACGCAGGCTTTTGTTTTTACCTCTGTTATTTTATTTTGAAAGATCATTTATTGTATTGTAAATATGAGTTATTAAAATGTCTGAAATCATGAGTATTTTCTTTTAATTGGTTAACATTTGTCGTATGATTGGTAGAAGATTAGTAGAACATTTTGTTTTCCAGTAGTGGAAGTGTACAGATGACAAGTGAAACCATTTTCTGTCACTGTAAAATAGAAAATGGCATTTATTTCTATAGCCTACAATACATACACCCCATCTCTCACTTTAGAAGGAGACTGGACAGACACAAAAACATCTGCAGGACGTATATACCAAAAAAGTAGTTTAATTTTTCACCAGTAGAGGGCACGTGCTGACAATTTTCCCAGCTTAGAGTTTGCAGGTGCAACAAACGAGGCAAAATATATAGGCCTACACAATATTTAGTGAATCAGTTCAGCATGTGTTTTATATGCGTCTATAATAGATATGCACGATCGAATCATATTTCTCCCTGTGAACATTTATGCACTTATATCCTTTTATTATTTTTGTCATACTGATACATTTAATAAATGACACGGTTCCCTGGAATAGGCTAGACTGTAATCAGTGTAAAAAAAGTAATTTGTCTAATGACCGCTAAATTGGATATTCATTGTTGTCGTTGGTAACAAACTGGGCCTACTTTCATGTCTTAATTCTCCGTGATCTATTAATTTTATTTTCAACGCAATGACCCAAAGCGATCACGACTGCTGTAAAATGGTAGTGGAAAAATTCATTTTAGTATCAATTTGATTAAGTCTTATTGATAATGAAACGTAAGAAAAAGGGGCTAGAAATGGCGAGAGACTGCATATTATGGACTGTTTTTTTCTTAGCGGAATCATTAAGATAATTAAAAATGATTTCAAACTTAATATAACTTAATATTTCATGTCCATGTATTATTGTTGAGTATTCCTAAACGAAATAAAGCCTACAGTAAACCCATCATTATTTCAAAATAGGACTAAGCTGAAATACACAAGTCCTTTCTAGTGTCACGTGCCAGAATTTGTTCATAGCCTATGTAAATTACTTTTTCATCTTTCTTATGTGCGAATATTTTGTACACTGGAAGATTTTAAGAAATAATTCTGTAACGGTAGCTACTTAATTAGAAGAGCTTTTGAATTAATAATAATATTATTTTCATTTCCACATACATCCTCCTTGATCATTAACTATATAGCTATTCCAATACATTTCCACAATGAAATCTAAGAAAACACCAGTCTTTAACAATTTGGCACTGACAGTTTCGCACTTTGACAAATGACCTCGGTTATTTAGTCGTATTTATTTAAGATTAATATTCCCGGACATATCTGTACATGGTGAAACCTGTGTGAAGAGATGAGCACAGGTTTTCGCCTTTGAGGCAATGGTGCGCGCAGGTTTCCCGACAGCCTGTTGTTTCGCGGGCGGGTACCACGCGCAGAAACCAAGCGCGAATCAAAGGCCTGACAACTTCTTTGTTAATTGGAACAGGCTTCTCGCTATGTGTGCAGCGAGGTTGCTGAAAGCCTGAGATACAATATGACAAGTGTGAGCACGAAGTAGAGTCGCGTTTAATTAATTTTTATTTCTCCCTTGGAAGCCTCGCTGTGTTCGTTTGTGATACACTTCGAGTTGTAACTGACGAAATAACTCGCAACTGCAGTATTTCTTCAGCTTGGAGTTGCCTTTGTGTTTGTGGAATCAATGTGGGACTGTCAGGTATAGATTGAAAACCATAAATAAAGTCAATTTGACCTAGAGATTAAACTCGCTGCATTGTGGTGTATGCTGCCACACTGTAGGCGTACTGTGTGGAAGAGCCTCTGCACATGACCTCAGCTGAAACACTGGACATCTAGCAGAGGTAAGTGAGCAGTTTATTGGTTTTAAAATGTTTATTTTGGGTGTCCATACACATTAAGAGCACTTTCCCATACTCCCTAACTCCTAAAACGGTTTTAGGGGGCATAGGCCTATTTCCAGTTGAGGATATTTTCAATAGGCCTATTTCCCACTGGAATTGATTTTCAGAGTAAACAATATACAGTAAAGCACACAGCAATCAACACCAAATATAAAAGTACTGTAAGTATTGGGCAAGATATCACAATAAACACCAACCAGGGCCCTAGACTTTTTTTTTTTTTTTTTTATTCAATAAGATGCTTCATATTTTCTAAAAGAAACTGAATTCAGACAGATACAGGTTGCTTAAGTGTGTGGCAGAGGCATTAAATCTATAACTAGACAGGCCTATGTTCAATTTACGTGTGGTAGATATATTTTTTTAGTGCCATGTTTTCCCCAGCCCTGGTTAATTTCTGACTGACTTTCTGAAGAATTCCTGACTTTTCCAAATTCCAGGTTATGTCACATGGAGATAGTTTAAGTCCTAAAGGGATAGTTCATCCAAAAATGAAAATGCTGTCATCATTTACCCACCCTCATGTTGTTCCAAACCTGTATGACTTATTTTTTTCCTGTGGATCACAAAAGAAATAAACACGCACACAAAACAGTGAGACATTTCTCAAAATAACTTTTTATGTTCCACAGAACAATGCCAGTTACACAGGTTTGGAACAACATCAGGGTGAGTAAATAACAGAATTTTCATTTTGGGGTGAAGTATCCCTTTTAGAGAATTTTTAGGATGATTATAAGAGTTAATTAGATTTTCAGATTGATTTAGTGCAAAAAATATTACAAAGATATAGGGCTCTAAGGCTTCCACATAAAGACTACTTTAAGTTTTTGTGAGCTAACCATGATGTTTAGTGGACCAAAAATGTTGATTCGACTGAGTTATTTGACTATGCAAAAGCATGGTGCACACTGCACATTTCCCGCTCCCACAACCTCGGCACATGCTTATGTGGCTTGTGCTGATTATCCAGCCTCCACAACTCCAGATGGATCAACACATGCTGAAAATGCGACAAACTAAGACGCAGTTTTCCATCTGACCTCAATCTATCACTTCTGTTTGCCCGTATAAATGTCAGCGTGCTTCCACTCTCAGACTCAGTGAGAAAAATGTAATCATGATGTCATCTTATAAGTCGTTTTAACAGCCTCATCAGAGTTTGTTTGCATGTTAATCGAATCAGTGTGGGTGGGCATTACTTTAACCTGTTGTCATGTATCTTGTCGAAATGCTTCTGCCATGGGCATACTTGCCTGGTAGAGTTAAGTCTGTTGCCCTTTAGTCTTATAAGACTGTTGTTTACAGGTGGAGTAGGCTATTTTTTGGATAAAGGCCCGTTTATACCAAGGATAACTATAATGATCAAGATTTAGTTTTAAAAATGATTCTAAATGTAAAAGAATAGCAGAGTCTATACCACAACTATAACGATAATATCAACAGAAGCTGATGAACAACAAAAACATTCACCGCCCATCCTGCTTTAAAGAGCTTGAGCATTTAAAGCAGTAGATGACATAACTGCAGTGTGTGCTTATAATAAACAGAATGTCATTGTGGATTGGTGTGGATTCTAATTAGGGGCCAAGCACCCTTTGACGTCATTTTCCATCATAATTTTTTTTTTCCACCATTTTGAATTTTCCGAAAAACCTACTTTTTCAAACTCCTCCTGGGCCGTTGCTCCGATTTTCAGGAAATTTGAACCAGATCATCTTCAGACCATGCCGACAAAAAGTTATGGAATTCAAGTCAATTTCTCAAAATGTTTTTGAAAAATGTGCGAATGAATTTTATGCAGTGTTTGCGAAATTAGATGTAAGGCTGTATCTCCGCAATGCCTTATCATATTCAGACCAAACTTGGTACCAAATTAACCATAAAATTGGTCTTATTAGATTCAGGGCGACATTCTGAGTTGAAAATATCCAATTTTCCCATATCGGCCATTTTGGCTGTCTGCCATTTTGAATTTTGTATGAAAATGCTGTATTTTATGAATGCATTAGTATATCAGTACGAAACATGATCACGTTAACCTTAAAGCAGATTAGAAGACAAAGGGCGCAGAAATCACCTGTACCGAACACGAGCCGGGCCGCTTTAATGGTTTTTGAAACGATTACATGCATTCTAATGGAGGGCATTAACATGCATGTGTTAGAAACAATAGCACCCCTCATTGTTTCTCCATTCTTCATTAAAGCTGTAATTCAGTGCAAAATGATTGACTGCCAAGTTTTGTGAACATCAAAGCTTTTTTTAATATAATTTCCCCCTAACCAGAAACCCCATTAAATTAACATGCATTTTGAATCTTTTGCCCAATAAGTTGCTCAATGAATTGTGAGAGGCATTGACAGTGGTCAGGGCCTCACATTAATGTCAGAATTAGACATTTAAAATATTGTGTGTGTGTGGTGTCCATTTTGAATCGTGCTGAGATGTGATGTGTGTGATACGAGTGAGGTCTCCAGTGCTCTTCATGCCCCGTTAATAACCTGGCCAGCTTTGATGTGGCAGTGTGGAGCGAGGTGGCTCTTTCTCTGGATCACTTGTGGCATGTAAATCCGGGCAGCATTTTATCTCCTTACCTGCTGCTCAAGGGGCGACTGGATTTGCTCTGGCTGCCTGTATATGCACTCTGTTGTAGCGCGAGTCATGAGATGTCACCTACCCGACGGGCCGCTTTGGGAAGAATTAATCTTTGTGTATTTGCTTTTCTGTTCTTTTGATAATGCTGCCTGTTTGTGAATGACATTCAGTTATAGCTATAAACATGAATTTGAACATTGGTAATGCTCTATTTCTAAAGGGCTTGTAGTCCTTGTAACTGGGCTAGTCTAGCTTGTTTGTACAAAAGCCTGCTTATGCCTCAGAGAAAAGACTTTATATAACACACAATTGCACTTTATTTCTCAGAATTGCGAATCTCCCAATGTGACTTTCTCATAATGACTTTTAGATCTCATAATTGCATATTTATATCAGGCAGTGTGGTATTTTTCAATTTTGACTTTCTTGTAATTTCAACTTTTTTTTGTAATTTTGAATGTTTCTCATAATTTCTCAAAAGTTTCTTGTCATTTTGTCTTGTAATATAACTTTGTCTCCCGGTTTCACAGACAAGGCTTAAAGGTGGGATCAGTAGATTTTGAAAAACGCTGTTGGACATTGTTGATTTTTGAAATCAACCCAAAGAAACTCACCCCTTTCTTCATTGCTCTGCCTCCAAAACTCGCACTCCAATCCTAACCACCCTGCTCCAAGTAGGTCTCAAACCCCGGCCCGTCTGCTACTGGCATGCGAGGCGAGTGCACTAACAATGACGCTAAGCACCGCATTCTCTAGCGATTGTCAGTGTGCAGTGGTTTAACTGCAAAACTCTCACTATCTGGCCACTGTTACATGCAATGCGAGTGGATGTCTGTTTATCACAGCTGATGCGCAACAAAATGCTTCACGAAAAATAAAGCGCAGTTGATGAACGAACGACAGGGAAGCACAAAACTAACGAACAGTACACAAGAGTGAATACAAAGTGTTCGTTGTTAGTTGCAAACAGCACAGCAGCTGGTGATCAAAACCATGTTACTCACATAAGAAGCGGGATCAAAGCAGGCTCCGCGTCTGTTTTCAGGCCTTCCCACTTAGCTCTCCCCAGTGCTGGAAAGCTTTTCTAATATAAACGCGGTCCTAAAGTGCTTGCCCAGTCATAATCCTTGATTCCAGTGATATTCTTTTGAGATTTGTGTTTTTACTGTCTTAACTTTTCTACTGTTTTTCATAATTGTGAAATATGTCTCTTATATATCTTTATATCTTGCAGTTGCGTCATTATATGTCTCACAAAGTTCTTTCTCACAATGTGACTATATATCTGTTGCAGTTTTTTCTCTCTTAATTTCGACTTTGTTTCTTGCAATTGTGATGTCTCTGTGTGACTGTGACTTTATATCACATTGTAAGTATTTATTATTTTAACTTTTTCATGTTTGTCTTTTTATACTTGCAAGGCAGTGGTCTTCCATTTGCTTGTCTGTTCAAGTAAAGTATAAATTGTTTTGAATTGTGTTTAAATGTATGCTGTAAGTTATGATGTATGCAGCACACACTGTATTTCTGCTCTGTGATTGAAACCTAAGTTAAAGGGATAGTTCACCCAAAAATGAAAATTGTCCCATGATTTACTCACCCTCAAGCCACCCTAGGTGTACGAGAC
This sequence comes from Hypophthalmichthys molitrix, assembly GCA_037950675.1. Classification (NCBI taxonomy): domain Eukaryota; kingdom Metazoa; phylum Chordata; class Actinopteri; order Cypriniformes; family Xenocyprididae; genus Hypophthalmichthys; species Hypophthalmichthys molitrix. The sequence goes on from CM075507.1 coordinate 20,991,088, forward strand.
TATCTTCTTTCAGACAAACGCAATCAGAGTTATATTAAGAAATATCCTTGTTCTTCTGAGCTTTATAATGGCAGTGAATAGCGCTCCTGATTTTGAAGTCCAAAAAAGTGCATCCATCCGTCATAAAAGTAATCCATACCAGTCCAGGGGGTTAATAAAGGCCTTCTGAAGCGAAGTGATGGGTTTTTGTGAGAAAAATATCCATACTTAAAACTTCGGACGGCCTACGCAAATCGACTTGCGCCAAAAGAGTAACCTCTGACGAGATTTATGACGTAGGAGTAGCGTAACCTTAGATGCTTCTCGCGGTTCTAACAAATGGGGCTGGGCAACAAACTCAAGCTCCTCTACTCTGTATTGAAATCCTCTGATATTTCTCTTTAAAATTTCTCGTTCTAGACCTCTAATTTGTGACCGGTGTTTTGTTTTGTTCTACACTTTCCGCTTCTGTGTTCGTCAATGCGTCATGTTAGAGGTTACTTTTTTTCGAGTCGATTTGCGTAGGCTGTCTGCCGGAAGCTGGTTATTTTAGTTTATAAAGATTTAAATATGGATATTTTTATTACAAAAAACTATTGCTTCTCTTCAGAAGGCTTTTATTAACCCCCTGGAGCCATGTGGATGTCTTTTATGATAGATGGATGCACTTTTTTTTAGACATCAAAATCAGGAGCACCATTTACTACCATTATAAAGCTTGGAAGAGCCAGGATATTTTTTCACATTACTCCGATTGTGTTTGTCTGAAAGAAGATGGTCATATACACCTAGGGTGGCTTGAGGGTGAGTAAATCATGGGATAATTTTAATTTTTGGGTGAACTGTTCATTTAAGCTTTGGTTCATCACCTGTCAATCATTTTGTTCGTTGACCAGTTCCGGCCACAACATCTCTTATGCAGTCAAACAGTGGCAAACCTGCACTCCAGTGTGCATTTGGTTGGTTAAAAACACATTTGTTGTCTTGCGCTAACCCAGAGAGAGCATGTCTGATCGCCCTCTTGACCTTGAGATGAATGGCTGCCCAAACCAGTCCCTGCTACACATTATCATTTAAATGGCCCAAGGAGAAGGTTAGGTCAGCTCATTTGATGTTGAAATGCAAACAGAGATCAAAGGAGAGAACTCACAGTGGCCTATATTTACAGTAGTCGGTCTTGGATTGGTGTGTTCGGTGGCAGAGGTGGAGTGTATTGTCTGTGTGTATGTGTTAGACAAGAGAGTTTTGTAGGAGGGAAGAGCACATTGTCTATTTGTTCTGCTTGGTCCTCATGGGTAGATAGCTCATTAACCATTGTGGCCTGGCACAATAGCCAAGAGCGCCGGCTGGATGGGTACAACAAGTCCAGCACAATACCTGTAAACAGCCAGCGGCTTAATTGAAATAGGCCCCCGAGATCACCAGGCTGTCATAAAGATAATAGACTTGTATAGGTGCATAATATCAAAATTGCAGAGGCCTATTGTTGGAGAGTACGTGTGTGTGTGATTGTGGTTTCTCTGTGAAATAGTGGTTTAATGGTGTTGAGATGTTACCAGAGAGGCATGTGTACTAGCTGAGTTTTTGTTTAACACAATGTTCTTATCTGTTTGCTCCAGTTTCAGGTCACTGAATGGGACAAGCTTTGGCACTACACACCTCCAATCATCACCTTAGACAAGAAAAGGCTGAAAGATCCAAAAGAAGAGGATGAATTGGTCAACAATGTGTGGTAATAAAAGTAATCCAATTAGGGCCTGTTTGCACCTGGTCACTTCATGCATTTTCTCTGATCGGATAGCTATCTAATCATGAAAAGACCAGGTCTAAATGCCCTCCGAAACGCATTCGAGATGGACATAAATCTGATCGCTCAAACGACTTCAGGAGGTGGTCTGGGATGCATTCAGGTCAAAAGTGAACAAGGTTGTTCTGGTTGTTGAAACCACATATGTAAATTTAACTCCTCCCAAAAATACTTAAAAATAAACATGTGAGAGCATGTTATAGGCTAAATAACATGTTATTGACAGATGACATTGGTACTGCAGCATCTGTTCAGCAAGACAATGCGCAAACTGCCGCAAATCAAACTGAAAGTAAGTTGCAGGCGCTCAAAACACAATCATCTTCATTAAAAGTAATGATACTAAATGATCTTACCAGTGCTGTTGCCCTGCTCTTTCTGATTCTTTGATTTTGAAATTAGCTGATGATCAATAAAATGCAGCTCATATTTGTTGCTTTCGGTGATGTGAACTTCATGAAATGAAATCTGCATATAGCGCGGGAATTGAAGATCGGATTTATATCCGTTTTTCGGAGTATGTGAATGCAGTCGTTTTGATAAATCAGATAGCTATCCGATAAGAGGGAACGCATGAAGTGACCAGGTGTAAACAGGCTTTTAGATAAAAGACTAGTCCTAGGATTCCGCAGGGACTTGGTCATACAATATTATATTGATACCTCTTTCTAGTTGGCGTTATAAAAATTCTTTAGGTGCGTGAAATGATTTAACAATCATAATAAAAGGAGATGATGATCCACACAAATACTCTATTATTTGCTTTTGTTTATTAATTTTAGGGGATAAAAGAGACACTGATGTTCATCATCTCATTGTATTATGATAGTACATTTTGTAAAAATAATAATGTGAACAGTTTAAAGTCACCATGAAATCAAAACGGCACTTCTTATTTTTTTTTTTAAAGAAATATTGCAGTATTTATTATAAATGATCTTTTCACTAACAACCTTTCACTCACATGTGAGATCACAGCCATAGCAAACCACAATAATCCAATCAATTCCCCATGGACAAAATCAAATCCCGCCCTACATTTTTTCTTGCTTAAGAAGAATTTACACTCAGATATATACTGATGAGCCAAAACATTATGACCACCTGACTAATATGCTGTTGGTCTGCCGCATGCTGCCAAAACAGTGCCAACTCGCCGAGGCATGGACTATACAAGACCCCTGAAGGTGTCCTGTGGTATCTGGTACCACGACGTTAGCAGCAGATCCTTCAAGTCCTGAAGGTTGCGAGATGGAGCTGCCATGGATCGAACTTGTAGGTCCATCACATTCCACAGAAGCTCAATTGTGTTGAGATCTGGGGAATTTGGAGGCCAGGGCAACACCTTGAACTCTTCATGATGTTCCTCAAACCATTCCTAAACAATGTGTGCAGTGTGGCAGGGTGCATTATCTTGCTTAAAGAGGCCACTTCCACCAGGGAGCACCATTGTCATGATGGGGTGTACCTGGTCTGCAACAATGTTTAGGTAGGTAGCATGTGTCAAATTTACAAATTTACAAACAGCACATGCATACATGGCTGTCCATGTGATGTAAAAGAAAATGGGATTCGTCAGACCAGGCGACCTTCTACCATTGCTTCAAGGTCCAGTTCAGACGCTCATGTGCCTATTGTAGGCGCATAGGCACTCTGATTGGTCTGTGGTTATGCAGCCCCATATGCAGCAGAGTGTGATGCAATGTGTTGTGATATTCCTGCCATATTCATCATTTTAATTTGGGTGACTTGTGCCAGAGTAGACCCTCTGTTGGCTAGGACCAGACGGGATAGCCTTTGTTGCCCTTGTGCATCAATGAGCCATGGGTGCCCAACACCCTCTCACCAGTTTGTCCCTCTCGGACCACTATTGGTAAATTCTCACAACTGCTTACCGTGTGCAATCCACAAGCCTTGCCATTTTGGAGATACTGTGTGTGGCCTTGTTAGGAGATGATCAATGATATTCGCTTCACCTGTGACTGGTCATAATGTTTTGGCTCATCAGTGTAAGTCACATTAGAAAAGAAAACACTATCGCAACTTCCGTTTCGTGCCTTTAACAAAAATATTGATCCCTGGTGTGAGAACATTCAGTGTTATGAGCTGAAATAATATCTTAAATAATGCTTTCAAATATCTTTGATCTCCCCCACCCATAACTAGTCTACATTTTATGATTTGCTTATTTTTCAAGTTCTGCATGTATATAGCAAATGTACTGGTTGTTCTCTGTGTACTTGTTCCTATTACACTGTACCATGATGGTGTGGCCCTAATTTTTATTGCCTTTGGTGTCTAAGTGGGTGGATCCTTTGGGCTTAAAGATACAGTACATCTCAGCTTCCTCTAATGCTGCATATGGAAAAGCAGCTCTTGTTCTGCTGCAGTTATTCTTATATCAATTAGAATTCTGCTTGTTGATAAGATTATTCTCTTCAGTATTTTTTGCCTCCTCAAAGTTTATCATGAGTACTACTTTAAAAGAGTAGACCAGAAATATAATCCTCCTTCGTCGGGTGTTTCCAATAAATAGGAGCATGCGTGCATTATATAGTCTTTTCATTTGTGTCTGACCACTAAGTTCTTTCTTGCTCCTCTGAGAAGTTCATTCGCAAACACCCTTGGTGACACCCACCAGCTTTTCCAGAGGGGGATGTGTGAGAGAGTGGTTGGTCGCTTGTTTCTGGGTCGTCCAGCTAAAGATGACCCGGGGCAACAGGACTGGACAGAGATATCACAGGCCATGACCTCAGGCACTGGTAAACTGAGGCAGGTCTTTGGCCCAGCAGTGCCATCTCACATTTAAGTAAAGTCTGTGTGATAGACCCAGCTATAGAGACTGCAAGTTATTGGGTCTGAATGGTGCTAATACGCTGGGCTGGTTGGATGCGGGTTGGAACTCTGGTGTCCTATTAATACTAGCTGGGAGAATCAAATCAGGTTAGAAGTTCAGGCTTTCATTGTGGACTGTTCTGAGGTAATCGGATCTGAAGGTCTTCCCTATAGTCACTCAACACTGCAATGAAGATTGTTAGAATAATAGACTGAGGAGAGGAGATGATTGCCTCAGTGCCTCTAACACTTGGCAGGTAAAGGAGAATATACATGATAGGATGGTTGTATTCTTTGAGTAAATGTAACTTTTTCATTTGTATGTTCTGTCTCATAGAGCTTGAGCAGGCCATTTTATTTAACAGTAATCCAGCACCAGGCAAGGTTTTTCATCCCAAGAAGTCGCTCAATCACCAATGTGACTTGTGTACTGTACGTTGCATTAGATAAAAATGTCTGTTAAGTGATAAATTATAAATGTTTTTTTTATCTATTTTGTTAATAAAACACTCAAAAACAACAATTTTGGACTAACTATGTGCAGTCCAGCTTTCTTAATGTATAGACCCAAATGAAAGCTGGTGTCTCATTCAATTATGTCCCCGGGACATGTCCCCTTTAGGCCCTGTTTTTTTTTTTTTTTTTTTTTTTTTTGAGGGATCGCCTCTGTGCTAATTGGGTCTCGTCTCACACCAGGTTGATTGGACTTGACACTTAGTGCAGGGTGAGAGCTCCAAAATTCACTGGAGCAAAGAGAGGGGAAAAACAATCAAAATTGAATTACTGACCAGTAAATTTGCTAATTATAGTCCATTAGCCCGAGCACAGAGAGGTGTGAAGACAATCCAGAGACACGCCTCAATGAGACTCCTGACACTTTGACCTAGATTACCCAGAGGACGTGTTTAATATGCACACTATATGTGTGTCTGTGGGCTATATTCATGGCAATTTTGATTTTTAACATGGAATTGGAAAAAATACACCCTGCAATTCATAAAATGACCGCAATTCATAAAATGACCACAATCCTTACATCAGTGCACTAACAATGTGTGTTTGTGTGTAAGTGTTTTTGATCAAAAATACAGTGAAATGGTAATATTGTGAAATATTATTACAACTTAAAGTAATGTTTTCTAATGTAATATATTTTAAAATTATTGCGGTGATGGCAAAGCTGAATTTTCAGCAGCCATCACTCCAGTCTTCAGTATCACATGATCCTTCAGAAATCATTTTCATATGCTGATTTTGTGCTCAAATTTCTTATTAATGTTGAAAAGAGTTGTGCTGCATAGTATTTCTTAATATTAAGCAGCACAAATATTAATGTTCTTAATGTTCTATATTCCTGTCTTCGTTTTGAGCAATATATCTTATGCTTAATAATTTTAAACCTAATTTATGTTTTTAATTGTGGCTTAAGTGTCCTAAACTTTTAGGGCCACTGTATTTTGAAGTAATAAAGGAGAAGTTCAAGTTCAATATCATGTTGAATTCCATCATAGAAAAACAGCAACTGAACATTTGTCTGTCTCTCGCATGTTTCATTCTCTCTCTAGGATTAGAATAACTCTCAAAGCTTTTACAACAGAAATGTAATTTTAAAGCTTCACAAGTGGAAATAACAGTAGTGCCTTATGAAAAGGTTGGTCTATGTTTTTAAGTAGGCTTTTTTTTTCCACCCTTCCTACCATCATTCTTTCACTGTCACTTGTTTGTTTTGCCCTGTCTGTGAGTTGAACCATTCAGGGATGAACCAGGTCATATTATCTTGTGATCTAGAGGAGTAGAAAGATGGATATTCCCACATAAGGTCACTATACATAACACCAGCACTTAAGAGGACTGTTCTGGTGTGATCTTTTGTTCTGCTCCTGACACTCACCTCTTCTCCTAGAAGTTAAACCCATTTGAGTGCACAGTATATCAATTAAAAAGCTCCTTTTCTGCCCTTTGGAGGGGGTGGGGGTACAGGTCCAAATATTTACATTAGGGCATATCAGTTTGACGACTGTGTGGCGGAGCGGAGAGAAGGGCCATTTGGTGCAGCAGAGAGGCCATTAGCAGAGTTAAATGGCTAGAAAGAATCTGGACCAGACAGTTTTCCACACAGGACTATTCGACCGCAACCATGTAGCTGGATAAATACTTCCATTATGCAGTAAATACAGTCATGAACAAAGACTTGGTTTGTAAATTAGTTTGTTAATGAGGAAGCACCTTTTCAACACCTTTGCATTTGCAGTTTAGGAGGGTAAATGGAGTTGAATGGTGTAATGAACAGGTCATATACACCATCTACCCCCAAATGTCAGCATAATATGTAATGTAATAAACTAAACTAAATGTGTGTGTGTGTGTGTGTGTGTGTGTGTGTGTTTATTACATTATTACAATTTAACATGTACTTTAATATGAAAATGGATATTTAATATGTTAAATGTTTGCCCAACCTGCTGGGTAGTTTTATTTAAATCAACTTTTGTTTAAAAATTGCTGTATTGCTGCTTGTATTTAATGTACCCAATATATGTTGGAAATTAACATTTATTAAGTTTAATGAATAATCAAACAACAAACATTTATTATTATAACATTTATTTTTTATTACAATAACATTAAATTGCTTATTTATAGATTTTCATCTTTTGATGACTATTTTTGCCTCTAGTAAGTATGTGTCTGATTTTTAATTTCCAACCTATTTTGGGATCATTTTAAGCCAGCCATATAGTAATTTTTAAACAACAGTTGGGTTAAATAAAACTTCCCAGCACATTAGGCAAACATTTAACCCAACCTCTGGGTTCCATTTTCAACCCAATTTGGGTTGTTTTTAACTCTGCATTTTTTTTTTGAAGTGTGGCTTTGCCTGTGTTGTCAACCTTGGGGAGAAAAAAATTCTCCCAAAGGCTGCCAAAAGCAAAGCCAATGCTATTTTATTTTTTCCAAGCTGTTCTGATTCAGTAATAATTCAGGAGAGCCACTAGTTTAAGCCTTGGCCCTTTTTCAAGTATACTCTGCTATCTTTTGTACCATCTTCCTTATCCTTTCTAGCTGGCAAGGCTGTGTTTTTGTTCATCCACCTTATGGTAGGCATTAGTGTTAATGTTTTGCATTTATTATTTCTGGAATCGAACAAAGTTATAATCAAATTACAAAAAGTAAAGAGCTTGAAGTGTTTGCTTCTTGTCAGGGGCAGAGAGAGGGGAGACCAGGGTTGATTGTATAGGGTTAGTTGTCAAAGCACTAGAACCAACCTAAAGCATGCTTACAAGAACATTTTATTGTTCAGAAGTTTTGGCAGTTGCAGTCATGCAGTAAAAGTATAAAAAAATAACCTAGATAATTGTTTGGTAAATAATTTGAGAAATTTATTCATAAAATAAAAAATTATCAGTTATTTTAAATTGTAATATGTCACAATATTACAATTTTTACTGTTTTTTTTTTATTTTTTTATCAAATAAGCGCAGCCTTTGTGAGCATAAGAGACTTCTTTTAAAAACATTAACCCCCAGTTTTACAGACAAGGCTTAAGGTAGTCACAGAATAGGGGCCCTATTTTAACAGTCTAAGTGCATGTTCTAAAGCGCATGGCGCAAGTGCACTTAAGGCGTGTCCGAATCCACTTTTGCTAGTTTAAGGACGGTAAAAGTGGTTGCCGCGCCCGGCGCATGGTCTAAAAGGGTTGTCCCTATTCTCTTAATGAGTAATGGGTGTGTTTTGGGCGTAACGTGCATTAAACCAATCAGAGTCTCATCTCCCCTTCCCTTTAAAAGCCGGGTGCCATGGCGGAATTTGCAAGCGGAAAAATTTAACGCTTCTGTACCGAGGAAACAGATCTGCTCATGCGCAAATGATAGCTGTGTTGGGCTGAAACCAACAAAAAATACTTACGTCGCGCCTGGCGCCGCATTGCGCTCAGTGTATGATATGGCCCTAGTTGTTTTAAAGCAACTTGCACTGACATATCTTAAAATATGTCAGTGCCATTGTTTTGTCTCAAGATGCACACCATTTAATGTTAAGGCACATTTATAAAAGCTACTTAAATGCCCTAATTGTACTAAGGCCTAATCCAGTCTAAGCTGTGTATGTGAAACCAGGCCTAAGAGTCTTACTGGCCCCATACTTTTGGGTAGTGCATGTAACAGAACATATGAAAAATCTGGTAATTATATTCAACACATTTATTTATTTATTTATTTATTTATTTTTCAAATATGAGTTATTACATTATGTAACCCAGTTTACACCAATCAGTTTGTGAGACAGTAAATTATCTTAAATCCTGACATTGGATCAGATATCTTTCCTATAAGTAAATCTTACAAATATGCAGCTAAAAAAGTTGACTACAAATGCATGGGAAATTCACAAGGTTGAAGACTTGCGTATTCCTAAACTCACTGAACCCTCACAGGGGTGAGAGCTAAATGCCAATGTGACGGTCTTGCCTGGATGGTCTTATTGCTGAGCTGCACAATGAAGAACACGTAGAAATAAGGGAAACTGCACGGAGAATTAAAATCACTTCTACATAAAACAAAAACAATGCACAAATTAATTACGACTAGGCCTCGTAATACAAACTAAAAACAACTCAATATAAAACGACACATTCGACGCCAAACACATATCAACAGTTCTATAAGAAGTTCATTGCAGGATAAATCAGCAATAAAGCAGTTAGTTATGTGTTTTTAATCATTTTGACTTATAATTCTCAGGCTGCTGAAAACATGCGACTTACCCACAGCATGTCTCATTATCTCTGCTGTGGGCGGTCCCTATTTCACGTGCTAAATGCCATCACGCAGCAGACAGATGGCGCTGTCCCCATTTATGCATCAATTTAACGCTTTTACACACCGTTACATGCACCCCCCCTTAAATTATGCTAAACTGGGGAAGCACATATACAGTAGGAAACTTAACACAAGAACTAGAAAAAGGGAGAGAGAGAGAAAAAAAAAAAAGAAACAAAGATGACAGTGTGAATGTCCTTGACACATTTCAGCATATATGTCAATTACAAAATTCCTCCATAGGAAGTATGCAAGTATGGACCGGTACCAAAATCCAGACTTAACATAGACTTAAAGAGATGCCCTAGACACCCCTCTTTACATACACAATTCAAGGATAGTTTTTTTTTTTTTTTAAGAAGTAATTTCTATCTCAACTCAAAATGACAAAAGCCAACTTATAAGTTACTCATGAAAAAGGCTTTTCACCACATCAAAAAGAGAAATCAGTGAAGGTGATGAATCATGCACAAACTGATTATTCATCTCACAGATCAATCTTTGTGGAGGTTTAATGGTCCTACCAGCCCTAGTACTAACTGTGTCTGTATGAATGTGTTTTGGTTGATTGCAAATTACAGGGTCAACTGTATCCGGAACAGGGTTATTGACTACATGTGAAAGTGGAAGAACTGGCAGGGTCAAGGAGTGCTGAAAGGAACTCTGATCTAACTCATCGTCAGGAGGTAGTCCTTCATCCAACAAATGCGGGACGTCACTTCTCTGTTTAGTGCATACAGAGCTACTACAGGTATCAGAGTCTGCTTTTGAATTGGAATTGTGCACATCCAAAGAACACTGAATTTCAGACAAAACAACTGAATCACTGTCATTATCAGGGCAGCTGTGCTAATCAGACTGCATAACCCAGTGAGCCGTTCTCATATCACTCTTGGGATGATCAGGCAAGTCTGTAGTCGAATCACTTGAATGGGACTTGGATGGTAAATCGACTCTATCTTTGTACAAAAAGTTATCAGGGAGTAAGAGATTCCTGTGCACAGTCTTTTCTCTGCCTGTTTCAGTGTCTCTTATCCGATAGACATTAATGGGTGATCTCACTGACATCACTTCGTAAAGGCTGGACTCCCACTTGTCTGCGATTTTCCGTTTGCCACGCTCACCACGGTTCGCCAGAAGTACTCGGTCACCTACGGTCAAAGTTGATCCTTTCACTTTACGATTGTAGATCCTTGCATGCCGAGCTTGCTCAGTAGAACTGTGATTCTGTGCAATTTTCGCAGCTTCGCCGAGATCACATTTGAGCCTGGATACAGAATCTGAATATTTCACAACGGTATCATCCTTGAGAACAAGCTTGAGATTAAGCTTGAGATTGTGGGCATTGAGTCTTGAGAACACCATTTCTAGCCTTTCAAGTGCAACCTGTTCGTTGGGAGCAAAGACCATGAGATCATCAAGGTAGCACAATAAACTGGTGAAATTCTTGTCACCAAAGATTGACATCATGCGCATGAATGTAGCTGGGCTATTGCAGAGGCCCTGCGGCATCCTGTTATATTCATGCAATCCACATGGAGACGAGAAAGCAGTGTATTTCCTATCATCCTCATGCAAAGGAACATTGTAGAAACCTGAGGTAAGGTCCATAGTCGAGAAGAAAGCATTCTCTCCAAGAGCAGCTAAGGCATCTGACTGGTGTGGTAGAGGATGGGCGTCTTTTACTGTTCTGGTGTTCAACCATCGAAAGTCTGTACAGATCCTCAGATCACCATTCTTTTTCCACACCAGGACAAGAGGAGAAGCATACTCACTATTTGATTTTCTGATAATACACTTCTCTTCATCTTCATTTCATCTTCATTTCATCCAACGCTACTCTTAGTTTCTCATAATGGCCTGGAGGTACACGACAGTAGGGGAGACGAAAGGGTTTGTCATCCACTAAGCGGATCCAATGTACAAAATCTTTGGCTACACCACAATCCATCTTGTTCCTTGAAAATATGGACTCCTATTTCTTGATGAGATGGAGTAATTTCATTTTCCAAGAGGAAGACACTTCACACACCGTCAGATTTAGGTCTCTCAATCCCAAGTCATTCAAGATTCGCACCATCTCATCCTCAGATTCCTGGGGACCATACTCATGTTGAAAGTGTTGAACTTTAGACTTAATGAACTCACTTTCTGGGAGATCTTCCACAGCAACGCATGGAGAAACGTCTGTGATCTTTGCATTTCTTCTCAATGTCAACACACTTTTAGTGGGATTTATAACTTTCACAGGTATCCAACCATCGCCCCATAAAGGTGTAATGACTCTACCTACCATGATTTGCTTAGGGCCACATTTGGACTGGGTAGGTTCCACAAGCACTGTACTACCCACAGATATTGCAGTGTTGACAGGAAGCTTGCCCCATACAAGATGTTCACTCTGCGGTTGAAGCGTCACACTGTACTTGAGCTTAACAGTACCTACTTTTCCAGGTATGTGATCGCCTCTCCATCTCTGTGTGTTGGACAGCAAGGAAATGAACTCCAAATTCTCACTCTCTCCATTATTACTTGGTAGTGAGACCAATTTCCAATAGTCATCCTTGTTCTTTAGGAGAGTCAGCAGGCTTTTGATGGTGTTACTGTTACAAGATCATCTCATCTGCCTGGCCTGGAACGATCAGCACTGGTATTATCATTTTACATTCATAAACATACAGACAGATCATACATTGCTGTTGGTGTGACTCGATGACCACCACATCCTATAATCACAACATCATCGGCAGGACACTTTGGCAATTTAGAAATGCTCTCCAACAATCTGGTCTGTACTAACCTCCCTTACGCACAGACCTGTTAGTTTTCCTGTGTGGGCTGAGGTGGTTGTCGTCTTCTCCTAGGGCAGAAACGTCTGGAGTGACCTGGAGACTGACACTGAAAACACAGTCTGTGCTCACGGCAATGTGTTAAGGCAGAGTGAGCAGCATCATTGCAGATAGCACACGCCAAAGCATCCAAACCTTCAATCCTAGGGAGCCTATTATAAGGCTGGTATTTAGGATGAGACAGGTCGATTAGTATTGGTCAGCAGGACTTTCTCAAGCATGTCAATGACCTTTTCAAGAGCAGAGAAATCTGTGCTTTTTTGTTGTTGTTCGCACACCGTGGGAGCGGGCACCGGAACTGTGTTAACATCAATCTTGTTGACTGAAACTCTTTCACTTTGGCTGCGATGCACTGTACTTATGGCATTGAAAGATAAATCATATTGGTAGTCATTAAGTACAGCCTGTACTTCATGTGCTGACCACTTGTCACTCAGTTTGGACCTGAAGGTTAAGGCCAAGTCTTTACTCGGGCAGTGTCTGATAAACATGTGCACTATTTCCACACTGGGCTTGTTTTACCTTGCTCTCGCAGGCATTCTGAAGCGACATCTGCTGCTTTGTTGAGTCTCAGCCAGTAGTCGTATGGATTCTCATCCTCCTCTGGCAAGGTAGTGTAAAAATCAGCAAGAGGGACAGGCGAGTAGTGATTACAGCTAAAATGTTTACGCAGCAGACAGTAGTGGAGGAGTCACAGTTCCTGATCCAGAATTTGACTACATCTTTTGCTTTACCACGCAGGTGTGCAAGGATTTCTTCCACATGTTCATCGGCACTCATGTTGCTCTTTTTGACAAATGTCCTCATCAGATCTTCCCATTCTTCAATTTTAATTGTGTCAGAACCATCCCCTCTGAATGAAGGTGGATCCTTGACTTTTCTGTGCTGAATTACAGGTGCTGGTCATATAATTAGAATATCATCAAAAAGTTGATTTATTTCACTAATTCCATTCAAAAAGTGAAACTTGTATATTATATACATTCATTACACACAGACTGATATATTTCAAATGTTTATTTCTTTTAATTTTAATGATTATAACTGACAACTAAGGAAAATCCCAAATTCAGTATCTCAGAAAATTAGAATATTACTTAAGACCAATACAAAGAAAGGATTTTTAGAAATCTTGGCCAACTGAAAAGTATGAACATGAAAAGTATGAGCATGTACAGCACTCAATACTTAGTTGGGGCTCCTTTTGCCTGAATTACTGCAGCAATGCGGCGTGGCATGGAGTCGATCAGTCTGTGGCACTGCTCAGGTGTTATAAGAGCCCAGGTTGCTCTGATAGTGGCCTTCAGCTCTTCTGCATTGTTGGGTCTGGCATATCGCATCTTCCTCTTCACAATACCCCATAGATTTTCTATAGGGTTAAGGTCAGGCGAGTTTGCTGGCCAATTAAGATCAGGGATACCATGGTCCTTAAACCAGGTACTGGTAGCTTTGGCACTGTGTGCAGGTGCCAAGTCCTGTTGGAAAATGAAATCTGCATCTCCATAAAGTTGGTCAGCAGCAGGAAGCATGAAGTGCTCTAAAACTTCCTGGTATACGGCTGCGTTGACCTTGGACCTCAGAAAACACAGTGGACCAACAACAGCAGATGACATGGCACCCCAAACCATCACTGACTGTGGAAACTTTACACTGGACCTCAAGCAACGTGGATTGTGTGCCTCTCCTCTCTTCCTCCAGACTCTGGGACCCTGATTTCCAAAGGAAATGCAAAATCTACTTTCATCAGAGAACATAACTTTGGACCACTCAGCAGCAGTCCAGTCCTTTTTTATCTTTAACGCTTCTGACGCTGTCTGTTGTTCAAGAGTGGCTTGACACAAGGAATGCGACAGCTGAAACCTATTTCTTGCATACGTCTGTGCGTGGTGGTTCTTGAAGCACTGACTCCAGCTGCAGTCCACTCTTTGTGAATCTCCCCCACATTTTTGAATGGGTTTTGTTTCACAATCCTCTCCAGGGTGCGGTTATCCCTATTGCTTGTACACTTTTTTTCTACCACATCTTTTCCTTCCCTTCGCCTCTCTATTAATGTGCTTGGACACAGAGCTCTGTGAACAGCCAGCCTCTTTTGCAATGACCTTTTGTGTCTTGCCCTCCTTGTGCAAGGTGTCAATGGCCGTCTTTTGGACAACTGTCAAGTCAGCAGTCTTCCCCATGATTGTGTAGCCTACAGAACTAGACTGAGAGACCATTTAAAGGCCTTTGCAGGTGTTTTGAGTTAATTAGCTGATTAGAGTGTGGCACCAGGTGTCTTCAATATTGAACCTTTTCACAATATTCTAATTTTCTGAGATACTGAATTTGGGATTTTCCTTAGTTGTCAGTTATAATCACTGAAATTAAAATAAATAAACATTTGAAATATATCAGTCTGTGTGTAATGAATGAATATAATATACAAGTTTCACTTTTTGAATGGAATTAGTGAAATAAATCAACTTTTTGATGATATTCTAATTATATGACCAGCACCTGTACTTGGTTTTGTGACAAATTTGCCATGCTTGAAAAGCTAGTAGCCTTATCATCATCAGGGTGTTGTCTGTTTGGGGTGTCAGTGTCCAAGCTATAAGGACTAAGATGAGATATAATGTTGTCTGCTAACTGTTGACCAATCTGATGGACAATTGAACTCATTTTCCCTAACACATCAGGTACACCATGTTCAGCATTAGGTGTAGATGTGATCACTTCACTAGGCTTATGATTGACATTTGACTTCATGTCCACCGCATCACACTCTGCACATGCACTGCACACCCTTCTGGTAATGCCAGGTCTACTATCACTATTGCCAGTATTGGGACTGTCCATTGAAAAGGGAATTGGTACGCCTAAAACCCCTCTGCCCACTGGACTAGGAGTGAATTGGTCAGGCAAATATCTATTGCTGTTACTCATTACGGGTATTAAAATGTGCTGCAAGTGTACATACACAAATAAACTCAATATTAATAATCAGAGTGAAAAGTCCAATAAACTGAAAAAGGATAAAGCAAGGAGTCCCTTTTGGAAAGGCTTTGAACCGATGATGAGCTGTTCAACCAATGATGGATCCCTCCAGAATGCAGCAACACAACGACCTGTAACAACTTGCTTGAAGATGACACCCAAAGCAACACAGCGGCATCACAACTTCACGGCACCAATGTGATGGTCTTGCCTGGATGGTCTTACTGCTGAGCTGCACAATAGAGAACACGTAGAAATAAGGGAAACTGCACGGAGAATTAAAATCACTTCTACGTAAAACAAAAACAATGCACAAATGAATTACGGCTAGGCCTCGTAATATAAACTAAAAATAACTCAACATAAAACAACACATTTGACGCCAAATACATATCAACAGTTCTATAAGAAGTTCAGGATAAATCAGTAATAAAGCAGTTACTTATGTGTTTTTAATCATTTTGACTTATAATTCTCCGGCTGTTGAAAACGTGCAACTTACCCACAGCTTGTCTCATTATCTCTGCTATGGGCGGTCCCCTATTTCACGTGCTAAATGCCATCACGCAGCAGACAGATGCCGCTGTCCCCATTTATGCATCAATTTAACACTTTTACACACCTTTACACCAGCAACAGTGAGATGACTTCTTATAGATTTATAGATTTAGATTGTTTATAGATTTCCTTGGGCAAAATTGTTTAATAATATTAATAAGTAAATATAGGGTTGATTGAAACTGGAACTTTGAAAGTCAATAAGTCAAAGATATTAAAATGGCTGAGTTAAATGAGGTTAGAAAGTATTACATTTACCTTCAGTCTTTCTTACAGAGGACCAAATTGAGATTTCAGGGATTAAATTGTTCTGAATGTAAGTGTTCAGACATTGTAACATTTTTAACTAGATCATGGACATTTTGTTTGTAAAATAACTGCAGGGGAAAACCGCAGACACACAACTTCTCTCTTTCAAAGGGCCCTAGCTGCTTCCTAATTATGTCCTTTGATGCACAGAGAACTGCGCTCCCTCTTCTCATTGGTTTGGTCTCCTCTGCGCATTGCTCGCTGCTTTGGGTGTTGTAAACTCTACTGCATCAGTGATGGATCTCCATCTGTAACATTCTGTGCCCAGTTTGAGATGACTCTGCAGACAGGGACAACGCACTGGCCTGGAGTGACTCCAGAATAGTTAGGCTGCTGTGGATCCCCTGCATTAGAAAGATTATTGTTTATCCCTCTCCTCTCACAGTGACATCTCTGCTCTTGTGAAATTATGAACGCTGTACAATTCCCCTCCAGGTTGCTTTTCTGTTTTGTGAGGTGTGAACGTGAGCGTAGGTGGAGGATAAAAGATTGTCTTCGAAGAACATCATTAGATAAGTCATGACCTAGAGAGGCATATCTGTCCCCTGAGGCACAAATAAATGAAATGATTGTTATCTTATTATTTCCTATTAGACTGTTTGTAACAACAGGAAACTACTACTACTACTACTACTACTACTTCTACTTCTACTACTGGTACTTTCCATTTATGCATTTCCTTTTATCAAAACCCAAATAGAGCTAACAGTATTTGTAATATACAATGCCAGCTTTATTAGACAACTAGATTAGGAAGCAAGAGGATTTGTGTGTCTGTGTGTGGTCCTGGTAAACCCTGCATTATGGGGACAAAATATCCTTGTCTCGTGGGGATATTTTTTGGTCCCCATGAGGAAAACAGCTTATAAATAACACTAAGTGAAGTTTTGTGAAAATGTAAAATGCAGAAAGTTTTCTGTGATGGGTAGGGTTAGGGGATAGAATATACAGTTTGAACAGTATAGGAATCATAGACAGTGATTTTTATAAAACATGGAAACCCAACGCGTGCGCGTGCGTGTGTGTGTGTGGGGTTGGTTGGTATTGTATACTTAATTGTAGTACATGGCCATTTCAAATGTTTTCATATTTAGACTACCATTGCCATCAACTAATGCTCACATAAAATTATTTTCTTTAAAAACTTCTAAAATTGAATAACACTTTTAAATGTAATCTTTAGATAATCTCAAAATTAACATCCATTGTTCAAACTGTACATGTTGTAATGCCCAAATTCACTTGTAGCATTTATTAGTCATTTTAAATAGTCATTTTATTATCAGCCATTTATTGGTTATTGGTTATCCATTACATGAAAATAACAGACTTATTAGTATTGGCCAAATTTTTAATATCGTTGTAACCCTACAGGTTTTAAACAATATTTCTGATTTCAATATTTCTTTTCATTAATAATTGCTTCTCGTTAATTTTTTTTTTTTTTTTTTTTAATGCTAGTAATTTCAGAAATTGAATTTTCCTTGAATTTGGTTCAATTTTAGCATGGTAAAACCCTAAACTAATGTCTTATAATGCAAATTTTCTATTTTTTTTTTATAAATATCTTATCAATTTTTTTGATCAGCTGACTCACTTCAGTCAGTTCAGAACCAGTGTAAAAGTCAGTTCAGAACCAGTGTAAGAAAAAATGATGTTTAAGATACATTTTAATAGCAAATGCATCTTAAACATCTTTGTGTTTTTTATTTTAACCTGGATTTAAGTGTGAAAACAGCTGTAGAAACAAGCATGATGTTAAAAACAAATGGGATGGTTAGCTGTGGAGGGATGTGTAGATAAGCAAACATTTGCCATAAACTGACCTTGTTTTAAGTTCCCTAATTAAATGCCTCCTTCTGAGTCGCACTGTTGGTTAAAAAGACTGCCATGATGAATCTTCGAGGCATCGCTGTCATCCAGTCAAATCAACTCAAAAACCCAATTATCGTGATGAGACACAGGTTGTAATGCTGGTTAAAGTTGGTTTGGTTGCACACGCTGGCTCATTTTTTAAAAAGCACACTAGAGGGAAAGAACTGAATTTCCAATTATCATAACAAGAATATTCTCATATAAGGGTAGACAGCAGCAGAAAAAAAATGCTTTTTTTCTGCATGATTTGGCAACTTAAGGAGGTCAAGACGTAAATTTGCGTAGCCTTGAGCTATATTAAGTCTGCACAACAGCAGGAAGGGGGATGAGGGCTTTGTCTTTTAACATGAGCACTGGATGTTGTTGCATGTACTCTGGTGTGCTCACTATGTCTCTCAATCTCCCTTCAGGTAACATGAGAGCATGGCCTTTTGAATACCTCAGGGAATGTCAATTTAGAGTGTGTTTATTAGTGTCTTTGGTGCCAGAACAAATTTAGAAAATAACATGTCATTAAATCATCTATGTTTCAAAGAGCTCCTAAGGGAGGTAGGTGAAAAATATAAAAGTAAAATAAAATTTATTAAAAAAATAAAAAGTATAGAGATGTGAAGATTGTATTATCACAACATGTATCTGTCAGTTTGTATCTGTATAAATGTTTCCTCTTAGTTTCCCCTTAAAAAATCTATTATTCATATGTATTTTTTTTTTATTATGACTCAAATATAGGCTATGCATTTATATTCTGTTATATTGTTATACACTACCATTCAGAAGTTTGTGTTCAGTAAGTTTTTGTTTTGTTTTTTTAAAGAAATTAATGCTTTTATTCAGAAAGAATGCATCAAAGGTGTCAGTTCTATTTCAATTAAATGCTGTCCCTTTAAACTTTGTATTTTCAAAGAATCCTGAAAAAATGTATCACATTCCAATATTAAGCAGCATATCTGTTTTCAATACTGATAACAAGAAGAAATGTTTCTTGAGCACTAAATCGGCATATTTGAATGATTTCTGGACTGTGGGAGGCTGAAAACTGGAGTAATGGCTGTTAAAAATTTTGTTTTACCATCACAGGAATAAATTACATTTTAAAATATAATAAAATGGAAAGCTGTTATTTTAAATTATTATTTCACAATATTACAGTATTTACTGTATTTTTGATCAAATAAATACAGCCTTGGTGAGCATTATGGTCTTCTTATGTACACAATAAAAATATTACAGACTCCAAACTTTTGAAAGGTAGAAGAATACTATTATGTGTAGAGGGGCAGGATATTTGCAGTTGTCTTTTTACATTCCCAAATAAATGAATTAGCGGCTGGACTTCGCCGTGCTGCACAAGATACAAGCACTAGGAAGAACAAGCCAGATTCCCTGCACCCTGTCTCCACAGATCCTGTCACTGTCAGTGGATCCCAGGCTCCTCGCCCTGA
The DNA here is from genome assembly GCA_037950675.1 of Hypophthalmichthys molitrix. Taxonomy (NCBI): domain Eukaryota; kingdom Metazoa; phylum Chordata; class Actinopteri; order Cypriniformes; family Xenocyprididae; genus Hypophthalmichthys; species Hypophthalmichthys molitrix. The sequence goes on from CM075507.1 coordinate 21,010,535, forward strand.
GAAACAGCCCAGCCAAGCGGGCAGGATTGTACACCAATCCACCCAACGAACCCCAGGCTTTTTGTTTGGATCTATTCTATAGCCCCGCCCTCTCACCCCAAGCCATTCATGCAGTCTGTATATGACAGTTTCATACATCCCCTGCCAAAAATATTTCCTGGATGCACCGTGATACATGACGCTATCAGCTTCCTGACCTCTGAGTTTGTCTCGCACTTTTTTTTCTTTTCCTTTTTTTAATCCAAGCATGTCAACAGTTTCTTACCGACTTTCGAGATGCCGCCCCCTCCGTGTGCGTTCTTGCGCCTGTATGGCCTCATGAGATTTGTTTGTGTGTCTATTTGATTCCACTCCATGAACACGTTCTTATAGATGCACTCCATAAGATAAAGAGAAGCACAGGGTCTTGTCATTCCTCCACAGCTTAATCAGGAGCTACACAGAGGAGAGGAGTGCAGCGGCACGGACCTTCCTGATCATTCTAATGAGGACCCCTGGCAATGCAGTCAGCGAAGTATAATTGACTTGTTCGTCTCTTATTTTCATAATAGACACTCCCTGACCCAGAGCACATTTAGTTTGCTATGAGAGATGTCAGAAAGCATTGGAAGTTTCCTCTGCACACCCATTAAATCTGAAGGCATGCCACCCTTTCTTCGGCCAGCCAGCACCGTCATTGGCTGCCCAGCTTATTATGCAGATGGAAAATGTAAGTAAATGATTCCCAGATTGGCCGAAAAACCTACATGCCTGTACACACCCTGCGCCCCCTCCACCCTGGAGCCTATCCTGGGATTCAACCAGGCCCAAAAAAAAAAAAAATGCAGTTCTTTTGCTCTGAAAAAATAAAAATTACATCTAAATAATAAAAGCACTGCAGTGTCCCTCGACGTGAAAACCTGGTGAAGCGTGTGGATGTCATTGTTGTTGCAACAAGGCCTGCCATCTACCTTTCAGGACCAATTGAAATCAAATTACATATTTTTTGCGGAGGTAAGGGTTAGCCAGCGAGGGTGAGCCCTGGATCTCTGTCCCTGCTAGCTGATATGAAACAGAACAGCTGTGGATATCAATGCCCCCGTGCAATTCTCCACTGACCGTGTCTGCTGCGATTTTTGGAGATGTCGCATTCATTGCTATGGGCGGCCGTAATAGGATACATCCTCATACATCTGGCATTGAGAACACATAATTAGATCATTATCACTTAAATAAACCTACTATTGGCACATTTTAAAATGTCTGCAAGTAATTTACAGCTTTGCAAGTATTCGACATCCTCTATTTCCTTGCACACATAGAGTCCTAAAAAATATTACTCCTCAAATAGGTTTTTTGCATTGAAAGTATGAGGAACAGCATTATTTCCTTCTATACTTTGTGTCGTTTAATGAGATGATTGTGTCTTCCATGTGCCTTCATTGAACTTTTATTTTGTGGTCGGCTTTCTATTGCTCGTGGGATGGCGGCTGAGATGCAGGGACATCATTAAAGTAATTACTACAAGCTCTAGTAGTTGCAGGAAAATGATATGGTGGGGGTAATCTTTTTTCCCCCACAGACAGAAAAAGCTTCTTTTTTTTATTTCACCAAACATTCAGCTCTGCCATGATTGTTAGATCAGACAGGACCCATTACATTTCTTGGACCTGTTAAGGAAATGATAGAAATAGGGAAAAGTCCTGGTGATGGTGCACCTTCTATTCAGTCATTGTCAGAATGCAGTTGTCAGTCCTGATTTAGAGTACAGTTACGTTCACACACAGTTCTGCTATCAACCGGAGTGACGATTCGTTGCCAAAAATATAGATATTTCAATATGTATCGATTCTAAAATATCTGAAACGGTTACAATACTGCTTTTCTGCCATATCGATACACTGATACCAGCTGCGCATTCTTGCTCTCTTCTTTCCGATGGCAGATTGATACACACCCGCCTCCTCTCACTCACTTGTCTTATTTGCTCCGGTAGTCCAGATGAATAGTGCTTGTATTGCACACAATTTTACTCATTCCCACAGGTTTGGTGCTTACTCCAAAAGCACGCATACCCCTGATCTATATAAGTGGCCTGCACATAAAGCCGCCATTAAAACGTTTACGTCAAAATGCCCGTCTTGCAGAGTATTCAGGTAATATAGTTTTGGAACTGAAATAGTTGAGAAAACGCATGTCATGTAACAGTATATAGGATCTGTGCATAAGCTCTTAAAGTGACAACAGCCTAATAAACCTGCTGCTGTCTGTTATGTTAATTAAAAAACAAAAGACAAAGAGAAAATCACTCGCTGCTCTTGACTGAATAATGTTTGTAACTTTAATTGTAAGGATTAAATCTGTATTTAATTTTCATAGTGAAGACTATCCACTGTTATTTTACATTTGATTACTTTCATTTCTGTAGCTTCTTACCTGGATACTTCTGTTAGACCCACCTGAAAAAGCTTATTTTATTACTGACTGTTTACTTGACTTTATTATTTGTAAATTTAGGTCAATGAATCAAATAACATCTCCTTGTGCTGTGTGTAAGCTGTTGCAACAAAATTACCCAAATTATCAAAAAAATATGAGAGAAATGATTTGTATGGCAGTATATATGGCAATTTTCCCTGTGGTATCAAAAATGGTATTGAATATCAGTATTTTTCAAGGTATTGTATCGTTGGAAATTCCAGTATGACAAGACTACTGTGTAGTGTGCAACAATCTGGTTCTGGTAAATCCCATTCATTTTTCTTCATTAAGGAAATTACATCTATAGAAATTTTTTAGACCTACCATGAGCTCTGAGGTTACTGCTGTTTATGCTTTTGTTGAAGTCATCAGTAATTTAAACTATTTTAAAAAATAGGCTAAAACAAATTTAATAACCAGGTAAAAAACTACACCACCCATGAATCATAAAGAATCCACCAAAGAATTGTGGCATCAAATCAGGATACAAGAACAGATTTTCGTTGCCCTTTTTTTTTGTTGTTGTTGTTTCTCAATAGACATATAGTGTAATCAGTTTTTGGAGTGGAAAAATAATAAGTACTTTACAGGTAACCGTGACATACTCTTTGACACATGCTATTCATATCACTTTTTCAGCCACAGGGTAGCTACATATATTCCTGTTTAGATTTACGATGAAAAGTATGTGCTTGCTTGTTTGTTCGTATGCATTTGTGTGAGATAAAGAGAGAAAGAACTAGTGTGTGAGAAAAAATATAAACAATCTGAATGCGCAGAGCTTCTTTTCTCGTTTCTCCTCTCTCAAGGCATTGGCCTTGATGCAGACTAGCAGTACAGGTCACACTCTGCCTTGTTTCACCAGCACTTTTCGGTGGCTTATTTATAATGTCCTTGAAACTGAGTAACACTCATATAAGAGTTTGTACTAACTGGGCATTTTAAAGAAGGCTGCTATTATGAATCAAAAATGCTTCTCTCACTGTAACCACATTTGCATGTGACAGTTTGTCCTCGGGAAATATTTTAAATTTTACTTTTCAGTCCGTTTGAAAGAGCACTATGACCATAAAGGAGCGAATTCAGCAAAGGAGGGTTTGCATTCATTAATTGGAGATAGAAAGAAAATTGCATATTAATTAATGACTTGCAGTCTCTAAGATTACTTGACATTGAACTGAACTGTTGTTTGCCACAAAATACCATGCCTGATTTTAAATGGATGATCTTATTAAACTTCTACATAATAAAGATGTTATGTCAAGAGTTTGTTCACCAGAGAAGTGGTGTGATCAAGAAGGGCTCCTCAAAATATGCTTAAATTTTTATGAAAAAGAAAACAATGTTTTTCACAGACTACACTGTTTTAATCCTTCTGAACTGTCAATATCTCACCCATAAATCTTTCTTCTTTCATTTGGTCACCAAATTCTTTTCCAGTCCGTAATAATAAGTCACTGAGTGAAATGTTAAAACAGACAGGCCTGGTTTTGAATCCATTTGCAGAAGTTTTATTGAAACAAATTTAAATCAACAGGCAAAGAGATGGTCAAGGATACAGGCTAGGTTTAGTGAACAAAAAACACAGTCCAAAGAGGCAACCAAGGTAAAAACAGTAATCCAATAAACATGATATCCAAGAAATGGGCAAAAGTTCATAAGAAACAGTCACAATTGCAATAGAAAGAAAGATATAAAAAGCCATTCTGTATTATTGCCTAACAAACAGGAAGTAACTGTGTGGAAGAAATGGAGTGTGGTCAGTATTTAAGTGAGGGTTCCCTCTGGTGGTTGGAGGGAGCAGATGTTACAGAACACTTGCTGCAATACCCTTGATGTGAACTGAGGACCCCGGTCTGTGACAATATCTTCTGGTAATCCATATACCCAGAACACATGATGGAACAAGGCAGTAGCTGATTCCATGGCAGTGGGAAGACCTTTCAGTAGAACAAGGCAACAAGCTTTAGAAAAACAGTCAATGATTACTAGAATTGTGGTGAAATTGTTGGAATTTGGCAGATCTGTGACAAAGTCTACTGATAGATGGGAGGAATGGGTAGGGGTTCCAGGAGTCCAGCTGGTTGTTAGGTTGTTTGTTTGTTTTTTGGGCTGAGCACATATAGGACAATACTTGTTACCTATTTTGTCATCTTTAGTTAAGTTTGACCACCAGAATGAGTTGCGTATTAAGGCAGTGGTTCGTTGAATACTTGGATGTCCAGAGCTGAGAGATGTACGTGCCCATTGGATCCCACATTGTTGGAGGGATGTTTGTTGTGCCCTTTGGATCTATTCCATGATTTTCCAGCGAATGGGGGCTACAACCACTGATGAGAGGAGAATGGAATCTTGGTTATTAGATGTAGGGTCCAGTGTTTCCCATACATTCTAATTTGTCGCACCACAGTCTCAATAAATGGAAATTAGGCCTGTCGCGATATTTAAATAACCGCCTGATAATTGCGCTCTTTTATACAGCAAAAGTGGGGGTCATAGAGCAAAAGAAATAGACTAGCACCAATTAAGTTTTCGTGCACTATATTCAAAGTCATCTGAAACCTTTCCATTGCTTCATGTGAGGGACAGAAGAATATGTATGTCGTTAAATTTTAGTTTACGGAAACTCGTCTTCCCTCCACTGCAGCTGTCAATCATTCTTTGTTCAGCACTCAAAGAGTGCGTCGTGTTCAGTAATGACAGTCAGCACGATAAAAATCTCCAATATGATATATTCCCATTATAATACTTGATATGTAGATAAAGGGCTGTGGATTTGCATAAAATGCGGTCCACAAATCCATAAAATTGCTGGAGTTTATTGCTGTTTCTGAACGATGTCATCATACTGGCTACAGGGTGTCAGATTTGTTCTATTGAAGTTTCTTCAGTTTGTCCTTGAGTAGTGATGTTAGAGAGCCTGCAATGACTCTGTAGTTCCTAATAAATATTCTGTAGAAGTTTGCAAGACCAAGAAATCATTGAAGTTCTTTGATAGTGGTAGGCTGTGGCCATTTGGTGACTGCTTTGACTTTAGTTCGGTTCATCTCCAATGATGACTGATGATGTATCCCAAGGACATAGTACTTGTGGCATGGAACTCAAATTTTTCAGCTTTGATGTAGAGCTGGTTCTGATCGAGCCAAGTTAGTACAGTCTTGACATGTTGAATGTGTTCTTTTGTGAATAGATTAAGATGTCATGAATGTATGCCATGACAAAATGGTTTAGAAAGTCTCTGAAGATTTCATTAATGAAAAACTGGAAGACAGACCAGACCATATGGCATAACTTGGTATTCAAAGTGCCCCCTAGTGGTAAGGAAGGCAGTCTTCCATCCATCCCCTTCTCTGATTCGGATAAGGTTGTTGGCACTTTGAAGATGTAGTCTGGTGAAGATACGTGCCTCCCAGAGTTGTTCAAGTGTCGAAAGGACAAGAGAAATGGATATCTGTTGTTTTTTGTGATTGCATTGAGACCACGATAATCAATGCATGGTCTTAGTCAGCTTTCTTTTTTCTCCACAAAGAAAAATGCTGCTGCTGCTGGAGAGGTAGAGGGACAGATAAATCCTGATGCCAAGGCTTTATAGTTTTCCATAGCCTGTGTCTCTGGACGTGACAAGGGGTAAACTTTGCTTTTGGGAGGTGTAGTATTCAGGAAAAGTTCAATGGCACAATCCCATGGATGATGGGGAGGTAGCTGGGTTGCCTTTGCTTTGCTAAAGACCTCTGAGAATTCAGAGTATTCAGCTGGAATCACTGTAGTTGTGGAGGTATCTGAGCTTTCCACACTTGTGGTAAAACATGGGAACGTTATCTTTGAGTTAAGTAAAGTAAAACACCAGTAAGGGGAGCATTTACTGTGTTCACCTTGATTCCAGGAAATACTAGGGTCATGGATGGCATCCAACAATGGATGACCGAGAATGACCTGGTTCTTGGGAGAAGAAATAACATAGAATGAGATATGTGTGAAACAGTTCAACTTGTAGAGTTATTGGGACAATCTGTTGTGATATGCCTTGTTCTATGGGTTTGTTGCCTACTGTCATGATATAGGATGCATGGCAGAGTGAGGATCTTCAGTTCCTAGACAAGATTGTCATAATATTTCTTATTATCAGTGTTGAAAACAGATTTGCTGCTAATAATTTTGTGGAAAATGTACTTTTTTCAGGATTGTTTGATGAATAGGAAGCTCAAAAGGACAGAACCCTGCTCTACAGGGCCGGAATTACACAGTGCATCTGTAAATAGAAACATTGGGAAAGAGAGAGACGTGCATTAATATCTCAAAGACAATGTGACATCTTAACCTAGCCCCCTGCAATTAATATAGGACACCCCACATACATTTAAACAAATAATTAATACCTAATTATTGCAAAAACAGACAAATGAATGAGAACTATTGAAAGGGGAAGGAAAGTGTCATTTTCAACTGCGCGAATCCCATTACATGGTTGCAAGGACCTGTCGCACAAAGGAGACCATGGCTGACAAAGCCGGCTCCTTGCTATGTGAGCCAAACCTAAAAGCATCCAGCTAATAGGCTGGTCATTCACATGTTGAGAATACAGAGAATGAGAGGGCTTTTTCTTCCCTGGCCAGGTTAAAACACAGGGCTCAATCTCCTCATGTTCTAATCATTGTCTACTTGCAGGGGATTACGGGGGCCTGCCCACCTTTTATCAATGGGTGTGGTTCAGCTATAATCATCCCTAATTTTCCTCTTGTTCCACTGATTCGTCCTCGCTCATTCTAATTCGCGTCTTTTGTGACCATGCTAACACTCTCTAAATGGGTGTCACTGACATGTGCTGTCAATCAGTGGCCCTTGAGAGTGAAGCGGTTTGAGTTTGCACTCAGTGGCTCACTTTTTGTCTGACAGTCAGTGCTTATATCCCTACCGCAGGTGGATGGTGTGATAGCGCTCTAGGAGTCTTTTCATTTAAATTTAGACAGGTTAATTTAAGTCTAAGGATTAGGGTAAGGATACACCAGTGCTAATAAGCTCATTATTATTTCCATGTTTCATGTTACAGGCAATACAATATTAAATAGCCAATACTGAAGTTCTACACTATTGTCCTATAGTTCTATACTAAGTAAAATTAAAACTAAATATTAAAAACTACAATCAATTGTTTAAATGCTACAACAGGCATAACCACATCAAATCTCAAAATGAATATCTATTTCTCATGCTGTGTTTGATAGAAAGTGCTTGAACTTGGAAAAATTTCAGAGCTGTACAGGTGCAATGTTTTGCCATTATAAAGATTACATTTAATAATATTGTTAAATTATTAGTGTTTTAAAGTTTAATTCTACCTAAGTGTAAGATAATGTCAAATGCAAAAATACAGAAATACAACAAATGAGCTTTAGCACAATTAAATAAATAAACATTAAATAAATACCCAATATCTGTTTGTTAGAGGGTGCTTTTCAGAGCTGTACAGGTGCAATGTTGTGCCACTGGCTCTGATCTGCCTCCAGCAAGGACACATACACAATCCATAGAAGAGTTGGAGTTGTAGGAGATGTTTTTGTCTTTCTTTCATACATCTTTTATGCCAGTATAGTTAAATGCATCTCATTTGACTCACCAAGGTATTATGACAAGTTCCTGGTATATAGTAGCAGTCAAACATAGAGTCCAATTATCAACAAGGCCATGATTTTGGTTCTTCCAGAATTTCTAGAAAGCCGTCTGTGCAGAAGGTTATTGGTTTAAATAAAAATCAAGGCTAAAATGGTTCTCTGTCTGTTTGATGGGTAATATTGTCCTTATCATTTTTGTTAACTGCCTAACCAAAAACCATTCACATTTGTGTTGTAAAATTCAAAATCAAGGTTAAAATGCATTGGTATGCCTTGTTCTGCTTTTATAACTTTATACTCTGTGGTGTATTTCATTTTGATTCTAGGGGCAAGTTTTTTTTAACTGCATTGAATGCAGTATTTCTTTAGCATTCACATAAGACAGGTCTAGAACATAATGAATTTCCTATTTTCTATTTTTCTAATGTTTTTCCAGAATGAGCAAAGGTCACAGGAACGTAACTTATTTTTTAAGCATTAAAGCTTTCACGTGTCCAAGCAAATGTCTTTAAAAAAGAATGTGCAGTGAGAAGGTAACTAGAAGTTCACTGGACTGAAGAGATGAATGGTTCTGTATGCTGGTGTCCCCAAGTTGAGAATACATTTATCCTTTAATAATCTTGTCTGCATACCTCATGCAAACAAATTCACCATGCATGAGCTCCAGCTTTATTTGCTCCACAATTATCCTCTAACAGCAATTACTCCGATGGCCGCACGCTGAATAGAGCCATCTGAAGCAGGGTTTTGAACCCAAGCCGCAGTGTGTAGACTTTCTCATGGTGTGTATTGGTGTGCGCAGAGCTCCTGTGAGGCAGGATCACCTTGTGTTTATATGGAGATGTAGGCGACGATAGGCCATCACAATAGAGGCTTTTCTGGTGGAGTGTGCGAGCCTGTGTATGAGCACGATTGAGCGTTTGGTGTGTGAAATTCTCTTTTGGTTTAGTCGTGTGTGCGTGAGTGTGGGTGAGAGCGGGCGCGTGTGGAACATGTGGCGGTGTTCTCAGAGGAACAGCGGGGCCTTAATGAGGACTAGCCCTGGATGGCAGCTGGTAAAGTCCAGCCGTAGAATAGGTGGCTCTCCGTGCCCCTTTATGCACGCACAAAGGAATGCTAATGAACCCCGCTGCTGAGTGGGGACTGGGAACCAGCCCACATGTCACACACACACGCATATACACTCTTACTTGAAGGCCTTTTCACTGTAACTTTCCACTAACATCCACAATACACAAGGGGACGAGTCTTGTTGCAGCTTGCCTTTGAGTATGTGTATGTGAGAGAGTTAGAAACTGTGTATTACTACCTACTTGCCTCTCTGGTCATATTAATTCTCATGTCTGGTCTGGTTTATGTAATGCTATAGTGCAGGAGGTGTGGCTGGAGTTTGAGGACCCCTCTCTTGTAGAGACATAAAGCCCTTCATTCTAGAGCCCACCTGAGGCCTGACCAAACACACCCTGCTCTCCCTGCATAAGCAATCAGGGTTCATTTACAAATTATTCATCTTTTCATTAACCACTGTAATGCCCTTCAAAATGCTGCATTCTGACAAAAATTAGGCAAGCTTTCCATCCTTTGCAGTTGTTTTTTCAAAGTGTTTTTTTAGTGGGTTTCAACCATCATGAAGCAATTGCATTCTCTGTAGCTCTCCTCTTTTTTTCCTTGTCTTTTATCAGGGGTATAAATGAGACTGCTTGTGCATCATCTGAAAATATCTTAATTTTGTGTTTGAGTCCCTTTATGGAATCCAAGGTCTCATGGGAGGGGAGAGAGTGTGCTCATGTTTGTAACAGTGTTTACGCGTGTCCACATGGATGCATGTGTGACATTTTGTGCTACTTTGTGTAGCCATGAACTTTTTACTTTTCTTCAGTTTTGTGCTTGCTCTGGTGTATCCGTAGGATTAACTGATCAAGATCTGGTGAGATTTAAAGTGATTATTTATTAAAGCAATAGCCTAAAACACTTTCAGGCTGTACATTAAAGTGATTGTACTATGGTATGCTGTTAACTGAGTTTTTGTAACTGCCTTAAATGTAGTAAATTCACTTTAACTTGCATCCTCGGGAGAGATTGTTTTTTTTATGAAACAGTGGAAACAGAAATATAAGACACTGATATTAAAAAAAAATGTAACTTTTGCTAACACTTTACAATAAGCAATAGGTTCAAAATAATTTTTCATTTTATGTAATGTGATAAGTAACAAACTGACAACAAACAATACTTTAACTGCATTTATTAACCTTGGTCAGTATTAAATTAACATCAGTTAATGTATTATGATTAAACATGAACTAACATAAGTGTGCAATGGCAATCAAAAGTTTGGAGTCTGTAAGATTTTTTTTTTTATTATTCAGCAAGGATGCATTAAGATCAAAATTAAGTCAAAACATTTATAATGTAACAATGTTATATAATTTTATAAATGCTGTTCTTCTGAACCTTTATTCATCAAAGAATACTGAAAAGAAATGTATCTAGTTTTTTTTCACAAACTGTTTTCAATATTGAAAATAATAATTGCTTCTTGAGCACCAAATCAGCATATTAGAATGATCTCCGAAGGATCATGTGACACTGAAGACTGGAGTAATAGCTGCTAAAAATTCAGCTTTGTCATCAAAATATAAGTTATTTTAAATTGTCACAATATTTCACAGTATTGCTGTTTTTAACTGTATTTTTGATCAATTAAATGCAGCCTTGTTTGACCATAAGAGACTTTCTTTTTTTTTCCAAAAACTTAAAATCTTATTGATCCCCAAACTTTTGAACGGTAGTGTATATATAAATTAACATTAGCCTAAATTAGTTAATACTGTAAACGTGTTGTTAATTTGTTGGTTAATGATAACTAATGCACCAGTTTTAATTAATTGAACCTTATTGTTGCCTTTATATTTTATATTTACAATAAACAATTCATCCAGCAAATAATATAATCTACAGTTAAAATCAGTTTAACTGTAGGCCATTTTCAGTTGCAAAGCAATGTAGAAACTTGGCACATTAATAGATCATTTGAAGCTGTCTGATTTATAATTATCTTTCTATTATATGGAGTTGGCTTCTAGCACCTCAGTTTTTAAAAGCTGTTACAAAAAACTGTTACAGGTCTTTAAATGATAGTTAGCTTCATGATTTCTAGTGGGGCATGAGACCAAAATGAGGTCAGTGTTGTAGATTACATGTGGCTCTGTAGAATCATTTTTGATATGGTTATTAGCGTTAGTTGACTGCCTCATGCTTCCGGTTCTCTGTCGGTTTGATGGGTAATATTGTCCTTTATAATTTTTGTTAACTGTCTAACCAAGAACCATTTACGTTTGTGTTGGAAAGGTTGTAAAATTTGTGTTGACCTTTAAAACATACATGGAAAACATTGAATGTGATCAAGGCTGATGACTGTAGCGAGGATGCTGTGAAGGACCAGATCTCTAATCCTGCAAAGTAGACCATTCTGAATAAAGATCTTTTTGTTGAAGGATTTTATGTAGTTTATTTACTACATAAAAGATAACACAACCAACTACTTTTACAGTATATAAAAGTTTGCTTTATACTGAGTGACACTGCAAAAACAGTGAGTCACTTTATCATGACTAACCTTTAAATTATTTTATTTATTTTTTTTAGTCAGCCTCTCCAATTACAATGTAGAGCTGTAAATGGCACAGCCATGAAGGGTTTTAAGTTTTGCAGATCAGCTCTGCATTAATTCTTCAGATTTGCGAATGTAAATGCATTCTTTATCAAGAACTTCATCTGAGATATTCTTGATATAACACAGCCAATGATGAATGGCATCTCTTAACCTGGAATAATGGAATCCCATAGGACGCCATTTTGCTAGAGTTCTTTTATAAGGTACCTCAACTGGTTATGGCAAGTTCCTATGAAGCAGATCTCAAAGATGAAATAGTCAGATCATGATCTTTCACTCATCTCAACCTCAGTTCAGGAAAATTGTCAGGGTAACGCATTAAGCAAAATGGCTGTTAAAGAAATATCAAAGTGTTGCAGCTGTTTTCGTGAGCGTGGAGAGTTTCGTGGGGGAGCTCAGGAGGAGCACTTTATGGAAGGAGCCAAAGGAGGCTTATTCTCAGAGAGGAAAGTGAGACTTCAATAGTAATTACGCCAAGCGCAAATCGTAATCGAAAAGGGTCCTAGAGGCCCGTGTGGTGCCACTTCGTCCAATCAGCCCAGGGTGACTTCAAGAATATCTTCATGATACTTCAAAACAAAAGTCTCATTACAGGTAATTATGGTTTGCCAGTCTTGGAGCTGAACCTTGCTTCCTTCTCTCAGCACTTTCATCCCCCCCATTCTGTACAAGAGGCCAACAGGGTCTGGAGAAGAGAGGCTATTACCTGAACGTGGTGCATCCGACATCACGGACACCGATGTTCCTCTTCCATTCATCTGGAGTGGTTCACTTTCCTGCAGCAATTACCGGCCGTGAGATCAAAACTGGACCATCAGGGAGAATTGCGAGTCCTCCTGCAGACGGTTGCGTGCGTGTGAATGGACTGGCTGACGGTACTTGGCCGCTGAGTGCATTGGCAGAGTGACTCGCAGAGGAAATTGGTAAACTGACTGACTGACAGCACGTGATAAAATGGCGGCCGACTGTTTCAAACAACTGTACACTTTAAATTAGTCATGTAAATTAGCCAAAAATAGTACAGAATTATTCAGATTTTAAAAAATGTCATTATATTGTACTCTGTATGTAAGCTGGTATGTAGAATACTTTATTTAGTATGCACAGTGTGCCTGTTTGTGATCCACTCTGGAGCTGGTGCAGCAGGCGGCCCTGTCATCTGCAGACCATCTCACAGTGAAGGCCAGCAGGGCTCACTGTCATATTACTCCAAGACGTGTAATCATTAGCCTTGTCACATTCAGCTGTTTCGTCTGCTACAATTAAGATGGACAAAAGCAGAAGAGAGAGGAAAAATAGAAAGAAAGTGTGATTGAGAAGATAAAATGAGAGTGAAGCACATGTTCATTGAAGACTTGTCTTCATGTGTCCAAGCAGAACTTTATTTATCAGGCTCTATATCTATAAACTTTCTGCTCAGTGTGGCATGTGGTAAAATCCCAGGTTTTAGTGGTACTTCCTATGCTCTGTTGTTAGAAATTATAAAGTATATATTTGCTAAGGTATTGTTTACACTGCAGCAGTGATCCCATTTAGATTTTAGTTATTTATTTTTAGATTAATTTTATTTTATAATTTTTTTTATTTATTTTATTTTGTTGCAATGCATGAGACTACACACAACAAATGATGAAACATGGAATTAGATTTTAGATGCATTCAGACTGAGACGCATTGGCAAAAATCTGATTTTAATCAATTTCAGACCACCTGTTTTTCAGACAATAAAAATGATTTGACTTGGCTTGAAAACAGATTTTTGCTGCCTACCCTTGTTTGGAAAAATCTAGCTGTCTTGTCTTCTATTCTTTACCTATTCACACATTCGAGATAGAAATCATGATAGTAACCCTATATAATAAAAAGTTAAACAAAAATGTTTAAATGATTAAAGTCAAGAGCAAGTTTTAAAACCATTTTCCAGTACTTTTATCCTTGTAAGCCGGTGAAAAGGCATCATTGTATAAAGCCACAACTCCTACTCACAAGTGTTTTCAGTTGTAAAGAATGCAAGAACGATGAAGCACATTCATATTTGTTTGGAAAACATTTTCGGCACATTGTTGCACCGCTTTCTTTTTAATATAATTGCAAAAGCATAAACAAGGAAAATATCTCAATTAAAATCTGTGCTTTTGTTTACGGTTGAGAAAAAATGAAAGTAAGCTGAAATGTTTGGTCTCACTGCCTGAAATGATTGTAGTCTAGGTGAATAGATGTCCTTGAATCACAAAGAAAGATTTTGAAACAATGTGCGGAAGGTGTTTGTTTTTTCTCTAAAAGGTGTCTGACTTCAACTTTGTGCTTTTGGTAATTAGTTATTGCATCTATATATATATATATATATATATATATATATATATATATATATATATAATTATATATATATATATATATATATATATATATAATTATATAATATTATATTTTGCTATATTATAATATAACATAATTATAATATAATATTATATAATATAATAATCATTTAGTCAACCTAAACTCACTGACAGGGCATACTAGTGCCTTGTAGTTCAATTCTGTACATTTTGTTTACAGCTGGTTGCGTATTCTGTTGATTTGATTCCTGGCCATGTGAAGTGCTTTAAACAGCTTTTGGCTCACAGTCACACGCTGCAACATATTTCCTGAAAATTATAGAGATATTCTTCCTATTGATTGTATTAGTTTTCTGTGGCATCGTGGTTATGCTATTATGATGTGGTTTTTCTCCACTATTGTGCAATAGGCGGGTGTATCATTCATAGAGCAGCTCTTTTCTTCTTTTTGTGAAAGGATAGCCATCTTTAAATTACTTCCTCTGAAGTTAAAAGGCTTTGCAGCTAATCAGCCTATTATTCTCCACTAATAGATGACCAGTAATTGCAACTAATAACTTATTACTCACCTATACACATATTCTAATAGCATGTATTTAGGGAACAATTTCTTCAATAGAATGAGACAGAGAGAAAGAGAGAAGAAAAGAGTCTATTCAGTGTTCAGAAAAGAGGTGTAAAAAAAGCCCTCTTACAAAAGGAGCTTAAAAGGCTACCTGTAGCATGTTCTTTTTCCCCTTGCTAGGATTAATATGTACTCTCATTCACAGACACTGAAGCCCAGGCGTCGTCTTCATCTCAAGATCAGACTCTGGGGCTTTGTTTGCTCTCCTCACATGAGGAGGATGGGAGGAATTAAATGTGTGTGTTTGTAATGATGGGCAGTGAGGCGCCTATACTGTCGTCCTCCTGATTTATGAGAATATGTTCTTTAGGTCACATTGATGGCTACAGACAACCATGTCAGCTGCACTGAGCTTCTTGTGCCTAGTACAGGAAAGTTCCATTGAGATTGGTACATTTTAAAGGAACACTCCAGTTTTCACTCCACGGCTCATTTTCCAACTCCCCTAAAGTTAAACAGTTGAGTTTTAACGTTTTCGAATCCATTCAGCCAATCTCTGGGTCTGGCGGTACCACTTTTAGCATAGCTTAGCATAGTTCATTGAATCTGATTAGACCGTTAGCATCTCGCTCAAAAATGACCAAAGAGTTTCGATATTTTTTCTATTTAAAACTTGACTCTTCTGTAGTTACATCGTGTACTAGGACTGACGGAAAATGAAAAGTTGCGATTTTCTAGGTCGATATGCTAGGAACTATACTCTCATTCCGGTGTAATAATCAAGGAACTTTGTTGTCGTACCATAGGTGCAGCAGGTGCAATGATATTACGCAGCGCCTGTGATCCCCTGCTTGCACAGGGAGCGTGCCTTGCAACCATGGAGACATTTGTGAGAGACGCTGCGTAATATCATTGCGCCTGCTGCACCTATGGTACGGCAGCAAAGTTCCTTGATTATTACGCCGGAATGAGAGTATAGTTCCTAGCCATATCGGCCTAGAAAATCGCAACTTTTCATTTTCCGTCAGTCTTAGTACACAATGTAACTACAGAAGAGTTACATTTTAAATAGGAAAAATATCGAAACATTTTTGAGCGAGATGCTAACGGTCTAATCGGATTCAATGAACTGTGCTAAGCTATGTTAAAAGTGGTACCGCCAGACCCAGAGATCGGCTGAATGGATTCGAAAACGGTAAAACTCAACTGTTTAACTCTAGGGGAGTTGGAAAATGAGCATATTTTCAAAAAAAGTGGAGTGTTCCTTTAATCTATAATTGGTTGAAAAGATCTTTCTGTTGTACTTGTGCAATATTGTCAGAGTGCTTTGATCTGATATGAAGTAAAAGGCTTCTTGATAACCTAAAAACTAAATTCGAAAAGAATTAAGCTTCAGAAATTTTCTTGGATCCTTCAGAAAAGTGAAAAACCATTCTGTCTGCTAATTCGACCCACTGACCAGTGTCCACAGGATTTCAAAGGCGGCGAGACCAAAGGACCATTGGCCTTTTCAAACCAGCAATAACAAACCCAGCACCAGACGTCCAATAAAGAGACTTCCACTTCATTTAAAGGTAATTAATATTCTCGGTCAGCCTGCCCGCTTTCTTTGGAGTGGCAGGTCCGGGCACGCCCCCCTGCACTGTAATGGAGTTGACTGGTTAACTTTGTGTTTGTGGCCTGTGTGCTGCTGCCCGGGTGAGTGCGCTCAAGCACAGCCTGACGGTCAGCTTAGATCTGTGTGAATGGACCTGTCTCATAGCCCACTGCACTCCAATAGACCTCTCTGTCTCTCACTGTCTACCTCTCTTTATTTCTGTTTTCTTTTTTTTCCTTTTCGGGCTCTTCGTTTTTAGATTCAGACTGTTTCTAATGCTTTCTTGTCTGAGAACCTTCAAAATGTTATGTTTTTAAATAATGTTGCCAATAGAATATTCAAGAGGCCAAATATTTTTAGAACCTTAAACTTAATGACCAAATTAAATTACATTAATTACAAAGATTAAGTGCTGACGATTCTTATGAGAAGGAAATGACATTAACTCCTTTTGGGCACCGTTTAAATTAAGGATTCACCAATATTAAAGGGTTAGTTCACCCAAAAATGAAAATTTTGCCATTAATTACTCACCCTCATGTCGTTCCACACTCGTAAGACCTTCATGCATCTTCGGAACACAAATTAAGATATTTTTTATCAAATCCGATGGCTCAGTGAGGCCTGCATTGACAGCAAGATAATTAACACATTCAAACGCCCAGAAAGGTACTAAAGACGTATTTAAAACAGTTCATGTGACTACAGTGGCTCTACCTTAATGTTATGAAGTGACGATAATACGTTTTGTGCCAAAAAAACTAAATAACGACTTTATTCAACAATATCTAGTGAAGGGTGATTTCAAAACACTGCTTCATGAAGCTTTGAAGGTTTACAAATCTTTTGTTTCAAATCAGTGGCAGTTTGAGATCATCTGATACACGTTCCGAACCAAAGTCACTTGATTTTGTTACGAAGCTTTGTTACGTCATAAGTGTTTTGAAATTTCAATGGTTCATGTGACTTTGGCAGTTTGATACACGCTCTGAACCACTGATTCAAAACAAAAGATTCGTAAAGCTTCGAAGCTTCATGAAGCAGTGTTTTGAAATCGCACATCACTAAATATTGTTGAATAAAGTCGTTATTTTGTTTTTTTTGGTGCACAAAAAGTATTCTCGTCGGCTCATAACATTAAGGTTGAACCACTATGAAATGTTTTAAATATGTTTTTAGTACCTTTCTGGGCGTTTGAAAGTGTAAATTAACTTGCTGTCAATGCAGGCATCGGATTTGATCAAAAATATCTTAATTTGTGTTCCGTAGATGAATGAAGGTCTTACGGGTGTGGAATGAGTGAGTAATTAATGACAGAATTTTCATTTTTGCGTGAACTAACCCTTTAATATTCCAGCCAATGCTGATAAGCCAGTGATATAGACATTTTTTCCTCCATGCAATTTTGTCTACATTAAAAGTATAATGCTTAAAATTAAAATCATTCATTTAAATGCTATTGAATTTAGGCATCACAACATTATCATATGCACTCAAAAATGAAAATTATTTTCTTGTTCAGCCTCATGTCGTTACAAACCTGGATGTCTGTCTTCTGCAGAACATAAAGGATAGATATCTAGAAGATATCTTCTAAAGGAAGATATTTTAAAGAATGCTGGTAAACAGTTTTAAAAAATCAAAATATATTTTTATGTTTCACATAAGAAAGAAAGTCATACAGTTTTGGAATGACATTTTCACTTTAGTGTTTCACTTGGTGGTAGTAACCTAATGGACAAAAAATGTCTGCTCTTGACACAAAGGTTGATGAACCCATGAACCCTATTTTATCATCACTGTACCTTTCAGCAAGACCCTTCACACTAGGTTGCTCCATGGTGAAAATATTGTATACAGGAATTAACTTTGAATGAAATGTTTTCAGTTCTTGTGTCATGTATATCATGCTGCCTAATTTCAAATCTGAAATTATAGGTGTGTTTCATGCTAAACATTTGTCATTATTAAGTTTCCTGAGCTGTTGTGATAGTTAAATGGAAAAGAGGGTGTCGTAATTGCTGGTACATTAACAGCCTGGTTTGCTTGCCTGTTTACTAGGCTGAATATAATGAGGAAATCAATGGGACGCATTTAGCCCAGCTCTAGCAGTACTTGGACAAAAAGCATGGCCACAAGTAAACAAATTTCCATTAATCACCCTGGTCACTATGCCTCTGGCTCCGTCCCTGGATGTGAGGAACATGGGCAGACCGGAAACTGGCTCTTGTAGAAGCAAGTGATAAGGAGGATTAGGTTTTTGTGTTTGGAGCACATCATTGGAAATTACCACTCAGAAAGGGTGTAGGATTACCAAGAGACTGTACGATGGTGCATTGTGTGTGCGTGGTGTACTTGAGTAGAACCACATTGTCAATCACAATTAGCTGCTCAAATTAATGCCAGCATTTGTCAATGAAACCAAACCTGGTACTTTTTTAGAATGGATAAATGTTTCAGTTCTTTGGAATATCACCTATGAAAATCAGGCATTCCTGTAATTGACTATATTTATTTTAAAATATAAACAAATTAAAATTGTTTTCATTTACTCACATGTATGTAATTCAAAAACTTTTTGACATTCATTCTTCTGTAGAACACAAAAGAAAGTATTTTGAGGAATGTTGCAATCCAAACAACACTGGACCCCTTTGACTTTCATTGTTTGGACCAAAAGACATTGAGGCTTTTTTATTTTCCGAAATGAAGAAGAAATTTAGTCATATAGTTTTGGAACAATATGAGAGTGAAAAAATAGTTCACCTAAAAATGAAAATTCTGAAATGATCTCTTTAACCTCTAGTCTTGAGTGTGTTTCCTACCTCTTCTTGTGCCTTGGTGTTGCTGCTGGTGGAAGAAAAATCAGCATCAACCTCAGAAATCACATCCTTTGTAGTAATTTCTCTTCACAGTGAAATCTATATGCAGTGTGCGCCACACAATACCTGCTATGGTTTCATGTTTGTGGTGGAGAAGACCCTCTCATTGTGACCCACATCAAACAGGGGTTCAGGGAGCCCAGGGTCCAAAGCCTGACCTCATTTGCAGCTGAATGTAAGAGCTGGGTCTGTGAGCGCAAGCTGTGATTAGCATGTGTTTGTTTGTGGAGGCCCAAGAATGGAGGAGAAACTACCAACAAAACACAGCTGGTGTGAACTGTGCCCTCACCTGCAGGTACTGTGGGTCTCATATGATGGAAAGACCATCTGAAAAGATAGTTTGAGAACAGAGTGGTAGTCGTTGGACATATTTTCGAATCAGTTTTTTCAATTAATTTGTTTCAAAAGAAATGATTCAATGTTCTTTTTACCATCTTCTTGCCATTTTATAAGCTCAAATTTTAATGAAGCCATATAGGCACATAAGGGTGTTCATTGTATTGTTGTTCAAGCTGCTGTACTCATAATTCAGGTCAAAACCCATATATAAACAGCATCTGCATTAATCATTCCTTAAAATTAATCGATCAACAGGGAAAGTTTTAGCATGTTGTAATAAAATGTCATTTATTTAAAAAGAAAAAAGGATTTTTGTATTTCTTACTATATTTAAATAACTAATTTCTATGTTAAAATATTTAATAAATATACAGTATGTATATATGTGTATATATATATTATTATATACTGTCATATTTGATAGATTTACTGAACAAAAGTGTTCATTTGTTTAAAAAATGAAATGTGAGAACCAGTTTAACTGATTAATTGAGAAGATATGATTCAAAAGAACATTCATTTGCAAATCAGAGCGCTATACATTGCTACATTTGAGAGAAACCATAATTGGATTATTGTAACGTTTCAGATGAGAAGTTATGCATTGAGCTGTGCAAAAAATTGGATGTCACGATAGACATGAAACAATGATGTCTGCATTGTAAGACCACATCTGAAGTATTTCTTTCATTAACCAAGCCATTAAATACTGGGATCTCTATTGAAGGCCACCCTCTCAAAACCGAAGTGGACGATAACTCTCTTCTCACGTAAATCTCACACATGTTAAATTCCTACAAGTCAAACTAAACAGGTGGTTTAATTTTCTAGTTATCAGATATGTGATGCTAAAATTATAAACTGGACCGCAGTAAAAGCTGTTGCTGAACTGGGTCTGATGGACATCTCTATTGGTGTGAATGGGAAGGAAGAGGTCAGAGACCTTGAAGGTCAAGATCTGTGTGTTATTGACCACTACCACTGAAATACAATGAGCCGTGGTTAATGGAGTAGTACAAGACATCCAAAAAAAGAGGTGAGTGTGTGTGTGTGTGTGTGTGTGTGTGTGTGTCTGTGTCTGTGTGTGTTTGTAGCCAGGCTATGTTAAAGCCTTCATGTCCTTGTCCTTCACTTGGATGTTGTGACCAGCTGTGCGTGTGTTCTACCTGTGTTGCTCCTCTGGTTTACCTGCTCCAGGAACACAGACTATCAACTTCAACCTCAGTGAGCTGTCACAGCCACTTTCAGTAACATATACGCACAACAAACAATCCCCTCAGCTCAAGAGAGATGTCAGGATAGAGGAACATTTGGCCTGCTATTCTGACATGGCTCATTTTTCCAAAACCATTCAGTACTAATAAATAAAAAAAATCTTTATTTAGTCCTTTTTGGTCTGGCAAAGACAGGTTAAAATGGCTTCGAGAAGAGTGTGGGATCAAGAGCAAGATGAAAAACCCAATTTTATTAGGTTCAGAGTCTTTTAAAGGCATTATTGTACAGACTGGTCATTCTAGCAAGAGCCCTATACACCAGTCTGATTTTGAAACCCTGAATGTGGTATTTTGACATACAGTGCTCAGCGTAAATGAGTACACCCCCTTTGAAAAGTAACATTATCTCAATGAATACACAAACAATTTCCAAAATGTTGACAAGACTAAGTTTAATATAACATCTGTTTAACTTTTAACATGAAAGTAAGGTTTATAATATAACTTAGATTACACAATTTTCAGTTACTCAAATTAGGGTGAGGCAAAAATGAGTACACCCCACAACAAAAACTTCTACATCTAGTACTTTGTATGGCCTCCATGATTTTTAATGACAGCACCAAGTCTTCTAGGCATGGAATGAACAGGTTTGTGACATTTTGCAACATCAGTGTATTGTGTCACGGGAAATAGTCACCCCAGTTTGGCTTTCTGCTTCTTTAGATAACTGCAGTGAACTTGCATGCCGATTTTCTTCAGCCCTTCTCATTAGAAGACGCTCCTGTCAAGGTGTTAACTTCCGTGGATGACCTGGACGTCTCTGTGATATGGTTGCAGTTCCATCTTTTTTAAATTTTTGTACCACTTTTGCTACAGTATTCTGACTGATAAGTAAAGCTTTGCTGATCTTCTTGTAGCCTTCACCTTTCTGGTGTAAAGAAATTATTTTCTTTCTCAGGTTTTGTGACATTTCTCTTCCATGTGGTGCCATTGCTGACAGCATGAAATGGGAAGGGGTTTTAACACCCAGTCAACTGTCTGCTGGACACCTGTGTAATGAATAATTAGACTCACCTGTGGTTGAATTCTTGTTAAATTAGACATTTGTAGTCTAAAATTTAGCTTTGCTACAGAGACTTTCAGTGGGATGTACTCATTTTTGCATCACCCTAAATTGAGTAAAACTAAAACTTTTGTACTCTGAGTTATATTATTAACCTTACTTTCATGTTATAAGTTTAACAGATGTTATATAAAACTTAGTCTTGTCAGAATTTTGGAAATTGTTTTTGTGTTCATTGAGATATTGTTTAAAATGTTAATTTTCAAGGTGGTGTACTCATTTATGCTGAGCACTGTACTTGACTTAAATTATTTTTAATGAATCACACTGAATTATTCTTCTATATCCTTTTTCTTGTCTTTACAGGTTTATTGTGTTTGCAGCAGGATTGTGTGCCATTCAGAATAGAATTGAAAATTACCTTTAAATTCCTGAATTTGAGTCAAATTTAAATTGAGGTTCAGGATTGCAAATATAAATAAAATAAAGAAGTTAGAAATCCACCCACTTTCAAGTCTTTATTTTTTAACTAAAAAAAAAGACACATTTATTTTATTTTTATTTTTTTCATTATAGGCTATGTAAAAAAAATCAGTGGGTCTCAACTCTGGTCCTGGGGACCGACCGTTCTGCACATGTTGTGGTCTCCTTTTTCTGACACAGCTCAGTTCATGCAGCTCTTTCCTCATGAGCTGATGATCTGAATCAGGTTTGTTGAATAAAGGTACAATATATAACTTTTTTTTGTTCAAAATTAACTACATTTAAATAATGAGTCAATACATCAATCCTTCTTCCAAAATGTGTTTTTGTTTTACCCTGATTTACTATGGTAAGCCTATTGTAAGTGTTTATATTTTGTGTGATATATGAAAATGAAAATCAACATTGGCTTGGCTTTTTGGAGATGGTGAGAATTGAGGGATTTTAAATGTTGTAAAAGTGACACAGAGATGGCGTTTTTATCACACAACAGATAAGATATTTTATTAAACAGATAAATTGCCATGCAGTATGTAGATCTCAAACAGAGTTCATAAAGCATTATCTATTATGGTCATTATGGTTGTTCTAGCGCTGTGCTGGAATTGTTTTTCTGTGTCTATTAATGGGTAAAGCTGCCGTAATGTCTTCAGCTAGTCAGCTTTAAATCCTTTCCACCTAAACTGGTTATATCTCTTAAGTCTAGTAGTCAATGTTTTATGAGCAATAGGATAATCATATTCAACCACACAGTCACGCATAGCTGAAACACAACCAAAACAGTGTTCTTCCTCAAAATACATGCAGTTTTTGGTATAACTGCTATAGGGACAAAAGTTAAATAGTGTACCTTTAAATAAAGATTCCGATGTTCACGCCATGTCATTATCACAAGATGACAATGGGTGATTGTCATCTTGACACGTGGAGCTGTTCACATTGGAATTATGTGTTTCTATGGTAACACTATCAACACTGACATGCAACGGTCAGGTGGTACAGCAGTCGTGGTACAAGTCGGAGGTCTATAGAAAATTGTAATTATGAAGTTCTACAAGGACGTGAACACTTTTTACAAGTCAATCTCGTAATTACTTTAATTCCAACATAGCATGAGCACGCTTGAAGACAAATTGTTCAGATTGGTGGGTCAGGACAAGAGTTGAGAACCACCTTAGTTGTCCAGAGTGCAAAGGCTAAATCAATTTGCAGCGACAGAAGGCAACAGACTGGTTTTATCGGATCACTTTTTTACCACTGTCAGCGTCTTTTGGAGTTGGTCGGCTCTCGTTTTCGCCAATTGAACATGTTAAACATTGGCGTTTGTTGGGTCTTGGAGTGTCGGAAAAACTGTAGGAATTGGTGACTGTCGGCATTGGGCAGTGTCTCGATGGTGAAGTGTAAATTGGCCTTGAGAACACTTGTCCTGAATGTGTTACCTTCACCAAATGCTTTCTTTTTCATTAAATTCCTCTTCCTGTTATTCCAGTTCAAATTCCAATTCAACTTCCAGTGGGGTGTGGTCAGTTCAATTTAAATTCATAATCATGAATTGAAAAAGAGCTATTTCTTCAATTCTGAATTTTGTCCAACACTGATTTGCAGATGTGATTTACCTTCTTAAAGCCAATATAAAAAATCTTTTAACTTTACTGTATTGAGGCATGTTTCTGATTAAGACAGGATATTCAATGAGAAACCCACCTTATTCGTTGAGCCATTGTTTCCTTTTTGGCCCACTTAAACAAATTAAATTCAGCTAACCTGCTTATATCCCTCCACTCCTCTGCCTCTCATTCCTCAAGCACAAGCTGCACATTGGTGTTTCAAGGATGTAATGTAACTATATAATAGCATGGAAGGTATTTATTTACTGCTCTTGATGTGCTCAAAAAAGTTCATACTTTTTGGGGTAATTTGTAAATATTTGAAAGCATCACCTCAAAAGTGGTCCCCGTCAGCTTTAACATATTTCAGGCTTTATGGTGAAAAGCTTATGATGAGGTATGATCAGAAGCGAGTGAAGTGAAAATTAAACAGCAACATTCATAGTGGCACGTTGAGCTGCTTTGCAGGTGACAGGGCATCTGGGTGACATTGGATGTGTGTCTGTCGAATGAATGTCCTTGTGCCTGTGTGCTGTGATTTTAGTCAGCTGCAGGAGGCACAGCTCTGATGGCTAGACAAAGATACAGGCAAGATCACAGCTGGAGGCATGAGAGGTGGAGGATGAGCATGATAGAGACTGAGTGTGACAGAGAGAACGGTTGTTATAAGTAAGTGTCCAAAATCTGGCCAGTTTCTTATTTCGGTCTGTCTTCTGCCATTGGTCCATTCACTTAGTTAGACTAATTAAAGGGTTAATTCACCCAAAAATGAAATTCTGTCATTAATTACTCACCCTCATGTCGTTCCGCACCCGTAAAACCTTTGTTCATCTTCAGAACACAAATTAAGATATTTTTTTTATGAAATCTGAGAGGTATATGATTCGTCCATAGACAGCAATTTAACCACCACATTCAAGGTCCAGAAAGGTACTGAAAACATCGTTAAAACAGACCATATGACTACAATGGTTCAACCTTAATTTTATGAGGCGATGAGAATACTTTTTGTGCACAAAAACAAAACAAAAATAGCAACTTTATTCAACTGTAGTTGCGTCCTAAATGACACACTATACACTGTGCACTCTATATACTCATCCATGTAGTGTGTAAATTGTATAAGGTTATTTTGTCATTTAACAACAGAGTCAGATACCCCTCCCCCACCACAACGTAATTAAAGTTGCGACAGTTGAGTGCATGAAGTGTCCAACATTCCACACTTCGTTTTTTCCATTAATTTAGTGCATCATCCAGGTATTTAAAGTGCACGTTTTCTTTTTGGAATTTTCAGTGTGAACACACTACTTGCACTATTTATACTTAAAAACGTCATAGAATAGTGCACAAGTTTGCGAATTGGGACGCACCTAATATCTTTTCTTTCTGTGTCATTCTCCTACGCTGTTTATGTTAAGCGCTTCCAGGTTCTACGTCAGAACGCCGACTCATTATTGGCCAGCTCCTGCGTTAGCATCACACACATGCGTCGTGCTGCTCATGTGAACAGCGTCTGCCAGTACTGCGCCGGCGTTCTGACGTAGAACCTGGAAGCGTTGAACATAAACAGCTTGAATGACATAGAAGAAAATGACATAGAATGACATAGAAGAAAAGATTTGTTAAACAAAGTCGTTATTTTTGTTTTGTTTTTGCGCAAAAATATCTTAATTTGTGTTCTGAAGATGAACAAAGGTTTTACGGGTGTGGAACGACATGAGGGTGAGTAATTAATGACAGAAATTTCATTTTTGGGTGAACTAACCATTTAACATGTAAATCAATTAATAATTTGTTTTCTGTACATGATATGCATGGGGTAAGTAAATCTTTTTATTTTTACTTACACTACAGTACTTTTATAATAATATAAGAAAAATAAAGAAACTAAAAGAAAATCCACTGTTAAATGTAACTAAACTGAAAATTAAACCTAAATTAAGTCATACAGGTTTGGAACAATATGAGGGTGAGTAAATGATGACAGATTTTTCATGTTTTGGTGAACTATTAGCTTAAATAATTTACATTATAAATAAAATAATAATTAAATATTTGCCTAATTATCTCTAAACTTCACAACCTCACACTGGCCAAGACGTTCTGGTGTGTTGGAAGCCTGTCAGGAATCGTTTCCACAGTCTAAGTCAAGTCATTGTCTGGCAGCTGCTTTTTGTTTTGGACACATGCAGCCTATGTGTGTATGGAGGTGTATAGAAACATGAAATGGGCTAAACAAGTTGTTTTAGAGTTAAAGTTTGTCTGCTCTCATGATGTCACCCTAACATGCCATCAGTTTAGCCACAGTGCAACAACATGTTGCAACTCCCATCTCTTTACCCACTGCTACAGAACAGCTTTACTCATTACTCCTTTAAGGGCTCATTCTTATCCTGGTAGGCACTGACATCTTGGTTGCCTTAGAAACAAGTGGATCGTCTGATCCCAAACCAGAAGTGCCTTCAGCATCCCTGCACATCACACACAGAAAGCGTGGCATGCCCAGAACCCCACATATGCTTCGCCAACACACAGTCTCTTTTGCAGATAAAGCCATGTGACCAGACAAAAGCCTCAGAAACCTGACCGAGGCTCTTGAGCTCTTCAATGTCTCTTCCTGTTTTTTTCCTCAATGTTTTCTCTTTTTAGACTTGTGGCTTCTTCAGCGCAGCCTTTATTTTTCAAATCAGCTCTGATGGAGACTTTTATTTTCCCTATTGAAATTTAATCAAAACTTACATTGCCTCTGATGAACACAACATGGTACTTATGGCTTATACAGCATATGAGCGCTTTATGTGGCCATGTTAAATGGCATTAAATCAAGTACATTCAGCTTGTGTGGTGCTTGTAGAAACAAATACATGTGTGGTAAATTCAGCTAACCTGCTTATATCCCTCCACTCCTCTGCCTCTCATTCCTCAAGCACAAGCTGCACATTGGTGTTTCAAGGATGTAATGTAACTATATAATAGCATGGAAGGTATTTATTTACTGCTCTTGATGTGCTCAAGAATTATGTTTTTACACTGATGAAGCAAGCATATGGAATGAGAGCGAGATGAATAGAAATCACAGAATGCAGACTGTTTCAAAAGGAGATACAGATGAGACTTGGTTAACCTGAAACATCATTCATACTAAAGAGCAGAAATGTGAATCTATCATGCATTATTTTATATAATGGTTGTTTTTATTCAATCCTAATTTTTTATCATTTTTAAATGGAATTTTTCAATAATGGGACTTGGTTCTTAATGATTACCCATTTTGGCATTCAATTATATTTGTATCTGTCTAATGCTACAACGCTGCACAGAGATTTCAGTCTTATGGTGGGTCAAAGAGGGTGACGGATGAGATGCCTTGTTGGCTTCTGTGCTTTAACGCTCGCGTCTCTCCCCTTCACCTGTCAACTCATTTTCTATGTGTTTCATGGCTAACCAGTCTTTAACAAACACCTACAATTCCAATAGGTTGTGTGGTGGATGGGTGGTAAGGTGCAGATGAAGGAAATGGAATCATTCTATGGTCCTGTTCCTTGACCTGGTTGTCAAGGACTGCAATACATCTTGTTTCCTTATTCGTTTTTGGTTTTTGATATTTACTATTGCAAAGTTCTAAACAAATATATATTTAACTGTGGCTATTCCCTTTTGCTTTATACTTTATGAGTTGATTTGTGTTATTGTCATTATTTCTATAGCATTGGTTGATTTGATTTCCAGAAACCAGTACTTTCTGTGCTGTTCTTTCAAAGTGATGCCATCAAGACAAGTCAGTGTTCATTTTTGCTGGTTATTTTAAATGTTATGTGAATTTAAAGGGTTAGTTCACCTACAAATTAACCCACTGTTTGCAACAGAGGAAGAGGGACTGATGTAAAGTCTTCCGGGACTGATTGTTTCACGATAATGCCGCATAAACAGGCACACGCTGAGATTGTCATGTGAACACACATCACAGAGCTATGTGGAAGTGAAGATATTTCTTTTATCTATTATTATTGTTATTTATAGTTGAAATCATTCATATAAGATGGCAAAATTATTCGACATCATACAAATTGGATGATGGATGATTTTTATGCTTTTTATTTTTTTTCTCCTGACTTTACCATCTTGTGTGAATTATGACGACTTCTCATGAAGCCAGGCTGGTATAACTACATATTTTAATAATTACAAATGTATTATTAAGCTTAAACATATTTTACCAAATGTAATTGATAAATATACATACACTGTAAAAACAAAAATATCCAACAATTATTTTTTATTCTATACACACTCACTTGTCACTTTATTAGGTACACCTGTTCAACGCAAATATCTAATCAGCCAACCACATGGCAGCAACTCAATACATTTAAGTATCTAGACATGTTCAAGACAATCTGCTGAAGTTCAAAATTATATTTTCTTGGCACACTTTGCGCCCCTTAATTCAGCATCATATTGAGTATTGTTGCAGACCATGTCCATTCCTTTATGACTACAGTGCTACTCATCTTCTGACATGTACTTCCAGCAGGATAATGCACACAAAGCTCAAATCATCTCTAACTGTTTTCTTGAACATGACAATGAGTTCACTATACTCAGATGGCCTCCACAGTCACCAGATCATGGATGTACATCTGACAAATCTGCAGCAACTGCGTGATGCTATGTCAATATGGACCAAATTGTCTGAGGAATGTCTCCAGAACCTTGCTGAATCTATGCCTTGAAGATTTAAGGCAGTTCTGAAGACAAAAGTGTCTCCAACCCAATACTAGCAAGGTGTACCTAATAAAGTGGCTTGTGTGTGTATATATACACTACCATTCAAATGTTTGGGGTCAGTAAGATTTTTTTTTTTCTTTAAAGATTTTTTTATTAGGCAAGGATGCATTAAATTGATCAGAAGTGACAGTAAAGATATTTATAATGTCACAAAAAAATTCTATTTCAAATAAATGCTGTTCTTTTGAACTTTCTATTAATCAAAGAATCCTGAAATAAATCAGTTTCCACAAAAATATTAAGCAGCAAAAACTGTTTTTAACATTGATAATAATAAGAAATGTTTACTGAACAGCAAATCAACATATTAGAATGATTTCTGAAGGATCATGTGACACTGAAGACTGAAATTATATTTTAAAATATATTCAAATAGAAAAGTTATTTTAAATTGTAATAATATTTCACAATTTTACTGTACTTTTGATCAAATAAATGCAGCCTTGAGCATAAGAGACTTACTTCAAAAAGCTTTTTTTTTTTTTTTTTTTTTTTTAAATCCTAGTACCATACTGTATATATTTTGGCGCTTTTCCACTGCATGGTACGGCTCGCTTAAAAGATTTGTGTTATTGGTTAATTGCTTCTTTGGTGGATTCTCTGCAGATGTAATAATAGTAGTTTTGCCAAACTTCTCTAGCTCCCAGACTGTGTGAAAAGCCAACAGTCTGTTTATCAATCCCTCTTTCTGGTGTCTGGACTAATCAACGGCACTAATTGATTTGAGCGCTGGTGGGGGCGGAGGGCACCAGGGGAAGGGGGTGAGCGGGTTATCTCTGGCTCGTATTCAAAATCTTTCATATTAGCAGCAAAAGAAGAGTGAACAAGTGAAGAAATAACAGACTCCCCAAGGAAAAAAAATATATGCAATTATATTCATTCAAAAGTTCTTTTGCATGCTATTCACGCAGACTCTCCAGTGTAAACCCTGTCTGTAGTTAAAGAAACGTTCATTTGCACAGAAGTAATAATTACACATGAGTATATCCTCTTTCATTTGCTCCACGATAACAAATAAAAACAATCATGGTGCTGATGCTATAACTTACAGTCTGTTCTTGTGTTGTCAGTACCTTGAAGACACAATGACTGGTAACAGCCGAGGTTCTGAAAGAGAAAGTCACACATCAAGGACACACCAAAGATGGAGAAGGACAGAGAAAGAAATAAATCATAGAATACTGTGTGGAGAGAGACTGCTGCTTTTTTTTTTTTTTTTTTCCTCATCCTCCAACCTTAAGGGTAAATTTCTATAACTTCGTTCATTGTGGCTGTTTGCTGTTGTTCACAACTTGGAAGATCTCCCTTTATTCAGTCAGGATGTAGTTGATTAATTTGCTCTATACATTTTGCCTAAATATACACGTGTTATGAAGACAGATATGGGAATAATTCATGTAGATAGCAAGGAAGCTGTCAGTTTATATAAAAACGTGGAAAATGTTTTGTCAGGTAGGCTAACCTAAAAATGTGCTTTATTACATCTTAATTACCCGTTTTCATTCATGCCAGAAAGTGTGGCTGAATCAACGTGTCTACATTAGGTAATATATTTAAAAGTGAAGATCTCTATAAGGTAACAGCTGTCTGTAACCACTTTTTACATGTAAATGAAATTGAGTTGCTGAAAAGCATTAACCGCTACAAGTCTATAACGTATATATAGCATATATGTCTAATGTCTGAGACTGTCTATAGAAAGTGAACAATGCGCTGTCTGTAAATCCAGGATTTACTGTAAATCCATTTTCTTATCGTTTCTTTGCTATGGATTCAAAAATACTATGAATGAAAAAAATATGAAGCCAGTCTAACCTTAACATTTACACATTTTAATTTATATTTGATCTTAAACTATGTTTTTTTTGTTTGTTTGTTTTTTCATTTTATTTAGAAACGGACTTTCGGAAATATGGACTTTTGCCTTTTTTTTTTTTTTTAAGGAAAATATCAATTCATATTAATAATAAACGATACAACCTACCGCTGTTACTTAACATCGAAGAGCCTCATAATATTCACTTTTTTGTTTGTTTTACAAATGCTTTTCGACTAAATAGAAACACCAATATTTCTTTGAAACACCACTTTATTTTTATTGGTAGGTGCCCGTTGTTCTGCAAAAAAAGATTTATACAGAATGAATTAAATGCTTTTGGTAAAAAAAAAAAATTAAAAAAAATTTTTTTTTAAAGAAAGTGCGGATTTGACAGGTAATTCCAACGTTGTGTTATAAAGAAACGGTCAGACATTTTTAAAGAAAGGATTAACAAGAAAAGATGACGTAAACGCATCTGCTGTATGGCATAAACCCGTCTTTATAAAGTGCAGCTCCACATTGGGGGCGCTGAGATGTACTCAATACCAATAAACATGTTATGAGATTAACTTCATGAGTGCCTCCTTCACAGAATTATTTAATTTACTAGGGGGAACATTTGCTCATTCTGCAAGGTTTTCTTTTCACAATAATTTTATAAAATAAACAATTCATAACTAATGTATGTACATGCATAATTTAGCTACATAAGAGCAAAGTCTTTTTCAATATGTCCAGGAATCGGTCCATTAATCATTGTTTTTACTCGATTCCTGGTCGCTCTGATCATCTGTAAAGCAAACGTCGACGTCGCTGTCGTTGTCGCTTTTTTGCTCTGCGTCCTCGAAGATGCCTTCCATTTTGTCGTCGGATTTTTTAATGCTTTGACCAGGATGCCTCGATTTGACGTGCCTCTCCAAATCTCGCCTGCGCACGAGAACCTTCCCGCAGAACTCGCACCTGTATGGCGTATTTCCCTCCGCGTGCAGTCGGATGTGTTTGTTGAGATTGCTGGGATCGCCAAAAGGCCTAAAACACACTTTACATTTGAGTGGTTTGTAGCCTGTATGAGTCCTCATGTGAATCTTCAGCCCGTATTTTCGAGAGTACAGTTTGCCACAGTAAAGACACAAATGTCCCTTTTTTGGCTTGCCCGAGTTTGGGTTCGATGCGGGCATAGACTCCAGCCGTGAACGGTTCTTCTCCACGGCGATTTCAGACAGCTGTTGCGTGTGCATCGCTATCTCCCTGTCTATATTCGTAATCGCGTTTAGATCTGGATTGAGAGCGGGCGCGCCAAAGTAGTCTGGGTATTTCAGCAGGTTGCCGAAGTGAAATTTCAGAGGGTAGTACGGGGAGCTATAAAGGAGCTCTCCATTGTAAACCGTGAATGGCATGAGGGGTATGTTGCAGTCTCCATTGTAGGACTTTCCCCCATCAAACTGTGGCAAGGAGAACCTCTCGAAGTGAAACCCGGCTGGAAGCTGGGAGTAGCGCGAGGGCGATAGGGCAGGGTGCATACGGCTTTCAACGTGCTTGAAAGCTGAGCTCTCCTCAAAATGTGGCAGTAGAGGAAAGCCACGTATGGTATTTGCGCAGGGGATCACTGGAGGTGTGCTGTCCATGGGGTGCGCGCATTTTGTGGGATGAACGTTTGGTAGAGGTTCATTTAGAGTGCGCACTGACTTGATGTTTCCAAGCAGTTTACTAAACCCAATACTGTTTGGTTTCACATTAGGTTCATCTCTCGCGACCTCAGCCGGTGAGATCTTTGAAAGTCCCATTGGTTTGAAAGCAGAGCGCACGCCGGGATGGAAACCCATGCTGTTGAGCACAGACGATGTCCCGCCGAGGCCCAGGATGTGACCGGGGTTCCTGGCGGAGGTCACACTCATGTCAAGGGCTCTGTCCTGCTCCTCTGCGCTCGTTTTTTTGGATAGTCCCGCTTTATTGGCGAACGGTTTCACTGCGTCTGACATGAAGGTGCTGTGGCCGTTCCGTGGAGAGGACGACGTATTCGGGATGTCTCCAGATTTCGGAGATCTGTTGAAGTTGTCTGTGCTTCTCACTTGCTCGTTGCTCACCAAACTTCTGCCGTTGCTCAACGCACAGTGGAAATGCACGTGAGCTTTCAGGGTGTTCGGGTATTTGAATATTCTCCAGCAGTACCAGCAAATGTAGCGCTCCTCGCCTGAAACAAAAATTAAGACGCAATTAAATTACGTTGTTTTCAGCTGCAACACTCTTAAAATGCATTAGGAAAGGACCCTTTTAAAAATAAAAATCAAATAATGCGTCATAAAGATATTTTTAATCTCCATTAGCAACTCAAGAACGACTGCAAGTGATACTTGACGAGTAGATGGTTCTTTGCTCAATTTGATAAGCTTTATTTTAAAGCCTGCAGTCATGACTTTTTATCACCACCCCTTGGTCACGTTGGCATGACACCAGTTGGGCAGTCTGGGGTCAATGATATAGATGTAATGATTTTGTAATCCTCAAAACCCCGTTGTTTATTGTCACCATCAAAAGAGCAAGCGTCGGCCCAATCTGGCGCTTACAAACCAATACATTCAATAGAGACTTTCCCTGTGTGCTTTCCCGTGGAATTGACGGCAGCTGTTGCTTGAAATCGCGAGTCGCATAAGACAATGAGTCTGGCCCATCTGTTGACGCTGGAGAAAAGGAAGCGTATGTCAAGGAGCGCACCGCGTATTGGCCCGGGAGCAGCGCTCACAGTACAGCGTCGCAAATCAGGGCAATATACATCCCACATAAAAGTTTGCATTCACTAGCTAACAATACCTTATGCAGCCAGCTAATTTACCGTAGAGCACCTTTTTGAATTTATTTGCTTTTGAATACATGAATATTAATGACTAGATGACATTTGTTAACCTCATCTCCTCGCTGAAATACACCGCGCATCAGCCCAGGAGAGGACATCCAGGACTTTCTTAGTGAATGAAACTAATTAAGAGAGATAATAGAGACCGTAGCATGATCAATCATATGTTAATATATAGCTAGCAAATACAGTAGCTTGCAGTACCTATATGTGTTTGTACTCTGCTCAATAATTCTTAACCAATCAATAGGAGTTACTGCCCCAGACGACAGACCTTTCGATTTAATACTAAACAGGGATAATCTGACAACATTCTCAGATAAGCCTATTAAATCGGATTTAAATCGGATTTGAATAGGATTTGTTTTTGATTGTGCTGGTGGCCGTGTTGCTTAAATCATTCATAGCCCATCAAAACATAACTCATTTACTATTAGTTTTAATAATATAACATAATATAATATAATATAATATAATATGCTTATATAGGCTATTTTGATATTACACTGTCGCTTTATTTGATAATTGCAAAATTGCTGGAATTTCATTCGAATTTTTTATATGCAATTTAATTTTAAAATAATTTTGTAATTTGAATGATTACATACAACTTGTACTTTATAGTTCTGCAAT
This sequence comes from Hypophthalmichthys molitrix, assembly GCA_037950675.1. Classification (NCBI taxonomy): domain Eukaryota; kingdom Metazoa; phylum Chordata; class Actinopteri; order Cypriniformes; family Xenocyprididae; genus Hypophthalmichthys; species Hypophthalmichthys molitrix. The sequence continues at coordinate 21,044,463 of CM075507.1, forward strand.
ATATTCATGTAAAGTGAAAAATTCTGAGGTGTATTCTCTACTTCAAGGATTATATTTAATTATTGTACATTTTTAAATAAAAAGGTAATTATGACGCACGTCTCACCTTTTTCGTCATGAGTTGGAGTTGCAGTCGTAGGAATATCAAACCATTGCGCCAGTGCGTTGGAATACCAAACGCTCAATTCCTCTCCAGTCTGTATTTCTCTTATCACACGGTAGAATATCTTTCGAAAAGAAAGAGTAGGATTAGAAATAGTCTGTAATTTACATAGGATCGAATTCATTATAGTTTTTCCTTACTCACCTGTCCTCCAGGTAAATCCGAGACTGCCTCGAGGTTCTGTTCTTGACTGTTCCTGGCCGCGCGTATTAACCCGATCCAATCTGGAACTGCGCTGCCAGACTCATCCACGAATTCTCCCCTCACCAGACGGATCTACAAATACAAATTTGAACATGAATAACCTGTTTTAATGTTGTTTGCTTGGTTCATAACGAAGCTAAAATAGTCGAAATATTCAGTGAATTTGAATTATAAAACTGGCTCATGATGTCTGCCTCCTGTGAAGCTGTTGAAATTGTATTTTAGAATATGTATCTAAAAATGTGTGTGTGTGTGTATATATATATATATATATATATATATATATATATATATATATATATATATATATATATATAAACATTTTTCTTCTTCTTTTTGTTTTCCTGCCCACACATTTTTAATTATATCACCCCAAGGTATTTCAAACAAAAGCGCGTTAATGTCGTTTTATATGGTCTATTAGACAATGGCGATAATGTTCATGGAACAGGCCACATAATTGAGTTGATATGAGAAACGAATTTGAAGAGTGTCAAAGCATTTCTATTCTGTTCAAACAAATTAAAGATTAAAGCGTGACATTTGACACGGAGATTGCACCTGATGATCGCCCATGGCCCGCGGCGTTGCATTTACGCGCATCAATCACAGAAGCAGACAGCGTAAAGAGCTCCAGTCTATTTACAACTTATTTAGGAAAGTAAAAGCCGTTTACATGTAACGCCTTTTAAACCCCTTTAATTTACGAATATTCCACATTTTTATTATTTTTAAAATATATTTTTTATAGTTATATATTTCAATTATTATTTTTTTTTTTTAATAAAATGCCTTGGCCATATTGTGATTTATACTAATATTTGATATAGTGTTTCCAGTTACATTTAATCTGTATTTTATCTACTGCTTAATTATTGTCTGGTTTACTGTTATCTTTATATCAAAATGAAATGGTACATGGGAAAAACCAGCCCTCAAGCCTTTGTAATTTAATAGGGTAGAGGGCATGAAATCTCGCGCAGAAACTCACTTCACCCTATTAAGGCGGTTAAGTAAAAGGCACAGAATGACATGTTGTCCTGCTAATATAACTCAATTATTTCTAACCTGACAGCACAAACCAATTAATACGAGGATGCTTTATGAAGAGTGACAGGTCAGCATCCACACTTCGAAAAGTAAGGTGTTATTAACTTTTTTTTTTAACTGCATAAAAAATTACTTCTTAATGTATAAAAAAATGTGATATTTTGTTTTCTTTGATTTTGTTTCTTTTTCAGATTAAAGCATTAGTAGTAGTAGTAGTAGTAGCAGTAGCAGTAGTAAAATAATAAAAATACAATAATAATTTGTTGTTATTATTATAATTGTATTTTATTTGTAATTATATGTAGGTGTCTTTCAATAGATTAAATAAAAAGATGCAGAATAAAATAGAAATGGAAAAGGCATATATCTATTCTAAATTGTACGATATTTTGCACAAAATCTCACGAATGCATAATCCGTTTGTAAAAGAAAAATGTCACATTTCTCTAAGTGTGCATTTTATAAAACTTTCAAGTCATAATAAAATGTTTAACACTCTTATCTTTCTTAAAGGACAAAAATCAAACTAACCTTCTTTTTCACTCCAAGTTCCTTTCGGTCCGAAACATACTTCCCCAGTTTGAAGATGCCCGGGACCGGACCTATCCGAAGCCCGGCTGGGATGCTGCAGTCGGCGAACACACTGATAGTGGGTGTCCGAGTCGCTTGCATGGCTAGCTCTGCACGGGCTGAGCTATCAGAACCAGGACGACCAAGCAGGCACTGATTGAGATGAGCAGAGAGTCTGAGATGAGGACAGACTAATATCCGCCCGCCAAGTGACGCGGTGGCGTGTGTGATCCGGCTTTTACTTATGGCGCAGTCAGGTACCCCTCGGCACATTAATGCGCAAGGGCGAGCAGCGCGCTATGAGAGAGTTGCGCTCTTTTAGCAGCTGTAGAACCCTCCGAAATGGTCACATGGAGACTTTCCCTCACCCTCACGCATAATGAACCGCTCCAAACGGTCAAGAGACAATAGGCCCCAGCGACCTTCCCATCCCCAAAATCCAATTTGTCAAGGGCAGAGAAAAGAGAGTGCAGAATCAAAGGTCTGGCGCAACCATTAATCCTCAGCATGTGGCTTTGTCCTCCAGACAGTTCCGATATTTTAAGTGACAAATCCACTGTATAATTTCTCCATAAATTCTCTCCCCTTTTATTGTTCCCATACAAACCAGTTTTTGGAAATCAGTGACTACTTTAAATCTACTTGGCTGCATCCTTTTAGGTTTTATGTACTTCAAAGCTCTTTATTCTCTCTCTGGCTGCATTGTCAGTTGCTGTTTCAACAAAAGGAGCAGGAATGTTTGGGAGACTTGTTAACTTCTATTGACTCCCGGCGTGTGCCGTGCTGGGACCGGGCAGGTACTCAACGGGAGAACCAGCCAAAAAAATAAGAGCCGCTTTCAAAATAACCACCACCTTATCATTTCACACTTTTTGACAACAGGTCGCGTATCAGGATGGTCGCATTCAGTTTTGATGAAGCGCCCTGTAGGGCTCTAGAATTAGTGGAGAAGGGGGAAAAAACAGATTTTATCAAAAGACGCAGGACAAAACACGAAATCTTGTGCAAGACAAGAGTATTTCGTCTTTTAGCGGCTTTCACTTGTATTGAATGTTTTCAAAGGAAAAGCAATAATACTTTCTAAATACATTTTATTAATGCATATTAAGTGATCATTTTAGCCTCTACGAATTAATATACTTGATCCATGTAACATTTATAATGCATTGCTCCTTTGAATACAAAGTTATAAATAAATAACAATTTAGTGTTTTATGTTGAATGTAATTTCTTTATCATTTAGACGTGTGTCAAGAGGAGCCCACTGATTTCACTCAGGACCACTGGGTGTCATCTGAAGTGACTTCAGTGGTATTGTTACCACTGGTTTTAAAACTTAATTTGACCTCTTTGATCGTGGTCCTCAATGACTGAACAGAGGCCGAAGGAAAGAAACAAGAATTTGTGGGCGATAAATTCAAGCCATGAACATGTCCCGCTAACCTCTGCCCTGGCTACTCTGCGATGACACTCCGCTGTAATTGGAGAAGCAGAGGTGGGATTTCTTTCTTCAGGAAAAGGTACCCCACTGCTCCTTTCTGGGAGCCTTCTCTTTGGGCTCCTTAATGAGTCAAAGAGCGTGAACGACACGCGAACAATTTTTGAATAGGCGCATGCAAAGGCCGGCTGTGTGGTGGGTTATTTATTAATGTTGCCATTTGTGACTGGTTCCCATCCGCTCTGCAACAGCGGGTCCGGCCTCTACAGCTCTCACACCAGCCGGGCCCATTCTCATTCTCGTCTTGTGACTTTAAAGTCGAAGTTTTCCAACTAATAAATTGTGCACAAAGGCGGAAACGGGGACGTTTTCTTTTCTGTCCTCCTAACCGGGAAAAGCAAAGGGTGAAAGTCATCCCAGAGCGCTCATTGGAGCAGAGGTTTTGGGAGCTAAAGCAGTGTTCAGAGCAAATGGGATGGAAAATTAAATGAAATCAAATGGCTTGAACGCTCGCATTGTCCTCGTGTCTTTTAAATGGCACATTAATTACACGGCAGCAGCTTTATTTCGGAACAATATTGTAGACCCAAACGGAGCATTCCAGGACATATTTTTTACGCGTCGGATTGTGAGATTCAGAGAAAGTGTTGCTCAAGTGGTTGAAAGCATTTTCTCAGGGTCTCAGCGTTACAATTCGAGCTAAATGTGGGATTTGATTTAACAGGTTGCCAAATAATGAAGCATGAATGTAGAGTAACAGCGACTGTGTGAAGAACTGCAGTGTCCCACCAGGGGTTTCATTCATGCGTCCAAACTGGCCTTGAGTGCCAAGGGTTCACCACTCTATCTGAACGATGCACAATGCCCGAGCTCTAAAGAAACCCCTTTTTTTTTACGCCAACCATAAACGCTCTGCCATACAAACTCCTTTTATAGGCTCCTACTTTCTTTTCTTATCGTTCTCTTTCATTTATTCCCAGTGTAAATAAGGAAAACGTTTTTTGTATACAAATCATTTGCTGCATTTCTTTTTACTTTAGTTATAGGGTGAATTCAGGTTGATTGGGACACTTTTTCCAGTCACCCTGAATTCACCCTACGTCAACATTGCATGGCCGAGTATAATGTAATATGCTTAAAAAAATTAAAAACATGTTTTTATTTATTTATTTATTTAACATGAACGTTTGGCTACAAATATTAATCTTACATAGGCTACCTATTTTTATGCGCTTAACCTACTCGCTCTTGTTGCGAGAAAGTGCAAGCCTCACAAAGGACGGACCAGCTGCGTCGCAGATAGGGGATGCGGGTGGGACATTAGTGACGCGATTGAATAGTAATTATGCTTGTATGGGAGTCCCACCAGATGACATGATTGGGATTTTAACCCAGACTAATATTCAAAGTCGCATTAGAAAGTGGCGAGATAAGTGGCTACCGATTCGACTCTGTTCATGCGTGCTCCCATTTCTAAATGCTCTCAAAAGGAAGGGGGCTGCTTCGTTTCAGTATTCAAAGCCTGAACAAAGTTAGCTCTGCCTTTTGAACCGAATTTCCCCAACTTTACCTCTCTTGTCCCAGTTGAAAGGCCTCGCATAATGGGGTGTAAACTTGTCTGAATTGAAATGTTTCGGTGTACCTTATAAATTCATACCCTTTTTCACTCGAGCGCGTAAGAATGAACCTTCAGTCTATCCGATTCTCTCTGCTGTCGAACGCCTTCACCGCGAGCTCTATTTGTGAAGTTCATTTTTAGGCAAATGTATTCAGGGGAGGTTTGCGGTGAATAGTTATGTGTGTCAGCCGGGCCTAATTGGGATTAAGGCACTAAAACCATATGCAAAAAGTGACAGAATTTCTCAGGTTTTAGAGAGCACCAACTTTTGCCCCCTTTTGATCCTCAGATCATTTAAGTGGACGCTGGGAAAAAAGACTGAGGGAGTTTTGTGTGCTGGTATGTACAGACAGATCATTAGTTATTCCTTTGACGAGATTCTTTCAATTCAGTCATGAATTGAAAACATTTTGAATAATTTGGGTGTCTGCATAACATTTTCTGATGAACTGAAAAATAAATTATTCGTCATGTAGGCTTAATATGAGATTCTGGATATAATTTGTGAGGAAAAAAATTACTTGATGAAAATGCTGAGTCCTGTAGGAGGTCTAAGATTTATTTAACATAGAAATTCCTGTGATTCATTTTGAATTATTTATTTCAATCAAAATAAATGGAAATAGGTTTAAATAATCATAAATCCTTTTTCAAGGGAGGCAGTTGCATTTGCACATTGATTCTAATAAGCTGTAATGACCAAATTTAAATCCTTTTTCAGCAGCATTCATGTGGCCTGGCAGGACCCTGGATAGCTCCCGTCTTTGAAAGGTCACATAGCCACTCACGTAAACGCCAGCTAATTATATTGATAAGGCACGCATGCAGGCAAAGCATGAAGCAGTTCATTTTTATCATGCCGTAATGCATATCACCAACTTTACAACGCCTATAGCTCGGAAAGCATATTACATGACTGGCAAAAGGCACACTAATGATATGAATCAGCGACCATCAATGGAAACTGTCTGTAGCCCCCTCATTAATGGACAGGACTGACATGTCCAGAGCATTTCTGCGGAGAAACAATGCAAGTACTGGCCGTTAATTGCGCCTCCGTTTCGGGTGGGATGAGCTTGTGGAAGTGATGACCGTATAACTAAAGTAGTAATGAGGGACTATTGATTAACCCGATATGTTCAAGACCCTGAATCTTTCCAGTGCTGTCAATTAAAAAAAATCTAGTGAACTAGGCTGAAACAGGCATAATAATAATACATTTTGTTATTGTTTTTGTTTCGGTGCTAAAAATCAAACGATCTGCTGTCACGACGAACTATCTTATTTTGACAAGCGACTAAATGACTGGATAGCTGTTTTAACGTTTTTTAATCCGGTATAATCCCTTTATCTTTAGATTAAATTATTATTGTTAATCCCAGGGGGCCTATGATTCTCCCAGATCTGCTAAATAATCACATGACCTTAAATCTCTTAGAATGTTAAAAAGTCAACAGTGAGGCTAATTAAATTGTGTATTTAAGTGTATTTGGGCTATACACAATATAATACGTTGTGTTTGTGTGAATTTAAAATAATAAATTAGTGTAATGTATTTTAAAGGCATAAAAGTATATTAATAAAATGAAAAATGAAGGTTTCATTTGTTAACATTAGTTAACTACATTAACGACAATGAACAATACATCTACAGCATTTATTAATCTTTGTTAATTTTAATCTCAACGTTTACTACATTTTTAATATCAAGTTATATTAACTAACATTAACATAGGTTAATAAATGCTGTAAGAATATATTGTTCATTGTTAGTTTATGTTAGTTAAGGCATTAACTGATGTTAACAAATGAGACCTTATTGTAAAGTGTTACCAATGTAATGAATTTCACTTGTCTTTATTGTCTCCAGTCAGTCTGTTTTTGTACATGCACTAAAATTCATGCAGATCCTATAATACTGTGAAGAGGCCTTTGAATTATTCTCAGATACTGTATCCTCCTGGGACCCAGGAATAGACTTTTGCCCTCTGTAGTGGACATTATATTTTAGTGATTTTCTCTGACAGCATACATGTTACAGTCCTGTAAAGAGCACATTCAGGGCTTTTCAGAGATACCAAATGTTCGGAGGTTTCACCATGACCACTCCCTCTCCTTGGTCTTTAAATATGACTGATATTGATTGAGTGATCAAATTTAACACCCTTATGGAAATATAATATTCTGTTATTATCATTTACATCTGAATAATCTTCAAATTGTTTGTCATAAATCAACATCTCAGGAAAATGTTATGGGGTTTCTAATCAAAATATGACTTTCTGTTACAAAACAGAACATCGATTTTACACATGTCCACTGCAGAGGACAACAGGACTTAAATCATGTTTATCAGGCATTTTAGGAGACACAACAAGTGAATAGCGAAGTAAATTATGTATCAATATTCCTGTTAATTATTAGATATTATTATGAAAATGTTACCAATTATTAGTCCCATTATTACGCTTCTTTTTTTATTACATGTTGCCCTAAGAACATATTAATATGCAAATTAGATACAGTGTGTAGATGCATTGCATTGAATGGAAAAACCCATGTATTTTACCCACATATTGCATAAAGTAAAATGGTATATCAATTAATTCCATTATATTTTTCATAACATAGTTGAGAATCATCTTTAAACAAAGTTTGGTTAAAAAAAAATACTAAAAAGCCTAAAAATTGATTGGTGAATTAAAAAAAAAAAATCTCATTGTTTTTGCCTATACATGTCATTTCATGTCATTTTATTTTTTAAACAACTTAGTCCTGATGTTCACTACAGAGGATATAGCATAACATATGAATAAAAAATAATTTTTCAAAAATGTTATTTTTTCATTTGTTTGTTATGCTCTAAACAATATAATGACGTGAAATTCAAAAAACCTTTTTTTCCTGGGTCCCAGGAATATTTAGACTCCTTATCTTAATTGATTATTTCTAGTTCCACACGTTTTAGTGTTTTGTTTTGTTTGCTGTTGACTATTGACTCGCATGTATGAAAGATGTCTTGTCAGTGCTCAGGGTCAGACTCATGATCTGAAAGTTGTTTTGAATTGAATAAGCAGTATTTCATTTAAAGTATATGATGGATTGGATTATTAACAGCATAAACTGCTGTATTCAATAGATTTTTAAATAAAATGTATTAAATTGTTACTTTTTGCAAGTGCAAGCCACATGCCATGCTTTATGTATCTGTGACTGTTTTGTGTCAACTACATACTCCTTTTGCCGACAGTAGTTTTATGCTTAAATACTCCAGTGCACATCTACCTCACACGTCCAGACAGTTTGAGTGTTTGGCATGTTCCAGTGTGAAGCGATCAGGATGGATCAGATGCACATGAAGAGGGCAAATTTAGATAGAATGGGGCCATACAGTGAGTGTGACTGCTTGTTGTGGCAGTGCCATTCGTATGACAGCTTGGGGTCCCCCTTTGGCCAAAGAATCAAGGTAACTGAGCCTTTAGTGACACAATCACACTCTCTGCCTTTATTTTAAGATGTTTTCCTGTCTATTCCTTCTTCATCATCTGTCTCCTATACAGTCATAAGGTGCCCTGCATCTAACACCTGTTGATATTGTGGAGAAGTGGATTGTGTGCACAAACAATGTAGAAACAAAACCCGGAAAAGGACATGATGCTCAGAGCTTTATTTCCATTTGTGGACAAGCAATGCAAGACGCAAGCTGATCTTTGAGTAGTAAGGCACACGCATCTGCAGGCAGGACTGGTGAGCAGAAAACACCACTACTCTTCATCATCTGCTGCTCCAGAGATGGAATAAGATTTCTCCTGTGTGTTGCTCTCCAGCGTATCATCCTCAGTTTTAACTGTTCTGTGGGAGAAAACAATGCAGAATCTCAGCAGGCTAAAATGAAACATATTAATTCTACACTTTTTATTTTCTCAAAGCTCAACAGTAGCCTTTACATTTTCTTTGTTTAAGTTTATGGATAGGATGCTTAGATTTATTTTTCTTTTGCCATCACTCTCAGAAAAAAAGGTACAAAAGCTGGTACCCTTTCAAAAGGTACTAATATTTATTCTTTAGGTACTAATATGTACACTTTAGGGGTAAATAAGGTACAAAGGTGTACCTTTTGAAAGGGTACTGCCCTAGTGACAGCTTTTGTACCTTGTATTTGCAGAGATATTTGAGAAAGGACATATAAAACACTGTAGAAAGAGAGAAAGGGACTGAGATGGGAATATGAGAAAGAGCACATGCGCAAACCATGGTTCTGACAGAAAGCTTAACTTTAATGCTACCTGATAAGCACAGTCTTCCTCTCCGTCATCTCCACAGCCTGCTCTTGAGTGTAGTCGGCAGTGGTGCTTGGGCCGCCAACCCCACCGGTGATCCCATTAACAAGACCTCCGCCATTACCTGTGGCAGGGCCACCACCAATGCCTCCTCCAAGACCTGTGGCAGGACCTCCAGCAAGACCTCCGCCCACTGTATCCGCAACTCCTGCACCCAGGGCACCTGCAACACCTCTGGCTCCAGCACTGTGAACACTCATGCTGCCACTCATGAGGGACATGGTTTGCATGCTTTGTGCGATGGAAGTCAGACGAGAGTCCTCACCCTCAATGAGCTTCCTATGAACAACAATTAAGGAAGGATTGAAGAAAATGGCACTTTTATTTTAAATTATTCAATTCTGGTATGTTTTAAAGCTATGTGTTTTTGGAGTTGTGGTATTTGTTTGGGTTTAAACTGTTTTATTTGATCATATATTTAAGTTGCTAAATGTTACCTGTATGTGGTAATTTCAATCTCAAGGGACATCTTCACATTGAGCAAATCTTGGTATTCACGCATGAGGAGCGCTATCCTCTGTTTGGAGGATTTCAGCTCAAGCTGCAAGGCCTCAATTCTTGCCTGACAAAAAACATCAGAAGTGTTTGTTATCATATTTATACTTAAATTTATTTTTTCTATTTTAATTTGTATTTAGGCCAAAGCATATTTGTTTCACCTGGAGTTCTTCTAGTTCTTTTCTGTACTTTTCCTGAGTCTCACGGATCTGTGCTTCCAAAGCCTCATTTTTGGTTTTCAAAGAGTCCAAATCATGCTCCTTATTTTGAATCTAAAAAACAATGAATGAATGTTATACTGAGATAATTTTGGATGTTGTTATAGTAAAAATTAACAAAGTATAAAATATGTTTTTGTCCAATGTAAGCATGTTAAAGAAAGATCATTATTACTTACATCCTTCTTCGCAGTGACAATTTCCTGTCTCATGCTTCGCACCTTGTCCACATGTTTTGTTGTTTTGTTGCTGAGATCATCAAATTTAGTTTTGTACCAAGAATCCATTTCCTGCAGTAAAATGAAGTTGTTTTGTTAATATGAAGGCCAGGGAGTATTGTCAGATATTTTGTTTAAACTTTTAAGCTTCTAACTCTGTCATTTCTGTCTTTTCTACCCACAGACAATGTGGGTAGTTCCAAACATTTTAATCAATATCTGTCGTGTAAAAATAGCCACCTGTAAATTCTTAGCTGCAATGTCATCATACTGGTGTTGGATCTGCTTGAGAGCGGCTGAGAGGTCGGGGAGACTGTAGACGTCCATTGCTGTGGCGTGGGCTGAGTATATTTGTTTCATTAGCTCGTCGATTTCCTGAAAGCGTTCAGTTTTGAAATATTAAAACATTTCGATTTTATTTATCAAGTACAAGTATAGGCTATTTTGAGTTTTAATTACCTGTTTGTGTACTCTTTGAAGGAATTCTAGTTCCACCTCCAGGTTTTCTAGCTGCTTCTCCAAAGCAATGCGCGCGGAGGTGGCGGCATCGACGTCCTGAGAATATAAAAGATAAGATATCTCATTATATGACTTTTCTTTGCTTATAAAAATAAATGTTATAAGACAGTTATATCGGAATCATACCGGACGGAAAGCTTCAATGTCAAGCTCGGCTTTCTTCCTCATCTCTAAGGCCTCCTCATATTTAATCTTAATCATCTCCAACTGACCCGCCATAGCATCCTTTGCAGCAATAGCAAGGTCCTTTAAAATTAATTGGAAGTATTATCATATAATTCATATACTTGTCGAAGTCAGACAGTATTTTCTCCTCAATGCGAATTATCGCCTCAGCGTTCCTTATCCAACACAACATTGGGCACTTTGAAGAGTCTCAAAACAGGCACGTGTAAATATGTATTAATATTTTATGAACAATTCAAGTCATTTACAAATAGGCTAGACGTTAAACTATATGGCTGAATATATACAAGGCCTACATTTATTGAAAAAAATAAAAATAGATATATTAGGCTATTTTATGCATTCAAATGGTTACCCGCTGCACTCTCATCTGGTCAGCCAGCCTCTTCAGCTCCTTGAGTTGCTCCTCGTACAGCAAGCGTAGGCCGGTTGGCTTCAAGAATCGATTCTTTAGGGCCTCGATTTCCGTCTCCAACAATTTGTTTTGCTGCTCTAGCGACCGGACCTTTGTTTCGACAGGAGAATAAGAAAACAGTACGCGTGTTATGTGCTCTGTCTGTATGCCCACAGGAGTGCGAATAATTCGCTTTATCTCGTGAGCCAGCAGTGGCATTTCCACACTGCCAGTGAGCGCGACGCATTCAAGCGTGGCCAAATCAGACAAATGCTGTCAAAGATGGCTCTAAAAATGAGGCTTGTTTCCAAGAGCATTAAGAGCAATGCTAAAGAATGTAAAATATAGCATATTTGTTAGGCTATCAATTAGAGTAGCTTATGATGTTATATATAATTTAAATTCATATGTGACATAACTGATATTAGCTACACACTTAAAAATAAAGGTTATTGGTATCTAGTTCCATGAAGAAATGTTAATATACATGGAGTCTTTTTATTCCACAAAAGGTTCTTTATAGTGAAAAAAAAGTTCTTTAGATCATAAAATGTTCTTCATGTTAAGAAAAAATATGTATATTCTTTTAAGAACAGTTCACTGAATGGAACAAAGAAAAGGTTCTTTGGCATCTCTGCCCTTTTGGAACCTTTAATTTTAAGAATGTATAATGTAAAGTGCAATGTTTTTTTTTTATTATTATGTTTTTTGTTGTTGCTGTTGTTGTTGTTTTTTTTTTTTTTTGTGCAAGTGCGCTTGCCTTCTCAATGTATACTGCCAGTCGATCGTTGAGGAGAACCATTTCTTGTCTCTCACTGGTTCGTGTGCTGAGGAATTCACGGTTTTCGGCAGCAGCCTGGTCAAGATCGACCCTTGGACCCCCTCCACTAAGACAGATGGCTCCCATTCCGAAACTGCAATAATTTATATTTAGAACAATTTGAATTCCAAGGTAAAACGCCATGAGACCAACTGTGAGTGTAAAGTGAATGCAAGGTAGCATTTTACTGATGGTGAAGATTTATTTATTTGTCACTTTGGGTTTTATTAGGTCACACAGTTATTGAGAGCGCTCGAGTCTCCTAGAGGCTGTGTGTGATTTGTAACGGATTAATAAGTCAAATGAAAAAGTTCTAACAAAGCAATTATTTGCAGTCAGTCAATAAAATATATGAAAAAAGTACTAATTAAATATGAAACTCTATTAAAGCCACCTATTTGCAAGCAACCCAGTTTTTATATTAGTTTTGTTTTGTGGTTAAATAAATTCTTAAATCATTATATAGCCTATATCAAATAATCATTATATATCATTATATATAATATGAGACAAAATATAAATAAGAGAAAACAAACTTATGAGGACAAACTTATAACAATAAAAAAGTCATTATAACAAAAGAGAGTTTTAAGCATGTATATACTGTATGTAGTTACACAAATATTTAAAGTAACTATTATTAATTATATATTTTATTTGCTAAGTCTAATACTATATACAAAATATATTAAATATATATATAATGTTATATATGTGGATGCACATATTTAATACTCATTAATAAAATTACTTTTACTAAATATTTGCACTGTATAAAATTACTACTAAATGCTTACACTGTGCACCTCCTATAAATGTCAGAAATCATGAATTCCATTGCTGGGCAGAAAAATAGAAAAAAATCAATAGGTTTAACAATTTGCATTTAGTCTGATGCATATGATGATGTTCTGTTTTGTTCCTTTGCTTCTGTGCTGGCAGGATGGCCGATGCTTACCCAGTCAAGAATGGCTGGCTGCGTGAGGATGAGATGGTCCTCCGGCCCACTGCCATGCTGCTTCTCACAGCCTTGGCATCACGGGAGTAGCTGGCTGAACGGCACCTCCCGACATCCCGTCTGACGGGAGAAGGGCTGCTGACCCTCACCTGGTAAGAGGAGGTGCTGGTGTCCTCGAAGTGGCGGCGATAGGATGAGATCCTTTCTGGACTGCGACTCATCATGGCTCAGTGGCTAAACTTTTAGGCCTTACTTTGTTGATCTTCCTCTTGCAAGCTCTCTTCACAAATCCACACTCTCAGAGATCCAGGCATTTTATACTCAGCTATAAACATGAGTCAGTGCTTTGGGAATGTTGAGTCTCTGCACCATCAAGAAATGGGCCTGTCACTCAAACATCTGTCAGGGTCTTGAGAGGTGTTGAAGGGAGGGTTAAATTAAGAGGAGGTGCAGTCGTGATGTGATGTGCTTTGATATGTAGGGATTTTAATTACACATGCTTCTAGCCAGGGCAAATAGTGTCACAGGGTCAATCTGTGCAAAGGGATACTCATATGTGAGAGATTACATTAATCTGGTCACTATTTACATGGAAGTATGTGTAAAACTGAGAAATGCAAAGGGAAATTAACCCTGGTGTTTTTCTATGGCCTGTCTGAGAGATTCATGCTTGAGTCTCACAGTCTTTTTAATCAGAATCTAAAGAACCTCAAATATATTTTTTTCCTTAAAAATGGTGCAGATGGTATTAGAGTAGCAGCCAAATTATGCTCTAATCTTTTTCATTACACAATGCTGTTGGTTTTTTTTTTTTATGCTGATCGAATGTGGTTTATGAGATTCTTTCCAACGATCTAAGATTTGCCAGGCATGTGGGAGAAAGGCTGGGTCTGCATCTCTCTGAGATGTGAACAGTGGCTAAATGAGCTGAATCACCCAGGCGTTATTTTACTCCTGCTATCTCATTCAATTACAGTACATTAGTCATTCCTGTATGTGCTCATTATACAGCAAAAAACAATGACAGCATTGATAAAGACAATAGGCTAGCCTCTTTATTGGCAATAATAAGGCAGCATTGTCTTTGTCCAGTTGTTGTTGTGGCTGCTTTGCTCAGTTATAATTAATATGTAGTTATATATTTATCGGTGAAAGACGGCTTTATTACATCCACATTAATGGCATGGTACACATAATTCTTATCATCGTATACATACTTATGGCTCAGACACATGCTAGCGTGTAAGAAATTCTGATGATGTGATTATAAAATGGCAGTACATTGTATAGCTCTGGTTGACTTTGCAACTTGTATAAGTCAATAACAAAGGCTTATAAAGTGCCAGTCAGATTATGTATGGCTGAAGAGGGTTTTCTTATTGGTAGAAATTGTTGAACATTTACAATACAGTTGTAAACTGTAATCTTTAAATGTTTTTGAAAGAAGTTTCATGCTGACTAAGGCTGCATTTATTCAATCAAAAGTACAGTAAAACAGTACATTATGAAATATGATTACAATTTAAAATAATTGTTTTAGTATATTTTAAAATGTAATTTATTCATATGATGGCAAGGCTGCTTTTCAGCAGGCATTAACTACTCCAGTCTTCAGTGATCCTTCAGAAATCATTCTAATATGCTGATTTGATGCCCAAGAAACATTTCATAATAATAATGTTAAAATGGTTGTGCTGCTTAATATCTTTGTTAAAACCGTGATTCATTGTTTTCCAGATTCTTTGATGAACAGAAAGTTCAAAAGAACACCATTTATTTCAAGAAATCCTTTGTAACATTGACATTACTGTCTTTTTTTGATCAATTTAATGCAACCTTGCTGAATAAAAAATAAGAATGTTTTTTTTTTAAATAAATATATATTACACATAAACTAGCAATTAAAGTGTTTTGTCTTGATAGTTTTATCTCACTAAATTACATGAATTATGTTTACATCAGATTTTTTATATTTTGTGAAGAAAATGCGAGTAATTCTTGCCTGTGCATGATGACATTGAAATGAAGTTACACCCTGAATTTTAATATTAATATTTGAGGTTAGGTGTTTATTTAAATTTACATTTATTGAGCAGATTCTTTTATCAAAAATGACAAATGCGAGATAATAATGCAGATATACTTTTTTCAGATAAGCACAATATACACAATGTGGCATTAAAGTTTTATTTTCAAGAATACAAAAACCACGCTCCACTTAATTTTATGTAGTACTATGCAAACTCCATAAATCATTGGATAAAAGTTATATTTTCTGCCTGATATTTGGATTGCCTGCTCAAAATATTTAGGTTTAAGTTTTAGGCAAATAGCCATCAGCCCTTTGAACAGAAATCGTAAAAATACACACTGCATGCCACTGCACTTCCCATTCCAACTACAGTAGGCTATGTATGTCAAATGAAATATCGGAGCAGAACATGCATTGATCACAACATGTAGTATAGTGCATCTTGGCTTATAATGTAATCACACAATTTCTTTACTTCCATTCAGTACCATTGAATCATCCAGTCTTAGTGGCACATTTTAGCTCTGTGTCAACTGAGATTGAGTCAAACTTCTATCACAGTGTTAACATAACTGCAATGGAACAATCACTCTTTGGTTTGTATTAATTCACGTTCTGCCCATTCTTGCCATCCGCCTGGAAAATGCTGAACCCTATCGGAAGAGAGAAAATCAATTAGACAACTAAGGCCATACAAACAGAACTTCAATATACTGTAGTGTAGCATATTTATATATAAACAAATCTTGTTTAAATGTGCATTTCCTGTTTCTTCTTCAGTGAAGGCATTATTAAGGCATGGATTTTCAACCTTTTTCAGGCCAATTACCTCTTGGTGGACAGACACCAGGAGTACACTGAATAAAATTTACAGTAGCCCTGCCTATAAATGTGTGCATATCATACTATATTAAAGGTACACTTAGTGTTGTCAAAAGTACTGACTTAGATACCAAGTCGGTACTGAAATTTTAAAAACGTGACGCTTTGAGCGCTGTTGAGCAGATTCATGAACACCTCTTATTGGCCATTGTGTTCACGTGCTCAATTATATGTCTGTGATTGATTACAATGATCAGCACACGGGAGCGTTTGAAAGCACATGGAAGTGTTTGAATTTAAAAGCGGGTGTCTTGTCAGATGGATAAGACGTGTGTATAGATAAGATGTGTGTATCTTGTAAGTGCACGGTGAAGAGTGTCATTGATGTCTATTTACAACATATTATTGAAGTGTTGATCATTGTAGCCAATCACAGACATATTTGATGAGCGTGTTAACACAATGGCCAATCAGAGGTGTTTAAGAATCTGCTCAACAGCGCTCAAAGCATCACATTTTTAAAATTTCAGTACAGACTTGGTATTGAAGTCGGTACTTTTGTCAACACTAACACTATGTAACTTTTTTTTATTCAAAATTTATATAATGAGCGAGTACCTGTGTGACTCGTCATATACATAAACAGAGAAGTAGCTCTGGATACAATGTTCTTCCACAAGACTCATGCAGTTTTGTTTATTAACCACTAAAGTGCCAAAAGTTACATAGTGTACATTTAATGTATTTAAATACTTATAATAAGAATAACAATGAAAAATCATTAATACAGAGATGGCAAAACCTAATTTGGCCTGTGATGACCTTTGATTTGGCCTGCCATACCATATCAGGAGGAGAAAAATAGTAAATAAACATGCCATTGAAGCATATCTTCATTTCATTTCTAATTTATCAATTTGTTTGACCTTTTTTGTCTTATTTAAATGTAGAGAATATAAAATGCAACCTTTACTTTCAGCCTCAATCAAGTTTGATTTTTGGCCTATCGTAGTAAACCGTTTGGGCACCCCTGCATTAAAATAATCATTATTGATGTACAGAATCATATACATCATGTACATTACAATTTAATGTTACTTAATATACCTGTTTATGTAGGAGGGATAATAGCTGAACTTCAGCTTTGGTTGAAGTTAGCTTAATATTGCATTTTTGATTAATACTTTTGAATTTTTTTTTCTTTACCAAATTTACTTTCAAATCAAATACTAATTGGTGAATACCCATTTGATGACCCCTGCCATAAGGTATAACAGATGCTGTAAATGCCATATTTAGAGTCATTTTCTTTTATTTCTGGACTGAAAATATAATAGTCCTAAAAAGTCATCCTTTTCAAAGTTTTGTTTAGAAATCAAACTGTGTAAAAAGAGACAAAGAAGCAAGCACTGGTTCTATAATAAGTGTAATTGCTCACTTGGTGTATCCTAAAGACACTGCAGTTTCCAGGGCAGTTTTGCTTCTTACACCAGCTAGGCAGGTGAACACTATATTTTGGGACTGTGATGGCATATCTCCTCCGTATTTCTCCTTGAATTCATCAGGTTTGAGCTGGAGAGCTCCGTTCAATTGTCCCACTGCAGATGAGAGGGTACAGTATTGTAATTTATATAATGTTCACTTAAATATACAGTATAAGGATGAGGACAGTCACTGACTTACGTGGAACGTTAACTGATCCCTGTATATTCCCGTATTCCCTCAGTTCCCACGGCTCGCGGACGTCTATAACCACACTGGATCGGGACACCAGCAGTTTCTTCAGCTGCTCATATGACACATCTATTGAAGGCTGGCTAGAAGAGCTGAAATTTCGTAATGAAGCACCATCATAACGAATGACGCGGATATCTGAAAGATCACACACACACACACACACACACACTTGACCAACAGAGGCCGTTTTTTTGCAAGACGTATAGTTGTCGTTATGTGCTAGTTTACCTTTAAAAATGTCACCTTTTAGAACAATTTATATAAGCTCGTGTTTTTTTAAAAGTACTTATAACAGCCCAAACCTTTTCAAAAACATAGAGGGAAAAATCACATATGTTAAGCGGTAAAGATGAATGCAATGACCGTGATTTTACAGAACTAACGATGTCAATCACGATGTATTACATTTAGATGTTAAATGCACACTGCAATATTTCAACACTCACGCTGTAAGCAACGTAAATGTGTCCAGCATGAACTCGTTGTCAGAGGTCTTGTGACAGGAATGACACTTCTGCTCGCTAAAACGCGGACAAAACTTCTTGTCAGCCGTGAATAGACATTTAACGCCATGCTAGAATTTAAAGCAAAGAAAGCGACAGAATGACGACGTTACTTTCTTCCTTGTTTTATATTTAAATATGAACGAAAACACGGTAAGACCGAGAGTCTAAGTTATGTAGCAGGATTTCTGCTACCACTACTCCTATACGCATGCGCACAACTACTATTACGTATTACAAGTGACGTAGGCTATTTCCATTTCTTTTTCGTTTTTATTTGCATGTTTTCTTTATATTTTCTCCTTTCCCTTTTTTCTGTTCAGCAAAGTATTATATTTTGACATGCAAGTGTTTATTTGCCATAACCTGAAATGGTTATGGATATGTCATGTTAATGCATAATATACGTTTGCCACGTGCTGCTACGCGATGCAGGAATGTTCATGCACAATAAAATATATAATGCACTTATGCAAAAAATAAATAAATAAATAAAAAGTAAAAAAAATAAAAAATAGAGTATAACAAAACCAGAGTATAATAAAACAAAAAGTAAAGTGTTTTATTTTTTACATTATATATA
Organism: Hypophthalmichthys molitrix; assembly: GCA_037950675.1. NCBI lineage: Eukaryota > Metazoa > Chordata > Actinopteri > Cypriniformes > Xenocyprididae > Hypophthalmichthys > Hypophthalmichthys molitrix. The sequence goes on from CM075507.1 coordinate 21,063,334, forward strand.
ACAATAATATTTAATGCTCAAATATCTCTTTTGTGTTTACATTTATACAAAACACTACGGTACTTTTAAAAATGTTTCGGCTGAGAAACGAGTTTGGCCATACAAGTATCCGTAGCGTGTCGTTGAGGATGTGACCACGTGACATGTGATACTTGTGCTTTCTGTTCTTCTTTTCCAAATGCCACTAAATACGCTGACAAACTCTGTTAATCAAAATACAAACTGTCTTGGGATTGCTAGATTCCTGATTGTCGAAGTGTTAGATCCGAACACCAAACTACCGACAGAAATTCTTCCGTATTTATAAACTTAGAAGCATATGCAAGTTATTAGGCTCGCTCTTCCACCTGGCCACTTGACATCTGACGTTCACTTGGTTGCGAGCCTGGAAAGGAGGGGAACATAAACAGGGTGAGTTGGGTTTATTACTATAAGCCAACGACCTTTTTACTGTTATAGCCACTATTTTTTAAACAGCCATGTGTTATAAACAGACATTACTTAATACTAGGGAAGCAAAGGCCTTTAACCAGCCGGTACCTGCTGTCAGTACTTGTATCAGTTACCTGGGCAAGTCTCAGGTGTCGTGCTCTTGTTTTCTTTGTTACAGTGGTTTGCTATTCTCTCAAATGTATTTATTATCCTCACTTACCGATTCGTCAGTTTTAGTTAATGGTTATATTGCTGACAGGATACTTCCTTATCTAAACTGTCTTCAAATGCTGTCATCTTTTAAACAGTATACATGTGATTCGGATAGAACGAGTTGTCGGGCATTGTAGTTTTTGCCCTGATATTCCAGAGCTTTCAAGAGCTTTATTTTCTTCAGTAAAAACAAACATTGTTGTGGGGAAAAAATACTGATTAAGAAATACCTGTATTGTTAGTTTACATGTTGTGCGTATTGATTTTAGCAGTTTTTAGACTTTTAGTTACATTGGATTATTTTATTCTAATTATTTTAAATTTTTTGGCAGTTTTTAGCCTTTATTTACATTTGATTTATATATATATATATAAACATTATAGATACAATGGATTGATTTAATGAATAATTTTAATATATAATTTAATATAGTTATTTTATAATTATATAATTCTTTTAAATAATTAAAAAAATAATTTTAGTCTTTTAGTTACAATGGATTATTTTGTGCCCAGCTTGGGAGTGTGCTGAGGCCCTCAGGTGAATGTGTTATGCTTCAGATGTGTTAGGCTTCAGAAACACAATTTTGACTGTACTGGGGGCTCTCATACTTAATCAGTGATTTTTTTTTTCCCTAGATACAAATGCGGTTGAAAGACCCCTTCTCTTTAAAAACTGCAGACATGACCAAGCGGTCTAACAAGCCAAAGAAGCCTCGCGATGAAGAATCGTCCGATGAGGTTGGCGGTAAGGAAAGGTTTTGATGCCAATACCATTTTTCATGCCAGTACATTGTTCATGGTACATTTGATGCCCTTTGCAAAATTACAGAGAAGCATACAAAGCATTTATCAGACATTAAGGATCTATCATGCGTACTAATTCCTTAGTAATTCCTATTCAGATAGTGGATTTAACAATGCTCATATAGAGTTGTAAACTCTTCTGTAAAAATGTATATTCTTGTGTCATCTAGGGTTGACGTGCCAGCATGTGAGCAGGGCTGTGGACCTCAGCTCAGTGAAGAAGGCAGTGACAGGCAGTCTGTGGTCTGTATGCTCCGACTGCCTTAAAGAGAGGAATGTGCCTGAGGGAGAACCAGCAGGAGCACATGACATCCTTGTGTGCCTCAAGTGTGGGTTCCAGGTGAGATCTTCTCACTCTGCAGCACTAAATATTTTATGTTACAATGTATGCAGTTCTGTCAGTGCGCAGTGACCGGTTGTTTGCGGCAAATTCATATTTGACAAATATTAGAAACTTTACTGGCAAAACAGACAATTTATTAAGATATTTCCACACATAGCAGGGTAAACAATGCGTTTTTGTGTAAAAATTTATGTGCTTAAATTCACACTGATGTGTGAATATGTTGCTTAAAAGTTTGGGGTCTGTAAGACTTTTACTCACACTATTTGTATGGGTCATTTAAGCTGTTCAGCCCATTTGGGAGTATGGCAGAGACTTTATTTAACCTTGAGTTGACAGTGGGGAAAAAACTGATTAACCAAAACTTGACCAGCTCATAATATATATGGCAACCTTGCTAATGTTGCTCTCTCTTCCAGGGCTGTAACCAGCCAGAAACTCAGCATTCCACAAAACACCAGCAAACTCATCGCTCTGACTCTCACTGTATTACAATCAGCCTCAGTACATGGAAGGCCTGGTAGGAAACATCAATTGATTATTATTTTGCATGATTATTTTACCATTTATCCATCAGTATTTATTTTATTTTTTTTAAAGAAATTAATAAGGCTGCATTTAATTTTAATATTTACATTGTTAAATTTTTTCCATATATAAAAATGCAGTTCTTTTGAGCTTTCTATTCAACTTTCTATAAGAAAAAAGTTATTTGCAAATTTGAATGATTTCTGAAGAATCATGTGATACTAAAGACTGGAGTAATGGCTGCTAAAAATTCAGCTTTAACATCACAGGAATAAATTACATAAAAATGTATTAAAATACAAAACAGTTCATTTAAATGCAATACTATTTCACAATATTACTGTTTTTACTGTATTTTTGGTCAAATAAATGCAGCTTTCAAAGACTTAATAGATTGTATTTTGACATTAGTTGATGGTTTTTCTCTCCTTTACCAGGTGCTTTGAATGTAAGGAAGAGCTTTCCACTCACTGCAATAAGAAAGCCCTGGCTCAGACTTTGGACTTCCTGCAGAAGCACTCAGCAAAAGCCACCTCAGGTAGTTATTCCATAGGAGAACAAACAGAAGTGTGAATCTTTAATTATTGGAAAACACCTATTTTTTTCTTCTGCTAATAGTAGTGACAGTCATTATGGTTACGCATGTCGTTTACACTACGCCGGCATTTTCGAACCTCGAAAACTGAGACTTTTGAAAACACTGCAGACCCCGTTTATTTTGAAAACGCCGGGGTTGTGTTTCAGTATAAACGGACCAAAACGGTGACTTTTGAAAACGATGGCATGGCCGCTCATGTTCGCTCTGCGTATCCTTGATGACCGTGTTAACAATAACATGGAAACTGAACTGCAGTTTTTGCTGGCTTTGTTGTCATTTTTAGCAGCCATTGTGCAGTTAAGCTCTGCATTTTTTTAATACTGCAGCTACCTACATGCGCAAGAGGCAACTGTTTACACGTGTACGTGCGTGCCCAGTGTGCATGAATGGTCATGTGACATGCGTTTTCGGTTGTGTAGTATAGACGGAGAAACACTGAAACACTGTGGAAACGCCAGTGTAGACGAGGATTGTTTTCATTTTAAAACACTGTTTTAAAACGAAAACGCACTAGTGTAAACGGGGCCTATGATAGAAGCTGACTCTTTACAGATTAAAACCTGAAAATTGCCTTGTTTTCTAAAGCTTTTGGGAGCTCAAATAAGAGCTGGGTTTTCTTTCAAATAGCTCTTTTAGAAGCTCATTGTTTCTCTATGCATAGCAATGCCATGTTGGCACATCTGACCTTTGTCCTGGGATCATTCATTTTTAGTTTTCTAGATACAATGAGGAGACATACAGTCTTTAGGCAATCAGAAAGCACTGTGATATTGCATAGACAAAAAATCTGCTGTTTTTCTCGAGTTCCCTCTCCTACAGTTACTTGAATTCAGTTTTGTATGTATAGCATTTTTCACAATATATGAGGCTTTTCAAACTTGAAAGTGTTAACCTTGGGTCTTTCTAAACCCCCGGTAAATAGAATCCTGGGTTATTCTGTCTCACATTTCACACTACTCATTCTTTATTTATTAATCCTAGGTATTTATAGTCTGACATTTCACAAGGTACGTTTCTAAACCCTTTCACATTCTTATTTGAATATTTGTGGTGTCTGCAACCATGATTGAATACATACAGCACACAACTGACCTGATTCAAATAATGACTAGTCTCACTTACTCAATTTTGTTTATTTTTATATACAGTACACAACTTTTCAGTTAGTGTACAAAGCTCAAAATATATAACTGTGATATGTTCAATTTCTAATAATTTCTTACTATACACAGCAATGCAGGGTTAACCCTGCAAAAGTTGTGCTAACTCTGTTTTCTCAATAACTTTGACCAGTTATAATCTAGAACATTTATGATTAATTATGATAAATATTGATTAATTAATTTGCTATTTAGTTAAATGGATTCATTATTCTAATAAAGGAGTGCTTCATTTGGCAGTAGGGTACTGTACAGAAACTGCTGGAAAGACTTAAAACTGCTTAAAGACCAACTACACTGACACCCTCATTTTAGCATTGATTGATCTCTTATAGCTGATATATTAAACTTTGTGGTACTGGAATCACATGCTGATGATTCAGTCTGTAGCTTCTGCATGTCACTTAGGCTGACTGCTTTCTGTCATACAGCAGCTCCCTGGCTCCACCTAGAGCTCTAGCAGTAGCGCTGTCTTGGATGCATGATGAAGTTACTCTGCTACACTTTTGTTTTTAGTCTGTTGGAGTGATTTATGAACTCGCCATTATGCCCTAGAGCAGGAGGCTTAACCCCAGAGTATAGCAGGAGGCTATACTCAACTTCTAGGAATGCATAGTGTAGTATTTTAAATCCTGTTCCTTATTTATAACCACACAGCACAGTAGAAATCCTCCTTTGATTATTTGGGTTCACCATTAGTTCTCCACCTTCTAGTCTTGATGTTTCTTGGAGAAGTTGTTTCTAAGGTCATATGCATGCGCGTCATGATCATCTGCATCGAAAGTTTAATTTTTTTGGATTTTTTTTTATGAGTTTGTCAATAACACACGTGGGTCACCTCAAAGTCAGAAGAAAAACATAATTAGAAAGAAGGAAATTATATTTCTATTTCTAATAAAGAAAATTAAGCTTATTTTTAGTCCACCCCTTTTACATTGTGACATTTTCATGACAATGTGCTTAAGGGTCATAAACAATGTCACAATGTACACTAGCGTTCATTGTTTGTGGTCAGATTTTTTTAAACTTTCTATACATCAATGAATATTAAAGAAAATAAACAGCACAAATGTTTCCAACATCGATAATAATAAGAACATAAGAAATGTTTCTTGAGCATCAAATCAGCATATTGGAATGATTTCTGAAGGATCATGTGACACTGAAGCCTGGAATGATGGCTGCTGAAAATTTAGCATTGCCGTCAGTGGAATAAATTTCCTTTTAAAATATATTAAAAAATAGAAAACTAGATATTTCTTTGCAGTAAGATTTCACAATATTGCTGTTTTTACTGTATTTTTAACCAAATAAATGTAGCCTTAGTGAGCATAAGAGACTTCTTTAAAAATATATATCTTATCAACCCAACTTTTAAGTGGTTAAATTTGTCTGTAGGTTTCATTTTCTTCAGGCAAAATATATATATATATATTTTTTTTTTTAATTTTTATTTAGTGAATTTTCAGTAAACATATGATCTGAAGTCCTGGACATGTTCTTGCAAGTTTAATTAGATTTACCCATGTAAGGCATTAATCTTGTAAAGCCTGGCTGGAATAATGAGGAGCAGCATAACAGAGTGTGATCATGTAGTTGTGTTTCTTCATTATTACGAAGAAACAACTTTAAATACATTGTCACAGTTGTCTGTCGTTTTTATTTATTTATTTATTTATTTATTTTTATTCAAGTTTCAACTATGTGCCATGAAAGACAGCTTGTTTTCTCTGGTATGTAAGATTAGACGACATGTTCAAGTGACAGTAAATGCCAATGCACAATATCTGTTAAAATTCTCATTTCCCTTTTCAGTGATCAGCAAAAGCTAGTGTATAAAATTTCACATAGCAGTGAAATATGCTACCACCTTATCCTTGCATGATGCTTAACTGTCATTGAATCAGTTTCTGTCCCTGTCCATGCCCTCATGCTCTGGTGTATCAAAGTTAAGTTCAGTTAAGCCCAGGCTAACTGGTCTCCCGCCACTCCAGGGGCAGCCAGGCTCTTGCTAGAGAAGCTGCGCTCCAATTCCGTTACTGCCGCATGGCTGCGCTCATTAATGGCATTAGGCGCTTGAGTGGTGCTCCCCGATCGGATTCCCTGAAGAACGGCTGCAGCTGTGTGGAGATGGGATCCTGAGCTCTGCTCCTCCCCCTGCCCGGCCACATCTCCCATGATTCCCCTTTGCTCACTCTAAGCTTCTGGGAGAGGGTCTCGTTTTCTTCAGGAGGGGAGCTTGTTTCCTTTATAGAGCATCCTCAGCTGTTGAAAGGCAGCGGATGTTGTGATAGGGGTTTTTTGCTTATGAAATGACTGTATTTATTCCAAACATGTGAACACACAACTCAGTTTTGATCATTTTACCACTAAGCTTGGGAACAAACTTTTATTCTTTCTTATAGTGGAAAACCATTCCAGTCCAGACAGACTCTGGATATATCTTTGCACTATGGCCTTGACAACTCAAATGTCTTGGTGATTGTCAGATGATATTTTTTTGTACTCTCTTTCTAACCAAGCATGATAAAGTCTCAGAGCCAAAAATCTGAAGACGGAAAAGGGTAGACAGTCGCCCACTTGTTTGTTTTTTTTTTTTGTCTGGTGAGGGCCAGAAGGTAGCTGGTGGTGGTCTGTGGTGTTGGGCCACAGTTAGGCCACCTCCTGCCCACATCCTTCTTACCCAGCTCTTTAAATTACCTGTTGCCATTCTTCCATGCTCATTGTTCCAGGCGGGCTGACTAAATGAGGAAGAAACGGGCGGCCATTGTGGCTGCGAAATGGACTGGCGCTGGCATAGAGGAGCTGGTGAAATTGCATTTCTGCAATATTTGAAGGCCAGGGTTTTTTAGACAGAGCGTGTTGTTGTGTCCGCTTTTTCTCATAGACTCATGGCACAAAAGAGCCCCAGCAAGAATTTTCCAGAATCCATAATAGTTTTCCACAACAACAGCAGGGAGAAGAAAGAAAATCTATTAACTGCGCTCTCTCACCAAAAAGGCCTTCAGCTCAAGTACCAGAGTCTTGGTAGAAAGAGACTTGACCTCAGAGAGCCAGGCTTATGCTTGAAACACAGCTGGGGAGGCTTTGTTTGAGGAAATTAAAATGTTTTTGCTTCAATACGCATCACAAGCTGGCACATGCAGCAGTTGAATCTTTATTTTCTCATATTGATTTTTCAATCTCATTTCATATTTTATGAGGTGAGTGTTCAAACTGGTTTTTCTTTACATTTCAGGTTTTTACTCATTTAATTTTTTTTTAAACATTTGTAAACAATAATTGCATGATAATCCTGACCGAGTTGATAATATTGAAATTAGCATAGAGAACTTGTACTCAAGATCTCTTTTGTAGTCCATTATGGTCGTAGTAGGGATGCACAATATATATCAGTACCATGTTGGTGATTGATTGGCTGATAATAAAGTTTTTTTTTTTTTTATATATATATATAATTATCTGTCATATTTAATTGTGTATGATTGTTTCCCGTATTTTTACATTTAGATTACTTTTGCAGTGGCTTAGTCACTTAAAGTAAAATTTTTGTAAAACACTAATAATATAATAACACTGTTAAATGTTAGCCTTAACAAGTCTCAAACTTAATATACATTTTTCATACTGTACATTATAATGTTGTGATCTGTAAATTCTCTTGTGGCATTTAACTATTTTCAAATGTAAAAAAAAAAAAAAAAAATGTTTAATTTTATTTTTTAATTTATTTCAACAAAATAGTGTAGAATTTTTATATTTTGTCGGCCATAGCATAATAAATAATTATCAGCTTATTGGTATCAGCCATAATTTTAATACCAGTGCATTTCTACTTCCAAATCTACTAAATGCCTCCTAAATAAGGTTGGTGCAGGGATGACATCAGAACCCGGAAGTCTTAATTCGCCAGTGGTTCCTTTAAGATTTTCCTAAGGGGTTTTATAATGGGGGTTTTCAATTTATGAGTAAAATAAAGTGTGTGGTAAACATAACCTGACAATACTTTGACGTTTTGTTCTACAACGTATAAACCCTATAGGAAAATCTCGAAGGAACCACTGGTGAATTAGTCTTCCAGGTTCTGACGTCATCCCTGCACCTCTCTATTATTTTTCTTTATCGGTTCACTTCATTTTCAAATCTCAAATGTTCATTTGAATCCATTAGCCTATATTTGGTATATACACTTGTATGGTTTTTAAACATTGTTTTACGTTTAATATATCAGTGTTGAGGATTTTACTGCTAGGTCTTGTTGATTACTGAGGATGGTTAGCCTCGGGTGGGAGAAATCTTTTCTATTTAGGTCAATCCAGGGCCAATGTGAAAAGCACATTTGTGTGTGTGTGTGCGTGAAGGAATCAAGACGTTGAATACCCTTGGCCTCAGATGGCAATGAAGCACGGTTTTCATGCCCCATGGCCACAACAAATTAACAAATTAATAAGACATTTGGTGTTGCTCGGCCTTCCTCATGACTGCTTGCTGTCTTCAGCCTGAGGAGAGCTGTCCTTCACTTTGTGAGAAACAAGGGAAGATTTTGAATAATGTGCATTAACTTCTATAAATCTGTGCTTGACTCTTCTCGGAAAGTTCTCCACTGCAATGCTACAAACACTTGTTACTTTTGTGACACTTTTGTTTCAGTGCTTTTTCAAGTACAAATGACTAGTAGTGCTAGTTTGGAGTCATGTAAAAAAACACCTTTTGGAGTGTATAAAAGGATATACAGTGGGTACGGAAAGTATTCAGACCCCCTTAAATTTTTCACTCTTTGTTATATTGCAGCCATTTGCTAAAATCATTTAAGTTCATTTTTTTTCCTCATTAATGTACACACAGCACCCATGTTGACAGAAAAACACAGAATTGTTGACATTTTTGCAGATTTATTAAAAAAGAAAAACTGAAATATCACATGGTCCTAAGTATTCAGACCCTTTGCTGTGACACTCATATATTTAACTCAGGTGCTGTCCATTTCTTCTGATCATCCTTGAGATGGTTCTACACCTTCATTTGAGTCCAGCTGTGTTTGATTATACTGATTGGACTTGATTAGGAAAGCCACACACCTGTCTATATAAGACCTTACAGCTCACAGTGTATGTCAGAGCAAATGAGAATCATGAGGTCAAAGGAACTGCCTGAAGAGCTCAGAGACAGAATTGTGGCAAGGCACAGATCTGGCCAAGGTTACAAAAAAATTTCTGCTGCACTTAAGGTTCCTAAGAGCACAGTGGCCTCCATAATCCTTAAATGGAAGACGTTTGGGACGACCATAACCCTTCCTAGAGCTGGCCGTCCGGCCAAACTGAGCTATCGGGGGAGAAGAGCCTTGGTGAGAGAGGTAAAGAAGAACCCAAAGATCACTGTGGCTGAGCTCCAGAGATGCAGTCGGGAGATGGGAGAAAGTTGTAGAAAGTCAACCATCACTGCAGCCCTCCAGCAGTCGGGGCTTTATGGCAAAGTGGCCCGACAGAAGCCTCTCCTCAGTGCAAGACACATGAAAAAACACCTGAAGGACTCCACAATGGTGAGAAATAAGATTCTCTGGTCTGATGAGACCAAGATAGAACTTTTTAGCCTTAATTCTAAGCGGTATGTGTGGAGAAAACCAGGCACTGCTCATCACCTGTCCAATACAGTCCCAACAGTGAAGCATGGTGGTGGCAGCATCATGCTGTGGGGGTGTTTTTCAGCTGCAGGGACAGGACGACTGGTTGCAATCGAGGGAAAGATGAATGCGGCCAAGTACAGGGATATCCTGGACGAAAACCTCCAGAGTGCTCAGGACCTCAGACTGGGCCGAAGGTTTACCTTCCAACAAGACAATGACCCTAAGCACACAGCTAAAATAACGAAGGAGTGGCTTCACAACAACTCCGTGACTGTTCTTGAATGGCCCAGCCAGAGCCCTGACTTAAACCCAATTGAGCATCTCTGGAGAGACCTAAAAATGGCTGTCCACCAACGTTTACCATCCAACCTGACAGAACTGGAGAGGATCTGTCCTCTCCAGATCTGTCCTCTCTCAGTTCCCCAAATCCAGGTGTGAAAAACTTGTTGCATCTTTCCCAAAAAGACTCATGGCTGTATTAGATCAAAAGGGTGCTTCTACTAAATACTGAGCAAAGGGTCTGAATACTTAGGACCATGTGATATTTCAGTTTTTCTTTTTTAATAAATCTGCAAAAATGTCAACAATTCTGTGTTTTTCTGTCAACATGGGGTGCTGTGTGTACATTAATGAGGAAAAAAAAATAACTTAAATGATTTTAGCAAATGGCTGCAATATAACAAAGAGTGAAAAATTTAAGGAGGTCTGAATACTTTCCGTACCCACTATAATTACTTCTCTTGTGTGATTTTTGTCTAGGACCAAGTGTAAATAGTTGAAATGAAAATGTCAGTCCATCCTCTTATCATTCCAAATATGTGGAATGATTTCTTCCACGAAACACAAAAAGAGATATTTAACATAATGTCCAAGCAGCTTTTTTTCTAGGGACGTACACATAAAGGGTATTGGGCAATATAAGAGACTTTTTTTTTTTTTTTTTTTTTTTTAAGTGATATTTAATTGGTCATGTTCATTTCCCCTATTTTTATATTTAGATTACCGTTTTTTTTCTGTCATCCAACACTCAATCTTTAAAACTAAGAATTTAATTGCACTGTTCAATATAATCTTCAGGAAATCTCTAAAATAAATATCCATTTTTTTTTATTATGCACAGCATAATGTTGTAATGCCTAAATTCCCTTGTAGCATTTAACAGTGATTGAGTTTAGTATTTAGTGTTTTTTTTTTTTTTTTTATAAATTAAACAATAATATAGAATTCTACTATCAGTTATGGGCCAGAAAGCAGTAAAAATGACAAAAGAAGTACCAAAAGTTAAAATTAAACTGCAAATAGAAAGAACTGCTATAATGTTAATATTGATGCCTACCAGTGTTTTATACATTTTATATGTGTATATATATAATATATATATATATATATATATATATATATATATATATATATATAATATATACATACATACATACATACAGTGGTGGTCAGAATTATTGGCACTCTTGGTACATATGATCAAAGATGACTATAAAAATAAATCTGCATTGTTTATCCTTTTGATCTTTAATTAATAAAATTAGCAAAAATCTAACCTTTAATTGAAGGAAAAGAATTGAAAGTGGGGGGGAAATCACATTATGAATTAAATTGTCCAGCCATGACTTCCTGTTCCACAGGAGCATAAATATGGTAAAATTCCCTTAATCATTCATCACAATGAGAAAAACCAAAGAATATAGTTCTGATGTGCAGCAAAGGATTGTTGGACATTTTGTTCAGATATGTGGTATCATGGATTCTATCAAATACTAACAGATAAAAATCAAAACCTGACCGCTTCTGCTAGAAATCCAATAATGGGCCGTGGTTGGGTATTCCATCAGGACAATGATCCAAAACAAACATCAAAACCAACACAAAAATGTGTCACTTAGCACATAATGAAGCTTCTGCCATGGCCGTCCCAGTCCCCTGACTTGAACCCTAAAGAAAATAACTAGCGTGAACTGAAGAGAAGAAGCACCAACATGGAGCTGGGAATCTGAAGGATCTGGAGAGATTCTCCATGAAGGAATGGTCTCTGATCTCTTGTCAGGTGTTCTCCAAACTCATCAGGCATTATAGGTGAAGATTCAGAGCTGTTATCTTGGCAAAAGGAGGTTGCAAAAAGTATTGAATAAAAGGGTGCAAAAAGAAACATTTATTTCATAATATGATTTTTTTTTTTTTTTCCTACTTTCAATTCTTTTCCTTCAATGAAATATTAGATTTTTGTTAATTTTATGAATTAAAGATCAAAAGGATAAACAATGCAATTTATTTTTATAGTCATCTTTGATAATATTTACCAAGGGTTTCAATAATTCAGAACACCACTGTATATATACAGTGAATGGGGATGGGCACCAGGGACCACCTTGGTCACTGTTCGCTTTCATTGTATAGAATAGAACAGCTTAGACATTCTTCTAAATACCTTTTTTGTGTTTCACAGAAGAAAGAAAGTCATGCATATTTAGAATGACATGAGGGTGAGTAATTAAAGGGTTTCACAGCTCTTGTTTTGCCTCAAAGCTCTTAGGGAAGATCTTCTTTTAACAGTTATCAGGAAACCACATCCAGTTCACGTTGGCGTTTGTGTGTTTTGGAGAGAGCTGGGTGGGGAGGAGTGGAGTGGATTGCTGATCGTTTAGGCTACCCCGGGGACATGCTCCACAGTGTCACTCCTGCCCATATTCGGTGGCTGAGCAAGGAGAGCCAGGTGGTGGTGCCGAGTGCAGGACAGTCAAGCGTGGCCGTGGTGCATGCTGACATTTGCCTTCGCTAACTGCTGCAGGGAGAGGAAAAATCTGTTTTTCCATATGCTTGTTCAGGGCACTGTCCTCCCCCCCAAGTCCCCTCTATGTATCTCCTTCGCTGCCATGCTGGCAGATGGCTCTCTGAACATTGTTTACCTTGATCAGTGGGCCCAGATGTGATGTAACTCCATAGACATTCCCACATTGCACTTTTTATTCTCCTGGTCTATTAAAAAATGGGACTGACAAAATGCAGAAAGTACCTTTTTTTTTTTTTTTTTTCTCCCCCATTACACTCACTCGTTCTCCTGTTTGCTCATTGTATGAGCTGTGTGTCCCTGTTGTCTACACTTGTTTGCACCACAGTGTTCATGGACATATGGGCTCCCTCTCGAATGGCTGTATGGACACAGACAAACTTCCAGATGTTTTCATGTAGCGGTCCAGATGCTTTTGGCCCCACTTAGGAATAGCAGCACTCCAGTCTATTGTTTTGATGCCTGATTAACCCCTGTGAGAAAATCATGGGGGCACAGAAGCTGCCCACTTCAGATTTTAATGGATTTTTCCTGAACGGAGCTTAATACTGGGCCAGTTTGTACAATAAGTGTGTGTGGATCTGCATAACATTTGGGGCAGCTCTGGAGAGCATTTTTGCACAAAGGAAAACCAATTTACTTCCTGAATTGGAGAACATGGTTTGTCCTTGGGCTTTCCCTCAGATGTGGCAGTGTGACAATATGGATTCAGGACAGGGGACTAAACAAGATGACGCAGCAATGTTAGCTGAACCTGAAACACAATGCAAAAGATATAGTTGCCCTTCTGTTGTCAGAAATTTCCTTTTCCACCCCATCATATGCTTGGCCGAATTTGAAGGGTTAAGAGCATATATTGCAGCCTTTGAGTTTTTAAAGTCATCTATGTTTTAGCTGTATGAAGACCCCTGGTATTGTCCAAGCAGAGATTCGTCAAAGACAAGTCTTGAGTTGACCTCGGCAGGCATGCAAACCCCCACCCCATCTGCACAGCCATTCAACAGCCTGACATGTCGATAATTGTACATAAAAAATGTCTTTTCTTGTAATAGTGTCAAATCTAATGGGGATATGAGAATGCAAAGGAACATTTATAAGTGCTTTGGTTTTGTGTAGTTTGTCCAAAAGATGACCTCCAACACGTCATATTCCATATTGTTCACAGCGTGTCAGTGAATGTTGTCCTCTTTCTGGATTTTTCTAAGAGGAGGTAGTACTGAAGAGGTTGGGGAAATCAATGCACACTAGGGCATGTAAACATAATACCTACATAAACTGCTAATTTTATCCACTTTTCTTAACAGAAATCATTCATGCAAGAATAAACCAATTGGGACACAAGAGTAAGGCATATTATTCCACTTGAGGGAAGAACAAGCTGTAGATATGTACAAAACCTGCACTCATCTATATGATATGAATTACTTCAGGTCATTTTGAAGTTATTTTGGGCACATTACATGAATATGATGCACTTGTGTCTCATTACATTTTTTTACAGCATTAGAACAAAGAAAGAAAATAATTTATGGCAAATATAATTTTATTAATAACTACAAAACAACATTTGGTCCCAAACTAGCTGGAACTTACTGAGTGATAGTTAAATTTTGTCTGAATTTTCAGTCCGTTTGAAATCCTGATACCCATTTTGGCATTAATATTAAATATATTTTCATTTTATAAATGTATAACTAATTTTGAATATAAGTACTTTTATTTTCCTTAATTGGCCCTGCTTTTGCATAAATAATAGTGCAAAAGATTGTAAATATTAATATGTGGTAGTGGCAAGCAGCACCATGCTGACTTTCTCTTTCATTCTCAGTGCCGTGGGTGCTTGCTGTTGTTCATTAATGCTTAATTTGACAGAACACTTGTGTTCTCCTTCACAAATGGTGCCAGTGAGGATAAAAATAAAAAAGATGGGTCCGGGGCTGTTCATGGATTCAGTTTTTTGTTATGGCTTGTCCATTGTCTTGTTGCAAAAAGGCCAACACCCAGATTGACAATTAATCCACCAAATCAAAACTCTTAAAAGAGTGGGGAACAAAACTAAAATGAACTGCATTTTTTCCCAAATGCAATTTAGTTGTATCTTTGATACAAACATTGCCAGAAAATTTCTGTTGTGTATGTGTAGTCCACTCCGTACAATCCTCTGAGCAACTGTTTTTATTAATTTGTCCAGTGGAACATATAATTGGTCAGTGCATGTAAAAGATAATGTTGTCTCCTAAAGGCTAATTTAAGGGGTGTACTTCATAATGTACATAAATAAAAAATGGGAGTCAAAAATACGTCAATCCTATTTTACAAAGGTCCATCTTGGAGATTTCTGTCCTTGCTACAAAAGATCTAGCTTTAAGCTAGCAAATAAAAAGTTAAATGGATGTAGTTGTCAGATTTTCAAACATAATTTTGTATTCTGAAAGTTCATTGTTTCATGGCTTTTTGACCATGTATTTTGCAAGTCATTGGGTATAGGATATCCACTATTTACTCACCAGATTCACAAAATTGAGACTTCTTTTAAATGACATTATGATATTATTTTGTTTTAGTTTTAGTTTGTAAATACACTTTATATAATGTAAACTATATATTTATTAGATGATGAAAGATTGTACACAATACAGAACAAAATAAATACTTAATTGATGCTTGGTAATTTAATAATTTTTATGACCTTCTTGTCATTGAATTGTGTATAATAGTCAGTGCAGTGTCATTTAAATTTAATAGGTCTTAGAACACAATATTATTTCCAGTATAACTTTTTAGATTTTTTTTTTTTTTTGTCATTGTTGAATAAATGTTTGCACAAAGAAGTAGCCATTGTTAGAAATAATTGTTCAAATAAATTGCCTCATTGTATGTATCCTTATTGTTGCACCATTAGCCTCTCTTCTGAAGGACTGAGAGCTATTTACAGGACCGACTGCTCGCTCTGAATTATCATGCAGGTTGCTTTCATGTCTCCTGAGTGTTTAGGGCAGTGCACCCGTCATTTCTCTGGAGTTTAGCTGTTTTTGTGTAGAAAAACTCTCTCTTTCTCTCTCTGCGGGCCTTGTGTTTAGCCGCCTGGGCCAAGAAGCTCCCGCAGAGTTGTGGCAGTAGCGGGGAGCAGCTGGGCTTGTTCCCTGCTCCCTAACCAGCGTAGTTTTATCCAGCTGTCATCTGCAGCCTTTCCCAGCTGCTACCCAGAATGTTAACCCATTTCTGCTACAGAAAATCAAGCGCACACTGGGACAAGGCCCAGTCCAGGGCTGCGTTTCTCAAAAGCATTGTGAGCTAAGTTGATCTAGAGACCACTAATGCCACTGGTTCTTGAGAAAAGTAGCCTAGATCTTCACATAACCAAAGATTTCTCTCAAATAAATTGACTTAAAAGTCGAGTTTTCTGCCTTTTGTATGCGGCAGAACATTTTTGAATGTAGAAAACCTACTTTACTAATTAGTGTGTTAACTAGAGATCTGTCAACTTGATTTTTCTCTTGTCTTTTAGGAACAACTTCAAAAATTATCAAACTCAGAGAGGAACCCGCTGAGTATGTGGACACTCAGAGAGGGAAGAGTCCAGTGAATAGCACACTTATCCCGGTCAAGGGCATCAACAACCTGGGTAACACCTGCTTCTTCAATGCTGTGATGCAGGTAAAGTCATGTCCGAGAACTCGCATTATTCACTTTACTTTTAACTTTTGTTTGTGTCAGTTCTGTGTGTTTTGGATGGTTTAAGCCAGTTGGTTTCTAATCTGGGCTGTAAACAAAAATCAGTTCAAATGCATTATCTGGAAGAGTTGCAAACACGGCCCTTTCACCCTTGTGGCCTTGAGCAAACAATTTAAGCTTGCTCGTTTCAGAGGGACAAGGAGTCAGTATATTGAATGACTCTTCAGATTTTTTCTTGTCAAACAGTTCACATAAGAAACTTCACTGTAACTAAAAGCAAAAACTTCACTGTAAATATATATATATATATTTTTAAGGAAAGTAATTTATTTGAAATAGAAATCTTTTGTAACAATGTGAAAGTCTTTAGTGACTTTTAATCAATTTAATGCATGCCTGCTATTAATTTGTTTAAAAAATTTTACTGGTTAATAGCTTAAAATCATATTAATTGATTATCAAAATATTCAGCATTGCAGCCCTAATATTATTGTTTGGTCATTGCAGCTGAGTTGGAAACCTCGTTTTGAAGATATCTATCTCTCAAACACATCTTTGGGGAAAATAGAAAACACAGAGAAATTCTAAAAGTGGAGTGTGTGATAATTTCCTTTTTTTCCATTGTTTGTTTTGGTTTAGAATCTCTCCCAGACCCACATGCTGAATGACTTGATTCAAGACGTCAAGGAAAAAGGCCATAAGATGAAGATCTCTCCCTCTGCTGAGGCCAACTTGGTACGTTCCAACTAAATTGGACCGGACTAGAACAGTTTCTCTCATAATCTCATTCATTTTAGCTTTTAAATATGCTAAAAACCTCACCATTTGTATGGTAGATGTGATATGAGTATAATGCTTTCTTGTAGGGGCCACTAACTGTGACGTTGCCCAGCCCAGAACCCCTCACCTCAGCCATGTTTCTGTTTCTCCAAAGCATGAAGGAGCCTGGGAAAGGGCCTGTCTCCCCCAAGATCCTTTTCAACCAGCTCTGTCAGAAGTATGTCTATACTGTCGCCATTTGTAAATATATACTATGAAAGTCTCAAAAAGCTGTGTGTGAAAGTGGATCTAAATGTGGCTAATTGATCGTCACTGTATGCCAAGCGGTTTCAAGCCTGTTTTGAACTTAAATGGCTGGTTGGATCCCTGCTCTCTGGGGTTGATTTTTATGCCGTTTACAGGCTGAACGGTTCACTGGCTGTTGTTTAAACGTTGTTTGAACGTGCTGAATGGTTGGGTGGCTCAGACAGGAGCCTGCCAGGCAGTTGGGTGTCTCTCTGGTGCTTCTGTGATATTAACTCAGGTACTGTGCCTTTATCAGACCTGTGGGTTTGCATATGTGTACATGTGTGTCCTGCTCACCTGGCATCATCTCAGCCTTAAGCGCACCAATTCATTTGAGCATATACACATCACATCACATCAGCCATTACGAATGCATAAAACGTACAATGCTATAAAAAAATAAGTATACCATGAAAAAATATACTTTTTTCTTCAACATATGGCATTTTATAGACAATATGGCATTATATATTATATAGGCATTTTGCTAATGTTAATAAATTAAAAGCAATATAATTTATATAATTTACAAGCTCTACTTGGACTGTACATTTTGTAATGTTCAACTTAAATAGAAAAGCTCCTCAGAAGGACAGTTGTTGAAAAAAATTAATCTTTTCCAAGCTATTGAAATTTTCTTTTCACTTAAAGTAAAATAAATGAAATAGAGAAGGTTTCAGAACAGTCTGTTCTGGCTGGGACATCTCAAGAGCTGAGCACAAGATGCTTCGGGAAGAACTCAACATGCCCAAAATATGTTGGAAAAAGTACAAAACTTAAAAGTACTTACTTTTTCCACATACACTACTATTTAAAAGTTTTTTGTTTTTTTTGTTTTTTTGTTTTTTTGTTTTTTTACATTTTTTAAGTCTCTTATGCTTGCCAGAGCTGTTTATTTGATCAAAAATCAGATGTGATTTATTTTTAAAAGCTCAAATTTTGAGCCTGGCCTATCATGCACACTTTTTTATTAGGGCAAACACAAATGTCACTGTCTCTAGTCACACAAGTTCACACACAAGTCTGGCGTCTAACTTGTGAAAGCATTAAAGGGTTAGTTCACCCCAAAATGTAAATTCTGTCATTAATTACTCACCCTCATGTCATTCCACACCCGTAAGACCTTCGTTCGTTTTCAGAAAACAAATTAAGATATTTTTGATAAAATCTGATGGCTCAGTGAGGCCTCCATTGCCAGCAAGATAATTAATACTTTCAAATGCCCAGAAAGGTACTAAAGACATATTTAAAACAGTTCATGTGAGTACAGTGGTTCAACCTTAATGTTACGAAGCATTTGAGAATACTTTTTGTGTGCCAAAAAACAAAGTAACGACTTTGTTCAACAATGTCTAGTGATGGGCGATTTCAAAACACTGCTTCATGAAGCTTTGAAGCTTTACGAATCTTTTGTTTCGAATCAGTGGTTTGGAGCATGAAAGTCATGTGATTTCAGTAAACGAGGCTTCGTTATGTCATCAGCTTTTCGAAATTTCAATAGTTCAACCACTGATTCGAAACAAAAGATTTGTAAAGCTTCATGAAGTGAAAGAAGTGTTTTGAAATCACCCATCACTAGATATTGTTGAATAAAGTCGATATTTTGTTTTTCTGCACAAAAAGTATTCTCATCGCTTCATAACATTAAGATTGAACCACAGTAGTCACATGAACTGTTTTATAAATATGTCTTTAGTAGCTTTCTGGGCTTTTGAAAGTGTTAATTATCTTGCTGGCAATGGAGGACTCAATGAGCCATCAGATTTTTTTTTTTTTTTTGGGGTGAACTAACCCTTTTAAAACAGTGATTCTCTCTGCCTCGCATACACCTTTAATCTAATTCCTTCTCTGCATGGTAGACCCACATGCACACACTTTCAGCACTACAGAGCAGCAGCTCGTAGGGTCAAGTGAAGGCCTTCTGTGCTGCACAGTTTGTGTGTGTGTGCTTGTGCGATCCAACATGTCCTTGACGGGAAAGATCCTGTTTGTTTAATGCGTTTGTTGACTAGCAAACTGCAGGTCACAGCTGCTGGTCTGATGGGGTACTTGAACTACTGCGCCATCTTGAACGCCATCTTGTACATATGCTATTTTGGTCAATGTGGCAGAATGGCATCTTTTGAGACATTGTGCTTTAAAGGACAGTATTTTTCAAGGTGGGATGAACACCAACCATTAAATGGGTGAAGAACAAGTAGTGTGTGTGTTTGTGTGTGTTACACAGCTGAGTGTTGTTGGCATGGTTGGTCGAGGGCCAGGTCACGCTGCCAGCTGGACAGATCTAAGCAGCACCAGTGCCAGCAGCGGTCCAAAGAGCATTGAGCAGCCTTCCCTGCTCAACACGCACTGCTCCTGGTGCTACTGAGGGTCCCAGCTTGTAAAGTGTCCTTATCTTGTGCTTTCTGTAACTACATTTGAATTTGTATTATAATCAGCTCTCAAACCCTTTGCATATTTCACATTGAGGTGGAATGGTACTTATTTCATGTCTCTTAGTACAGAGATTCAAGCATACATGCACCAGTTTGAAATGCAGCACTTTCAAGGATGTTCTGGTTGTGGGAGGTGATAGGTGGAATAATAGACTCTAGTCGCACTGGCTGTGATTTTGATCTTCATATCTCCTAAATTCTCTCTATTGTTACCAATTTTATGGGGTACAAAACTAAGCTGGTTGCAGGTTATGCTTTCTCAAAAGGTTTTTTTTTTTTTTTTTTCCTGATTAGTGTTAGTTTTGCTCTTTATTTTAAAAGAGCAAGAAAATCAGTGTTTTTAATTTATTCCCTGTTTGTTAGATTTCTAGATCATCTGTGACAGCATTCATGTTCTTTACATTTAGTTCATGTTCATGTGAGGGATAATGTAGACATAATATGTAATGTAATGTAGTTAGACCGTTTTGTTGATGATCGATGTAGAGATGGTAATCTAGATGAGATTAGTGTCCAGTTTATTGGCTGCTTACCAAATAATTCATTGGTTCTCAAACAGCGGGCTGGTTGGGGGCCTCTGTAAAAGTCAAACTGGGCCTCAAGATGTCTTAAAATAATTTAGAATAAGATAAAACAAGCATTAATATAAGCTAAAACAACAAAAAGTCCAGCTATTTCTCATTTTAGTTCACACCCTTAACAACTGTGTTTTTTTTCTTTTTTCTTTTTCTTTGAAGAACTAGGGTTCCAGTGTTCTTGGAAAACCTTAATAGATGAAGTAGCCTAATTTTAAAAGTGTGATTTCTAGATGTCATTTACATTAATAAAATCTAATCTACACATTTTTATAAAGAATATAAATTTTTCGGTAGCACTTTACAATAAGGTTCAATAGTTAACATTAGTTAACTACATTAGTTAACATGAACTAATAATGAACTGCACTTATAGAGCATTTATTAATCTTTGTTAATTTTAATTCATTTACTAATACATTATTAAATTCTTGTTAATATTCGATAATGCACTGTGAACTAACATGAACAATGAACAACTGTATTTTCTTTTACTAACGTTAACAAAGATTAGTAAATACAGTAACAAATGTATTGCTCATGGTTAGTTCATGTTAGTTAATACATTAACTAATGTTTAACTAATGAAACTTATTGTAGTGTTACCAATTTTTCTAGATATCCCAAGCTCTAAAATATTTTATCAAGTAGAAACTGTGAGTACAAATTATTTTTTTAAAGGCTGCCTATTCAGTAAATTACAAATGTCATTTCATAAAATAAAAAAAGTGAACATTCAGTTATTAAAATAATAATTATAAATTTATTATACATAATAAATACTGTTCTAATTATTTCAATCTATGGACAATCCTAGTCTCTGAGATTTATGTATTTATTTTTTATGAAAACAAAACTTTATCATTACAGCAGATGAACCAGAGGAAACTTACAGTAGCCTTCATGAGGAGGGCTTTAAATATTGACATCAAAAAGATAGGGAACCAATTGAATAAATTGAATTAAAGAAATAATTGAATAAATTGAAATGATTTTATTTATCGTAGCATGCTAACACCGCTATTTGGAAGTCACTTACCTTGGCCAACAGTCAATTATACAGTTTAGTGGTCAAAAAATATTTGACTGTAGAATGTCGCAATTGGCCAATTAGAATCAAGTATTCAGGAAAGCCATGTAATAAAAGCATTTAATAGATATATTATTTTTTTGTCCCAATCATTTGTTTCATTCATTCATCCATTGTTTTTTGTTTTTTTTCTTGTGTGTAGTAATTCTGCTGACATTTCAAAAGGCAGATTAATTATTTAGTGGCCAAAATCAGAACAATTCCGTTTCATAGAACTGTTTGTTGTGTATGTTTTGTGCTCGGTGTAAGATGCATGTATGGGAGTGTTTTATATTCGACTGATGTAGTATGCTTGTGTGTGCATGTGTGCATTGCAGCATTGCAGCATTGTGCTGGGGCTGCCTGGCGTCTGGTACTAACTCATCCGCTGTTAATTGTGTTAGTGGTTACAGCTGTCCGTCTGTGACAGGGCCATATTGGGCGCACCGCTACAGGCTCCTTCAGCCTTCTCTTCCAGTGGAATGAGCTTCCAGAACATTCGCGGTCTCTCTCCCACCTCTCCTACTGGAGCCCATCTCACCCGTCAGCTTCCCTCCAAAACACATTCACTCTGTTCCTGCCCTTCTGCAGCTTATGCTGAGCTATACCAGTATGATCTGCCTACTGTTTTGCAGATTCAGATATGTAAAGACATTTTGAAATTGCTTCTGCTTATTTGTTTTCAGCCACTTAAACATAAAAATAATCTGTATTGTATCAGTCAAAAAAAATAATATTAGTCAATATTTAATATACATAAACAGTGGGGTTCAAAATCAAATTATATTATTACAAATGATGAGTTGAGAAAAAAATGTCAATGTCATAAATTTGGAAAAAAAAAGTTTTATAAATATTTATATAAAATATAAATCGGGCTTCAGTGTCACATGATTCTTCAGAAATCATTCTAATATGCTGATTTGGTGTTCAAGAAACATTTTTTATTATCATTATCAATGTTGAAAACTGTTGTGCTGCTTAATCCTTTTTTGGAAAATGTATTTTGTATGCATTTTTTCAGGATTCTTTGATGGATAGAAAATTCAAAAGAGCGTCATTTATTTGAAATTAAACTAAATTTCTAGCAATGAACGTGACAGTAAAGACTTTTACAATCAATTTAATGTGCCCTTGCTGAATAAAATTATTAATTTACTTAATTTACTGACCCCGAACTTTTGAACTGAAGTGTACTTTTTTTTCTTTTTAAAGTAAATTTATTAAATTAATATATTAGAATGGTGGTGCTGAGAGAAAAGAAGCAGTGAGAAACAGAGGAAGGGGAGGGAGGCTGAGTCTCCAGACCCCCTGCTCATGACCTGTGTTAGAAGCAGGTGGCTGGACGTTCTTAAACACACTCCAGTCACACAGAGCTGGGCAGAACGTCAGACCTCATCAGCCCATGGTAGAGGCGTTCCAGACTGCCCGACCATCCGTCCTACCCATGCATTCATTCACCCAGCCTGCCCTCACACAGCATACATACACACACACACACAGTGCTTTCAAGCTTAGCAGGTAACAGGAAAATCATTGAGCATCTGGACTGCCTCAGGCGTCTCAACCCAACCCGACCCGACCCAACACCTTGACTTGCCCCTTTACCCTTGGGTTCATCACCAGACCAAAGGGCCTTCCCATCATCTTGACCAGCTATCCAGCCTCACTGCTCAACAGGTTGATGCAGGGCCGGCTCCAGCTGCCCATATGTCCTCCACAGCTGGCCCACATCTGGCCTGGGCTCCCCAGCAGTGAGTCTAAAGATATATTTTCTAAACGCCAAACACATTTTTCCGTTAGATTTACCATGGGGTTAGCTGGGAGGAAGGATGAACATATCTCCACATTGCCATTGTCCTTGAGTCTGCCATATTTAAGGTGGTCTTGTCTGATTCTGTTCTGTAATTTCACTTATTTTGAACATGTGGCATTAAATGTGTTTGAAGGACACCAAAATATGACGTGTTTAGAGATGCACCGAAATTTAGGCCGCCATAAATTTTTATTCATAAATGCCATAAATTGCTATTGTCGGTTTTAGAAAATAGTCAGAAAATCTTGGCTGAACTGTAAATACTGTTATATGAGGATGTTTTTTCTAGAAAGAGCTTGTGTTTTAAGTTCATCTCATTTTAAAAATGGTAAATAAAATGGTAATAAAAGTCATTATATTGATCAACATAGAATTACATGCAGATTTTGTTATGCATGCAATATTTAATCATTTTGTTGCATTTTATTGCAGACACTAAGGAACATAAACACACCACTCCAAAAATGACTTTGCTGTATAAGGTGGTTTTTCACATATTAAAACATTGCAGTTGAATACTTGCAGACTTCATTTTTTGACTTTTAATTTAATTTGCAGCTCTTTGAAAAAAAAAAAAAAAATACTCAGAGAAATAAATTCCAATCTTGGGTTTGTAATTCATTAGAATCAGAGAACTGGTTAAAGGTCAGAATACTTTTATATATCTGGTTGTGTATGAAAGTGTATGTGTGGCTGCATGTGTGTGACCGACCTCAGCTGGTTGAATGATGAAATGAAAAGTGAATGAAAGTTGTTAGGGAAAAATAACAGCTGCCTTTAAGATCCTGAAACCTGCCGAGAGAAAGCGAGACACCTTATGCAGCATCAGAGAAAAGGCCTTGAGAGAAGATTATGTCCATTCTTCTCTCGTCTTTACTCATCTATATGCTGCTGATTGCTTTTTGTGTGTGGCTAATTGGTGTTTGCGTGGCTTTGCCTTCTTTTGTCCCTTTGGATATATTTACACTTGTGCGAATGTGTTTGTGTGACAGGAATTCTCATTCTGTGCCCCTTTCTCTCTCTCTCTGTGTGTGTGTGCAGGGCCCCGCGCTTTAAGGGTTACCAGCAACAGGACAGTCAGGAATTGCTACACTACCTCCTGGACTCCATGAGAGTGGAGGAGACAAAGGTGAGTGTGTGTGATTTAGTTTTTCTTACACATGGTATGATGATCAGTCTAATGTGATCCAATCAAAAATGGACAGACAAGTCAGACCATTTAGACCTGGCAGAAATGTTTAACCACTTGTGATTTCATTTTGAGGGGAAGGTTTACTTGCTGCATATCCAGATTGATTAATTAAAAATTTATTAAAATAAAATAGTAGAAAATAAAAACAATATAATATGTATAGTATTAATTATATGTATTTTTTTAAATTCATGCTTAATTTAGGTTTTTTTTTTTTTTTTTAAAGTTGGTATTTGGTTGATCTAAATATAAAAGCGGGTGAGTAGGGGAACCTTAGCTTTTGTTTAAAGATTGAATGTTTATACTACAAGTATATTGTGGTCAAGTTCTAGAACCTGTTTATCTGTTTAGTGTCGTCCTGTTTCAATTGGAGCGCCCAAAAACGGATGTTATTACTAGGTCTATAGGGGGTCGTATAGAGGGTCAGTCCTCCTCAGTGCATATATAAACTATACCAGTCACTGCAAAGGGCTGCTTTTGCATACCGACATTAGGACATTGACCTCTCACGAACAGACGCATAGTGGTTTGATAGGGTGCTTCTTGTAGAATGATGCAGCTTGTGGGTTTCTTAATGTGGACGTGCCAGGGGCCAAGACCCACACAACCCCACCAGTGGCCCTAACTGCCCTAAGAAAGCGGGTGCAGCATTGGGCGATGAGCCCCAGGGCCAGCCAGGCCCATTCAGATTTGTGAATGTGGACAGTTGTGCCACTTAGGAACCTTGCAAGTGGCGCGACTGGCCTCATTGTGCATCCTGGGAAACAGTCAGCTGCTTGTTGAGGCTTTGTGATGGAGGTCCGTCCCCACCTCCCTCCCTCCACACTCTGGGGCTGCAGAGGGGGAGAACACAGGAAACAATCTGGTTTAAATGTTTTTCATTAGGGAACGGCGGTATATCGAGTTTCTACGATATATTGTTATATAAACGTTATACAGTTTGATGAGGCAATACTGTTTATACCAGTATACAGTAGTTTGATATTACAAGCTCATCTGAAAAATAGCAGAGGACACAGAATGACCTGCTGCACGGAAAGTGCAAAATCAAGTTTGTCCTAAACGTGAGGCATGCTTTATATTCAGGACTTCAAAATAACCCGTAAGATATAGTTAACATGTATAGTTTAATGCGGCTCTGACAGATACTTGTGCTGTTTAATGCGTTTGTGATGTGGTGTTTTCCTCAGTGCATTCCCTCTATCTGTAAATGTTAGAAGGTCATGCAAATATTTCCATTTTGTTGTCAGGAGTGGCCTTATGTAAGCGAGTGGTAATTAAATGTAGGCTAATATAATTATTAATCTCATATGAGTGAATATGCGCTCCTCTTACCAGTTACCATTAAGTCTATGTTTTTGTTTTTATTTATTTTCAGTTTTAGTTCAGTGATTTTAACTGATTTAAAAAGCATTATATTTGGTTTTAGATTTTTAATGTTGTTGTTACAATGGTTGAATGTAATGTCTTTGTAATTCTCTTTTTTTTTTTTTTTTTTTTTTTGCACATAATATATAAAATTGCCTACATGTTTACATTCACTATATTTGTTTTCAAAGCCTTCAATATTAACATTGTTTGTAGGACAACATTGGGCAGGATGTGAAATAAAAAAAATTTAAAATACAAAAAAAAAGTAGATTGAGATATGTATATTGAGAGATATATTGTATATTGCTGTTCGAGATCTAATTTTTGTCCCTATCGCCCAACCCTATTCCTCGTTATCATGTACTTTAGTAAAATTACAGATGGCATATGTTTCGATATAGATGCATAGCTTTTAAGACGTAACAAAAAAAAATATTTATACACTACTATTAAAAAGTTTAGGGTTTGTAAGATTTACTTTAAATGAAATAAATTAATACTTTTATTCAGCAAGGATGCATTAAGTTGATAAATCATATCGAAAATAGACAACAGTTGAATTGTAATAGTAATGTCATAGTATCAATGTTTTTACTGTATTTCTGATCAAATAATCTGGTGAGTTTATAAGACTTCTTTCAAAAAAAAAAAAAAAACTATATGTACTGTGTATATATAGTTATGTACCGATTTATCGATTTATTTTATATCTAAAGATGTCAAAGTATTTGTGTAAAAAAAAGATTGTGTCATCTTTAAAAATAGTTGAGTTTATGATCAAGATCATTGCGATTTTGTTCGATTGTTTTATAGAAGCACGCTTCAGAATGCTTCAATTCATCACTTAGATACAGTGTAACAGAGCTGAGACCCCTTAAGCCAGTCACTAAACATGGACACCACAATATTTATGTTGATTAGCCAATAGGATTGCTGCTCACAATATGCTAATTAACATCAATGAATTATCACCAATTAGCTGTTGAATAAAAATGCTAAGAAAGGGGTGCTTAAGTGAGCTCAACTTCTCAAGAGAGTGTGGTGGCCTAGTTATTTTAGGGTATGTGTCTGTTTGTGTGATTAATTAGTGTGTGTTGTAGTGGGGTCCGACACAGATGGGGGGTTTGGGGGGGTTGACTGGCTGAAGGAGAGGGATTAACCAGGCTTTTGACCTAAATAGGCCGCCCTGAGCGTGGGGACGGGACAATGGGGGA
Source organism: Hypophthalmichthys molitrix (assembly GCA_037950675.1). NCBI lineage: Eukaryota > Metazoa > Chordata > Actinopteri > Cypriniformes > Xenocyprididae > Hypophthalmichthys > Hypophthalmichthys molitrix. Next base: position 21,090,250 of record CM075507.1, read on the forward strand.
GACTGGTCGAGCCCCACAGACATCGCCACCACGGCCAATTATCTATTGATTGGTGCTTTACTGCGACTGTGTCTTCTAACAGCTCTCTCACCAACACAGTCACTGACCATGTCACCTCTCATTAAGAGCACAGGGACACTGGCCTTCACATGTCTTTATGCCCACACATACATGGGATATACAATGCATGTGCCGTGTAAAATATGTGAAGCACACATTTACTTTTCACCATGTGTGCATGTTCATGACCTTGCGTTTGCTTTAGTTAATTTACAGCAACAAAAACATGAGGGAAAAAAAAAGAACACTTCCAAGGGTGAACAGTTTAAAGTCTGAGGGGGAAACGGCTGTGTCTTATTTGATTGTTTATAAATGACAGATACAGAAAATGTTTCACACATAACTAAAATGTTGACATTTTTGTTTTTCTTTTTTTTATTATTTAATTGAAATGTCAACTGTTCATTACTAAAAGATGCAAACTTCTTTACTGTGCCTCTATTATTTTGAACATGATAAAAGGAGCTTTTTGTGACAGCAACTGTTTGAGCTTCATTATCTAACAAAGTGGCATCACATTGTGTTTACATTGACAGCGTATTAAAGCAGGCATCCTCAAAGCCTTTAACAACCCCACGGAGAAGACAGCTGATGAGGAGACGAAACGACAAGTGAAGGGTGCTCCATCTCTGCTTTTGTCACCTGCATTTCACATCGCTCAGAACAATATTGCCATCTAGTGACAGCTTGCATTCACAAGCTTCTAGATATAATGCCACTATTTACTTTAAATTATCGTTTAAAAAAGGATCTATTATTTGTGTTCTGCTTAATATACATATTTGAGTTGTATTATATCATTTTTGCTTGTTTTCATGTTCTACAGCTTATGGAAAGGAAGGAGTGAAAATGAATTTTGTAGATCGGATTTTTGTCGGAGAGCTAACCAGCACCATAATGTGTGAAGAGTGTGAACATGTGAGCATTTCTCATTTGCACAATGTCCAGATACAAATTATATAAATGTTCACAATTTAAAAAAAAAAAAAGTAATGTGTTATATTTTATTTTATTATAATATATATTTTATAATATGTATATAATGTATAGTATTTATTAATATAGTATTTATTTCAATAACACAGTAATTAAGTGACTGCCTAACGACAAATTGTATGGGATACATTTTAGAGTCTCTCTGAATACCACAATGTAACATGTTTATATCTTCACTCTTAGATTTCCACAGTAAAGGAAGCCTTCATTGACATTTCCCTTCCCATCATAGAGGAACGGGTGAGAGCAGCCTTACTTTATCATTCCACAATTGTACTTTATTGTACTTCCATTTAATAGTCTGTTCCTACGTTGAATGTCCTGAGCTTTCTTTTGAGGGTTTGCCTATTTTCTTGCCTAGATCTCTAAGCCCACAAACCCTGGTAGACTTGGAAAAAGTGGGCGGGAGCAAGACAGTCTGGTCTCTCATGATGACTCATCAGCTGCCCACTCACAAGCCAATCGAAACAGCAGGAGGTTGAGTGGACAGGTAGGTGGAACCATTATTATAAGAGAAGCATTATGTAGCTCTTATACACTATCATTCAAAAGTTTGTAGTCTGTAAGATTTTGTTTTTGAAAGTAGTCTGTTATGCTCACCAAGGCTGTATGAATTCAATCAAAAATACAATAAAAATAATAATATTGTAGAATATTATTGCAATTTAAAGTACCTTTTTCCTTTATGAATGTATTTTAAAATGTAATTTATTCCTGTGATGGCAAAGCTGAATTTTCAGCAGTCTTCAGTGTCACATGATCCTTCAGAAATCATTCTAATATGCTGCTTTGGTACTCAAGAAACATATATTATTATCAATGTTAAAAACAGTTGTGGTGTATAATATTTTTGTGAAAACTGTGATACTTTCAGGTTTCTTGGATGAATAGAAAGTTCAAAAGATCAGCATTTTTTTAAAATAGAAATCTTTACTGTCACTTTTGGTCAATTTAATGCATCCTTGCTCAATAAACATATTAATTTCTTTCAAAAAAATCTTACTGACCCTAAACTTTTGAATGGTAGTTTAAGTGCTTCCTAGCTTCCTTGTTTTTAATATGACTTTATGTGTGTGTGTCTGTGATTAGAAGCTACAGGGTCGCCTTTCGTCCACTTCTCATGATGAGAGAGGCGCAGACTCGGTTTCTAACCGACAAGAGGAGGAGCTCTGTGTGGCTGGCCGTGGCGTGGCAAGTTACCGGACGGATACGATGGGCAGCCAATCAGACTGCAGTGAGAAAGACTCCAACCTGCAGGACAGCAGTAATGATGCAGACAGCGAGGCCTCTGAGAGCGAATGGTCTCCTCGAATCCCGTCTGTGTCCAGTCATAGTAGCACATCAGATAAAGTCTTAATGACTGCAACCACAACGGCACACAATCCAAGTCTAAAACCTAACCTGAGCCCGAGCCCCACTCCCTTCTCCTCCATTAGACCTCAGCAGGGCGGTGCTGTGGAGCAGCTTGTCAGCGCTGTGTCCAAGCTGGGCCTGGTGCACACTTCCACCGACACTCTACCGGTCAGCCACAGCCCAGAGGAACCAACCGAAATCCGGGAGAGAGACCGTCAGCACCACCAAGGAGCTTTCCAAGCCCTCTGTCACAGCTACACCCCCAGCTCTAAAGAGTGCTCTGTACAGTCCTGTCTGCATCAGTTCACCTCTGTTGAGCTGCTCATGGGCAACAACAAACTGCTTTGTGAGAACTGCACTGAGAGGAGGCAGAGACAGATGAAGAGGAGTGGTATGTATTCACATACCACATACCACTATTCTCTGTTTTCAACATTGATAATTATTAGAAATGTTTCTTGATAACCAAATCAGCATATTAGAATAAATTTAAATTATATTAAAATAGAAAAGAGTTTTTTGTTTTAAATATTAATGTTTTTACTGTATTATTGATAAAATAAATACAGCTTTGGTGAGACTTTACATACATTTTGCACAGAAACTGGCTCTGCTTGTGATTTATGAAGGCCCTAGTCTGTTTTAACTGAAATCCTGTTAAAAATGTGCTGTCAACTATGTGCTTACCATCGTGTTGAGCATTACAGTTTCAGCAATTAATTTGTGCCTCTTCATTCATAAAAAATGCCTTGTTCCCCCCTCATACTGTCTGTGGTGTAGTCAAGATTCTGAATTAACATTTTATGAGTGGTAAGATATATTTATGGCTGTTATATTTGTCATAAGCCTAAGTGTGTAGTTCTCTTTACACCATTGTTGCATGTCACTTGTTTTATATGTATGTTTCAGATAAGAAGGCTGAGAAAGTGTACACCAGTGCCCGTAAACAGATGCTCATCTCGGCGCTTCCTCACGTGGTCACTCTTCACCTTAAACGCTTTCACCAGGTCAGAATCCTCAGTATATGCATCATTTTTTGTGTCATTTTAGCCAGTTTGTTAACTAAACACAACTGCTACAATATCATCACTGTTAGACAAAGAATGTAGTTTAATATGATGAAATGTTCGTTGCCGTCTTTAGAGTCTATTAACAGAGCATACTTTCAAAAGAAAAAATCTCTAGGGGGAAAAAAATCTATAATCATGTTTTTCCCGAGCAAGGTTATGGTATGTGCTTTATTGTGTGGTGATGCACTGATCGAGCTGTCTTCTTTTTTACAGGCCGGGATGAATCTGAGGAAAGTTAATAGACATGTGGACTTTCCTCTTATGCTGGACCTGGCTCCTTTCTGCTCTGCCACTTGTAAGGTACTGATCAGAGATATACATATCAGTCAAGACCAGTGATTTATGAATCTGCACGTTTCTTCGGCGTTTAAGTGTGCAGTGTTAACTTAGTATTTATGCGTGCGGCAGAACCTCGGGTCAGGAGAGCGTGTGCTTTACAGCTTGTATGGCATTGTGGAGCACAGTGGATCGATGCGAGGGGGGCACTACGCAGCCTACGTGAAGGTCCGCACGACTCAGCGTAAACCTGAGCAGCGCCGGAACCAGTCAGGTACAATGCCACCCAAGCAGTATATAGTGTCTATGTGTCCATCAATATGTTTTCTTCGCAGCTGTTTCTGAAAGGCCTGAATAACCTGTGAGTAAACAAAGGGTTTATAACATCCCAGCATTGGTCCCCCATTCACTGCAACCTTGAAGATGCGGCTCGTTCAGTAAAGGCCAAGCGGGATTTGTTTGTTGTTGATGATGTATAGATGCGTTCTTCTCTGCTCTCTACTCAAGCAAAGAGCCTGCCATTCAGCAGCGTTTAGAACAGGGAGTGAAAGCCCACGGAGAGCTGTGAGAAAAGATTGTGCACACTGTAGTTAACTGTTGTAGTGCACAAATTCAAGATGTATTGTTGTAAAAAGGTGTAACAAGTGCAAGACTCTTCGAATGGCAGCAAGGGCTGAAAATACATTTTTCCCTTTTTTGTTTCAATGCTTTTTTTTTTTCCAGTCGCCCTTCTTGTGTTTGCGTTTTTAGGACCACAAAAGACATGTGAAAATAGAGCATGAATAATTCTTAAAGTGTCAAGAGGATTGATCCTCAGTTATTTATTTAAGTTATTATGGAGTTATTTCATCCTAAATAAAGGCAAAGTCAAATGTGACATTTTATTAGAATGAGTTTAGGTGATGATTGTTGAGGTCTGTTGAAATTAAAGGTTGTTGTAAGATTGATTGTAAAAAAAATTATAAACAAATATGGTAATCTGATGATTTGAAAATGAAATGAAATGAAAATTCTGTCATCAATTACTCATCCTCATGTTTTTCCAAACCCGTAAGACTTTTGTTCATCTTCGGAACAGAAATGAAGATATTTTTAATAAAATTTGAGAGATTTCTGTTCCTCCATTGACAGCTATGTAACTACCACTTTGATGCTTCAAAAAGTTCATAAAGAGATTGAAATTTGAGACTGTTTCATAGAAAGTAACCTGTTCTGTCTTGTCTGTCGACACGTTGTCAGTGTCCTCTTTGCTCCGCAATGTATTTTTCACTGCGTGAGAGCATGATGTGTGGCGGGAGAATGCAATGGCTTGTCAGACAAAGCAACAGTAACTAAAGGGAGTGGGTCTTTGTGAACGGTCAATTGAGCGGTTTAGTGCAAATTTTCTGAAGAGGCTTGTTCGCTTTATATGTTAAACAGATTGAATTTAGGATTTTATACACATATAAACATGATCAGCGAACTCAACCATAACAGCTTGACGCACGAGAATAAACCTCTTGTGGAAGCTCACATGTGCTACGTAACATGAGAATGAACCTCATTGGTACTCGCACGTCAAGCTTGAGCTTCTGTTTACCAACTGATGTGGGAGTTGATGAATGTTTATATGTGAATAAAAGCCTAAATTAAATCTGTTCATCATATAAAGTGATAGTGTCTCTTCAGAAAAATTGGAATAAAGTGCTCAGTTCATATGGATTAGTTTTACGATCTCTTTATGAACTTTAGAAGCGTCAAAATGGTAGTTGCATAGCTGTCTATGGAGGGACAGAAATCTCTCAGATTTCATTTAAAATACCTTAATTTATGTTCTTACAGGTGTGGAACGACATGAGGTTGAGTAATTAATGACAGAATTTTCATTTTTGGCTGAACTAACCCTTTAAGTTGACTGATATACCTAAAAACTTCTTCAATTCAGTTTTTTAATTTAATTCACAGCCCTATTTTTCACTTTGTTGTGTTTCACTGTGAAAAAAATCACAAAGAATTTAATGCTAACACAATCTAGATGTTTTTTTTTTTTTTTTTTGATGTTCATCCTCATCTCAGCCACTTTGTGTTCCTCTGAAAACCAACATCTCCATTTTTTTTTTTTAGGTTCCAGAGAGGCAATTTCAGCCCCACAAGGCCAGTGGGTGTATGTTAGCGACACCAACGTACAGACTGTACCGGAGTCCAGAGTGCTGAACTCTCAAGCTTATTTACTTTTCTACGAAGAACTGCTATAGAGCCGTGCGACCTTGGGAATTCGACAAGATCCAGATGAATGCAACAGGCAATATCAGCTCAGACAACAGCGAGCACTTACTGCATGCCTATATCCCTGTATTTTAAAGTAGAAAGGATTCCATATACTAAAAGCTTGGGCTTTTGACTCATTCATTACCCAAGATGATCTGAATTAAAATTGGGAGCCATTATTATTGATGTAAAATAATATTCTCAAATTTAAGTTATTTATATTTTACAGCTAATATTTGAGCTTGACATTTATTTTTTGTGTGTGTGTGTGTTCATTTTGCAGGAGAAATTGCCAAAGAGTAATTTAGGGTAAAAATATGTATAGAATATATAATATGAGAAGATTGTGCCAAAAGAGTCTATAACCTTTGTTGTGAAAGGGAAACTCAGCACAATATGCAGCTGTTGCTTTCAAAGCCGTTTAAACCTGTCATATTCTGCACTGGATCACACAAGCTAGTCACTGCACAAACAATATGTCATGATTTGTTAGGTGAAAATATTAAATTCACAATGCTGACTGACAACAACATAATAAATTGTAATTTGTTGATTTTCATTCATTTATTTTTGCTAACACATTTAACTTTGATTTGCTAGATCAAGACTAATTTTTCATGTTATTTAACATATCAGTAGTATGATTTAAATGACAGAGTGGGCCCTCCTATAAGGTATTATGAATTTACAACTGAGATATAACATATTTCTCAATATCTAATGGTTAAGGAGTTGGTGCAGTATTCCTAGTCTTTGCCTCATGCCTAATTTTTTTCTGTTGCAGAACTAAATATGAATAAAAAACAAATTTTTTATATTATTATTTTCCACTCATAACTACATCAGATCAGTGCCTACAGTTTATGAAGGCTGAGATTGTTTGTGCATGCCTTTAGCGAAGTATTAAATTCATATAGGAGCATAAAGAGAACGTTTTGTGTATATACAGATTAGAAATATACATAATTGTATGTAAAATATGAATCATGTTCAATACTATTTATTCTGTTTACTGGGCAGATATTGTAACACCATAGATTTGTGTGGTGTATAAGGCTTCAGGGTTCCTCAAGCTGTTCTTTTGCTTGAATTTTGTGAAAATAATCTAGTATAAATCGTTTAAAATAATTTAAATACATTTAGTTGACAAAAACCTTTGAGTGGGCTGAATTGTTTTGTTGTCTATGGGTGTCTTGTCTCTCTCTCTCTCTCTCTCTCTCTCTCTCAAGATGATGTCGACCATTAGTCTCCACTGTCGGCACAAATCCCAGGATGCCATTTTCACTCTGTTCACGACTGCGATGCGGCGTGACGGGTGAAAAGGCGTGCTGTTTTAGACCATGTTGCTGACTGGTGAAGAGGAGGTGGGTGTGGAATCCTGAAAAGGGCAACGTCCGAAATGATCCTGTCCTCCTGCCTTCCTCCTCTCCTCATTCTGTGACATTCAAATCAAGCTGTTAGACAGTGATCAGTTACAACCAAGTGTAAAGACACCAACAAAAGTGTGCAATCTTTGTGAAGCGTGTGTGTCTATTTTTAAAGCAGGGCTCTGGTTCTAGGACGTTGTGCGAGTGATTTAATGTGAGTTAATGATAGGATGTGTTCTCTTGGTCTGAACTGACAGAGGAACCTGATATGGGAGACGGGTGGAGATGCTTTTGCTTTCAAAAGAACCCGCTGAATGTGAAGACATGTCAGGGTGGGAGAGGGTTTCTGCTTTTCTTCATACCTTCGGGGCAGACATAACAAGTGGTTAGAGATGATGCTTGTTATCTTTTTTGACCCAGCTGTGTTTCTGGTTTACTCGATAACATGTAACCTCTCCTGTCATGCTTGCAAATGCAACTCTGTCTGTTTGGGGTGGCAGCGCAGTGTTACATTTGTCTGAGGCTGGGTGAATTATATTCCCTGTCACTGGACACTAGAAACTAGAAGTGTATGATATGAATCTATATGATGGGTAGGATATCAGAGTTATGGCCATCTCATGTCTTGCTCATAGTATGTGTATTTATCTGCTATTATGTGTTGAAGATGCCAGAGAGGTTATCTTGAACGTCGGGTGTATTCAATTCTTGGGTGCTTTGCATTATTCTTAATTTGTTGAAGGTTTGACCTCAAATTTCCTTCATTCCACACAAGCTTCAGTAGCAGTATGGTATTGAATTACTCACAATGTAGTGTGCCGATCAATACTACGCTTTTGTCTTCGAGACTAAATTCAGAATTTCCAAAGTGCAACCAGAGAACCTAAAAGAAAAGACTATTACATTACATTCAATACATGTCTAGTACTGTACGTTCATTGTCAATATATGGGAACTGGTCATTATTTCAACATTTTAGTCACATTTCCCATTACTGTTTTTAACTTAAATGGTCCAGTAGTGACATTCCATGTAGTATTATAAGGCCCTAAAACGGCTTTCATAATAATTATAAAAACCTATTAACCAGTTTTATACTTATTAATATTCAAAATTTGGTTTTTAATATGCAGAGGTGTCCTGGTCTGACTTTAAGTTAATATACATTACCAGTCACAGACACAGTCAGATTTTTAATGTTTTAAAAAGAAGTTTCATCTGCTCACCAAGGCTGCATTTATTTAATTAAAAATACAGTAAAAACAGTGATATTGTGAAATATTATTACAATTTAAAATAACTGTGTTCTATTTGAAAATATTTTAAAATGTAATTTATTCTTGTGTTGGCAAAGCTGAATTTTCAGCATCATTACTCCAGTCTTCAGTGTCACATGATCCTTCAGAAATCATTCTAATATGATGATCTGCTGCTCAAGAAACATTTATTGAGTACAATTGTACAAAATATTTGTGTACAATATTTCTTTTTTTTAAGATTCTTTGATGAATAGAAAGTTCAAAAGAACAGCATTTATTTGAAATATAATCTTTTGTAACATTATAAATGTCTTTACTGTCACTTTTGATCGAATGCATCCTTGCTGAAAAAAATAATTAATTTCTTTTCAAAAAATAAAATTTCTTACTGACCCCAAACTTTTGAATGGTAGTGTATAATGTTACAAAAGCTTTGTATTTCACATAAATGCTGTTCTTTTGAACTTTTCTATTCATCAAAGAATCCTGAATTCATTATTATTGTTGTTGTTGTTGTTGTTATTATTATTATTATTTTAATACACTCCACTTAGAACAGTGGTTCAACCAGGGGGCTGGGACCCACCCACGAGAAGTTATTTAGAGTGAGACAAAACAAGCTTTAAAATAACTAAAAATCAAGATGTAAGCTGACATATTTTTATTTACGAATGCCATGATCCTGGAAAACCTGGATATATGAGGGAATTTTAAAAGTGTAATGTACATCATGGAATTTTTATAATGAATATGCATTTTTCTAGTTATGTTAAGCTTTAAAATATTAATTGGGTATAATTTGGTGAGAAATTGCTATATGTGAGTAAAAAATTTTTTTAAATTGATTGGTAATAAAAAGCGTAAACACTAACAACATTCTGCTATCAAAAATTCATAATTATTTAATTATTTTTTACACATTTTTATTTAAATATTTTAATAAAAATTTGTTTAGAAATAGTGTTTATTGTTTTATTATTATTATGATCTTCATGTATATCCACTAGAGGGCCTGTGTGGGGGGTGAGGTCACAATTGCTGCCATTGTTTCCGGGTCATCATTTCATCGCCATTTTACTGGTGAGAAGTGGAGAGGTAAGGAATCGCAACGTGTCTGTAAATCTTTAGCGAACTCCTTCAGAGTCCTGCGCTTCTCATAGGGATCAGTTGTGGCGATTAATGAACCTGTAAAGTTTGTGCGTTTAAACCGCCTTGAATATTTTTTTTAATGATTGTTGATGTTGTAGACGCGCGGCCTAACGCTTGCATAGCCAGATTTACGACGACGCTTGTGTTAATTTATTCTTGTCATAGTTCTATTCAGTGAAATACAGCAAGGTAAATGCAGAGAAAGACACTGTAAAGCACGCGGCATACAAATTAAAGGTGCAAAAATCATTCTAGACTGGTTTTGCAGTATGCTTGCGATTGTTTTTTTTCTCTGCTGTGTGTGTTCGGAACTGCAGCTGTGCGGGTTACATTACAAATATAATGATTCGCAATAAAATAAAGCAGAGTTTGTTTTTCATGTCCTTATAAGGACACAGCAAGTCAACACGCTTAAATGCTTCATTTGCAATCACCCTTTGTTCCTTATGTGCAATTGAAGTGTTTGTTTCATGCACATCTGCGTTTTACAATATCAGTGCTGCATATTCTGACATGTAGGCTTCTGGCACAGGAATCACAAGGTGAGATGTGGGACCAGGGAGGACAACCCTGGCCTCAGTGGCCTCTGGGCTCGCAGCAGCAGTGGATGCAGTCATTTCAGCATCAGCAGGATCCAGGTTAGGCCGTTGTTTATAACTGACTGAGATAGCATACACTGATCATGTAGTCCAGTTGTTTGAACTGCTGAGTTTTGTGTGTGTGTTTTGCAGGTCAGGTGGACTGGGCTGCTCTAGCACAAGCATGGATAGCACAGAAGGAATCCACCGGAGGGGTTGCCGACCCGCCAGGGATTCAGCCCAATGGTCAGGAGATGCAAAACATGGAACCTCCAGCCCATAATAACCATGGTGCCTTTCCAGGCGATCCCAATTTTGGCAGGGGTTGGCAGCCAGGTGAGAGAAATGTTTCAGTTTGACCTCTGGCATTTTAAAGAGATTGTCAACAAAAATTGAGTAAACCATGCTTCCACTTTAAGACTCATTGCTGACTGCATTGTTTGTGTCACATGACTTAAAGTCAGCATGAAATGGAAATTTTCTAAATGCATCTTATCTTAATTATCTTATTGTGAACCGTTAATCCATGCATGATTTTCTGATGAAAAAAGTCTTCTCTGTGGTGGTGTATGTGCGCCCCTTTCTTACAATCAACTGTAAGCTCTCATTCAGATCTGCTTCCACGCAGTCAACAACTAATGGATAGTCCCCGTCCTACTTTTTTCTTTTTGATAATTAGTTTTACTCAGATGTACTTAACAATATGAAACAAATGCTCTGTCATTACTTGATTGATAGAAAGTAGAAGTAGCCCTTTCCTATAGGCTACAGCTCAATTAAGTGTTGCGAAAGGATCATCTATGGTGATGCACCGGAAATTCAGAAACCAAAAATATTTGGCCGATACATCAAAGAAATAGTTTCATTTTCAGCCAAAATAGTTTTAAGAAATCATGCACTGAAACAGTAATGCTTAATTAGTGCTTTTCTGATGCATTTTAGTGTCTATTTCATTTGCACATCTTGGATAAGCTGCAGCAGATAAAAATATCAGCAATGTAGATGCATTTTACCTTGACCAAAAATGATGCTAGTGTAGCAATATGTAAAATTTGTTCAGCTAAGATATCGAGAGGTGTTTTTTTTTTTTTTTTTTTTTTTTTTTTTTTCCCAAACTGGTTTAATTTATCACCTGATAACACAACACCCTAAACAACGTATCGTGTTCATATACCCACATTTAATCACCTGTAATCAAATCACTTTATTTTTGAATTCTGTGTTTTGGTAAAAAAAAAAAAAAATTCCGCTGCATTTTTGCTGATGCGTAACATTTTTTAAATTTGATACGTCAAAGTAGGTATTACCTATACATTTGAAATCTTGCCATTTGTTTGTTTTTTTTTCTTTTACATGCTAGTGCTGATCACAGTGCACGGCTGATATGTTAGAAGTGTTTAAATTGTGACCTTATTTGCGGATTGTTTATAGAGTGGGGAATGCATGGCCAGCCTCCTCCTCACCCTCCAGAACAAGCATGGATTCCTCCTGGCCAAGGACCGATGGATGTTGTCAACCCGTCAGAAGACAGTAACAGTCAAGATAGTTTGGAATTTCCTGGAGACCCACACCATGGGGGCTTTCCTCAAAACAGTCATGGGTTTGGGGGTCAGCCTGAGCCTTACCCTATTGGACCAGTTGGTGTCAATCAGTTTGATTATCAGGTATGCTTGCTTAGGTCTGGGTTATCAAAAGTTATTTCCAATCTCCTAGCTTCTGTTTTGAAATGACATTTACTTCTATTTCATCTTAGCATGGAGCAGCTCCAACGGGGGCAGCATATGGACCACCCTCCACCGGGTTTCATGCACCTTACTGGCCTGACGGACCTCAGAACAGAAGAGACCGGCTTCCTGGCTTCAGACCAGAACGGCCCAGATCCCCAAACCAGATGGGAATAAAACCAGAGACGCCAACTCTTGGTGATTTTAAATATTGATCAATGTAGAATCATAAGAAAAACATAGAAGAATGCATGGTAACATTGTCTTGGTTCTAGATGCTGTTAAACGGAGGACCTTGCCGGCATGGATTCGAGAAGGCCTGGAAAAGATGGACCGTGAGAAGCAGAAAAAGTTGGAGAAGGAGAGGATGGAGAAAGAGCGTGCTGAAATGGCAATTAATGAAAGGAATAGCGATATGGTAGAGGAGGAAGGTGATGGGCCTCGGTTGCCACGCAAGAGCAAATTTGTAAGCATCTTTTTCAGAACCTGTTTACAGCGAAGGAACCTGCTGAGGTTACTTTGGCAACTGTTGTCCCAGGGTTCACTGACATGCACAAATGTTCATTTACATGATCATTATTATCTTAAATAATTCTAAGACCCCATGAAATGGCTCGACAAGCACAATTTGCTTTCTCTTACTGGTGTATTTTTCATTGATTTCATTGAATAGTTTCAAGTGTGTACACTGCTGTTCAAAAGATTGAGGTTAGTATATGTTTTAAAGAAATTAGTACTTTTATTCAGAAAAGGGCTGCGTTAAATGAATCAACTGGCAGTAATGACATAGAATTTTCTGGTAACAATGTATTTCAAATGATTTCTTTTGAACTTCCTATTCATCAAAGAATTATGAAAAAATGCTGGAAATTCTGCTTTGGCACCACAAGAATAAATTACATTTTAAAACATACTAAAATAGAAAACTGTTATATTTGCGAAAACATTTCAGAATATTACAGTTTTTATTGTATTTTTGATTAAATAAATGCATTCTTGGTGAGCATAAGAGACTTAAGAAATTAAATAAATCTTTCCAGCCCCAAACTTTTGAACAGTAGAGTATATCTACTAAAACTTGTAGGCATAAATTAGCACATAGATGACCTTAAAACTATCTAACAGGGACTGAGCCAGAAAACTTAGTTAATTTCATGGAGTCTTTTAAGTTGTAATATTGCTTGTTAGCTGTTGCACACTAACACTAACTAAAAATACCTCTCGGCGCTAATGTCATCCGCGAGCATGTGGTCTGTGGTCCAATCATCTACTCCTCTTTAATTCAGGACAGTGATGATGAGGATGGTGAAGATGGTGCCGGTGAGGATGGCGAATCAGAGAGGAGGAGGCTGGAGTTTGGTGGTAGAAGTTCTCCTCCTGTTCAAGAAGACCAAAGTGAACCAGAAATGACAGAAGAGGAGAAAGAGTTTCAGCTGGTATGTTCACACAAACCTGTCTTAGCATTCACCTGTCCACACTCATGACTGGTGCTGCTCACAAGTTCCTGTTTGCTTCTTACAGATGTTGATGACTAAAACTCTTCTCACCGAAGTCCTCCTTGAAGTCACAAATGAGGAGATCTTCCTAGTGGCTAAAGAGACTCATCGCAAAGCCACCAAAGGTCTGCTCCTGTTCCCTTCTGTCTGTGCAACTGTGCCTTCACGTTTAATTCTGAGGAAGAGCCACATTTTCACAGAAAATAGACTTGGTTATATTTTGACTGATATATATATATTTAATATATGAAGCCTTTTTGTCTGACTGATGCACCTTGGTAATACTTTATGATAAGCAAAAGTGTAAATCTTCAGCGGCCATTCTCTGCTAATGCAACAGAAGATGAAAACAAACCGCAGAGGGAGGGTGGATATGGTCACATAGATAGTTAAATGCAATCTTTCAAAGGGTTCCCAGTCAAATCCGTTCCTAGATTTACTTCCTGTAAAACAAAAGTATTTCCTCACTTCTGTGTTTGCCAGATGGCTTCTCATTTCAAAAGTGACACTGCATTAGTACAGACTGGTTTTCTCCTCCTCCACTGTTTGCCTGTGTTTGACAGACTTTGTGTGATAACCTCTTTCTTCTCTCCATCTTTTTTTCTTTATTTTTTTTTTATTTTATTTTGCCGAAGGCAGCTCTTGTGAATAGTGCATATGTGTACCCTCATCTCTAGAGACTCTTGCCTATTCGAAAGTGGTGGCTGTATGTGTTTTAACATGTTGTTCCTGTTGTTGATGTGAATCAAAGCTCCTGCAAAACAGCTGGCACAGTCAAATGCACTGGCTTCTCTCACCGGCCTTGGTAAGTGTCTTTACATTTAGGACCACCGGGGGGGTGGGGGGAGTAAACATGGGTTGTGGGGGTTCTCAGCTCTCTAATGAACTGTTACAAGCTCAAGAGCTCAAGCAGCAGATCTTCTCAAAATGGTTAGCTTCCAGCAACACTTTATAGTAGATTATAAAACGCATGCTTTTATTAAGGTGGGCTTTAGTTAAGTTTTATGTAGGTGAGAAAGGAGGGACTGTTAGCGTGCGACTATGAATGCAATGCTCCTGCAGTCCGTTATAAGAGGGGGGCTTTGTTGCCGCAGGAGGGCTGGGTGAGTACGGCTCAGACGAGAGTGAGGATGAGGAGCGGAGCGCGAAGGGGTCGGATTCATCAGACACAGACGATGAGGAGCTGCAGCACCGCATTCGCCAGAAACAGGATGCCTTCCGTCGCAAAGAGAGGGAGGAGCAGCAGCAGCTGCAGGAGAGGCTGGCACTGGAGGCACAGACTATAAAAGGTATGAACATCCAGAGAACAGAATCTTTATACAAGTGTGTGTGTGTGTGTGTGTATGTATGTGTATATATAAATGTTTTTTTTTTTATAGTTTATAAAAATCAAAAAAAAAAAAAATACACTCTATATTATTAAATGTTATATTATAAATAACTTTTCTATTTTAATATTTTGTAATTTATTCCTGTGATGCTAAAGCTGAATTTTCAGCATCATTATTCCAGTCTTCAGTGTCACATGATCCTTCAGAAATCATTCCAGTATAGCTGTGCAAACCGTAAAATCTTTGATGAATAGAAAGTTCAAAAGAACAGCATTTATTTGAAATATATATTTTTGTATAACAATGTAAAAGTCTCTTCTGAGACATACAGTCAATTTAATGCATTCTTAGAACTTTTAAACTGGAACTTTTTGTGCGCGTGTTGTTTATTTTTTTTAAATTAATAATTGTTTTTGTGTTATTGGATGAAAAAGGAATAAAGAACCATTATTCAGCCTTCTTTTAAAATGTGTATACAAAAACTTTTTGTGTTTGTTTTCAGAAGATTTGGCATCGGACAGAATGAGCAGAGAGAAGGCAGGTTATGAGGAGCAGACAGAGTCCAAACACAAACAGGAAGTTAGGGAAAGGGAGGCGGAGCCTACAGTAGAGCGACGCAGGTCGCGTAGTGAGCCTGAGGTCAGTGAGGTCAAGCGGGTGAGCAAAGAGCACACAGGGCGTAACGGAGGAAGTGCCAGCCCCTCACCGAGTGAGCGACGTAGCCGCACATCCAGCTCTAGCTCTTCCAGCAGCCGGTCCTCTTCATCCTCCTCATCCTCCTCTCGCAGCTCCTCCCGCTCCTCCTCTCCCAGAAGGAAAAGGCGACGCAGCCGCTCTGCCTCTCGTGGGACTCGCAGGCGCAGCCGAAGTCGCAGCTCTCGCAGGCATCACTCAGAGCGCGACAAGGGCAGAGACAGGAGGCGGAGCAGCCGCACACACAGCACCGAACGTTCCTCCCGTCACAGGAAGCGCAGCCATTCGCGGCAGCGCAGATCCAGCAGGGGCCGCAGGAGCAGGTCCAAAGCCAGTCGCAGCCGCAGCAGAGAGAGGCGGCGCAGCAGGGACCGCAGGCGCAGCCGGAGTCGCAGTACGAGCCGCAACAGGCGGAAACAGAAAGCCTCCAGCAAGGACAGGGACAGAGACAGGAGGAAAGAGAGAAGCCGGAGCCACGAAAAGGAGAAGAAAAAAAAAGAGAAAGAATTAGATAAAAAGAAAGACAAACAGAAGGGCAAGGAGAAAGAGAGCGAGGGCAGTTCAGTAAGGGACGAGGAAGACGATGGCAAATCGAGGCGGAAAAAAGAGAGCGAGAGGACTGACTCTCACAGTGAGAGATTTTCTCGGCAAGACAGCAAATCTAGCAAGAAAGGCTCCGCCAAAGCTAGCAAAAAGTATTCCGATTCAGAGTCCAGCAGGAGCAGGTCCCCTTCCCCTGAGGTTAGCAAAGAAAAAAAGTCTAAGAAATCAAAACGTAGTCGATCAAGGTCAACGGAAAGATCTCACAAGTCTGGTAAGAAGGCAAGCCGCAAACACAAGTCTAAGTCACGATCAAGGTAGTATCCATTTTCTTTCTACTTTTTTTTTTTATTGTTGAACTGATTTATTTGTTTGTGTGAATGATAAATAGTATTTAGAATGTCACAACTGTTGCAATTCAAATTATGCTCAAGTTCATTCTAAATTAAGGTGTTACATTTAAATTTGCAGTCACATAATGTTGAATATGTAATACCTGAGTTGTCCACAAATGGTTGGGCTGTGCTTCTCAAGTGCTACTGAGATTGATATCGTTTCCCCCTTTTCTCATTCAGTGTTGATCCAACAGCTGTTTAAGGTGTGTGTGTATGAAGTTCAGGATGTGATGTGTTCTAGTGATTGCACTAATAGTCTCTCACGTTTCTCTTGCAGGTCCACGTCTCCCAGCCGTCGCAAGCGTTGAGGGGGTGTTCTGCCTCTGATCTGTGCACTTCTTTTAAAATTCCATGAGTTAACAGGCTTGTCTCATTATCGAGGCAACGTTGTAGGTGAACTCTCCACTCCAAACCCCCTCACTCCCCTTATTTTGTAAATATATGGTATTTTTAAGTGTTGTCTTCAAAACTGAAGATTTTGAATGATAGTTTCTTTTTTGCCTTGTATTATGCAAGACTAAGCGTTCAAGTAGTCAATAGAACCTTGAAACTGTAACATTTTAAGAACCTAACACCAGAGGAAATAAATTCTCATTTAATGTAAATTGTTCAATAAAACAAGAATGATTCTTTCTGTCTGACATGGCCTGACTTTCATTTTGTTTGCTGCTTGACAAATTATCAACAATGTAGACAAATTATGAGTATATTTACAATAAAATCAACATTACATGATTTAACATTGTGTCTATAAACCACATTCAGTGTTCTTTGCACAAAAATGAAATGTTTGATCACTTACCCTCATGTTGTTTTAAACTTGTGACCTATGAAACACAAAAAGTGAGAATACACTCCCTTTATTTTCATTGTAATGAAAGTTAGTGGAGATTGGGATCAACCTCCAAAACCACCATAAAGACGTCTCGTGCACTATATACTATAACTGCTCTGCCCTTGTGTAACACATATTTTAAGTTATTCACTGATAGTGTTAAGCTCTGCGACCGAACCGAGTCAGTGAGTTGAACTCAAGAACTGTATCAGTAAGATTCGGGAACACATTCAGACTGCTTTTTATTAACTGAAATGCATTCTTCAAAAATTAAGTTTTACATAGCAGAAATAAAGTCGTAGAAGTTTGAATTGACACCAGGGTGTGTTTGAATTCTTATTTTTAGATAAACTATTCGGCATTGTCGTATTGGACAAGTTTATTTTCATTATTTGTTCTTTCGTGAGAAGTGCATAATACCACTGAACGTGGAATGGCAAGCGGTTTTGCGATCAAGCAAAATATGTTGTGGTCGCAGATTTATACAGTATTGATTTAATTTAAAACATGCATGTATATAGTATTACAACGTATTTTCAGATGAATGAAGTGTGTTAAAAGTTGATCTGTCTAAAATACAAAATTTGTTTTTCATACTGTTAAATGGGATAGGAACGTTTAATTCCATGTTGAGTTTCTGCTCGGTCAGAAGTTCTGCGAACACGCCACGGTCACATTGGATTTAATGACTGAAGTCAGTGGTAATTTAAGATATATGTGACGCAATAAGATGCAGTTATGTATTCAAAGAAATTTGCACGATTAGCTTTTGGGCTGTTAGCAGAATCGACGCTTATATGTCGGTTAACCCGAAACGTGTCCTCTAAAGTGAAACCATTGCGGTCTCTGTGCAGCTGGACGGTGTGTCAGCATCACCGACAGAAGAATCAGCTGTCAAACGGGTGAGACTGATTTAATCGACTTAACAAGCGGGTATTCAGTTAGATGAATGGCTTTTTTACTTAATAGGCCAGTGTTCCAGTTTACCCGTTCCTTGGGATTTTGTTTATTAGCGAATCATGACCCATGATTTAAAGATTAGTTTTCTTCTGCAGATTGACCCGTCTAAATGTCCGCACGGTTTCCCACACTACTATTGACCCCGCCGAGGTACGGAAGTTTCAGGCCATGGCGAGCAAATGGTGGGACTTGCAGGGAGATTTTTCAGCCCTGCACTCCATGAATGACCTGAGAGTGCCTTTCATAAGGTGTGTACATCTACCCCCTATTCTACTAATAAAGGTAGCATGACGGCACTATAGTATTTTTCTTTACCATCAGCAAGATGATAATATGTTAACCTAAGATCTGGTCTCCATTCATTTTAAATGATCTTAGTACTAATAAATTATAATGTCAGAAATTGTTGTATGCATAATAGCTTAATTTAAAAAAATAAATAATAATAATTATAAATGAGCAAAATACTGTTTTAAATAGGGAGGCATAATATATCGTTTCCAGACGATATTAAAAAAATCTTTTACTTTATCAAAATCGGTCAAATTAAATATTTAATTGTTTAATTGTGCATTTTCATCTACTTTTACATTCAGATGACATGTATCATCTGAAAACATTGTCTCTAAAAACACTAATAATGTAATAACACAATTTTTAGTGTTTCATTGTAAATTTATTTGTACAAAATTTTATTTTTAAAATCAATGTGGTTAAAACAAGGCTATAAATAATTGTACTGACTAGATTTTTAATATGCGTCCCTAGCTTAGAATAGTTTTAAATGAAGTATAGAATGTCACACCTATAACTTCCCAACAGTGTTTAAAGTTTAGAGTCGGCAAGACTTTTTAATGTTTTTTTTTTTTTTAAAAAGTCTCTTGTGCTCCCCAAGGCTTTTACAATTTTTTTTTTTTCTATTTGAATATATTTTAAAATGTAATTTATTCCTGTGATCAAAGCTGAATTTTCAGCATCATCACTCCAGTCTTCAGTGTCACATGATCCTTCAGAAATCATTCTAATATGCTGATCTGCTGCTCAAGAAACATTTCTTATTAATATCAATGTTCAAAACAGTTGTGCTGCTTAATATTTGAACTGTAAAACTTTTGTTTTTCGGGGGATTCTTTGATGAATAGAGTGCTCAATAGAACAGCAATTACTTGAAATAGAAATCTTTTGTAATGATGTAAATGTCTTTACTATCACTTTTGATCTTTTTAATACATTCTTGCTGAATAAAAATATGAATTTCTTTCAAATATTTTCTTGTCATCTGAACTGAATTGTTTCTATTAATCAAAATTATTTCTATTAATCAGAGTCAGGCAATAGTACTAGCATCTATTCTAGTAGCTTGTCCACAGATAGAAAACAGACGCTTCTGTCTCATGTCCAGGTAATGGTGATTAGGACAGCAGCTAGAGCTTATGCAGCATGTCTGTGATTCTTCTCTCGGCAGCTCTTTCCGTGAGAGTCAGGATGTATATTGTGATTGTCATTGTAAGGTTTTCCCCCTCGTCTCCTGGAATCATCCAGCGCGCAATTTCTTCCCCTTCCCTGAACACAGCATCAGTTATATCAGTGATGAGCAGCGTATATGCAGCGTGTATGGGTATGCCGGTGCCCTGGGGGCTTGTTTAAATGAGGGACCTCAGTGCTGTTGCTGGTTATGCTGTTGTACTTGAGGAGTGTGTGTTTTCTAGAGATCAGGCAGGGAATTCCTTCAAAGACTTTGTGACAGTGATGGGCTGAGTTAACAGGATTGGCAGTGAGCAGCACCTCAGGCTGCTTTGGTCTGCAAGGCCTGTCCAAGCATTTGAGGAGACACGTGAGGATGTTGCCTATGGGTCCAGTGAGACGAATAGTGAGGATGTACAGTTGCTTCAGGATGTCAGAGGCATGTGCCTAGCCAGAGGGACTAGCAGTAAGATGTGTTTGTGTCTCGGAAGGCACATTGTGGAATTGGATGCTGTGATTAAGCTTCAGATTTTCTGTTTCGCGTCAGTCTGATGTACATCGCTTTAAAATTCTGCTTGACTGGAGGTGACAAGTCCTTTAGCCTAATGCCTTCTTAACCTCATTTTGTGACCTTTGACCTCATTTTCAGGGATAATTTGTTGAATGTGCACGGCGTCTGGCAGTTGGGCAAACCTCTGACTGGGCTCAGAATACTGGACGTCGGCTGTGGTGGAGGCGTGCTGAGTGAGGTAACTAGTGGTAATTATAAAAATTATGCTGTAATGATGACTAGCTAGAGACAAATATTGAGTCAGTTGCACTAGTTATTGCAAGTACAGTTTTGCTGTTTACTATTTGATATTTTCTAATTTGATAGATCAGATCTGGGTTCGGTGGCAAAATAAAACTGGTCTCATGTTTGTTAGGTTTGATAACATGGATGATTATTTTTAGCTGGCCACAAATGATAACTGAAAACCTACCAAATGAAGTACATGATTAAAACAGACAGCTTCACGCCCAGTGGTTTCCTCCACTGAGATAAACACTTTCTCTACGTCGTCTCCCTGCCTGATGTGTCGTTGTTCTGTTTTGGTGAGCGTAATGTTTTTTGAGTGTCCTGTCATGCAAAAGCTTATGTCGGAAGATCCGCTTTAAGGCACATCAGCTGTACAGGCAGTTGACTAGTTACTTCAGCTCCATTCCATTTCCCTGTCTGACCAGCAGAGGGCAATATGCAGATTTTTTTTTTTTTTTTTTTGAGGCTGTGTAATTTTGAAGCTTTTTATTAAGTGCTTATACTGTATATGTTATTGTTAATAATTAGTATTATCTTGGCCAGTGAAACATAAAGGTCCACTTTTTTGTTTTGCTTAAACAGTGAACAGTCCCTGCTGTACATTAGTAAAAAAAAAACATTTTACATTCAAACTGAACAATTACATCTGCAATTACATATAACATCTTAATTTTCTTTTCCATTTAAATTGTTTACCATACAAAGTCCACACCAATCCAAAATTTAACATTGAAAAAATTATAGTTTCTGCCCTGTTGATAAGTATTATTTTATTATTATTTACTTACTATTATTATAGTAGTATTGTAGTATTTATTAGTAGTAGTTTTTTTATTATTATTTCGAACCCCGAGTAGCATTAACCTTTCTCAGCCACTAGGGAGGCTAGGAGCAGATGTCCTGGGAATTGACCCAGTGGAGGACAGTGTGCGGACTGCAGAGCTGCACTGCTCCTACGATCCCGAATTGCGGGAGAGAGTTCGCTATCAGGCCTGCACCCTGGAAGACCTTGCTGAGGAGGAAGTAGAGGGATTTCATGCCGTAGTGGCATCTGAGGTGGTGGAACATCTGGCCGACCTGGACGCCTTTGCCAACTGCTGCCATCAGGTGTTGAAGGTGTGTCACAGCATCACTGACATCTGAAATGATGACAGTAGCACAAAGTAACAGTGAGATTCTCAGCAAAGAGAACTGAATGGATGGATTTAATCTCCTGGGTCAGTGTGTCAGAGGACAAATGGTTTTCCTAAAGAGTTACTCCAAATCCCCATAATCTTCCCTAATGCTGTGACATCCAGTTAAAATAAGAGGCACTTTCATCAGCCTGTTTCTGTTAGGCTTTTTTAATTCTTTTCCTTTCAGTTAATAGATTAAAATATATAATATAATTAAATTATATAATATATGTATACACACACACACACACACACAAGTTTGTCAATATCCCTTTTACAGTGTATACCCCTAAAGTAACCTTATTTGTTTAAAGGGAATGAATGAAATGAAACATTTAATGAAATAATAATTGAAATCTGAGATTAATTATATTTGCAAAACTAATGTGAGTCATCATTGTCTTCCAGCCTGGTGGCTCTCTTTTCATCACCACTATTAACAAAACAAACTTGTCCTACGTTTTTGGGATTGTGGCAGCGGAGCAGCTGTTAAGGATTGTACCGAGTGGCACTCATGACTGGGAGAAATTCATCAGCCCAGAGGATCTGGAACGACTGCTGGAGTCTTGTGAGTGCCATCTCTGACTTTCATTTCTCTCTCACTATCATTCACTGATCAGTTTCTGGGTATTACCCCTCCATTTTTCTTTCATGGATCTCCTTTGCTGTTTTAATAACAGCTTGTTGGAAAAACCTGGTATACATTTCATAACTGCTCAGTATGATCTAATGTTCCACTGCTACAGTGTTTATTTATAGCTGCATTTGTTACTTTCTTTTACTGTTGTTTTGTTTCACTTTGTCCCAGTTGGTTTCTACGTGGAGGCTATCAGAGGCATGATGTACAATCCTCTCACAGGAGCTTGGAGCTGGCAGCAGAGCACTGCTATCAACTATGCTTTGCATGCAGTCAAACGCAAAGAAGAGCCCCAGCCTGACCGGGTCTGGGCTGAGAGTGAGAATCTGAATGAGCCAGGTCAAGCCAAAAGTTACAGTTGAGCTATTGTTGGAACTGCTATCAAACACAGTTCGCCTGCTCCAGAATAAAGTTTGATCTCCAAATGTTGCATAGTGCATTGCTGAACCAGTAATAATTCTTTGCCTTGTATTCCTTGAGAAAACATATTATCAGACACACAATTCATAAAACATTTTATGAAGCTATGAAGCTCTTGTAAAGATGAGAATTTGAGGTTGAAGCACTTTTGAACCATACGATATTCATTTCATATTCAAGGATTCTTCGATGTATATTAACCACAAATTACTTGTGTGTTTTGTGGTGATGATCTCTGGTTAATATCAGAGGTCAAATAGACTTGTATAAGAATTATATAATGATTTTTTGATGGAACTTGACATGAAGTGTAAGGACTTAATAAAATTAAAACAAAGAATAAATCTGATGAGTTGTGTGATTGAGAGAGTGTTTCATTCAGCATGAACAATTCTCTATTTTGAGTACATTTACTGTGAGTCACAACAATCATGGTCACTTTCATATATAAATAAAACAGGAAATACAACAGCAAGATGTCTTCTAGATCAGCTTCATGTTTAACCATAAGACTAGAAAACAGCTTTTTGATTTTTAAAATGTGTATTAGTAGTAGTAGTAGTAGTAGTATAAATAATTTTCATGCCACACTTTTATATATTATAAATTTACAACCAATTTTAATTTTCACCCAGATTTATAAGAGCATTTACATATATAATATAAATATATTTATATTATATATCTAAATGCTCTGATAAATTATGTGTATACATATATGTGTATATATATATATTGCCAAAGGTATTGGGACACCCCTCCAAACCATTGAATTCAGGTGTTCCAATCACTTCCATGGCCACAGGTATATAAAATCAAGCACCTAGGCATGCAGACTGCTTCTACAAACATTTGGGTCGCTCTTAGGAGCTCAGTGAATTGAAGCGTGGTACCATGATAGGTTGCCACCTGTGCAATAAGTCCATTTGTGAAATTTCCTCACTACTAAATATTCCATGGTCAACTGTTAGTGGTATCATAACAAAGTGGAAGCAATTGGGAACAACAGCAACTCAGCCACGAAGTGGTATGCCACGTAAAATCACAGAGCGAGGTCAGCGCATGCTAAGGCGCACAGTGCGCGGAAGTCGCCAACTTTCTGCAGAGTCAATAGCTACAGACCTCCAGACTTCATGTGGCCTTCAGATAAGCTCAAGAACAGTGCGTAGAGAGCTTCATGAAATGGGTTTCCATGGCCGAGCAGCTGCATCCAAGCCTTACATCACAGACTGCAATGCAAAGCGTCGGATACAGTGGTGTAAAGCACACCGCCACTGGACTCTAGAGCAGTGGAGACGTGTTCTCTGGAGTGACGAATCACTCTTCTCTGTCTGGCAATCCGATGGACATGTCTGGGTTTGGTGGTTGCCAGAAGAACGTTACTTGCCTGACTGCATTGTGCCAAGTTTTAAGTTTGGTGGAGGGGGGATTATGGTGTGGGGTTGTTTTTCAGGGGTTCGGCTTGGCCACTTAGTTCCAGTGAAAGGAACTCTTAATGCTTCAGCATACCAAGACATTTTGGACAATTTCATGCTCCCAACTTTGTGGGAACAGCTTGGGGATGGCCACTTCCTGACTGCGCACCAGTGCACAAAGCAAGGTCCATAAAGACATGGATGAGCAAGTTTGGTGTGGAGGAACTTGACTGGCCTGCACAGAGTCCTGACCTCAACCCGATAGAACACTTTTGGGTTGAATTAGAGTGGAGACTGGGAGCCAGGCCTTCTCGCCAACATCACTGCCTGACCTCACAAATCCGCTTCTAGAAGAATGGTCAAAAATTCCCATAAACACACTCCTAAACCTTGTGGAAAGCCTTCCCAGAAGAGTTGAAGCTGTTATAGTTGCAAAGGGTGGGCCAATTCCATATTAAACCCTACGGATTAGGAATGGGATGTCATTAAAATTCATGTGCACGTAAAGGCAGGTGTCCTGAAACTTTTGGCAATATTGTGTGTGTGTGTATATATATATATATACACTACCAGTGAAAAGTTTGGAATCGGTAAGATTTTTAATGTTTTTAAAAGAAGTTTCGTCTGCTCACCAAAGCTGCATTTATTTAATTAAAAATACAGTAAAAACAGTAATATTGTGAAATATTATTACAATTTAAAATAACTGTTTTTTGTTTGAATATATTTTATAAAGTAATTTATTCCTGTGACGGCAAAGCTGAATTTTCAGCATCATTACTCCAGTCTTCAGTGTCACATGATCCTTCAGAAATCATTCTAATATGCTGATCTGCTGCTCAAGAAACATTTATGATTATTATCAATGTTGAAAACAGTTGTGCACTTTTTTTTCAGGATTCCTTGATGAATAGAAAGTTCAAAAGAACAGCATTTATCTGAAATACAAAGCTTTTGTAACATTATACACTACCGTTTAAAAGTTTGGGGTCAGTAAGAATTTTTATTTTTATTTTTTTTGAAAGGAAATTAAAGAAATTAATACTTTTATTCAGCAAGGATGCATTAAATCGATCAAAAGTGACAGTAAAGACATTTATAATGTTACAAAAGATTATATTTCAAATAAATGCTGTTTTTTAGAACTTTCTATTCATCAAAGAATCCTGAAAAAAATATTGTACACAAATATTTTGTGCACAATAAATGTTTCTTGAGCAGCAGATCAGCATATTAGGATGATTTCTGAAGGATCATGTGACACTGAAGACTGGAGTAATGATGCTGAAAATTCAGCTTTGATCACAGGAATAAATTACTTTATAAAATATATTCAAACAGAAAACAGTTATTTTAAATTGTAATAATATTTCACAATATTACTGTTTTTACTGTATTTTTAATTAAATAAATGCAGCATTGGTGAGCAGACGAAACTTCTTTTAAAAACATTAAAAATCTTACCGATTCCAAACTTTTGACTGGTAGTGTATATATATATATATATATATATATATATATATATATAATGTGTGTATGATATATGTGGATGATATATACATAACACATAATACACACATAATATAAAATATAATCTATTATTGTCTTTAAATAAGTCAAAATGCATTACGTAACTGAAGGGTAAATTAAGGGTAAATAATTCAACGACCTTTTATATATTGTAACTTTTTAAAACGAAATGAAAGCTGTTATTATCGCAAAGCTGTTTATTATCCCAAAATGTCCCTCGTATTATACTTAGGCCTGCGTATTTCACATAAAAAGCCTGAATGTGTTTTATTTGCTTAGTTTCCATGTGTGATGCGCCGTGACGTCACTCAGCTCCAGCACAGCAACAAAGGAGGATGCGGAGCTGCGTGCGGGAGCCAAATCCCGTTAAAATGCTTTTCTTTTGCTTTACGAGGCCGACATAACACACAACCATGTAACAATTGTCCATATTTATATGGATAAATGAAGTGGCGTAGGATTCGTTGGAGGAAGCGGGGGGAGAGAGAGAATGTACTGGGTTGCTGGTTTCGCCTCCTCCCGGTCGTTCGTGGTTGATCTCGGCCGGAATCAGAGCCCGTCCTTCGGGTTGTGTGGCTCTGATGAGCGTCACTTATTTTATGGGTACATAGTTGCCGTCCCCCTGCAGGATTTCGGCGGGATCATGTCGGGATTGGTATCGGATTCCTGGTGGAGGAAGACGCTTTACATCACCGGAGGTGCCCTGCTGGCTGCGGCTGCGTATCTACTGCACGAGCTGCTTTCCATCAGGTCAGTGCTTTGGCCTGCAGTGATGTCACATGATATATGAAATTACCTTCTGTTATTGTTTGTAACAGCTCATCATAAATCCTTTATACATTTGAACCCGTCTAGAGGAAAATGTAAATATTAGCACGCACGGTGACTGCAGCTCGCGTCCGCTGGGTTGCATCAAGTCACGTTTTCTACATTACATGCACAAGCGGTTTTTGGCCGCACTGGAGCATATGAAAACGCCCTGTCATCAGTACTCAGCTGGAATTTCGCTTGTTTACGTCAGCATAGAACAACAGCACCTTAATAAATTCGTTCTTAGTGTAAATGAAGCGTCATATTATGCGGCACGTGATCGCGACTGTTTACTTCACTGGATCGCGATGTCCTTGAGTTGTGTTGTACGAGCGACCTTCCTTATCTGCTTGCCATTACCTAATAAATTCAAGAGGCTTCTATGCTGTTGGAAGTCTTAACTTACAGACTTACAGCTGTTTTTAATGTGGTAAAATACGTTTTTTATCCTCAAACAATGCTTCACTGGGAGATTTCAGCACCACAAGCAGTGGACAGCGTCATGTTTGAGCCCTGAGCTCTGCAGCATTCAATTTATACTGATGCTTTACGTTTTATATATTCAGTTTGCCATGAAATGGAAATTAGTCTTTGATAATGACGTAAAAAGACAAATGTGTGCAATAAACAAACATTAAACATAAATAAACATTGTTAGTGCATCAGAATGTTCATTTTAGAGCCACATGAAAGCATCTGAAATGTCTAAAGCTGAGAGGGTGAGTGGAGTCCTCATAAAACTGAATGGCCTTTTTATATTAAAGGTGCAGTAAGTGATTTCTGAGAAACTGTTGATATTTGAAATCACCAAAACAAACACGCCCCTACCCAAAACGATCACATCCCTATATTTTTAGCGATTCAGGAACAAGCTGCAACATAGACACCCTTACTGCTGATTGGCTAAAAGTGTGTTTTGGTGCTCAGGTCTGATCTACTTTTTTTAACTGATTTTCTCAGAAATTGCTTACTGCACCTTTAATTGAGAAAATAAGTCTTGGAGTGTGTTGTTTTGGCCTGGGCAATGACACGTGATAGTTTGTTAACTCTGAGATGATGTTATGTCATGTTATGTAATCATTATGCAAATGAATCTCCAATCAATTTCTGTTTGTGTATCATATTAAACACACTTGTGCCCCGACAGGGTCTACTATACACTTAAACTGTTATTATTTGGAAATCTGTATATGTTATTCGCTCTTCGAGTGTAGAAATCATGATTGCTTTTTATTAATGATGGCTGAATGTGGACAGATTTGTCCTATTTTAGATTATGTATTAAGTTTGAAGAATGTGTATTCAGCAGACTGTTGTTTCTAAAATTATTTGTGATCAGAATAGGAGGTTGTGTTGTTTTGTAAGCTTGTAGCTGCTGCTTGTAAAATAAGACCTGCCTGTGTCCTCCCACACACATCCTGCTGTTTCCTCATAATTATAGTATAAGGTGTTTTCCACTGCACTCCACAAGATTTTTGGAGGCTAAATAGCTGCTTTTAAGGCTAAATTGTGTTGCTGTAAGCTGTAAAACCATTTTCTCGCTGTACTTCAGCTGGTAATGCATGACACTTTGCAATACTAGAGTGATGAAATATCCTTGGGAAAAAATATGATGATAAAATGTGTACCGTGAAGTCATTTTAGATAAAAATGCATGGCAAATGAATACATGTAAAGTTCTGTTATATGTCTGACTCTGATATTTAACCATCAGTATTTTGATTGACTATATCTGTTCATATTGAAATCTCAAATAGGATTGGTCTGATTTTACAATCTATGGTTGATCGCCTCCTTACAGGAAGGAGCAGGAGTTGGATTCTAAAGACGCCATCATCCTTCACCAGTTCTCCAGGCCAAAAAACGGGGTGCCAAGCCTGTCACCTTTCTGCCTGAAAATGGAGACATATCTGCGCATGGTGGATCTGCCCTATCAAGTATGCATGAAGGAGCAGAATGGATTATGGAGTCCATTTCTTTTGATCAGTGGTTACATGCAGTTATTGGAAGTCACACCATCTGCTGTTGAAATGTCAATGAAATTCATGAAAGCCCTTAGAAAATAGGATTATGTTTTTTTCATTCACATCCAGATGCTCCAGAATAAAGATTATTAAATTATCGTTATTATAATAAATTGCAAAAACAACTTTATCTTTTCACCGTCATATTTCCTTCTTTGCAGAATTACTTTGACGGAAGCCTCTCTTCCCAGGGCAAGATGCCTTGGGTTGAGTATAACTACGAGCAGGTATGCGGAACTGAATTTATAATTGACTTTCTGGAGGAGAAACTTGGTGTGAGCTTGAACAAGAGTCTGAGCGCTCAGGAGCAGGCGGTAGCGCGGGCCATCACCACAATGGTGGAGGAACACTTTTACTGGTGAGTCATGTGTTGGCATTCAGAATGAGTCACTTCTGCTGCTGAGCCGTTGCTGGAATGTGAGAGGCAAATATGCACTTATTATTGACAAGAGTCAATGGAGTTCTGCACAGTTTTTTTGTTTAGTTAAGGAATTTTTAATTTTAATGAAATCCTAAAGAGCCACTATTATGCTGTATTTAAATGTTCCTAATTTAGTTTTGTAGGTCTCCTACAACAGGTTTACATGCATGCATCCAAGGACAAAAACACTTAAACTATCTCATAATATACATTGCAGCATCACAGCTTTTCTCAGTGTCTGAAACAGTTCGATCAAGGATCCAGTCCCTCCTTTCTGAGAGCCTACTCTGCTCTGATTGGTCAGATGGCTCAGTCTGTTGTGATTGGTCTACCACATGTGTCGGGAACTAAACCCTCATTGCCATATCTGAATTTCAGCTCCGGAGGCTTCCTCAGCACTTGTATACACATTGATACAAACACTAAGGTGGCAGTTTTACTGTATCAATTTTAACATGGATCCTCTTCCTTTGGAAGTGCATGCAAAGTGGATTTGCTTTCGCAGCACAGAAAACAGTGTCTTCTCGACATATCGACAACACAAACAAACTCTTCCAGGCCTAAGCTACATCTACAGTGTTTGAGGGCGGGTCAAAATGACATCATTCGCTGGCAGCCAATGAAGACCATAGGCTGGTATTATGCAAATTACAAAGTACAAGCTGCCATACACATAGTTATTAGCAATCTTCATCATTTTTGTAATACTTAATCAAAGTGAATGTGTTCTTTTATGAAAAATATTTCAGATTTCTATTCCAAATTGGAATATTTCAACTGTAAGATTTCAATCCTTAAAAACAGCCATTTCTGTTTGCGTAACCCAATGAATGAAAAGTTGTATGAGTCCATAATAGTAAATTATTAAAATAAAAATATGCATGATAAGCTTGGAGTGTACATCTGGCAAGATTTGCAGTGCTTGCAGCAGATTTATAAAAAATAATGAGTGGTGCTGAAACATTATCCTACAAATTGGGTATACTAGAGTAAGCATTATACTTAAAAAAATAGATATATGTATTACGGTGGAGGAAGAGCAATGGTATAAACACTCTCCTTTCTTACAACCTAATCTCATTATTTTCATTCCTTTTGCATTATTAGCTTTCTTCAAATGAATTCAATTTTTGTTTGTTTTGTTTCTTTTTCTGTTGCATTCTGTCTTCACATTGCCTAGAAACGCTTTACACTGTGCTATATATAGGCTCCCACATGGCTATTGATTGAATAATTCATAGGTTTGAATATCTCTGTCCACTTCGGAGTGGTATTGTGAATGTCAGCTGAAAAGCTTGCTGAGCTGGGACATTTATTGAGCTATAAATAAGAGTTATGATACAGTACTGTTAATGGAATTCATGTATTATATCATTACAAATTAAAATGCCATGTTGGTCAGTGTAACATGTTTGAATAAAGTCATTATTTTTGGCACAGAACTTACACTCTTTGAATTTGATTCAAATCTGATGAAAGGCTGATTGTAAATTCCAAGTGGTGAGTTCAAAGCCATGAACCCAAAGAGCGCTTAAAGCCATTCTGGATGAACGACTTTTATTAATGCATTGCCTAGTGTGCAAAGAAGTTAATTAGAAGACAGCTTTAATTAATTTGATTCAGATAATCACAGAGCAGAGAATTAATTCAAAGTTTAATCTCAAAGGCCAAACTGAGTTTGTTTTCTGTGATACTAAAGCTGCACTCAGTTATAATAAACTCTGAATTATAAATAAGCCCATTTTCTGATGAATCACTTGTGCTTATGATCAATTATTTGTTGTAAATTTCATTTGTAAGTTATTTTGGATAAAAGCAGCTGCTAAATAAATGTAGTATGTATTTAAATAAACAGTACATGCATATATATTAGAGCACAGTAAAGTTTTAAAATATGTTAGTCTAAACTACTGTATGCTCTATTCTATGGTTCTATTGCATGTTATAATGCATTTGCTATGCCATATCTGCTTTCTAAAGACTTTAGGTTGGAAATCCGTAAAAAAAAATGTTTCTTTCAGGTTTTTAACTGTAAGAAATCAAATAAATCTACATGTGGTTTTGTGAAGTCTCATCACTACTTGCAAAATGACGAAATAAAAGCCAATTATTTTATTTTAAAAGCCAATAATATATGTTTATATTATTAAACAGTTTGTCTTCATTATATGACTTTTTTTCCCCCACAGTACAAATGGCTCTTTATACATACTTATTAAGGGAATCACCTCTAATTCACTCTTCTCTCTTTTGTCCTCACAGGACCATTGCATACTGTCAGTGGGTGGATAATGTTCAGGAGACTCAGAGGATGCTGGACCTTCCCGGACCCCTCAGTGACCTGCTCAAATGGATCCTGTGTCAGCTGACTGGTGGGATTGTAAAGAGGGAGATGTACTGTCATGGCATTGGCTGCTTCACTAAAGAGGAGGTTTACTCCCTCATGGAGAAGGACATGCGCACACTGGCCACACTGCTTGGTGGGTGCTGACAGTAGCATGTTTTTGTGATGCGATCACAATATTTAAATGTACACTATGTAACTTTAAAAAACAAATCTGCATTCATTTTGCTGAAGAACATTGTTTTGGTTGTGCTTCAGCTCTGCGTGACTGTGTGGATGAATATGTTTTTTTTTTTCTCATAACTAAAAAAAGAGAGAGATGAAATCCTACTGCTTATAAAACATTCACTACTAGGCTTAAGAGATATAAGGATATAGCTGAAGCTGACTAGCTGAAGACATTACTGTAGCTATACCCATTAATAGACACAGTACTTCCTTGAAAATAAATTCCAGCACAGCACTACAACAAACAAAGAAATTACCCTTCACAATAAATAATGCTTTACAATGTACTCTGTTAGAGAGCTACATATGGCAATTTATCTGTTCAATAAAAAAAATTGCTCAGCTGTTAAATAATAAAAACACCATTTCCACATCGCTTTTACATTTCAAATCCTTCAATTCTCACCATCTCTGAAAAGCCAAGCCAGTGTTGATTCTCATTTTATTACAAGCTCTGTCGCATTCTCTTTTTGCCAGCAGACTCTCCTCTGTTCATTTGTGACAACTAACTTATGCCACCACCAGTAGCCATAGCAATTTTTCTGTACTTACATACAGTATATGACAAGAAACGCAGGAGCGAGTGACTTATACACACAATCTTCTGTGAAAACCATCCCTCTAGGTCTAAAATATAATCACTTATAATAGACTTACCATAGTGAATCAGTGTAAAACACGTTTTGGAAGAAGGATTGACTCATTTAAATAGTTAATTTTGAACAAAAAGTTACATAGTGTACCTTTAATGTTTAAATGACCAAAAAATTATTTTAAATAAATGCTGTTCTTTTGAACTTTACATTCATAATATAATCCTGACAAAATAACAAAATCATAGTTTCCACAAAAATATTAAACACCACAATCGTTTTCAACATTGATAATAATAATAAGAAATGTTTCATAAAGACCAAATCAGCATATTATAATTATTTCTGATGGATCATGTGACACTAACTAATTATATTTTAAAATATATTCAAGAGAAGTTTCTTAACTTGTACGGTTATAATATTTCCCAGTATTACTGTTTTTATTATATTTTTGAAAAAATAAATGCAGCCTTGGTTAGCAAAAGAGACTTCTTTTAAAAGCATTTAAAAATCTTACTGTCCCCAAACCTTTGAATGATCGTGTAACTATGTTGTTTCCAGGCCATAAAACTGTAATTTGAAATATTTTTGATAAAATATACAGTCAAAACAAAAATTATTCAGATGTTTTTGATATTTTTGATATATTTTTACTAGTGTGTGCAGGACACTATAGTTCATTTATGTAAGTGAGGATAGCAAAATAAAGTAAACTGTGAGAAAAATTCTTCATACAGTGGACTACCAGTAAAATTGATAAAAATTTGGACCCAAAAATTATTCAGACACTTTGACCTGACCATGTTTTGCTTAAGTGTTATCTGACATAATTAAGATTATTTTTTTCTGACACAGTTTAACTCTGAGATCTTGTCATATTTTATTACCATTTTTTTTTTTTTTAAATATAATGAATAAACTGTATTAATGAATGAAATGTTCAAGGTGTCTGAATACATTTTGGTTTGACTGTATAAACCAATATTTTTTGTTCCTGCATGTTAGTATCATATAGCTCAAGTGTCAGTGAAACTACACCTGTCACAAAACATGAGGGCGTAAACCTCCATCTGATAACTGAATAAACTAAAGGGTATAAATATGTTTTTGTAGTAGCTGTTTTAAAGCAACGTGTTTCTGAAACAATTTTAAAGAAGTCTGTTATTTGTCTTACATTATGGCTGGGGGTTACTATTTATTTTCTGGTCTGTCAGGGGATAAGAAGTACATCATGGGTCCCAAGCTGTCCAGTGTGGATGCCACAGTGTTCGGTCACCTTGCACAAGCCATGTGGACACTGCCTGGCACACGGCCCGAGCAGCTCATTAAAGGTGAGCAAGACCTCACAACTGCAGTTTTGCATTCCCAATAGAAACATAACAGTTGGCATCAGTCACGGAAATGTTTGTCTGGCCGATTAAAACATAAGTGATAATATTTGGAGAACAAAAGGGAAATTTTTGGATGTTGTGGTATTTAAAGGGAGAGATTACTTATCCAGTAATGTCATTATTTACTCAACCTCATGTTGTTCCAAACATGCATGACTTTCTTTCTTTCATGAAAGACAAAAGGAGATGTTAGACTGAGTGGGGATGGGTACTCTAAAAAAAAGGACAAAAAAGTAAGGTTTTCAACAAATTACATAAATTAAGGTCTGTTTCTGATCATATGGCTTCAGAATATTCAAAATATAGTGCACAAGTCATTTGAATTTTGTTTATGGTACTGGGGGGTAGATTTGTTATTTTTGGAGCTTGACAGCACATTCACTTAATTTGAAAAAAAGAGCAGCGTGAACATTCTGATTAACATCTCCTTTTATGTTCCACGGAAGAAAGAAAATTACACAGGTTTGGAAAAAGTGAATAAGGTATTGGAATTTTAATTACATTTTTGTGTCCTTGCATGGCAGTTTGTTGAATGTTATTAGTCAGTTTATCCACTAGATGGCATTATAGGCATTTATTTATGCTTCTTCACATTACAGTTAGGTTGCCAATCCACCTCAGCACTATAGAAATATATTGCGGTATTCTTAATGAAGTTACACTCTTAGAGTAAAGTTCAATGGGTTTCTGTATAGAACCCTAGACTTCCTGACTCAGTTTTAAAGAATCATTTATGTCAAAAAGCTTCTATATAAGGAAAGATATCTTAAATGATTGCATAATACTTTCATGTTTAATGGGTTATTTACATTTTTTTCTTGTGATAAAGTAGATTTTTGAGTTGTTTAATTCATAAAATGTAATTAAAATTAAAAAATAATTAAAACAAAATTAATTAAAACTAAATCCATCAAATTACCCCATGATGGGAACCCCGATAATTTACATTTATTCTGAGTTGAGACACATTGGAACAAAAATCAGCCATTCAGCTAACCCTGTTTGACAGGTTTTAAGAAAGCTACACAATAAACAATTACGTCTATCTGTCCACAGGAGAACTGATCAACCTCGCCATGTACTGTGAGCGCATACGGAGGAAGTTCTGGCCCGAGTGGTTTGTGGACTTAGAGGACTTCTGTTATGACAGCGACAATGACAGCAGCGGGACGCCCACCTGCCTGATGGACCTTGGTCTCTTTTCCAGGACCGACACTTTAGAGGAGAGCGATCTAAGCCTGCCTTCACATAGTAACACACACTCTCATGACTCAGACCACTCTGGACGCTCGCTCTCAGACTCTGACATTGAAGTAGATGGCTCAGATGTGGAGCAGGTCAAGGGTTCAGTCCAATAGAGGTGGTTGCTTTTCATCTGGTGTATCATGTGATGGCACACAAAACTGATATTGATATTTCATGCCTGGATGAATCACACTTTGATGGACCTGAAGTACAAACAAAATGTGTGTATTTAACATGATCAGTCATGGACATGTACGCCTCAAGATTTACACCACAAAAGTCGGACGCTCGCTTTAGTTCCCTTTGTGTGATGTGTAAAAGATCATCCGTTCTCAGTTGTATATCTTGGACAGTCACCTTTTGTAAAAACATTATATCTCATCAATCTTTCTCAGATGTCTTACATTTGTCCACATTTTCACTATGGTTTTTAATTGGCTTTCATTTCAAAGAAACGATTGAATTGAAATTCTACTCACTGAATTTATAAGACCAGTCAAATCATTTCTATACATCTATTTCCTCTCAAACGTTCATCAAACATTTGCTCCAGAAGAGAATTATGTAGCAAAACACTAGCTTGCATGATTCTAGGATGTTTGTGTGAGGTTGACAGTTAAATTTCTTTGTGACAGACTGATTTCTAAATCTGTGTGAATTCTTACCTTCTGTTTAAAGTCGGCTTAAAAAGGAAGTTGCAATAGTCTTTTCTGATGTATATCGGGGTGAAATGGCTTCTCAAATCAGTAAAAATGTAGGGCGGGACTTGATTTTGTCCATCGGCAATTGATTGGATCATTGTGGTTTGCTATCGGTCAATCTCATGTGAGTGACAGGTTGTCCCACCCTCACGCCAGTTAACTTGTCATTGCAAGAGGGAGGGGAAGTTATTTTGATTAAAGATTATGAGGGCACATTAACTTAAAAAAAAGTCATTTTATTAAATACTGCAATATTCCATTTTTAAAAAAAGAAAAATCAGTTTTGACTTCATAGTGACTTTAAACCTAATAATTCCTGCTCCCAGATCAGCTAAAGTACTTTAAAAAAATAGGACTGATGAAGATTTATAAAGCAGTCTTCAGAAATATTTAGGCTAAAACAATAGAACAGAATCCCTTTCTGTATTTTTTATTTGTTTTAGCTCCGGTGTGTGTCATCAGTGTCAGCTGACTCTTGATCAGTCTGAATGGTGCTTAATGCCTGTGTGCCTGACTGCAACCATTTGTATGTGTGTGAGAGACAAGTCTTTCCTCCTTATCCCCATGTGTCTCTTTCTGTTTGGTTCTGTAATCCAGACCTGCTTGCATGTCACCACCAGAGGGCACTGTGACCATTCACATATTGAGGTGGTCCTATGCAGCCACTTGTATTGCCTTTGCGGGCATCGCTTCAAGCTTCTGCCTTAAATGAAAATTTCTAAATATCACTAACAACAGTAAACCTCTAGTGAACACTAAGCAGTCAACTGTGGTGGAGTCTGATTATATATTTTCTTTATCCATGTGTCTGATTTCTGTACCAAAGTGTTGTGTGTGCAGATAAGCAGATTTGCCTTAGTTGAGGGAAAATTGTTGTGATCAACAGCAGCATGATGAGATCATCACCCTCTTTCTGTTGAATTTACTTGAAACCCAAGCCTGTACTAAATTAAATTATTTAAATCCCTGTAAGGTTCGATCTTTTATGCAGAATTATGTTGTTTATTTTGCATATTGTTGTTTTGCACATTTTAGATTATTCAAAGATTTTGGACAATGTGAAGATATGGATGGAAAAATTAGAGGACTTAAAACAGGGTCCATACAATCAGTGAGATGTGTTATATGTGTGTGTGATATACAGAAGCTTCCTGTAATACATCATTTACCTGCATGTGTGTTTGTGTGTGTCTATATATGTGTGAGCTGGTGTGAAGTGCACCAGTGGAAATCTTCTATTAAGTATTTATTCCCTGTATAAATCTGAAGTTACATACACGTAAACCCAGTCTCATATGAATTTTGTGTTAATATTACTTAATTTTGCAGATTATTTTTTTGGGATATCAAGTAGCCTAATAATAATAAACAGGTTTTTCAGTGACTTAAAGAGATACACAACTAAAAATGGTCTTGATTTACGATAACAATTGCAGCCGAATTCACATTCAAAAATATGCATTAACCGATGCATTTTAATTCTACCCTGTGATATATATTTATTAATAGACTTTTAGAGGTGTTTCTGTGTGTTGAGAACATAGCTGGATTATGCTCTCATAAGATGTCAAAGTCAATTTTGCTATAGATCTGTTACTAGATCTACCAGTTAATTTCCTGTCTGTGGAAGCAAAATTATGGTTATAAACAGATATGTAGACAAAGATTCTACTATATAAAATGTGCATAACTGAGACCCTCCCATGAGTGCTTAGTTAACCTGAACTGAATGATTGTTTGACAATGATTGCTCCAAAACATCAATTAAAATAGCTGTGGTGATTTCAAAGTGTGTGTGAGACTTGTTTTTCTCTTCCAAACCAGATAAGCCAGTGAATGCAATTAACCAGTTGTTGTGTTGTTTGGTGGTTTGTCATGAATTTATTTAAAGTCTAACACTTTACCTTTGTTTTCCATTTTACATAGGGAATTATACAACAGTTCTGGTCCTCAGATCTGACAGGTCGAGTGGTGCTCACTTTTCACTGTTGTGTCACTCCATTTGTCTCTGTCCTTTCTTCAGGTCACATCGTTTACTTCAACCAATTAGTTCAAAACGCTGGTTGATTCAGGAATGAAACAAGTGACTAGGCTTGTTCGAGATGCATCAGCGCTGCGCAGACCAATCGGTGTATGACATCAAAGTACCACGAGAGCGATTCAAGAGCATAAGGAGTCGTCTGGTCTCCAATCGCTCTCACGGTACTTTGATGTCATTTGCCAATCGGTCTGCGCAACGTCGATGATTCTCGAACAAGCCTACTGTTTTTAAGATTGAGTTATTGAACCATTCACTGTACCAATTCGTTCAAAACACTGATTCATTCAGGAATTAAAGGGTAAAATGAAATAATGTCATCTATTACTCATCCTCATGTCGTTCTACACCCGTAAGACCTTCGTTCATCTTCGGAACACAAATTAAGATTTTGTTGATGAAATCCGATGGCTCAGTGAGGCCTCAATTGAGAGCAAAGCCATTGAAACTCTAAAGGTCCATAAAGGTACTAAAAACATATTTAAAAGAGTTAATGTAAGTTCAATGGTTCTATCTTAATATTATAAAGCGACAAGAATACTTTTTGTGCGCCAAAAAAACAACTTTTCAACAATATGTATATGGGCCGATTTCAAAACACTTGGTGCGTCCCAATTCACGTACTTATGCACTATTTTATGACGTTTTTAAGTATAACTAGTGCAAGTAGTGTGTCCACACTGAAAACTGTGGAATGTTGGACACTTCATGCACTCAACTGTCGCAGCTTTAATTACGTAGCAGGGGGAAGGGGCTGTCAGACTCCTATGTTAAATAACAAAATAACCTTATACAATTCACGCACTACAAGGATGAGTACATAGTGCATAGTGTATAAGTGCATAGTGTGCATGGTGTATAGTGTGTCATTTGGGATGCAACCACTGCTTCATGAAGCTTCTGAGCTTTATGAATCTTTTGTTTCGATTAGTGATTCGGATCAAACGGCTAAACCATAGATATTGTTGAAAAGTCTTTATTTTGTTTTATTTTTTTGGCACACAAAAAGTGTTCTTTTCGGTTTATAATATTAAGATAGAACCACTGAACTCACATGAACTGTTTCAAATATGTTTTTAGTACCTTTGAGTGTGAGTAATACATGACATTATTTTCATTTTTTGGTGAACTAACCCTTTAAACAGGTGACTGTTTTTATGAGCGAATCATTCATTGAAATGGCTCATTCATAACACTGATTCATCCAGGAACGAAACAAGCGTCAGGCTGCATCCGACATTGCTTACTATCTTGAATAGATACTTATTATGAATACGTAATTACTTCTCGACCGCTAAAAAGTATGTTTTATTTATATAGTATGAATTTTTGGAGTAAACGTAATCTGGACGTACAACATTCGCCATGCTGTTATTTACATGTGACCTATCACCGTCAGTTGCATTGCATCTGGGGTACTTTTTGCCTACTCTTTTATGAGTACTGTGAATTCTGACACTTCTTTTGTCACACACTGTTTTTCACCTATATAGTAGGTAAGTATACGGCCGCTGTTTTTATGAGTTCATTCAAAATTAATGAAATTTGTTCAAAACACTGATTCATTCAGGAATGAAACAAGTGACTTGTTTTATGAGTGAGTGAGTCATTGATTCATTTATTGTATTGATTCATTCGAAACTGCTTCATTCTCAAACAAAACACCACTACTGTGTGTTGCTTGGATGTTTGATGCTACTTTGACTTCTTTTAACAGCATTTTCATTGGTGAAGCAAAAATAGACCAAGTACCTGGAAATACTGTCTAAAAAAATTTAAGTTACTCAATATTTGTTTGTTGAACTGTTAAGTTACTCAGTATTAAACTTTTATTTATGACCTGTTGTGCTGATATTCGGAAAACAACATTAAATGGCTTAAATACAGGTTTTAATATTCAAAAAGTCAGTGTGTGAGTGTTTTCCAACCTGTGTGTGCATGTGTGTATGCGTGTGTTTAGCATGAGCTACCATCTTTTCAATCAGGCTAATGAGTGGCAGCCATTCATGCGCAGAGGAGGGCTGATTAAGGCGTTTCCAGGCACTGGAGGCGTGCAGAGGAAACAGCAGGGGAGAGAGAGAGGGAGATAGAGAGAGAAGAGAAGAGAGACAGGAGAGGGAGAGGGGCCACGGATCAGGAACCAGGTTCCCGCGGGATGGAGCAGGTGCAGGCTGCGAGCAAGGCCTTTGGGCCCGACGGAGCAGCCAGAGCTTAAAACAATCTGCATAGTACCTTCTTTTAATTTAGGCTCTTCTACACCCCATCTCTCTCTCTCTTCCTCTCTCTTTCTTGCTCTTACTGCTGCTTAACAGA
The DNA here is from genome assembly GCA_037950675.1 of Hypophthalmichthys molitrix. Classification (NCBI taxonomy): domain Eukaryota; kingdom Metazoa; phylum Chordata; class Actinopteri; order Cypriniformes; family Xenocyprididae; genus Hypophthalmichthys; species Hypophthalmichthys molitrix. The sequence goes on from CM075507.1 coordinate 21,130,130, forward strand.
TCAGTGCTCCACAAAGAGGGGTAAACAGAGAGAGGCAAATTAAAAAGGGAACTCCCCTGATACCCCAAAACAAATTAGTGCAAACAAATTACACGGAGTCAACACACAAACACTGCAGCATCTGTGGCTTTGGACTGAGGATGGCAGAGGCAGGCACAGCCTGCACACGCTAGGCACCAAGACAAACATCCAGCGTCAGGGAGACTTTAGGTCATTCCACTTTCAGACCCTGGAGCAGATCCCTTTTAAAGCTCCTATTTGTTTCTGCTAATAGTCAGAAGCGTTGTGCTCATTTAAATGTGCCCCCTCTAATTTTTGAGCCAAAAACTATTTCACGAGAAATTTTAACACTATTTTTGTTATTTTATTTTAGTTATTAAAAAGAACAAAGAAGCACATAATACAAACAATAGGATGAATACAATAGAACAGAAACTTTCAGGTACAGTAGGTTTATTTAACATGTAGGCTAGGAAGTAGGCTACTAGAGAAACTGAATAATCAAATGTCTTCTCTCTGTAATTAAATATAAATTGATTCTTATTAAAGATGCAAAAGTTATTCAGTCAAGAGCAGTGAGTGATTTTCTCTTTGTCTTTTGTTGATTGATGACAGACGGCTGTAGGTAGGCCTATATTAGGCTGCTGCTGTCACTTTAAGACCGAATGCACGGACCTACTGACACACATCCGCTTTTTTTTCCTGTTTACATTAAAACATAACCGATTGTGTTTATGTGAATACTGCACGATGGCCATTTTGACATAAATGTGTGTGTGTATATGACCATTCAAGCGCAATAAGCCACTAAAGAGAACTAAATTCGGGATCGCATGCTGTCTGAGAGAGGGGGCTTCTTCTTCGTGCCCTTTGGGTGTGTGTCAGTGCAAGTAACACATTGAGATTTCACAACATTTTCCACTTGATTTAAAGGGTTAGTTTACCCAAAAACAAAAATTCTGTCATTACTCACCCTCATGTCGTTCCACACCCGTAAGACCTTTGAACACAAATTAAGATATTTTTGATGAAATCCGAGAGGTATCTGACTCCCCCATAGACAGCAATGTAACCACCACTTTCAAGGTCCAAGAAGGTACTAAAGACATTGTTAAAACTGTCGACGTGACTGCAGTGGAGGAGCTGGCCAATAACGAGTCAGCGTTCGGATGTAAACACGGAACTGCTGAACTGCGTTCACTACGTCAACTGCGTATGGTAGAGAAGAAATTGTTGAATAAAATCGTTATTTTTGTTTTGATTTTGCGCACAAAAAGTATTCTCGTCACTTCATAACATTAAGGTTGATTCACTGTAGTCATGACTATTTTAACGATGTCTTTAATACCTTTCTGGACCTTGAAAATGGTGGTTAAATTGCTGTCTATGGATGAGCCGGATTTCATCAAAAATATCATCATTTGTGTTCTGAAGATGAACGAAGGTCTTACGGGTGTAGAACAACATGAGGGTAAGTAATTAATGACAGAAATTTCATTTTTGGGTGAACTAACTCACTCTTTTTAACATCATGGATCACACACACCCTGCCTTTTATGTGCTACATGGATATATTTAATACCCCGATATAAACGATATAGCAAAATCTAGAATTTGAACATAACTTAGTTAAATTATGCACAACTGAGTTAAAAATGGTTGATAGATAGATGCTGAGTTTGTTTTCAAAAGAGTTAGTGTGTGTGTGTTTAAATGGTTTAGAATAAAACCAGTCTTATGGGTAATCAACATGCAGAAAAATGTCTCTGCTATACACTTTCATTTATTCATTCAGTCATCTGCTCACTTGTTTGCACACTGACTCTAGCAAAAGTCACAAACACAGCTGAAAGTCAACACATATTCCACAATCCATATGGACCATACTTCCTTCACACCGTCTGGGATAAACAGAGAATTGTAAGGCTGTGAATCAAGATATCTGGAATCCAGCCTGTGTTGTCTCGATCCCATTCTATTTCCCTGTATCTCCAATCTGTCCTATAAAATTAAATGCACAAAGACCATAACCATAAATTTGAAGAATGTCTACAATCTATGCCCATTTCTTTGAACTGTTATGTGTATAATTTTTCTGCTTCTCAGTCTGTGTGTGTGTGTTATATATGAGAAAAATCGTATCTGGCTTCATCCTCAGGCCCCCTGGCCACCTGGCACAGATAGTGACCCTTCCATCTGCCCCCCGCTGTCTTCCTGTTTGTGTGTGTTTTGTGGATCCAGAGAGATGGGAATAAAACGGCCCACATGAGCCCAGAGTGCAGCTCTGCATGTGCCAGGTGACTCCCTAGGCCTTCCCGAAGACCTCACTCCCCTCAGCCTTGGCAGCCAGGCTCAGGTGCGGTTCATAAAGACCAGGCTACAACGGCAACAGGTGGCGCTGTTTTCTTCACCAATTATGCCTTTGTTTGCTCGTTGGCATCCAGTTTGTTTTGGACGAGTCCCCTCGCCCGCTGGACAAGAGCCAGGAGGAGTTTGTATGTGTGTGGGCTAGTCTTTCCACCGACATTGCTTCTCAAAGCCTCCTCGGACAGAGCCAGAAACGATAAGCTTACGGTAAGCTCCTGTTTTGAATCGAATGCGAATGTGCCATGTTCTTGATCATATTCTTTGCAAAGACCCACATATGTCTGACCATTTGTCTCACAAATAGACGACAGAGAAGCCGCACTCACTTTTGTCGCTACCGAGGGTGCATGTTCTCTGACCTAGCTTTTCAAGATCTGCTCTGCAAGGACGTCTTCAACCCCCGTCGTCTTGGTGGATTAGAGCAGGTACTTTTTCAAAAGAGAAAAAGAGAGGGCGAGTCACTTTGATACCCCCTGACTGAGAGGGGCATCGGAGCAACAGAGCGGGGCCCCATCCCAGAATCCCCTACTTTTCCCTCATTATCTCCTTCCCCAAGCTGCTGTTTCTCTTCCCCTGGATGTTATCTTCAGCTGCTTATGCCCTAATACCACAATTGTTGTTCTCTAAAAACAATCATTAGCAATCCCATTGAGGCTGAGGGTTTTTTAGCAGCTTTCTCTCTCTCTCCTGATGGTTTCTCCTGGCTCTTTATCTCTCCCTCCTCTTTTTTTCCCTCCTGAAAACAGAGGGATATTGGCAAAGCCTCTTTAAACTCTCTAGCATTACGGTGGATTATTTTGTGCTGAGACCCTTGGACATGTTTTTTCCCTTTCTCTGTCTTTTATTATTTTTCTCACTTCATGGCTAAGGCAGACACGCTAGGTAAACATTTTGGCGTCACACTCGATTGCGTCCCAGAAATTAAAAAACGCAGAGACAATGGGCCCGGGACACTGACACGCTAAGACCTTGGCTCTGGGGGGATGGCTTGCACGCCGCATGACAGCACGGCCCTGGCGGGCGGAACAATGCCGGCCCGCGTTCTTTGGTGTGTGCGCTCGGAGCGCCGCGCTTTAGACTATCTGCTCTAGGCCATCTGTCTATCCTCCTCCTCTTCTCTCACCCCACTGCCACGGCGGATTTGAACTTGGCTCAATTATTCATCTGTTTACAAACACGAGCGCAAACAGAACAGTTGGATCAGTTAGGCGTGGGCCTTTTTTGGGGGGCACTGATACTGAAAGTTTTCCCAAAGGCGGCGCAGTGTAAGAGATTTATTTCGCTGTTGCAGGTACTCAAGCGGCGACCTGCTGCAACGACGGCAGACGTGCCACAATATGTGTTGTGCTTATGAGCTTAAGTGGACAGCTGTTTATGGATACAAGTCAATAGCTTCACTTAAACAGTGAAAAATAGCTTATCCCTCAGTTTTATATCTTATTCCGGTTCCAGTTGCGATACTGTTGTGCCTGACTACTGATTTATTGCTCTTTACTGCTATTGGTGTTGACCTGCTATCCGGGGCTAGGCCGCTATTGCCGACACTCCAGAGAAAGATCCACAGAACACATTCTCCCTACAGCCTATAGAGGGCACTATAACATTATACATGCTCTCAGTCTGAATAATCAAAAGTCAAAATTTTTCATTCCCATCTGTGACTGTTATGCCTGTGTCAGTTTATAAATTCCTGTTAATGTTAAGGTCATTATTAGGCTACATTCAATAGAAATTACGATGCACTAATTTTACTAGATTTAAAAAATGAAATATTTTACATAGCATCACTGTTGGAAACCAGTTTTGCATTATATCATTGTGGCATTTAAAAAACAACAACAACAACAACAAAAACAACAACAAAAAAATACAAAAGTTACTGTGTTAGGTTTTTCAATGTTTTGCTAAGAATTCTCTTATGATCAACAAGGCTGCATTTATTTGATAATATAATGTAAAAAAAAAAAATACTGTAAAAACAGTATAATTATGAAATATTTAAATTGTAATTTATTCCTGTGAAAACAAAGCTGAATTTTCAGCAGTCATTACTCCAATGTTAAGTGTCACATTATCTTTCAGAAATTCAAAAGTTCAAAAGAATAGTATTTATTTTAAATAAAAATCTTTTAACATTATAATGTATTTACTGTCAGTTTTGATCAATTTAGTGTGCCCTTGCTGAATAAAACTATTAATTTCTTTTAAACAAACAAACAAACAAATCTTACTGGCCCCAAACTTTTGAACAGTATATAGTGTCACTTTAAGATGTCATCTGCCTTTCTGAATGCCCTTTTGTGCTTAAAGTCAATATAAATTGCCATTTACAATCAAGTTTACTTCCAGATTGTGACATATTGCTGAGCAAAACCGTATATTATTCATATAAAAAACTAAATAGGATCAGTTTTAATTCCATGAAAGTGATGATGTTTGGCCTCTGAACCAGAATCTCTGCCCTTGTTGCACTTCAAGTCAGAATTTTTTGTCATAAATTTCATAATCCAATTTCTCATTTCTCCTCGAGCACTAATAAACTCTTAAACAAACTTGCTACTTCCGATTTTATGAACTCTCAAGAAAAACCTGCTTTAATCAACCCTCTCAGCTCTCTCAGTCCACTTCTGTTCTGTTTCACGTCTCGAGACTCCTAACTCTCTCCTGTAATTCCCAAACTCGAGTTTGCAATAAACGATTTGTACATCGCCCTTTATTCTTGGCTTAACGCAGAGACAGATTGCACCGTAGCTGTCAATTCTCTCACTTCCGTCCTGAGAGACCGAAAAGGTCTGCCCTGAAGCAGCAAGTGTTCCTCCCCACATATAAGCTGCTGTATTGTCACTGTGTACTAAGCCATTCCTCAGAGAGCTTATAACGTTCATTAATCTAATTAAATATGTCTTATTGCCCAAATGAAAGGCTGGAAGCTTTGCTGTAGGATAAGTGTAGAGTAAAACTGGGTCCCAGCAGAGAGGCACACAGTCAAGTCGCGCTAACGGTGCTGTGCTTCATTAGGCTCCTAATTACCTATTGTTTCTCAGTAGTTTGTGCTGTTTTAATGAGAATCTACAGGCACTTAGATCTAATCTGAATTTTCTAATCTACTGGTCCATTCCCGGAGAGTCAAAATGTTATTGGTTTATTTGTAATCATACTTTTAAATGATGGAGATTTGACTCCCCCTGGGGCTATCGCTGGGTTTTGAGTGACTAATTGAATTCTTGGCTCACAGACGCTACTTGGGTGTGAGTCAGAGATGAGAACTCGTTGAGTGCTCAGTCAGTCAGTTAAGTAAGAGAATGTACAGGCGGCTTTGGTTACGCTCTTTCGCCCTGGATCAAACCCCCAGAACTCACCTTTAGGGTCTCCATGGCAACACCTCTCTCTCTCTCCAATGTAGTGAACTTTACCCAAAATGTGACACAAGTGTGGTCAGTAATATCTTTAATTGTTGAAAAAGTGATCTTCCCGAAGTCCACATAAACATACAAAGTGTGAAAATTACAATGCACATGAGGACAAAAATAAAGCAGAACAAAATGACCAAATAAAAATATAATAAATCATGCTTTCTCAAACACAGATGATATTTTGAAGACTATTTTAACAATTTATGTCCATATAATGAAAGTCAATGGGGTCCAAAACACTATTGGACCTCAATTACTTCCATAGTATAGACAAAAAACACAGAATTTTTTTCAAAACATCTTCTTTTATATGTTAGAACACAGATGATGATATTTTGAAGAATATTTTAACAATTTTTGTCCATTTAATAAAAGTAAATGGGGTCCAAAACACCACTGGACCTCAATGACTTTCATAATATGGAAAAAAACACAGATATATTTTTTCAAAATATCTTCTTTTATTTGTTAGAACTAGTCAATTTAGTTCTAGCCATTCAATCATAACCCAACACATAAAGTCATAGTGAAACGGAAGTAGTGACAGATCTTTTCAGTATTGTGATGTACATGTGTGTTTAACAGATTGTGGAAAAAGGAAATATGTAGTTATGACGTGTTATGAAATTTTGATTGGTTATTACAAGGTAAAAAAAAAACATACACGAATCAATCGCACGCAGTGTGATCTATAGCACACATAGACGGGAAATTACTAATTTCATGCAAACTTTAAATTCTTTCTGACCTCTGCTGATATTTGTGATGCTGCAGGGAACATGTGCCTTCATAATTATATTAACATTTTCAATGACAAAACTGGTTATAAAAATAGAAATGATGTTTTATTAATAGAGTTCAGGAAGTGCACATTCGGATAATCTACCCAATCAGCGCGAGAGGTGGCCTTATAGAGCCGACTTACCTCTGTTCTACAACAGGTTTTTTCCAGCAAACTTCCTCCACACTTGATTATTCCTATCCCAGCCAGGGATTGCTCTGGGTTCGGGCCAAATTCTGAGCTCAGAGCCCTCTCCTCAGACAGCATGCCAAATACCCATATTTTATACTATATTTGATTATATGTAAGTGTGAACTCGTAAAAATAACAGCGGACTCAAACATCCTCCTTTCTAAGACATCCCAAATATTTGCTATTCTATCCGCCAGATGGTCGTAATGTTCACTCTTTGGATTTTTCATCTCTTTATTAGTGTATGGTGGGCTGTGTGTATCTATTAGCCAGAGTTTGCAGTGCCAAAGTGCTTATTTGATATGTGACCTGCCACTAAAGAGTCAGGATATTTATCATCTGCTGAACTGCCTTTGTGTGATGCTGCAAAATGGCACCAATACATTCTCAAATGAAACCGCTTGAAGGTTAATGAGTGGCAATTGCCCAGTGAGGACTAAATCTATTAGCGTTTCATAGAGGAAATCAATCAATATGACCAACTCTCACTGATTTGTCATTTTGAAACATTGCCCGTTTGAATTGAACAACACATTCTGTTACATAGGATCATCTGTGATGGTTTGATTTGCTCTTCATTAAGGTGATTAATGCTCTTTATTCTGATTCTGGATCAGTAAACAAGCTCTTTCATCCTGTGGTGCTGTGCTGCATTAGGTCATCCCAGTCAGTGATAATGACTCCAGATGATTACAGTCCAAAACTTCAGCTACTTGCTTTGACGTCTGTCAAAGTCTATGAAGTCTACAACCAGATTAACCTCAGTGCTGAACCTTTTACTTCTTTCATTGGCAAGTATTCAGTTTTTTCCATACACTCTGAACATATACCTTAATTAATGGAGCATTTCCACCAAAACAACCTCCACAATCTAAGATGGCGCAACCTGGGTAAAACATCCCACACCTAATGAAAACAAAATGTGTCAGTGGAACTTTACAAACACATTCAGCCTATCTGCTTCAGTTCAAACCACTAAGCCCTCACACACAAACACACCCGAAAACGTGGTGAGAGAGTTGAGGGATGGCAGAGGAGGGAGATTCTGCAGATTGTGTGATGATGAAGAGCTCTGTGCCGGGTTCTCATTTGCTGGAAATCTCCTGTTATCATATGTGCTCAGACTGCGCCTCCCTCTCAGTCTTATACGCTGCATGTATTATTGATTGATGCGCTGTGTAGCTGGGGTTTCGTTTGCCCCGTGGGCTCTTGAGAGTATGTACGTCCAGACGTACACTCAATCAACGGCTCAAAGCACAGATGGATGCTGCCGTACAAGATTCCCTCTCTCGGTTTTTGCTTGTCTTATCTGTCTTTTTTGGAGGGAAATTGCTTCATAAATTATTTTATATATACAGTTCTTATTTTCCAAATGTGACTGATTGCTAAGCATCTTTTTACAGTATACAAGAAAAAATGTCTGTATTGAAAACTGATCCTGACTGTTCCTGTTGTCAGTGGCTGTAGAGTTTTAGCCCTGTTCCAAAACCTACTCTATTATTCAAAAGTCAGTATGTTTTTTTTGTTTTTTTTACAGCAATTACACATTACGTTGATCAAAATGACAATAAAGAAATTTGTAATGTTAGAACAGATTTCTGTTTCAAATAAATGCTGTTATTTCTATTTATCAAAGAATCCTTGAAAAAATGTATCAAGGTTTCCACAAAAATATTAAGCATCACAGCTGTTTTCAACATTGCTAATAATAATGTGTTATTGAGCGACAAATCAGCATATTGAATGATTTCTGAAAGATCATGTGACACTGAAGACTGGAGTAATGATGCTGAAAATTCAGCTTTGATCACAGGAATAAATGGCATTTTAAAATACAATAAAATAGAAAACTATTATTTTCTAAAATAATAATATTTCACAATATTTTATTAATTACTGTTACATTATATACATACACTACCAGTCAAAAGTTTGGAATCTGTAAGATTTTTAATGTTTTTAAAAGAAGTTTCGTCTGCTCACCAAGGCTGCATTTATTTAATTAAAAATACAGTAAAAACAGTAATATTGTGAAATATTATTGCAATTTAAAATAACTGTTTTCTGTTTGAATATATTTTATAAAGTAATTTATTCCTGTGATCAAAGCTGAATTTTCAGCATCATTACTCCAGTCTTCAGTGTCACATGATCCTTCAGAAATCATTCTAATATGCTGATCTGCTGCTCAAGAAACATTTACTATGTACAATTGTACAAAATATTTGTGTACAATATTTTTTTTTCAGGATTCTTTGATGAATAGAAAGTTCAAAAGAACAGCATTTATCTGAAATATAATCTTTTGTAACATTATAAATGTCTTTATGATTTAATGCATCCTTGCTGAATAAAAGTATTAATTTCTTTAATTTCTTTTCAAAAAAATAAAAATGAAAATTCTTACTGACCCCAAACTTTTGAACGGTAGTGTATAATGTTACAAAAGCTTTGTATTTCAGATAAATGCTGTTCTTTTGAACTTTCTATTCATCAAGGAATCCTGAAAAAAAAAAAAAAAGTACACAGCTGTTTTCAACATTGATAATAATCATAAATGTTTCTTGAGCAGCAAATCAGCATATTAGAATGATTTCTGAAGGATCATGTGACACTGAAGACTGGAGTAATGATGCTGAAAATTCAGCTTTGATCACAGGAATAAATTACTTTATAAAATATATTCAAACAGAAAACAGTTATTTTAAATTGTAATAATATTTCACAATATTACTGTTTTTACTGTATTTTTAATTAAATAAATGCAGCCTTGGTGAGCAGATAAAACTTCTTTTAAAAACATTAAAAATCGTACAGATTCCAAACTTTTGACTGGTAGTGTTGTTTTGATTCACAATTGATTTTTTTGTTTTGCGTTAGCATGTTGCAAAAGTAAAGATGCAATGCTCTAATAGGCATAAAATACATAGTTCACAAATACTGAGTAAATTAATTAATTTAAATTACACAAAATCATTATTTTTAAACTTTTCAGTATTTAATAAAATTTACAATTTAATTAACTTTACAATAAGGCCTTTATTAACATTAGCTAACATAATGCATTAGTTAACATGAACTAACTTTGAGCAGTATATTTTTACAGCATTTATTAATCTTTTGTTAGTGTTAATAAAAACACAATTGCTCATTGTTTGTTCATGTTAGTTCTAAGTGCATTAACTAATGTTAACAGATAAACATTTGATTTTGAAAATCTATTAGTAAATGAGGATTAATAAATGTTGATTAAAAAGTATTGTTCATTGTTAGTTCATGTTAATGTAGTAAACTAATGTTAACAAATGAAACCTTACTATTAAGTGTTACCAAAAATATATAAGAGGTAAGACGGGGAAAGATGCCCCCCCCCCCCCCCCCCCCCCCCACACACACACACACACATTGGCTGATGCATCATCATCCTACATATGCTAAACTTGTATCTAAACATGTTAAAGTTTAAAAGTAAATCCACATTGTTCTCAAGGGGTACGCCTTCCCCCATCTTACCCTATATTGTTTAATTGATTTATATTCAACATTTCTTTTGACTCATTCGCCATCTTTCTCTGTGAAGGATATGTACATTGCTGCCTTATAATTTGGCCAAAATAAGCCATCTTAGAAGGCATCCTTCATGTTGCCTTAAAATGCTGTCTACATAGGCAGCTCACTAGGTTTTGGAAAAGAGCAGTTGTGATGTTTGTGCCTAAGAAACTATCACAGAGATTCATGCCTTTTCATAGCAGTAAACTGCATCCTCCTTTGATTGATGACAGCTTTCAGACGCGATGGGCTTGTTTTTTTATCACGCTGGCGCAAAATGACCGAGGACAGACACAGGCAGAAGTACCGCTTCAGTGGCTAATGAGAGGCATTATTCAAACGCCTGCTCTGGTGTCAACATCGCATGTCCTGCGTCTCTCACTGCCTCTGCATTAGTACAGACAAGCGGCTCAGTGACTGTGACAATTATAGGTATTCCTCTATGCTTCATTTTTACTAGTGAAAAACACATCTAAATAACATGGCTAAATTAGGCACAAAACGGTGCCAACTGTCATGTTGACATGTCATTGTGGCATCCGTTCGCCTGTTTTGATCAGTTTTCTTAGTGATAGTAATGGGACACTTAGTAAGATAGGTAACTCTGCTGTGGAAACCGCCGTCGAACTTTACATCATTTAGCTTTGTGTTCAGGCTGCCTCCGTCACAAGCCATTGGCACTGGCTGTGTAAGTGTTCTCAGACCATCAGACCAGAACGGCTCGAGGTAACAGCAACATGTTCTTGTCTCAACTTTTTGATGGAGTCTCCCTTTTGTGTGTTTATCACTGAGGGAAGATGCACCTGGGGCAGCTGTGGAAAGAGACAGGCCACCACACATGACAGGAGAGAGAGACAGAGAAGGAACGAACGGAGGAGAGCACACCGAGGAGGAGGAGAGAGGTGCCCGTGGTGTTGGAGAAGCTCATCAGACAGAGCCCTTCTCCATCTGTCACAAATCATTTCTGCTCTGGAAGTAAGGAAAGGCAAAATGTCAAAATATTTGAATACATTCCATGGGAGTGTGTCACACTCGCAGAGGGAGATGCTTGGCAGCAGTGGGGTGGAAAGGGACAGGGTCGTCTACTGGATGAATTGGGATTTTATAGTGTTGTAAGAATAGTCAATTAAAAAGATGTGATTATATATATGTATGTGCACTTAATAAATCCAAATTTCATGAATAGATAACAACAATAATGACTAAAATTACTTTTAAAATACCTTGAGTGTTTGGTATGCAACACTGCATGGGGCTGACAGTAATTATTTTTTGAACTCATGTGTTCATTTTAATACAATTTAGTAAAAACTTTGGTCAGTTTTAAGTGTTAAATTCAGTTAAATTACTGAACCTAAACATACGAGCTTGATAAAAATGCTCATTTGAGAAGAACATTTCAGATGGCACTTAGAGGCTTTTGCATCTGAAGTCTTCATTTACTGTTGTTACTGTATTTTTGATCAAATAAATGCAGCCTTGGTGAGCAGAGAAGACTTCTTTCAAAAAATTAAAAAACCTGACTGTTCCCAAAATTTGTTAGTGTATTAATATCAGTGATTTTGGCAACAATTTTACAGCAGTGTCATGAAATAAAAGCATTTATTACTGTAGATTTGAAAGACTAGTGCTTTTGATACAGCATTAAAGTTGATTTCTTCTAAATCATTATTATATACAACAACAAAACCCGACTTTTAGCTCTCTTTGGCTTTCATCTTTATGCTTCACGGGAATTACAAAAATGCAATTAATTGCCATTTTTTATTTCCATTGTCTTTTATTGATTTTTCTTTTTTGGTTAAAGTTTTTTTTTTTCTCAGAGAAAGAGGAAAAAGAGTTTGTGTTTCACAAGTGTCCATTATTTCTACCACTTTTATATTGGTCTTTCTCCTGGATTGCTCTTTTTGAAAATTGTAACTTTTAAAGCTTTTCTCAAGAGTGAGTTCTAGTTCGTATTGACTAGAAAAGAAAAGAGAGGCAGGTGTGAAGGACGCAGGGATTTGATCTCTATACCTTTGAGGAATAGTGAGATAAGTGCTCTCAGAAAAGGTTTTGCGTGCCAAGACTGCAGAATGAAATAGTGTCTAGGTAACCTGTGCACTGTTTATTCACTTATTTATTTCCTTATAGAAAACTCCTTTTTTTTGTGATGTGTTAGTGGTGGTTGTATATATTAACTTTAAAATGATCCTGCGCTGTAAAAAAAATTATTGAAATTTTAAGTGTAAAGATTACATAAAATGCTACAGTAAAATCCGTAGGCCTAACTGGTTAACAGTAAGTTCCCTACTATATACAGTGAAAAAAGGATATAACCGGACATTTCATGTAATTTTACAGTTAAATACAGTTTTTTTCCCAACCCAAGTGACAAAGAATCATCTTATAATTTACAATTAAAAAACCAGCTTGTGGAAAAACTGCTTCTGATGAACTTTGATTCATCTCTTTACCACCTGTGCTTTTATGATGGTTGTCAAGACGTATGCGTAAAGATACAAAATAGATTTTTATTTGGGTTGAGTGAAAGTAAATCACTGAAACACTACTGAATAATATAAAATACAGGGTACATTAACACAAGTAAAAATGGAAAAGGTTTTCCTTTGTGTTTTTAAAAAAGTTTAACGTTCAAACAACTGTCAAAACAATCCCCATTTTGAAAAAACAAAAAACAAAAACCCCAAAAAACACTGTATTGTTGGCAATGTTGGCAAAGTAATTTTGTAGAAACACTACGTGCTTATAAACTGAACACGTAATATGCTACGCATACGCATGACGCCACCATTTTCACAAAATCGACAACTGTATCATTTTCAAAACCTTGCACTTTGAAACCCGTTTTCAAAAGTTTGCATTTTCAGGCCCCCAAAATGCCATTGTTGTGAAAATGAACGGACAAAACGCATAAAAAGTTTTCCATTTTTAGTTGAATTGGTGTTGTGTGTAGCCTATGTCCCCTCAATCTCTCTAGCTTGCCACTTACAGCCATAAAAGTATTTAATTCCTATTATTTTACATTGTATTATGTATATAAGACACAGATATCTCTCTGTGTCTTGTAAGCTAAAGACACATTAGTGGCCATTTCTGATCATAGTTATTCTGCTACAGTAGCTTGTGTCAATCTATGCCACTAGATCAGTGCACCTCTTGTCTCTGGGCCACTAAAACACTGTGATTAATAATTTCTCTTTAATCAGAATCACAATGGAATAAAATAATGTTTGTCTGTTTACAATTCTCCCAGGCTGAGCCTGAAATTTGCATGTATTTGATGGTGAAAAAAGAGAAATCTCTTATCCGGGAGAAGATCAAGGTTATGACTTCCTCAAAGCAGAGTTCCTGAAACCAATTAAACTCTGTGTAGTGAAGTTCAGCTGGAGGACACAGCGCTATAACAATAGGAGAACGTGATGACAGCCAACACCACTATCTCCTCGCATTTCCACCCATGCTAATTATATTTGCAGATTCTGTCATTTAGACAAAAGGCGAATAACTTTGGTAATCATCATGAAACATTTAAATCACTCCCTGGCCGGTGCAAATAGTCGACCTTTCTAAATGAAGTCAATTGCAAGATATGTGGAGGTAATCAAATATCATTTCGATAAGCGGAATATGGATATGAAATGTGAATAATTATGAGCCGTGTTTACAGTTACAATTAGCGGCAGGTATGATCTTCATGAAAAAGCAATGAGAATTTTTTTTTTCAAATATGCCTTTTGAATGCCATTAGGGATTAAACAAAACAGGTGTGTATCATTTTGGACAAGAGGGATCAAAAAACAGAACGTGTTAAAAATGAATAATTCATATGTGCTCTTATGTTCTGAAGTTAAAATGTTCGTGTTCACACATGTGTGAGTACTACATGTTAGTTTAACTCAAAGGAAAGCCATTGCGCTACGTTGAGTCATACCCAGTTTTGAGGCACTGGATTTACAAAAGCTCTTTATTTCAAGTGTTTCGCCGTCCATTGTTAGTGATCAAAGCCATTCTAATTCAGATAATGTTGTTATAGCCACAGGTTCCTCCCCCTACTCTTGCTCCTGTTCAAAAGACTATCATGCCAAAGAGAGCTGGAGTAACTGCTTTTGATTTGAATGTGAAGTGTCATTCAGTTGCACGGCTGCCGAGCGATTTGCCATGGTGATAGACTTGCGTTTGAGAACACCTGGCAAGGTGGCAAATGTATTCAAATCTATGTGAATTGTAATGCTCTCACCTGGAGCCAATGGGCTGGGATGTGTGTGTGTGTGTGTGTGTGTGTGTCTGCAAACACAAGTGTGTATGGTAATAATCAAGCCTCATTACTAAAAACAAGGGGGGGGGGGGGGTTAAATCAGAGCGAGATGAATAGAGAAGGTGCAATGGAGAAATTAAGCTGATATAAGGTCAGATTTTGCCTTTTGTGTAGCCTATTAAGTAAAAACAAGTTTCAAAAAATGATAATGGATCACATTGACTAAAACCTTTGAAACCCTTTAGTAATCCAACCAGTTCAGTTGTACAGCCACACATTTTTTTAAAGACTTGTCGTGCATCTCATGTTTGAATGTTACATTATGAGGAAGGCTTAAGTGGGAACAGGAATATTTTTAGCGGGTTTCAATTTTGATTGCTTCAATCCTGAAAATTGTTGCTGTTAAGTGAATGGGTCTCTAAAGGGAATGAGAGGATGAGATAAGAAAATCCACAGTATAGGCTGAAAATGGCAGCATTAAATGGCTTGTCCTCCTAGCGTGGTAATGCTGAGAGCGATTCGTGTTTTAACCTTGTACATGCAACCATTAAAGTCAATGGCATTCAGCAACCATAAAGGTCTGTTATAGAAAAATATCTGCAGTTATTACATGGATGTCTGGAATACTTAATTCTGATTGTTCAGTAATGGCAGTCAGATATTTCAGAATAATGCCATTGTCTGGAAGTAGTGTTTCAACAAATAACCTTATAAAAATCTCTTCCATCTATTTCCTGTGTATTTTATTTAAGTAGCATGTAATAAGAAGGATAATGTGCAGCCAGATGCTGAATTTATTTAGTCATGTAATAAGCAGGAGTTTTTATTTATTTTGTTTTATTTTTAATCTCCATCTCACTATACATTATCCCTTACTAGATTACTTAAAATAAGGATATCTATATTGTTGGCTCTTTGTAAACTTTTTAAAGAATTGAGGTTGACTGCTGTTAAAAAAAAATGGCAGTTACAGAGTCATAATTCAAGCCATTATTCATTATTTTCAACACTATATTTATTGATTTTCCACAAAATAGAAAACACAAATTAGCAAAAACAAGCAAAAATATAGCTGCATGCAGCAATTAAGGGACCAAGCACAAAAAAGCATGGCTGGGAGTATCACACTGACTGCAACAATGAGCAATTAAAGGCATATTAAGATGATTTTAGGCAAAATGACTGAAAAATCATAAAAACAGTCACTAGTAAAGATTTAGTGTCCATATGCCAAAGTCATTTCAACTTTGTTGCTGTTGTATACGAAAACTATTTCGTCTGTCGTCTTATCAAAATCCATAACTTTTTGTCGGCACAATCTGAAGATGATATGATTCGATTTTAATGAAAAGGTGGCGCTGCCCCGAAACCTTTTGAGTACCTTCGGCATGCTGCCGAAGACACATACTGAGTTTTATAATGATATGCTAATGTGTTCGTAAAATATAGCATTTTACAACAAAATTCAAAATGGCTGATGCCCAAAATGGCCAATGGATATCAGTCGACTCAGCATGACTCCCCGAATTTAACAAGACCACATTTTTATGATCACTGGACAAACTGTTTAGAAGTTATAAGCAAAAATAGCCATTTTTCACATCTCGGACCAGTAGGTGGCACTGCGCCGAAACGCAGCATGTAACCTCAGGTCATGCTTGTGGTGACATGGACCAAGTTTGGTTTGAATATGATAAAGCGTTGAGAAGATACAGCCATCAATTTTACATTTACATTTACATTTATGCATTTGGCAGACGCTATCCAAAGCGACTTACATTGCATTATACTATACATTTGTATCTGAGTATGTGTCTTCGGCAGCATGCCGAAGGTACTCAAAAAGTTTCGGGGCAGCGCCACCTTTTCATTAAAATCGAATCATATCATCTTCAGATTGTGCCGACAAAAAGTTATGGATTTTGATAAGACGATAGACGAAATAGTTTTCGTATACAACAGCAACAAAGTTGAAATGACTTTGGCATATGGACACTAAATCTTTACTAGTGACTGTTTTTATGATTTTTCAGTCATTTTGCCTAAAATCATCTTAATATGCCTTTAATTGTTCATTGTTGCAGTCAGTGTGATACTCCCAGCCATGCTTTTTTGTGCTTGGTCCCTTAATTGCTGCATGCAGCTATATTTTTGCTTGTTTTCACAATCGCTATGTAAAATTCATTTGTGCGTTTTTTGAAAAAGGTTTGACAAATCAACTTTTTGTCGGCAGAAGATGACCTGATTTTATGAAAATCAGAGCAACGACTAGGAGGAGTTTGAAAAAATATGTTTTCTTTTTTTCAGGTAATTCAAAATGGTGGAAAAAAATGTAATGATGGAATATTACATCATAGGGTGCATTTGAATTGTCTTAAGCCAAGACAAGGATAAAAAGATTTTTTTTTAGCCCTTACTGTTCAAAATTTATTAGCATAAACGTGAGTACAAATTTGGACAGCTGGTGGTGCTAGAGGGATTGAGTTAGAGACTCCAAATTACAATAGGTGACTATGCACCTTCGGTGCTTGGCCCCTAAAAAAATCTCATCAGTGAAATCCAAACAACATAATGTTTGCGGCCACAGGGTCCAGATCATTTACAAACGGTTACCGTGCTTTGTAAAATCTTAAGAGTGAATTATATAAGTACGATATTCCAGTGGTATTAGTTCCATTAACATTTTTGCCAACCCTTCACAGAGGGGGCTTTATCAGTGGTCCACTTTAAAAGAATGCTGCAAAGGTCATAATATTAAAGAGCCTGTCATTATATAGAAGTACATTAACGTAGAAATCGGTGCCTAATTCTTGACCAACACTGAGGGATCTATAAAAGGAGCTTGGTTTGTTTTCCTCCTCCTTCCCTGTGTGTGTATGGTCTTTGATCGACAGAGAGAGGATAATGTCATAGCAAGTCTTATTTATGACAGCTGATGGAAGGATAGCTGAATTTTTGTTGATGCTGTTGTCTTGTTCCTCTGTGACTGTGAAGAGAGGGATTAAATGGACTGAGGTTTGTTTTTGGTTTTCCCTTGAGGATCCTCAAACTCCTCTCTCTCTCTCTCCCCGCTTACCCTCCCCTCTGCCTTTCCTTCAAGGAATATGGCCAGATTCATTATTTAGCTGTGCTCTTTTTGACAGCTGGGTCGGAGGGAGAATAGGGCTTTGGCGTGTGAGTGTGTGTGTGTGTGTTTGCAGTGTGTATGGAACAGCAGGCTGGAACTGAGGCCTGACAGAAGACAGGAGGCCTGTCGGTGATGCCTGCAGGAGCTGACAGCTGATCATACTGTCAGTCAAGGGAGCTGTCCACGCTGGAGGCTAACAGACTCAACACCGTCAACCTTCTCTTTGTCGTTCAGACTGTTCTTCCTGTCAATCCTTCCACAACTCCCTTTTTTCCTTTCTAAATGATCCACTGCTTCTCGGCAGCTTCCAAATCATTGCTTTTCATGCACCTTTTTCCCATCAAAAGCTAAATGCATCCAACTTCTCCTCTCATCAGCCTCCTCTTGTAGCTGTCTTCGTTTTCTCATTGACCATATAATTTGTTCTTGTGTATTTAAGCCTGAAAGAGATCATTTTCTCCATCATTTTTTTAATTGTCATCAGTCCATTTTGCAATAAAAAACTTTTTTTCATATAAATTTCAGGCAGACCTTAAAAATATACATGTCAATTATGAAAGTCAAGTAAGTAAGCTTATAAAAGTCTCATTAAAAAACTATTTTATGTCTATGTGTATTTTATTTAAGTAGCCATGTAATAAGGACAATGTTTTCAATACTCTATAAATTTCAGGCAGGTATGGCAATTATGAAAATCAGACATTTATAATGCACAAAAAGCATCTTTTTTCAGGGTAAAATAAAGCAGCAATTGGAGAGAAACCTGTTATTCAAAATCAATTGTCTTTTTTATCTTCCGTACAGCTCCAGTCCTAATGAGAGTTTGGCCTGTGATTGCCTTGTGACGCTTCCATAGAGACTCAATGCTCTTTGTGGTGACAATGGGGCTTCAATTCACCCATGAGACAAACTGACTGGACAAGTCATTCATCGATGCAAATGCCAGCCAAGACGTGGTCGTATGCATCTGTTTCCCTCTGTGAGCCCACCGCTTGTCCATGATGGACAGCCAGCGGCACGTATTCTTTGGAGCCAAGCCTGTGCGGCGCCTTCTATCCGCCAGAGAGGCCAGCAGGACAGGTCATGAGGGAATGTGGCCATTTACGATGAAATAAATGTCACAATCGCCACATTCTCAGTCAATTCTAACAGACAAATGTATTATTCAGAACATCAAAACAATGTCTTTCTTCTCAATGGCTTGTTACATGAGAGAGGGAGTGAGCAACAGAGTGATAGGAAAAGTGAGAAAATGACCAAAAATTATTTTAGACAATATATAAGACAAATAACTCCTTTGTACTTCTCTGTTGTAAAGTAAAGTTTGAAGTTAAAGACACATCAATGGCCATTTCTGATCAGCTGAGGAGCTATAAAGTAGCTTATATATAATTTTATATATTATTATTTATATATAGCCTAATATTATATTTATATTTTAAATTTTAATAAATAGTTGTTTAGCAAAGGCTATATCTATGGCTAAAAGTCAGACTAATTAGCATTTTTTTTTTAGGGAAACATTCTCATTTACAGTCATTAGTCTGTGAAAAATTTGTATAGCATGATTGGGCATAATAATTTGTGTGTGTGTTTATTTGATAACTTGATTTATTTGATATTGATCACTATTTTTTGGTAATATTTTAAGTTAATTATGACAAGCCAGACTAATCAAACCAACATTCTTTAGATTGATGGCAATTCCAGCTCAACTCATTAGGGTTTCCATCACTTTTTACAGTCATCATTATTCAAATGACACATTAAATGATTTTGTCTCATGCCATAGTATAATAATGAGAGAATTAGAACCGAATGAGAGCATTTATTACAAAAAATGAAATCGCAAAAATCACATAGCCTAAGCTTTTTTTATTATTATTTATTAATAACTTTCAATAATAAACAGAAATAAAATGGAAGTATTTATCCAAGATTAATAATAAATAACCTGATGAATCAAATATACTGCATATACAGTTTTAACTTTACACATTCTTTCTCAGAGAATGCCATTAATTCTTCTCCTTCCTGGTTTTATCTGCACCACGTGTTTATTTCTGAGACTGAAATATACATTTCTATAAAATAGCTATAAAAATGTTTACCACAAAATCTATCAAACACCAAATTTTTTAAGACATTTTGTTGCTTTCAGTGTAATACGACATTTTCTGTTTTATAGTCTATTTAAGGAAGCATATTTGTCTCTACACGGTAAAATCATGCCTCATGCCTAACAATTTATCAATTTCTCGGTAATTACTGTAGTTCTTTAAAATATAAAGTATATTAATTATTCAAATTAGCCGAGCTCCAGAAAGGATTTCGTTAATTCAACAATGCGGGATGATGTGATAGAACTCCACTTCCCACAATGCATTGTGGTGAGGTGAAACGGATGTTTATATCTTGTGAACAGTGAAGAATGTGCAAGCAATGACAGCTGAAGTGAGAGATGGATCGAGAACGCAGAACACACTCATCACAACACTCCAACATACCATTGCATCATCTGTAAGTCTGGTGTGTTTGGTGTTTGATGTGGCATGACAGCCTGCGTTATTATTTAACCGATTCATAACCCAGCCTAATGAACTCTATAGCTCAGCTCGCTAACAGCTCCTCTTTTCGGGTTACATTTTAAACGTTTCGATCATATAAAAAGCTACAAATGGCTAACACCTAAAGATATGGTAATGACAGAGCGGGTAGCAATCAGCAACAGCTTTCAGGCTAACATTAAAGGAATAGTTCACCCCAAAAATGAACATTTTGTCATTCTCCCTTTTGTGTTCAACAGAAGAAAGTCATACAGGTTTAAAACAACACGATGGAATAAATTATTTTTTTGAATTTTGAAAACTAAATACAGGTGTTTGGGTAAACTATCCCTTTAACTTGCTATATTTAGTAGTTTACCATATTGTCTGCTTTTATACATTTGAATACGTATATCGTTTGATAGAGTATTATTTTGCTGCAGACTATTTTCACTGTTTTGGCATTAAACAGCATGATATTAGTTTGGTGTTTTAGCTTCAACCACCTGAATATATTGTGCATGTCACATCGTGGTGCCCTAACGGGGTGATGGGGGGAACTGACTTAAGTCATTATTTCATATGAATCTCTCATAAGGAAGACCTTTTACAGGAAGTTTCCTCTGTTTGGACTTCATGGTTCATGCCAATAATTAGATTGCTCAAGGAAGTTATGCAATACAGTTTGAGATACATTTTCTACATTATTTATGACATGCTGTTTGCCTGTCCTCTGATTAAATGAGTATTCTGAGCCACATGCAAATTAAACTTTCAGAAAATAATTTTACTATCTAGTCTTGTAAAAAAAAAAAAAAAAAAAAAGCCAAACAACATTTACAAAAATACACTTACAAACAGATGTTCAAGTGCTATTTTAGTATTAGCCTATTTATATTGTATTTATCTTGTGTTCTTGTATTTATACCAGAACATTTCCATTACTATTCAAAACATAGAAGATACTTAAAGGGATAGTTCACCCAAAATTAAAACTGTCATCATTCACTCACCCTGATGGTGTTCTAAACCTGTATGCATTTTTTTTTCCATAGTAGTTTTTTCCGTACTATGGAAGTCAGTGGGGACCATCAACTATTTGGTTACTGACATTCTTCAAAATATCTTCTTTTTTTGTTCAGCAGATTACAGAATTTTCATTTTTGTGTGAACTACCCCTTTAAGCGCTAGTCTATCCAGTCGTAATGAACTTAATTTTGATCAAAAAAAAATGTATTTGGCCTCATTCGTGGAACATGAGCAGAACTAATCTCTGTATATTGTTCATAAATCCATTCTTATATCCATTCAAATTTTCATTGCAAAAGTGAAAAAGTGTTTTTACAAATATTACACAATTCTGTTTAATTTGTGTCATGAATGAGACCCTCTGAATTACAGATCTCTTTTGACATTTCAGGGTTCTTACAATCTTGTGTGATTTTGTTTGTTTGTGTGTTTGTATTTGTCTCTCTAACCCACAGGTCATGCATGCAGCTTCAAAATAAGTGGCCTATAGCCTGTGCTGTGTAGAGCCTTTCACGCTACAGAGCAGGGAAGGGACAAGGGCTGTGCTTCCAGACTCAAACCCAGCCCTGCTACTCAATGTTTCCTATGCTAACCCTTCTGAGCATGTTTTACTATATCTGTCTGCGGCGGCGCTCCAGGAGCGGGACGCGGAGCGAGGCCTTGGGTAGCCGGCGGGCGGTGGAGCTGGGACAGCGGTCAGCACTGCCCGTCACCGTGGAGGTCGAGCAGTATGGCAAGGAGGTCCTGGACTTCAGCTCTCACTACGGCAGTGAGAACAGCATGTCCTATACCATGTGGAACCTGGCAGGAGTGCCTAACGTCTACCCCAGCTCAGGAGACTTTACCCAGACGGCCGTGTTCCGAACTTACGGAGGCTGGTGGGAGCAGTGCTCCAGCTCTGTTGTCCCGTTCCGTCGTACGCCACCCAATTTTCACAGCCAGGACTTCCTGGAACTAGCCTTCGAGGAGCCTGTCTATCCCACAGCTGTGGAGGTACTGGAGACCTACCATCCCGGGGCCATTGTCAAGATCCTAGCATGCTCACTCAACCCTTTCTCCCAGAACCCACCGGCTGATGTCAGGTAAAATGTTTGGTGTGAGCTAAAGTTCTGGACTTGTAATCAAAAGGTTCTAAGTTTTAATCCCACAAGGTGTGACCCATAAGCTGTTACTATTGGCATTTAGCCCTGGGTTGTTACTGTACTGTAAGATGCTGTGGATAAAATGTCTAATAAATAATTACCTACTTGGTAAAGCTTCTTAGCTACATAATTCACCTTTTACTTGTAAAGCTTGTCCAGATATATTTCAGACTCATTAAGTGTTAATGTCTTTTTGCTTATTTTGATAAGTCATTAATGCACAATATTGTAATAAACGTTCAGTTCCTTGACTATGCAATTTAATGACCAATATATCCCACCGCTGTATGCCCAGATGATATTCTCGGCTGGATAAAGCAAACCAGCTTCTCGCTAGTAATGTTTTGATGGATGCGGATTGTAGTCAAGGTAAAGATGATTGCGGTGACGTACAGGAGTCATACGTTTGATGCGCAAACAAACTGTGCATGTGCTCTCTCGACGCACTGTTTACACGTTGTATTTATGCACAGACGTACGTTCACGTTGTTTCCACACACATTCAGAATAATGTTTTATTTGTCATGTGTATGTGGCTGTGTTTAGTAATTCTGAATAGATCTGTGTACTGTAAGTAGGTATATGCAGTCAGGTCAGGACCTTTTTTTTTTTTTTTTTTGGCATCACCATGTGGTCCTGTTCAGCATCGCAGTTTGACATGTCTAAAATGTAAACATCTGAAAAGTTTTGTTCTGTAATGTTTTTTTCCATGTGTGCTTTGGTGTGCATATATTTATATGAACTCCTTATATCATTTGGTTAATAGGTGTCCTTTTGGAGTTTTTTGGAAAGACACCTAAATTTACCTTAGAAAAAAAAAAGCAGAAAATACAGTTTGGTGAGAATCACCCTTCAATCTGATAGTTTACTTTGCCGTATATAGCAAATGATGACAAAATAAACGTGTTAAACAAGATAAATGATGTATGCTTAATTTCATGCTAAGTATGTGATTAATCGCGATTAAAAAAATGTGAATCTATTGACAGCCCTAATAAATAAATAAATACATGAAAAAAATCTCTATATATAAAGAACAAGTTACATGTATTGACTTTAGCAGCAGTAAATTATTCATAGTTAGAAGCAACTCATTAACCTTATAATAAGTACATGTTGTTAATTTACATTACTCTGGACATGTAATTACTAGGGGTGCAACGGTTCAAATTGCTCACGGTTCGGTTCGTATCACGGTTTTAGGGTCACGGTTTCGGTATGGTTCGGTATGTGCAATGTTCAGGGAAAATAGGACTACTGTCAAATAAAAATAAAGAAAATAAGAACAAATAATCTAAATAAATACAATAGAGTAAATATTCAAATAAAATAAACAGTGCTTTTCAGGTTTTTCAGGTATCAAACAGTAGTTTTCATGTACAGAAAATGGATAAAGTAATCAAATATAAAATAACTGCATATTATCTTCACTGTATAAATTAAATAAAGATTAATCAATATTGAAGTTACAAAAGCTATTCAGTCAAGAGCAGTGAGTGATTTCTTTGTCATTTGTTGTTTGATTTAACATTAAAAACACAGGCAGCAGGAAATCGTTTTTTCCCTTTAAGACATGCACGATCCAGTACATATATTGTTACACATGCGTTGTCTTTCTCGACTAATATACGTTCACTTAAGACATAACCGACTATGTTTGCTAGGATACTCGCCAAGACGGGCATTTTGACATAATTTTTGTATGAATTTGAACCCTGAAGCGCAAGACTTGAAAGAGAACTCAGTATTTGCTCGCTGTCTGAAAATAAGCATGTGCGCGCTTCGGATGAGCACACACAAATCTTCTCACAGCGCGCGCGAGTTGTCTTTCGCGTTAATGTTTAAATTAGCAAGGCTTAAATGGGTTTAGTTTAAACATAGATAGCAACGTGTGCTGTTCTGGTCTCACCTGCGCTCGCGCGCTATCAACACCCGGGTGATGACGGCGTCAGTGACTGGACATTAGAGCATACTGCACTCGCACTGAACAAAGTTTACAAAGAGTTACTGTTTTGTCCACGCTTTTTGATTATCGTTGTTGTAACATTTTGGGGAGCCAGAACGCGCATCCATCGACTAAAACATACATTATCTGAACTCTGCCTGTCTGTTTTCTACGTTGCTATTTTAAACAAACCATATTAGCCTATAGATGCGTCGTCATTCGAGATGGACCGCGGTGCAAGTGCGTACCGAACCGTACGTGGAGAGCGGTACGGTTCGATTTTTTTTTTACCGAGAACCGTTGCTCCCCTAGTAATTACATTGTAACAAGGACTCGTTAAATATAAATGAAATGAAATAAATAAAATGTTTCGAAAATAATGCCTTAATTGTATATTTACTAAAAAAAAAAAAGTTTATTTTGTTAACAAAACTTTGTACTTATTTTAAGTAGACCCTTTTAGTAAACCTTTTCAGCCAAATCTGCAGTCATAGCATATTTGTGACCCTGGACCACAAAACCAGTAATAAGGGTACTTTTTTTTTTTTTTTTTTTTAGATTTATACATCATCTGAATAAATAAGCTTTCTATTGATGTATGGTTTTGTTAGGATAGGACAATATTTGGCCGAGATACAACTGTTTGAAAATCTGGAATCTGAGGGTGCAAAAAAATCAAAATATTGAGAAAATCACCTTTAAAGTTGTCCAAATGAAGTCCTTAGCAATGCATATCCACTCACAAAAATACATTTTTATATATTTACAGTAGAAAATTTACAAAATATCTTCATGGTACATGATCTTTACTTAATATCCTAATGATTTTTGGCATAAAAGAAAAATAGATCATTTTGACCCATACAATGTATTGTTGGCTATTGCTACAAATATACCTGTGCGACTTATGACTGGTTTTGTGGTTCAGGGTCACATTTTTTTATTGTAATTGCGAATTGTAGTAATTTAGTAATTGAATAACAGTACCACAGATTGTTTTACAGAGCTGCTGTTTGTGTTTCAAGTATGGGTTGTGTTTTGAGTATGAGCCATGTTGTTGTATTTTTTTGCAGGTGGGAGGTTCTGTGGGCCGGCAAGCCCAACAAAGCTCTGACCCCTCAAGCTCGCCAGTTCTCCCCCAGCATCAGGCAGATCAGTTTTGCCACCAACCTGCTGCGTCTTGAGGTGAACTGCTCCCTGTTGGAATACTACACAGAACTGGATGCGGTTATACTGCGAGGCGTTCGGGAGAGACCCATTCTAGCCCTCTATAAGATCCCTGTCATCGACATCAATGATCTGAGTGACAGCGAAGAGGAGATCAGTGATGCAGGAGGCCTCTGCTGCAGGTCTGGTGGAGAAAACAGGCACAACCTGGGAAACGGGTACTTTGATAGGCTCCCTTATGAGGTTAGCATTGGAAACTTTCACTGTAATTACCCATGATGCCTGTGAGATTTAGAGTTTAGGAATGTTTAGGAATATGCAGTTCATGCCATCAGCATGTTTAGTAAATAGTATGTAGGGTAGGTAACAAAGAAGGTTTTCAAGGACTGTGGATAACAACACAAGTTGGACCACGGAATGTTGAAATCTTCTACGTACCAGACAGATATTGAAGAAAAAAAACTGGGATTCGGTCTAGCCCCTCAAGTCCCAACTTGTGTGGTTGCAGTAGGTCTTCTGCAGTCATTTTCAGATAATTAGAGACCTTTTATTGTAATTTAAAAATACCTTTCCAATTCGTAACCCCTCATCAACTGCACACAGCTCAGATCTCCTGTCCAAACCACTGACACAGTCTCGTTACAGCAAACATGAATGTGCTTCAGAAACATAATCTGGTTATTATCTGCTAACTGATATCCAGCTTCACACTCAAACTATTGTTCACTCTTCCCAACAGCGCACCAAAAACATAATCAGTGCCTCCACAAATGTGTTGAGAGTAATCTTAGTATCTCTGTCTTTACAAGTGACTATTTTGATGCACAACAAGAATACTTAGCATGCTGTGTTTTGGTCACTGTTTGTTTTTGTCACTGCAGCTAATCCAGCTGATCGTGAGTCACCTGCCGGTTCCGGACCTGTGCCGATTGGCTCAGAGCTGCAAGCTCTTTCACAAGCACTGCTGTGACCCGCTGCAGTACATCCAGCTCAGCCTGCAGCCGTACTGGGCCCGGCTCACAGATGCCTCTCTATGCCACCTGCAGAGCCGCTGCACCCTCCTGCAGAGACTAAACATGTCCTGGACGGGCAACCGTGGAGCCGTGACGGCCACTGGTTTCTGCAGGTAACGGCGAGAGTTTCTGTTCCAGATATTTAAAATATTTTAATCTACTAAATGTGTGTAATAGTCACTCCATCGCTGTCTTTTTTCCTCAAGCTTTATGAAGGCCTGTGGGGTGAGTCTGGTGTGTTTGGAGCTGTCGTGCTGTCATTTCCTGACTGAAGCGTGTTTAGAAGTGACCGCCCAGACGTGTCCGTGCCTCCAGGAGCTCAATTTGGCTTCCTGTGACCGTCTGCAACCTCAGGCCTTCAATCACATCGCAAAACTCGCTAATCTACGCAGGCTCGTGCTGTACCGCACTAAAGTTGAGGTGAGAGCAAGACTGAGAAAATTATAATTACTGATTTTCTCGGGAAAAGCATTTGGTATACACTGAATTATAGCTCGATCAAAACAAAACTATGAATTTTTTGTATTTTTAATTTGTAATTCAAATATTTACATTCAAATTTCCAAATTCAAAACAATCATCAAACTTTCGGTCTGTGTACTGTTGCATCCGTTCCTTTTTCAACATAGCATTTTCTAAAGGTCACCATGAAATCAAAATGGACAATTCTTAATTGATAATGCAATATTCTATAAAAAAAACAAGTGTTACTGGCATGAGGGCAGGGCAACCTGTCACTCACATGACATCATAGCATTAGCAAATGACAACAATCAAACGACCCAATCAATTCCTGATGGACAAAATTAAGTCCCGCCCTACTAGTGTTGTCATGATACTGGAATTTAGAAACTTTGATACGATAAGTGGACGTGCTTTTGGTGTGAGCACGAAACCTGCGGGAATTAGTAAAATTATGCGCAATACCCGCAACCCTGCGCTGAAATTCAGGATCTGTAACATCAACAACCTGAGCAAATAAGACAAGTGAGGGGAGGCGAGTATGTCAAACTGTCAATTCGGCGTCAGAGAGAAGAGCGAGCGAGAACGCGCAGCTGGTATCGATGTATCGATGCTGTGAAAAGGGTTATTGAAATCAGATATTTTAGTATTAATGCATATTGAAAGATCGATATTTTTGACAACACATCACCCTACATTTTTTGTTGTTTGAGAAGCCGTTTCACTTTAACGTTACAATAAAGAAGGAAAGACCATTGCAACTTCTGTTTCACGCTGACTTTAAACAAGATTCACTATCAGCAATCCAAAAACACTCTTGATAGCAATTTGTTTTCCAGCTAAAGACTAGTGAGCGAAGTTGATTTGAGTGTTATCATTTGTGGGAGGGGCCATTGTGAGGTGCAGCCAATCACAACCGTTTGTTTTCCTGCAGCAGTACAGCCCACATAAATACACACAAAATGTCCCCCTGCTCAATTCCATTCAGATTAGAGCATTGTGTTTTTGTACCATACTGTGTACTCCACAATTATTTTTTTTTTGGTAATGTTCTGTGATGTTTGCTGTATTTCTTGAATCACACGTTTATGATTGTATCCATGATTAAAGCAATAGTTTTGGGTGGTGATAATGAAGGTTTTTAACATCAAAGCTTAAATTGTTAATTACTGATCCATGAAATTTTGTGTTCCCCCAAAAGTTGTCTGCTTTATCATGCATCACCTTTGTTTATTGTTTGTACTGCATCATTAAAAAGGCAAGTTATCTTGGGATTTGAAGAAGAAAACATGATTATGTCAGCCTCTTTTAAGCTGTTATAGTTACCTGTCCTTCTAATTATACTGCATCAAGTCGTGTAAGTGCAAAAGGTGCATTATCACCTTTATATAAGTGCTACATGCCGGTGCAGGCGCAAGCATGCCATTAAACTAAGGTCGTCCCATCCCTCCGTGTGTGGTTGACTGTGAATCAGCATTTGTAGGTTTATGGGTGCCTCTGCCAACAGGTATAATGTTTCTGTAGCTTTTCTGTAGTGATAGTGACTGAATGTAAACATACACACAAACACACAGGCTGTGTCTGTAGCAAACGCACCTCTCTGTCATCGTCATTGGAAATAAAATGTCTTCTGTAGGGAACCTAATCTTGTAAATAACAATGGAAATATACACAGAACATTTGTCCACTAACTCACACAATACCGTCAATCTTCAGCTGTTTGAGTTTCAATTCAAAAGAGTTTTTTTTTTAAAACCAAAACAATAATGAAAACAATGGCTGTATTATCTTAGTGATGCTCGCATGACACTAAAGGTTTTTTTTCTGTGAAACATCACTATATCTCAGTGTTAGCCGTGTGCGCCAGACCGTGAGGTCATATACTGTAATAGTTTTATTTTGACACATCTATTTGAAAGAATATCGAATAGCGGAGTTAAATTTGTGGTCATCAAATATGCGTTCTTTTGTCTTCTTTTTACTCCACTGGCATCTGAATAGGTTATGTGATTCTCTTATTAGTGCTGTGTGTTAATCGTCGCTGTTTTCCCTGTTTTATTTCTTTCCACATGCAGCAATCAGCCATATTGAGCATTCTCACATTCTGCCCAGAGCTCAGGCACCTTAACCTGGGAAGCTGCGTCATGGTGAGTCTACTGGACAGAATATGAAATATGTAGTTTGTTTACGTGACTGAATGATGTTCTAGTGTTTAATCATGTTTAACTTGAAATAAATTTTAAAGCTAATTTTAAATCAAATTTTAAATATCACATACTATCCATACTATACAGTATGCAAGATTAAGTTAAGTGTATCCCAAATAATAATTAGAATACATTGAAAATGGTGTATCCATAGGACCTGTTTTTTTATTTTTTTATTATGATATGATATTATTGCCCACAACCCCTGCTACACAAGATTAGTTGCATCAGAGTGCAGTTTTATGATGTTATGTATGTCCCAGTACTGGTTGATGAACATGTTTTTTCATTGACAGCCGTCAAAAAGTGGCCTAAGTTATCAGTATTTACCCTACTTTTCATATTTGTTATGAAATATGCAAATCAGTATTCAGCCATTTCAGCTACAGGAACATTGGCTTGTCTGGTTGTGTGTCTTTATATGGAGCTCATAGAATAGCTTAGAGATATTCAGATATCATTGAGTTCTTCACTATGGCTACATGGTGTTTTCATCACAGATTGAGGACTATGATGTGGTGGCGAGCATGCTGAGCACACGCTGCCGTTCTCTACGCTCCCTCGACCTGTGGCGCTGCAGGAACCTGAGCGAGCGTGGACTGGCAGAGCTGGTTTCGGGCTGTAGGCTCCTGGAGGAGCTGGACCTGGGTTGGTGCTCCACGATTCAGAGCAGCTCCGGCTGCTTCCAGCACTTGGCCCGCAGCTTGCCCCGCCTACGCAAGCTCTTCCTCACCGCCAACCGCACCGTGTGTGACTCTGACCTGGAGGAGCTAGCCGCTAACTGCAGCGCTCTGGAGCACCTTGATATTCTGGGTGAGATGAGTGTTTTTTTGTTTAAAATGTTCTGTTTTTTGGAACACAAAAGAAGATATTTTAAAAAAAAAATATTTCAGTGTTTTTTTTGTCCATACAATGAAAGTCAGTTGGGTATAATGTTAATTATATGAACAAAAACATTCTTGAATATAGACCTTATGCGCTAGAGAAACAAGCACGCCGCCATCTTTATAAAACTGTCTTTGAACTTCCGTTTTTGCGGTAGCTCTGTTTATTTCTATGGCATCGCTGTCAAAGAATAATTAGCTGGTGAAGTGGATTTAACTGTTGTAGAGTTGATGAAAGTTATCATGAGCATTATGTTTAAAGCAGATGTCTTAACAAATGTCAGTAGGCCGAGAAGATTTTAAAATGAGCGGTTCATTCATTTGATATTTGATTTTGAATTTGATACCCAAATTCCATGGGCATGCCATAAACTTTAAACGTGGAAAGGAGAAGGATTGCTGCTGTGACTGCTATTCTTTATTAGTTTCTTTCACAACAGCTACATCACCTTGTCTAAAGAAGTGTATATTTACATATACGAATAACCATTTGAAGCATATTGTATGTTTTATTCACAGTGAAAATAGCCTGTATTTGACCGAAAGTCCAGAATCGTCAGCAAGCGTACAATCTAGATAGCGCTGTAAATGTTTATGTGGTTGTCAACGACTGGGACGCTACATTTTATTTTAAATTAAATACCTTTTACATTTAATGTACCCTTGCTGAATAAAAGTAATGATTTCTTTCAAAAAAAAGAAAGAAAATAAATCTAATAAATGATGACACAACAATCATTTCATCAATCAAAAAATGAAATATACCCTTTGATTTACTCATCCTCAAGCCATCCAAAGTGTATATGACTTTCTTCTTTCAGACTAACACAACTGGAGATATATTTAAAAAATATTGGTTCTTCCTAGCTATATAATGGCAGTGAATGGGGGGCCTGATTTTGAAGCCAAAAAAAGTGCATCCACCCATCCATAAAAGTACTCCACACGGCTCCGGGGGGTTAATAAAGGCCTTCTGAAGCAGAGCAATGGGTTTTTGTAAGAAAAAATATCCATACTTAAAACTTTATAATGTAAAATAACTTGCTTCCTGCAGATGACTATTTGCATACTGTGCAAGTCGACTTGCACCACAAGAGTAACCCGTGATGAGATGTATGACATAGAATGTAGGAGTAGCGTAAACTTATTAGACGCCTCTCGCGGTTTAAACAAATGGGGCTGTGCAACAAACTCAAGTTCCTCTTCTCTTACATCAAAATCCTCAGACATTTCTCTTTAAAATTTCTTATTTTAGGCTTCTAATTTGTGACTGGTGTTTTGTTTTGCTCTATGCTTCTGCGTTCGCCATTTCGTCATGCGTCGAGTCAGAGGTTACTCTTCCACCATAAATCGATGCTTACGGCCGTCTTCCGGAAGCTAGTTACTATAGCTGCTAAAATTTTTAAATATGGATTTTTTTTTTTTTTTTTACAAAAACCTATTGATTTGCTTCAGAAGGCATTTATTACCCCCCCCTGAGCCGTGTGGAGTACTTTTACGATAGATGGATGCGCTTTTTTTTTTTTTTTTCGCTTCAAAATTGGGCCCCCCTTTCACTGCTATTATAAAACTTGGATATCTCCGATTGTGTTCGTCTGAAAGAAGATTGTCATATACACCTAGAATAAGTAAATCATTAGATTTTCATTTTTGGGTGAACTAACCCTTTAACTTTTCTTTGTGCTTTCTTAGGCACACGAATGGTGAGCTCTGCATCTCTGCGGAAATTACTGCAGAGTTGTCCTCAGCTAAAGCTGTTGGACGTGTCCTTTTGCTCGCAGATCGACTCTCGCTTCGTCCAGGAGATCAGTGGCCTTTTCCCGAATGTGTCCATCAAGAAGAGTTTCACTCAGTAAAACTCAATGGGTCCTGACCAGGAGCAGCTTTATGGGACGGACTTTAAGATTCTTGGGAGAAGGTAGCACATTCTGGTGCTGTGAACTTGCTGCCTTGAACTGCACAGAGCTGTGAACTGCCGCTTGGAAGATGTTATGGATGTTTCACACTCTCTCAGCTTGAATAGTCTCACCTTGTATTGAATCTCACACATTTAATCAGACCTCAGTTTTTGATCTTAATCTCAGGGTTTTATTTTTGTCTTTAGAGAGACGTTTGTAGTATTCTATACTACAGCCGAAGGGTTTTGTTTTAAACACACTTATTCAAGTGTATCAGTACCAATGTTTTATTTGCATTGTTAAATGTTGTCAAATCGCTGTTGAATATTGTGAAATAGTAACATGGTTATTACTATGATTATTTATTGATTGATTGATTGATTATAAATTCAGGGCCACATTGACTTGAATCGTGGGCACAGAAATCTTTTGTGGCAATACCTAGTTTGTGTGAAACTTTGCCCATGTCTTGAGTCAATCCTGTTATGCATTTGTATGTACACAATAGGGCAAATACCAAAACATAAGCTTTTCTCTATTGCAAAACTTGACGTTTCCTTTTACACAGGTGCATGCTAACCGTTAGATGACATATCCTTGTGCCTTAGGTTTAAAGAGACATTTTCGTACATTTGCTGGTCATCTGTGTTGTGCTATGCTAAACTGCGATTTGCCAAAATCACCCTGAACCAAAGGGTTTTTCTTTTTAAATACACTTTAATTTTGAAAAACAGATGGCAATGTACTGTATTTTCTTTAAAGGTGTACAATTACTCAAGTCAAAACAAGGATAAGGACAAATTGTTAGTGCTTTTGGTAAAAGGTTTTTTTTTAAGTGCCATATTTTTTAAAAATTTGTTCTTTCAATTTGACTTACCTGTACTTTCCTAGCAGTATAATAAGCACACCCTGTAAACAAACTCTAAAGTTAATTTGAAGCAACCTAATGTTATATAGATTGTATTTATGTTGAATTACACACTAGCTACTGTGAAGTAATGTTGTCATTTTGGATATTGTATTAAATTTGTGACGTTTGTAAGAAGCGGGAGGCTTTTAGCATCATTTCAGATCTGAGAGTGACACTCATGAGGTCTTGGTTCAATAAAGTGAGGCTTAATATTTTGTGTTCTTTTTTTTCCATTTGAAAATGTGATTCTGTGATTATAAAATAATTGATCTTATTACTAGTGCGAAATCTTCTCAGATTATGTTTGGCATGTGGTGGTATATACCATCTCCACCAGTAAGATTCTATAGTTTGGTTAAACTGAAAGTCAAAAAGTTCCCTATTCTTAATCCCTCTGAGTTTAGCGGCATTTAATATTGCATCTGGCAGTGACAGTCTCATTGGACTAACAGTGATGTAATGAATTGTTTATGTCTGCTTTAATGATGGACTGAGGAGCTCTAATGTGCCCTGAGGACCTGGAGGGATGCAGTTAATTAGATGAAACGATTTCTTGATTTCTATACAACTATTCCTAGTCCGTACACGAAGAAAACTGTCATTACACCCCTGTAAATAGATCAACAGTACAAAGCATAACAACACTGTCTGCCTCTGCCTTTGGACCCTGTAATTTAGAAGTGCCACTGCACTCCTGTTACAATGGCTTAAGCATCAATATGCATTTGACCTTTTCTCTGTTTCATCATTTAATAACACAAACTAGTTTAAGGAATCATATTAACGCTTTACAAGTGCATGCTGGATTCCTGATGTTTTAGTAGGCAATTTTAAATGAAAGAAAACCTTTAAAAACTGTTAAAAATGCAACATTTATAAAATGAAAACATTCGAAAATTTAAATATGTGATTTTTTTTTTTCTTGATGCAGATGAAAGATAAGCTGGTGGATATTTAAAATATTGGATAAAAAATACAAATGTCTTTTGTTTGTCTAACACCTTAGCAAAACTAGTTTAGCAAAAACTGTGTAACCTGAGAGCATCGAAGAAAAGCTACAAATCGCCATGTGCTGCTGTTACGTTTAATCAATGTTCCTTTAGGTGTCCTAGAAAAATCTCACTAGGTGGCACTAGAGGATAAGGATAAGCTTTTACACAATCATGGTTTTAATATCAATTCTAGACTTAAAACATGTTTTTTTTCTAAAAAATATTGAGAAAATTGTATCACTTTGTAAACTTTTTAAAACTAGTCTAGCTGAAAATTGTCGATATTATGGAAAAATGCCTTGACTTTATTCTCTGAATGGTAAAGAGATTGAAATTTGCACGATTCACTTCCAGGCAAAGCACCACGGAAGACTCATATAAGAGCACCTCAGTTTACCATCTTTAGTCATGACGAAATTATAAAAGATATTACAAAGACGACGTAATGTCTCACATTGGATCCGTCAAATATAGTATTTTTATGGTCTATTATTCCCAAAATTATACTAAAATAACTGCATTCTTTGCAACAAGAATAGCACAGATATAAATACACGCGAATTAATGCCATATAAGAGAATGTCTATCGAGGTCCACGTTTTGATGCCACAAAATAAGTGACACTTTAAAATAATAGCACTTCATCCATAACTGTTCAATTTACAAAATCTACCAAATTAAAGGGTTTAGTTTTAATATTTGATAGGCTAGGCTACTGCCTTTACCACAAAATCAGCGCGTTTTATTAAACGTAGCTAAAAAGACAGGACACTGCCTTAGCAAAACATCTCAGTGTCAAAACTCAAAAGAATAGAGCTATATCTTATACAGGCCTATATTTTTTTTTTTTTTCATTTCAAGGAAAATAAACAAAACTTCTCGGTTTGCATTTGTTGTGGCTTATACATTTCACGCTCTCAATTTCATTTGCAACTGCGTTAACATATCAACCCATTTGAAAGCGAAAGGCTGTTTTGTTAGTTCTGTTTTAGGCTACATTTTAAAATTTCGTTGAAAAACATGACCAAGACGTTAATAAATAGCCTACAGTTTTTTCCCACAAGTTTTTACACCCGACGACATAAAGTGTCAGTTTTGATTCTTCGATTTAGAAAAAAACATCAAGTAGCCTACTACAAAAATCAAATTTCTATCACAACCTCTGCGCATTTTATTTTACCCACAAATTCATCCAGTTCAACGTTTGATGGAGTCTTTCTGACAGAGGAAATAAAACGACAAATAAATAGCTCCCACAGTCTTTGTAGAATTACATGACAGTTTGATCAGTTCATCTATGTAAATGTTTCTTTTGAAAAACAAAAAAAGTAGAACGATAATAACAGTCCCTGGAATTTCTGTGGAATAGATTTACACAAAAATATGAATTAAAATAGAAGCAAAATAATACAATAAGAAAATAAAAATAATAATAATAATATTTTCTGATTGTTGTATTGTATTTACACATAGTGACGTATAGCAAGCCCCTTGGAGAAATCTTTCCATTTTTCAAATCTTCCAGTGTTTACATTTTCAGTAAATCATCACTGCACCGTGTCCCTATAAATGCGAACGCGGGACTAACACAATGAAGAACCACAAAGCACAGGAAATAAAAACAAACAAACAGTTAAATCCAAAATCCCAAGTAGGCTACCCTTTTACTAGATCCAATGTTGGGTAAACGTGGAGAATATTTAATAATAATAATAATAATAATAATAGTGCTATGTTTCAAATTGATATGCTTGATAAATGATGAAAATATAAAATAGGTACACAAAACCGCTTTCATACGAAACAATGAAGAATCGTTTGACTTGAAATGAAAATATTGCGGGTCACATCACTTGCTTTTCCCATTCTCCACGATATTGTGTAAATAATCTCTATTTCAAAATAATTAAAAAAGACATTCAAATGATTCAGATATATAATATTGAATTCGTTGGGTAGAAAATAGTGCTAACATTGTTGAAGACTGAACATTGTTTACTATACATAAACATATAGTAAAGTCAGCTCATAATTTATAAAAAAGCAGCTGAATGTGGGTTAAAAAGCAACTGACTCACGCAAGAGATAGCAAGCAATGTTCGGCTAAATGACTATAAATATAAAGGCAAAATATACCAGCTCTAATGTTAAAACAAATGAGACCAAAATAAAATAAACAAAAACCTCTAAAATCTTTTCCAAATTCAAAATAATACGAAAAAGTGCTCAAGTGAGAGAATAACGTAACTATGTCCTTTAAAAATTATACAATATGTACAGCACTGTGTGGAGTCCTGTGAAACAATTGTATTTTATGGTAATATGACTAACTCGAAGGAAGGTTTCTATCACTAGCCCTTCGGTGACCTGTCTGCAGCTTGATGCTAGAAGTTTCTTTTTATTTTTCCAATTTAGACCCATCCGTATTGATAAGATGGAGAAGGAGACCAGAATCAATTGTGTGAGACTAATTTCTTGGCGCCAAGACTACAACATCTGTTTAGTGTGACCTTGCACCTCACTCTATGAGTAGGCGAACTGGTACATAACCATGATGTATCTAAAATAATAATAATAATGTTTAAAGGCCTTTGATCCCAAGAAAATTGTTGAACACTGTGGGGTGGATGCATGTCACACTGATGTTGTTTTTTTTCAATCGAATCATGTTCACCCTCAGTCGCCCACAACAAAAGTAAAAATGGCGTGTACTATTTGTCAAATGCTGCAGCACTAGTCACTTTTCAGGCTAATCCTGCAAAAGAAAATGCCGTGAATGTGTCTAGATGTATGGGACACCCATGCTCGCGTTTGAGGGACATTTCGCTCGTCTCAAAGTGTTTGATAAATAGTAGGGTTACACCTTAAAACTGCGTCTTTTCACAGTGCTGGGTATTCACAGAACAACCGTTCTCTTTGCTCGCGCGGGGAACGCACGGTCCCCTCTGTTGCAGCAGTACGAATTTTGAGTAACATTGAAGACGGATATAATCTGCTCTCCCGCCTCAGTAGTCTAAACCGCAGCTGCTTTCATTTTGGATAGTTCCAATGTGAACATAATCATAAATGAAGACTGAGGCAGTCAATATGATAGATATGTCCTTGTTTTTGAAATTGTTTTTGTTTTTTTTCTCACTGAACTGGCGTCTGAACCCCGTGATGCGGCGGCGTGTCTCCGTATACGTCCTCGGTACCCGGTAGAGGTCCGCCAGGAGGAGTCATCCGTTTCTCTTTCTGTCTCCTGTTACAAAACCAAACCCTCACTACCTCTTTTTCCAACTGCAGACTGTCCGCCAGTGAAGTAATTTCCGACGCGGCTGGCTTTGGGCACTTAAGGAAATGGCTCTCCAAAGCCCCTTTGACGCTTACCTCGATGGAAGTCCTCTTTTTCCGTTTCCTCCCCTGCGCAGCTATCTTGTCCAAGCTCGTGGGACTGCCAGATGTGGAGTCTGCCTCCTCCAACCACTTGTTCAACAAAGGCTTGAGCTTGCACATGTTTTTGAAGCTGAGTTGCAGGGCCTCAAACCTGCATATCGTGGTCTGCGAAAACACATTTCCATAGAGCGTTCCCAAAGCTAGTCCGACGTCCGCCTGCGTGAAGCCCAGCTTGATCCTCCTCTGCTTGAACTGTTTCGCAAACTGCTCCAAGTCGTCCGAGGTCGGCGTGTCCTCGTCTGAGTGGTCGTGGTGACTCTGGTGCGGCTGGTGCTGGTGCTGGGACGGTGGATGGCCGTGGTCGCTGAGATGCGGGCTGTGGTGGTCCTCGTGCGCGTCGCGCATGCTGTGGTGGTGGATGCTCTGGCCGCTACCCGGGATGAGACCGTTCACGCTGAAGCCGGGCTGCGAGTAAATAAGGCTCTGTCCGTTCGAAGTGGCCATACTGGGGATGTGAGCTGCCGTCGTTGTTCTCCATGCCCTTGAATCGTGATGGTTCCCGTGCGTCTGATGTACCAGGTGGGGTGGCCGCGACTGATGCTGTAAATTGCTGGAATTGTGCATGTCGTCCCGGGGGCTCTGCACCGCTGGCTTGATGTCCTGCTCGCCGAGGGGACTGGACGACCACGGTCCTCCTTCTCCGTGTGACAAGGCTGTTATCCACTGGTGCGCGTGGCTGAGCGGGTGACTGTTGCTCTGCAGTGAGTAGTCACTCTGCAACAGGGTTTGCGCGTCCCTGTAAGCCGTAGCTTGCTGCATGCTCCCAGGCTCCGAGTGTACAATAGATGGGCTGGAGGTGAGGATATTGTAATGATTGGATGCTGTAGTCGCCATGACTCTCGGAGCCGGACTGATCGCTCCTATTAAAGGAACCTTGCATTTGACAGTTACTCTTTTGCCACAGGCGTCTCCCAGGCTCTTTGCCAAGTGGACGCAGCGGCGCGCACCTGGGCTCCGCCCCTCGTCGACGCTCATTGGGTGAAAAGGGATGATGGACGCGCTTTTTTGAAGGCAGCCCTCAGCTCATTGGATGCTCGAGAGTCTAAACAAACACTGCCTCTTTCCCTCAAAAGAACTCCGTGTCCTGCAGCACCTCTGAAATGTGAGGGACCGACGGGCCACCAAGACCGGAGCGAAGAACATCAAAGGTTATGATTTTTATAACTTGGAGAGAAATTTATTTCAAACTTGTCTGGTATGGAATTTGCGATTGAAGGCGTATGTATGTGTCTCATTTAATATAATTTATGCATTTGCCAAAAAAAAAAAACAAAAAAAAAAACAATAAATGAAATCTATTTTATATGATGTCCTTTCATACATTTATTGATTATAGGTTCTGGGGATTCATTTGTCAAATAAGGGAAACGATTTAATCTTTCTAGCGCGATGTTTGCTGGCCTAACTATGAGCAAGGTATTTGGACACAGTGAACTTTACGGACTTTACAGAGTATGTTCATAGTTTTAGGGGAAATAAAACATTTTGCCGCTTTAGACAAGGAAAAGGTGTTAACTCATTTTTAAAATGTCGTTTGTCTCATTCAGACGTTTGATTTTGAAGAACTGCCACAAACAAGACTTTAATGAATACCTGTTTTTTGGTCACCACAGGCAATAACTTAGATGATCTTAATGAAATGATGCTGTATCTGGAGAAGATTAGTCAAAGTGAAAATTTTGTGACTTCGCAAACAACAACAAAATAATAATAATAATAAAAAAGAAACAAACATTGGTATTTATTTTGAGGAACGTATTTCATTTAACATTCGTTTCTAATACATGTTATATTATATATAGGCTATATATTAGTGTACATTACAACAGTTTTAAAGTAATAATGAGAAAGAGAAACTTGACATTTTGTTTTATGTTGTCATTTTTCTTATGTTTGTTGTTTGCAGCAGTATAAGTTTTACTTTACCATCTCATAAACGTTAGTAGGGACACGTACTAAAAAGTGAATGAAAGACAGCTGCACTTACTAGGTAAACAAAGTAAAAGACAATTATTTTTATTATTGAAAAAAGGCACACAAAAAAAGGCAAGAAAAAAAACTCCCATATGAAACATTTTAGGTATAGTTTGCGTTCACCTTAATGTGATCTCAGAATTATTTTAATTTTTTTTTTTTTTTTTTTTTTTTTTTTTTTGCCGATTTGGTACAAACAGATGATACAATTCACAGAGAGAAGCACATGTGTTGCAGAGCCCAGTGGTTTCAAAAACATGCCATTTATTAGGAGTAGTTAGTGACCAATAGGTTTATTTTACTTTATGTCTAATTTAATTAAAATAGAATTATATAAATAGAATTACTCCAAACATCTAATGGGCATTTTCAATAGGCTATCTAATTACAATTGTCTTTTAGCTAACAACTGTCTCTATAAATCTTTAAAAAAAAAAAAAAAAATCTCTGGGTTTGCATGGTGTACACACGTCAAAGGAATATTTTTGAGGAAAAAGAGTGGGCCGTTTGGGACCGCAGGTGTCTAAAGCTGACCAGCTGGCTCCTCTGTGAGCCTCTGTAAAGAAAAGCACACGACATTGTCCGAGGAGGGGGACATTTTTTCATCAGCGCTGCTGGTTGCTATAGAGAGCAGTAAATTAAACAACGCCTCATACGTCACCAGTATCGCCTCCTCTGGAAGGCTCTACGTAAATCAGAATGGGTAATAGACAAAAGACAAAAAGAAACAAAAAAGACAGAGAGAGAGATCAGCTGATTTTAAGGAACTGTTTAAAGGCAGTAAATAAAGTGTAATTTGCACAACTAATGAACTTTGAAGCAGGCCATACAGCACCTTCCAATTACGCATCACTGAACAATAGCCTACATGATAAACAAGATAGAAATCCCAATAAAATCCATGACATAGGCTAGGTCTGCATAAACATTCAACACATTTACCCCTAAGCATTATAAACTCTAGTCTTTTGCATAGGCTAAGTGAAACATATTAATTAAAATAATTTTTGCAACTTATAGAAAAGAGAAATAATATTTGGTGTTTATGAAATGTAAAAGTGTTGTTTTAATGTGATTATGGGCATACACACTCATTTTGTTTGAAATCTTTCAATTTATTTGTTTCTAGAAAGGAAGGGCCTATAAAGCTTCTAAAGTTCTTGTTGCACAGTGGTCTAGATTTATAATTTTCCGATATCAAAGTAAGATTTATGAAATTACACAAACACGAAAAACCCCGATGCACATATCAGTCAACCAGGGAAAACAGGTAAAAGACGCAGAAAAATCTCGGCAGACAGCCTAATTGTGTCAAAGCGCGTGGGGGTTAAAGGGCGTTCCAAAAACAAAAAAAAAGAGAAAACTTTAAAGACACGTTCCGGAAATTCATCCGCGTAATAATGAACATCATTGTAGCGTAACAGTGAAATCACCCAAATCAAAAGAACATTTATGGCAATTAAGGTTGTAATTCAGAGAATTACCACAACGCCACAGAAGCTTAAATAGTCGTGTTGGGAGAAAACCAAAGCACATTACTTTAATGGTATAATATGCAAACTATGGATCGTTCAATTACATGGCTTAACAACGCATAAATGATGCGAGTCTTGTTATTTGGACTGTGGGGTCTATGGTAATTCATTTGGAAGGGCCAGCGCGCTCTCAAATACAGTGAAATCTATTTCTGAGCTCCGGGAGCCGCTGCCAAACTACATTTAAGGGAATAAAAATTAATGACAGAGAATCTGAGCGTTAAATTAACAGTAATTATATGACCCGCATGCTGTAAAGATTCCATTTTTTATGGTCTAATTAGGTAACTGTCTCCCCATACATCAACATATTTCCCTCTGTGGATTTCACACAAGATCCCGGTCATGTTCAAATACTGATTGAAAATAATTAATTACATTTTACAAAGACATGCTTTAAATCACACAATAATCAAACTCTTCTCATAGTTACGCTAATCATGGACAGTCTGGTCACCTGAAACGAAGCGAAAGATGGGATTATCAAAATATCTAAAAATGAATGCAGATAGGAAATTGGGGGTGGGGGATGTCTTAGTAGAAGTACATATTGTTTCACACAGGTAGCCTGTATAGAGGTTTCAACAACGTTTTCAAACGTACAATAGGTTTTAGTTAGATTACAAGTTCGTCTGAGCGTGTAGCTACTTTATAACTGTTGCCAAATCCGCAAAAAAGCAGGTAACCATAGCAACAGCACACCAGTCACGCGCTTTCCTTTGCGATAAGTGTCTGGCGGTAAATCAGTAGGCTAATGCACCACAAATCATTAATTATATTACAAAAATACAATGAAAACTTTAGTGTTTTATTTAAAAAGTATCTTCTTTAGGTAAA
Source organism: Hypophthalmichthys molitrix (assembly GCA_037950675.1). NCBI lineage: Eukaryota > Metazoa > Chordata > Actinopteri > Cypriniformes > Xenocyprididae > Hypophthalmichthys > Hypophthalmichthys molitrix. The sequence goes on from CM075507.1 coordinate 21,171,793, forward strand.
CAAACTATTTTCGTTGCGAAAAAGAACCTCGGCAGATTGCGCCCCCAAAACTACCACTGTTTACATTAGGCCTACGTTTAAAAATGAATTTAAAAACAAAACAGCTGGTTCTTGAAAGTATAATTCGCACACTGAAAGCCGGATTGCATATAGCATTCTAGAAAAAAAAAACGTGTATTAGTTATTAATTATAAAAAGTAAATTAAGACCGTGTGGCAGCCAGTGTATGATTGTTGGAGATGGGGAGAACTAACTCTGTCAGTGGGGGAGCATCCTTACAGCCCTTGTTGAACAGGTCTTGCACCGAGAATCTAGTAATTCCATGCAATTAATCCACACAAAGACATCGTTAAATCTGCCCCTCACTACAATTGGCTACCGATTGTCTGCATCCATTGTGGGGGGCGCAAGAGACCACCCCTGTGAGGCAAAGTGGAGACCTGTTATGCGATCCATCCACGCACCAAAAGTGACTCCAGCAAATTCAGACACTCTTTGTAATTCCATTTGAACAGGATCAGTAGAAGAACTGTGGTATTTTATCCTCCACACAAAAGCCATGATTAAATGACACAACCTATGAGATGGAGAGAAATCATATATAGTTTGCTTTATTTACTGGTATCCCTGAATAAATAACCCTGCCAAATAACAGACTGACTGCCTGAATTAATTTGAATCAAGCAACTAAACCTTTAATCACTTCAACATGCTTTCCAATGAACAACATGTTGCAGACAAAACCCCATTTTAAGGATTTCAACTATGCGCTTGCAATATTTCATTACATTACATTCAACTTTTTGAGACTCAGAATTAAAACATTGAACTGATTTTCAAAACACGTCTACTGTTAAAGAAGCACTCAATACTTTTTGCTAATTAAAATGGTTTATTATTTATACTATAATTAATTATAAGAAATAAACAGCACTTGATGTACATTCATATGAAACATTAAATAAAGCTGTTTTATTCTATGAAGCTGGTTATTCCCCATCATGGGTGCCACCATGTTAAAATTCATCAAATAATCATTAATAATAATAACATCAATAACATAAACAAACTTCATGCAATCAGTCCCAAAGGAGTCACTATAAAGGTCAAAACCACTGGTACTATTGGGATGAATAACAGACAGCTAAATAACAACTTACTGAGTGCACCTTTAAGGCTGCCTTAATGACATTTGCAGAGTCATTTAAGCCTTAGAATCTAAAAAAAAAAAAAAAACATATCTCAAGTGACAACAAGTTACTTCAGAAAAAGTACATGTCTTTTCTATTGGTGACTCTGGTTGTCCTCAAATGAGAGTAGGGTTAGCACAGCAAACTCCGGGACAGTTATAATGCATCAAACACATTGCTAGAGGGATTGTAGGCAGGTTGCCTACCTGAGATATACCGGGCCAACAAACTCCTCTTGATCTGTATAGAGACATGAGCGAGCTCCTTTTCCCATCGCTCATGTGCAGCTCGATTAGCCCCACGTGTCTCGTTCTTCATATGTGGAAGTGCAGCAGATGGTCGGAGATGCAACGTGTTACGAGGCTGCGGCGGTATGTAACGCTGTTCTAATTGAAACATCAATATTGCAGCAGAATCCCACGGTGGAACAACACTGCAAGTTTGGACAAAGATTACAGATGAAAGTTCTCCTGGAAATTACATCTGGGAACAGTTTTCGTGTAAATCGCTTTATGATCCTTAATGTAGTGTGGATTGCATATGTAAGCACTAAGGGATGGGTTACCAGCATCCATAAGACAATAAAATAGTCATCATGGCCTGCGATGCTTTTAATAGTAACACTTTGTATGCACCTGCTTGCCACTCTTAGTAATCATCATATAAATACACAATAACTTCCTAAGACTGTCTACTTGCCCATACTGAGAGAAAAATAAGATTAGAGACATACAGTAAGGTGTTCATGTGTTCAAAAGACTTATGCCAGACTACACGTTGCTACCCAAACATTCATCGTGTGCCGTCTTTAACCGCGTGCGTGCTGTCATCGAGAAGAAGGGACTATGGACTGACAGAAGGTGCTGTGAGTATAAACAAACAATGGCTAGCAGTGAGTCTTGTCGTCAGAAAAGCCCAAAAGTGGACACATCTGGATTGCATGGATATTTGGATTTCCTCCAAAGAGAACTGAGGTAACATATGTTTTATTTACAACTTAGTCTCTTGAGGAAACATCATAAATGCAGGAATATTGTCGCCATAGCTCCACAAACATTTCCTCCATTGTAAATTCCACCTAGCAGGAACGATACCATGTTCTCTCTTTCGTTTCGGCATGTTTGAAAGCATGTAGGAAGGAGCTTCTGTGCTTCTATTGGCCAGTGTCACACATGACAGAACTTGTCGTGGACGACCAAGAAAAAAATTAAACATGCTAGTCTTTCTGTCGTGAAGCATCACAGGCACGGCATTGGTTGTCGTCCACTATGACCCTACGCGAGCTGAAACGATCGAATCTTGCGGCCCGATGCCCATTGTTGTTTATGAATCCCCACGACACCTACATTAAGCAGATCATGGCAAAATCGGGCTAAAATCGTGTAGTCTGAACTGGGCGTTAAAGGGAGAGTTCACCCAAAAATGAACATTCTGTCATCATTTACTCACACTCATGTTGTTCCAAACCTATAAGACTTTGGTTAATCTTCAAAACAGTTTTGTTAATTCACAAGTTGTTACATCAATAAATTGTACATATAGGTTCAGACCGTCCATTAGGAACTCACTCAGCATCTCATGCACACGCGAACAAACAAACAAATTCACACATGCACATAGTCGCTCTCTTAAGTTTGACCTTTTGGACAAGTTTGCTCTGCAGTTTTGCTACTGTAGTAGTTTGAGTGTCAGCCCTATATATGGGGTTGAAGTCATGATTTGAATACATCTCTTTGGATCGTTGAGGATGAAATTCAAAGCTAATTGAATACAGACAACAAGATTCAAGAATTTTGCCCTATCTGACATTGCTGTTTGAAACTCCAGAAGTCTTGAAACTTCCCCCAAGCATGGACCAATGTCCACCCCAAAATGGTAAAGGTTCTCCCCACGTTAATGGATAAAACAAAGGACATCATTTGTAGGCCAAGTCTTGTCTGAGCCCTCTCCTCAGCCTCTGTCAACCAATCCAATACAGCCCTAAGGAAAATAACCAAAGCTCTGCGTTTGGACTGAGGTTGGAAGGTCTATTTGCCTCTCCGTCAAGCATCGATTTATCCTACTCTCCAATTTATTTCTCCTCCTCGTTCCTGCGATCCATAAGGCTCCTGCCTCTGGGGGAAGAACCAGAGGAGAGACGGCGAACGGCCTCCCAACACATTCAAAACCTGATATACAGCCTTCCACAACATAAACCGATATGTACCTTTACTTCACAGAGAAGAAAACATCCCTGAAAGCATCTGATATAAAGTATGTCTAACGTTACCCAGACTGTCATAAATTACAAAATGCTACACATGGTTTTTGCTGATTTATATATTGATAAAGATGTTGCCAATATTACTGAACTCTGAGCCATCAAGGGATTTCCTTGATCCTCATAATGCAATGCCAATCAACATAAATCTTGCATGCCAGTTATGCTGAAGAAAACAATCAATAAAAATTCAGATACATGGCTTGGAAGGTAGTCCACATGCTCCAATATGTGTGGTCTTGCATATTTGCAGTATGATCAGAGTTTGAATCAACCTGGGGTAATTTCCCCTCCCATTTCCCCCTTTTCTCTTTATAGTTTTCTGTCACATCTCATTAGTCCTGTCAACAGAAGTGACATAAATAAAATACAAACAGAAATGGGTTCACTACTATTCAAAAGTTTGGGATTGGTAATATCTTGTTGAGCAGAAGACGTTTTTATGCTCACCAAAGTTGCAATTATTTGATCAAAAACAGTAATATTGTGAAATATTATTACAATTCAGGAGCCATTATTCAAGTTTTCAGTGTCACAAAATCCATCAGAAATCATTCTAATATGCTGATTTAGTGCTCAAGAAACATTTATCATTATAAATGTTGAAAACAGCTGCTTAATATTTTTGTGGAAACTATGACATTTTTTAGGATTCTTTGATGAATAGAAAGTTAAAAAATTAGCATTTATTTGATTTTTGTTAAATGTCTTTACTCTTTACTGTCACTTTTGATCAATTCAGTGCATCCTTGCTGAATAAATTAATTTACTGACCCCAAATTTTTCAATGGTAGTGTATATTAGCACCAAAAGACATCTAAAAAAAATTAGCCTAGCTATGACTAATACAAACTAAGCCATTATTCTAAATTACAGTAAAAGGGGAGTGGCATTATGAGTATTTTAGTGTGCTGTATTCATTATCCAACAAGTAAGAAATCAGATTTATTCCATATCTATTTTTGCAAAGAACAGTCCTGATGTACAAATCTAAAAACAAGCAGCTCTCATTCCTGAAACAATCCTTCACAAAAGAGTCCTGAGAGAGGCCTGACATGTTCCTATACCTGAAATCGATCAACGCCGATCTGGGCAGGGGAAATTGAAATCTATAGGAAATTAGAAGGTTTCAATGATTTATTGGAATACTAAATCACTCAGTGCAATCCAGGCTGTCATACTGTACCTTCAGTGCTACTTTGAGGCTGCTGGGATGCCGTCAGAGCAAAACTTCTAATATCATAGGCCAGTCAGATGCATGGTGAGATACTGTTTCTCATGACTTTGAGAGAGAGAGTTAAAGAGGTCAGGAACTGCATTGTTTTATTGTTTTAGAATGTTTCCCAGGGTGCACTTATACTGTTAGTATGATTTTTACATCAAAAATTGCCATAAGTTTTCTACCCTGATTTTATCCCTCGGATTTAAACGCTCTGTTTTTGTGTCTGCCGTGAGACTTCAGTGTAAACGCCCACTGCTGTGATTGGCTAGCATCTTTGCAAATGAAATAGCTAAGTATTACATGTTTAACTCTCTCGAAAACTTTTAGCACATTTTTACTATTATGTTGACCACATGAATGCACTCGTCATTGCAACTCGATTTCTGCACATAAACGAATGCTTTCATAACTAACAGTGCACACTGTAAATAAGAGATTTGTTGAGTTAAACAGGAGTTTTGGCAGAGTTCTAGCAGATGGCACTGATAAACTCACGCTGTTTGATTGACAGCTCCAGCAATTGCAAAGGAAGCGTTCTTTGATCGCTTTCTATTTAGAATTTAATCACAGTTTAAATAACAGTTTATTTTTATCCTACAAAGAGAAACAATGTAAAGTTGACTGTTAAGTCATAACTGGTTTGATTTATTGGCACATAGACCATAGACAAAGAACATCTGACTGTACATAAATCAGAACAATTCATAAATCACTGTTCACAGATCAGGCATTAGAATTAACACGGTTACTTACATGTTGTTGCATTACTGTTGAGTCCATATCATAAACGTCTGTTTGCAAAGCCTGCTCCAAAATTGCGACTGATTTACCAAAGACTCCACAGTATAATGTACCGCATAAAAAAATAATTAATGCTCAACTGAGACATTCACACTGTTGAAAATAAATAAAATAACCACATTCCTAGAATTAAGATTCTTTGGAAGGTGTTATTTTTAGTCCAGTGAGTGATCCTGTGCTTTTCTCTCTTCTTCATCTCACTAACACCAGTGGGCAGGGCCAAAGTTGCAATGGTGAAGTAGTTGTTGATTTTCTTCTGCAGAGGCGGTCTTTCACCTATCTATTACGTCATAAATAGGCACATTCCAGGACGAGTCATTCGCTGGGCTTGGTAACATTAAAAGCTGTTTTTGGACTAATTTTTTAGTTCTAAAAACATAAAAGAAATTCTTACAGTATGATGATCTCTTATATATCAAAAGCTCAAGGAAAATTTGATTTCTCAGTTCATGACCCCTTTAAAGTCTACCCTCTGAAAGAGTGACACAAAGTAAAAATACAGAGAAATTCTAAGTGCAAACTCCCCAAAAGGAGACCAAGACAAGAAAAGGAATGGAGAAATTGCAAAATGAGGCCTAAAAACTTCACTTCTTGATTCGGAGGAGGAAAAGAGGGCACAATTCCATCCTCACTTGCTTTGTCCACATTTAATTGCTTTTTTTTTTAACAGACGTGAAGAGAAAAATAACAAGACAACAAACCCCCCTCCAAACATAGCAGCGACAGCAGCTAATGGAGGGGGTGTAATTGTGAATGGAGGCATTCATCTGGAGATGCGGCTGGTAAATTGCTGCAGACAATGCATAGTGCAAGGATGCTCAGATCGCCGGCGTTTAGAGACGCTGGGGTAATTGCCCCTCCGCAGAGATGGAGGGAAATGAGCAGGAGAGAAAGAAGGAGATGGCAAGAGAGGGAAGGTGGAGAAAAGTGGATATCAGAGATGGGGCTGGCGAGGACGAGTCTAGAGACTGAAAGGGAGAGCGTGGAAGGAGAGGAAGAGGAAAGCGAGTGTGTGTTTACATGGAGAGAAGATGATGTGGGGGAGGGTGACGACTGCGGTGAAATAGGTTCTCAGCACTGCACTTTGCAGAAGAAATAGCCGTCAACCCATTGAAAATGGTATGAAGGCAACACTGTGTACTCAAGTGCAAAATGTCCTCAGATGCACGCTACAGAAAACTATATCAGAAGTCTAGACATTAACATTTAAAGAAAACATCCAAGGTCACAAACTCAGGAAGAAAGCGCGTAGTCGCACGCAAACAGACGCACACAGCAAGGGATGAAAAGAAGAAAACAACAACAAGCATTCACAGACAAAACACATCTGTCAACAGAACAGCATCCTCACTAGAGAGAAACATCAGGGAGTAACAATTCAATTAAACACATCATCCTGGTTAAATTATGGCTACATAATCACTGCAATTCACCATTGCCTTGAATTACAAATTCACAACACAATGGGCTGAAACGCAGCAAGAGAGACAGGACCATTGATAGCTTTGGCAGAAACGAGATGGTGTGTTTTGATACACTGAGCCGCTTGCAGCTATTAAAGTCTGATGCTGCGTGAGGAGTTTTGAACTTCTGAAGTTATATTTTCATCAGACACCAGCACTAAATGTCTCAATCTGAATTTAATTAGCCAATATATAGAGCTGTTCTGTTTGTAGTCCTAAAATGTGGAATGGAATTAGCATTTTCAAGCCATGGCTTCCCTTGGGAATTCCCTCAGGAGAAATATGGGGTTTTAAGAATGATGGTTTTGGATTTATGAGTAAAAGAAGGTCTGCGGTTTTCATTATTGGAAGAGAAATTCCTCCAAGTTTTGTCCTACAACACAAACACATAAGTTGCTGAACTACAACTACCACAAGGATGTAGTCTACTGTTTGGGGACAGTAAGAAGTTTTGTTTTAAAGAAAATAAAACTTTAATTCAGATAAATAAAATAAATGAAGCCTTTGTGAGCATAACAGATTTCTTTCAAAAACATTAAAAAGTCCTACTAACCCTAAACTTTTGAATGACAGTGTACTTTGTAGAACAAAGCAGGAAAGTTTCTTCAAATGATGTTAAACCATTCATAAATCCAAACCAGCAATCTAAAAACCTTTTGAAAATACCACCCATGGCACATTAGACTAACACAATGACAGTGTGACTACATGAATTCAATTGTGTGTGCAATATGGAAGTTAAGCAAAAACTAATATAAGATAGGTGAATTCAGGGTGATTGGGACATTTTTTTGCCATTGAGATGACTTTTTTTCTCTGTATTAAAAAATGCATTTAGTTACCACTTGTAGTACACTTATGAGCTCAAGTGTACTACAAGTGGTAACTAAATACATTTTTTGTTTAATACAGAGATAGTATGTTAAAAGCACATTTTAGTTCATATTCAGGGTTGAATGCACTTAAATGTTCTTAAGTTTATCTTAATAAGTACTAAAGAAGAATTTTTAGTATATTAAGTACAAAATTAGTGTAAAAATAGAGCACTTTAAGTACATTATGGAAGTGTACTTCGCACGCTTCAGGATGTTTCTAACTTCCCACATAGCGCACCCTTTCACGTGTTCTAGTGCTTGAATATTTACATTAGAAAGGCTTAAATTTTTGTGATGATGCAGCACTGACCCGTCAACTGTATAGAGCGGCGTTCACGTTTGTTCACTTTCATGTTCTCTTAACATTGCATTGTTAATTCATAAAAATGTTACCAGCCATCTGGCGACTGACACGACTGTTTCATATACTCACCACTGATTTCCACTCGCATTTGGCGCTTGGTGAGTATTCATTTTAGGCCCTGTATATAATATACACCAGAGCTGCAGACATTGCGCTTAGTACAAATGCTCTGACACAAGAAGTCTGACTTGTGATACTTCCTGAACCCTGTCCCCCATCATTTCCCGTCCACTCTATTCTACTCCACTCAATTATGAAATATAATGAAAGGTGTGATAGGAAATTAATGTTGAAGGTAAAAGACTATTTAAAAACTGTTAAAAGCAAAAGTTGGCTTTTAGTTTTGCCTTTTTGTGTAGAACTGACAAAAAGTTTTCATAGTGCAGATCTACAACCTTTGATTTTTGAGTCATGTTAATGCTTTAAAACAAAGGTCTGTAATAGTACATTTAAATTTGAATGATTTTACTACTGTGTATGTGCTGTACTGTATACTGGCTATTTTATAACAATTTTAAAAAATAGTTCATCTAGTCAGATTTCTTTTAATGAAACTGAAACTATGAGAAGAAAATTAGCTATGTATAAACCTAATCATTTATTTCAAAAGGTCTTGTGTGTGTATATGTGTGCTTAGAACAGTTGGCAGATGGACAAGCGGTGTGAACTGTGCTAATGCTCTGCTGAGTGTCCATGTCTCACCCCTAAATACCGTCCCCTCCTCGGCATTGTGGTTAACAAGAAGGTAGCTGGCGCGGCACGGCCGACACACACCGCTGACACGAGACGGCCGGGGTCAGCAGGGGTCACGCGGTAATTACACATATAACTCCCTCTGTGAGCAGCAGGCCGGCTGAGCTTACAGCCACTGGTTACTGTGACACACTCTCACGCAGAGCATCATATAGTGCTGACACATGCTGAGAGTGGCCGGTGCTCACACGGTGAGAAAGTGATTACAAGGCAGGAGGAGACAACAAAGCGAGCGGAGACGAAGAGGTGCTGAAAAGTGTGATTATTAGCAGTACGCACCGGCAGGTTGGAGGCCTGCGTGAGTCTGCTGGTCCCAAACAAGCTCTCGAAAACAAACCTGAAGCCTCTTTAACCTAAAGATTTCTTCGTTTGTGCTGCTTTCCCTGTGTGGTCTTGCTCGCAGGCCATTATTGTACCCTTGTTATCTGCCACCTGTAAAAAAAAAAAAAAAAAAAAAAACACCAAAAAATGAAATGTCTGTAATTTCCTGACCACATGTTTATTTCATGCATTCCTCAGGATTCGAACCCATGACCTTAGTATTGCTAGTGTTAAAGTACTATTGGCATGATAGTCTTACATACATTATTGGCCAAGCGACAATACACATACGTACACACACAAAACATTTAAAAATCTGAAAGATAACAATAATAAAAAATCTATAGGCTACTCTTAAAATGTTAACAACCGTAATAATACAATATACACAATAAAGTAAAATGCAGTTAAATGCAACTTTCAGCAAAATATGAATTGGCATACTAGTCTACAGACAGTGAATGAACTACTGAGCACTAGCAACGCCAAGGTCATGGGTTCAAATCCCAATGTATTAATTGATCAAATGTACTTTATACCTTGAATGAAATGTAATTCGCTTGGGATAGAAGCTTCTGCCAAATGGATAAAAGTAAATGTAAGTAAGATATGTTCCTGGATCAACATCCTGGATTAATATCCCTCTGACTTTTTGGGATGGGTTAAGGTTAGGATCGTGTTTGAACATTATCGTTGCTCCAGGACCAACAAAACATGTTGATCCAGGAACTTGTATTTCTTGGCAAAGTCATTGCCACCAGATGGGTAAAACTGTGGGTGGTGTAGTGGTTAATGTAAGCAAAAAGTAGCAGGTTTGATTCCCGCAAAGAGCAGCCTATTTGCTATCACCATTGTGCCACTGATTACGACACTTAACCCTGGATTGCTCCAGGGGGACTATTCCAGACATGAATGCAGCTACTGCAAGTCATTTTGGATATAAGCATCTTCTAAATGAACAAAAGCATTGTATTTTAATATATTTTTATATAATAGGGTAATAGAATGCTTCATATATCTGCAGAGCAGAACACTTGAAGATGCTTGTAATACAAGAGTAACACCACATGTTTTAAGAAGGATCAGGTCAGAAGATCCCACAGCTGAGCACAGCATTGATTTGTTGTGGGTAAATAAACCACTGGACACCACTGGTGGATCAATACCCTTTCTAACCTAACCAAGAGAGAAGCAAATACATACAGCAATGCTGTTCACTTCCTTTAGCATTTACAGCATTTGTTAAAGATTTCAGCATGCATTTTAAAAACTGGGACTTCTATCCCAAATCTGTATGAACCTTGATGATGTAAATAAAATATTAAAATAAATATTACATAAAAAATAAAATAAAAATGCACTATTTTCAGTTAGTTATTTTAATACTTGAAACTGTTTTTTGAAGTCTCTTATGCCCACCAAGGCTACATTTATTTGATCAAAAACACAGTAAAAACAGCTTTATTTTGAAATTCCGATTTGGTGCTCAAGAAACATTTCTTATTATTATTATCAATGTTGAAAACAGTTGCGCTGTTTAATATTTTTGTGGAAAAATACTTTTTTCTTTAATGCATCATTGCTAATTAAACTATTAATTTCTCTTAAAGAAAATCTGACCCAAAAGGTAGTGTATATATATATATATGGGTCACTGACGAATAAGGTTTTTAAAAGTGTCAAAAAATATAATGGAGATATAATTATAAAGAAGTTTTATTAAGTGTTAACAATGAGATTATGTGGGTTTTACACTGCTTTTGTCATTTATTACAAGATGGACAAAATTTGTCACCAAAAAAGTCATTCGGTTTAACCAAAATTTCGGTTTTACCGAATGACACTTTTGTTCTTCAAGAATTCACCCTTTGTGTTCTTCAGAACAACATAAGGTTTATATCTTTACCATTGTATTATTATTTTGCATAACTTACATAAACTGTTTGCAACCTTTTATGGTGATAATGTTTTAAAGAATGTAAACTGTGCCATTTTGTAGGACCTATTAGTTTAATTAAGTGTTAACAATGAGATTATGTGGTTTTTATAATCAATTAACACTGCTTTTGTCATTTATTACGAGATGGACAAAATTTGTCACCAAAAAAGTCATTCGGTTTAACCAAAATTTCGGTTTTACCGAAAGACACTTTTGGTTATACCAAATGACGTTATTTTCAAACAATGTTAACGGGCTGATATCTAGCTAGCTAGCTAGTTACCTTGCTAGCTAGATAGCAAAAGGACAATCAAATGTTTTATATTTAGTACAAGTTTTTAAAATATTACAACATTTTCCAAGTTTTATAGCGGTAGTACCGAATGACCTGATATTTCGGGACATGAGTATGAGCAAGTAAAAACTTTCATTTTTCAAATAGTTAAAAGAGAGTTAGTTACTTTGCTTCACAACCATGTGGTCTTTTGCAGGTGTCTGAATGACGTCTCATCCTGTCACATGATTTTGACCACATGACTTGATCCATAATGGTCCCTTTATATTAGTTACTCATTTTTCTGAACATTCTTTCTCACAACAAAGCAACGACTTCTACACATAATTTTGCATATGTTGATATCTATGATGTTATAAAATCATGCCTCTGGACGGTTAAACCGAATGACCTTTTGAAACTTCAAAATCTTTAAAATACCTTTATATGTAGCAAAATATAATTAAAAACTTTTGGATTCAGTAAAAGAGATCAAGTTGTAATACCTGACATACTTTGGATGTCACATCTTTGTTTTTTATTATTATTAAGGCCTTTGGACAAAAAAATGACCCGTCACGTCATTGACCCATATATAAACTTGTGTCACAAATGCGGCATCACAGTCCATGAAAAGGGCCCACTGAAGAATAAAGACATGCAATGACACTTTGAATTGTTTCTAGGACTGTTTCTCATTCTCAGACATGAAATGTGACATAGATTATGAGTTTATCACTCAACATGAGCAATACAATATCACGTCATGGAGGAGCGCTACATCTAAAGGCACTCAGAGAACGACGTAAAACAGTAGCCACAGGGTCTGAAACAAATGAAAGCAAAGGTGTTTATAAATGAGAATGCAGGCATGTTCACGGAGCGAGCGAGAGATTGTGGGAGATGGATGGTGCTACAGCGGGAACGAGCGAGATTAGGGACGGGAAAGATTGGAGGAGATAGATGAGGAGAGCTGTGTAGAGTTCAGGCAGAAATGAAAGCGATATCATGAGAGTGGAAGAGACGAAAGAGGCGGAGAGAAAGAGGATGTATAAGGCGTGATGGTCATACGGTGAGCGGCAGACGAGAAAGGAGGCAGTAGAGGTGGGCCGATGGGGTGTGCCAGCAGGGCTCTTGCTGGGTGTACATATGTAGAGCAGCAGGGGAGCGGTAGTGTTGACGACTATAGCACTGGCTAAACCCCAGCTTTCCCTTTCTCCCTCTATCGCATCAGTCACTCTCTGCAGGACCATGTTCCTTGATCATCTTTATCTCTAGAATGACATATAACAGGCTTTTGACTCCATCACACGTACAATTCATGTAAAAAAACAAAACAAAACAAAAAACACACCACATCCCTAAACTCATTAGCTATGCAAATACATGCAAATATATGCACCTCTACAAATCCACTTTGGGCCAGTGTGTGCTTTCCCGGAAGTCATGTATGTGAGTGAGGGGGAATTCTCTTTTCACTATACCGGAGATCATATGGGTATTCCCTCCCTCTGCCTGGGTGATGCTGCTCATGTGACGGTGATGGTGTTTGTGTGTAAATACGGGTGCTGTCAGTCACAGACGTGCCCATGTGGGCCTTGCGCTTTAGGCTTCACATTATTGAGTCTCGCAGACCGGGAACCCTTGGAGTCTACCCAGGATTCTGTGTAAACACAGCGGGATGCTGGAACACTGGCTCAGAGCCCTGTCTTACAGGCTTTTCTTAAAGGGATAGTTTACCTAAAAACTAATATTCAGTCATCATTCACTCATCCCTATGTTGTTTAAAACCCATGTGCAGTATTATTTTAGTATAATTCATATGCTATTATAGTAATATTAATATTCTGAATTAGTATTTATTTTATATTTTCAGTTCTCATTTTAATTTCAGTTAGTTTTAGTCATTTCGTTTTGTAATTTTGTCATTTTTATTAGTTTGTTTTTTAAATATTTCTATTTAGATTTAATTGATTTCAGTTTTAGTTTTAGTACTTCAGTGTAAACTTATTTTATTTCAGTTAGTTGTGAAGGCAACATTTAAAATTTTCATACATTTTTTTTAAGTTTACGTTTTTCATGTAATATTTAATTTCAGAATGATTTCAATGAACAAAAATTATTTAAATAAAGTTTTAGTTAACATTAACAACACTGCGTATATGACTTTTTACTGTGGAACACCAAAAGAGAAAGTTAAAATTATGCACTAGTCACTCTTCTGTATACAACTGCAATAAATAAACTTTCAAACTTTAAAAAAAGATACATGGTCAACATAAAAAATGAGTCAATTGTCTGCCAAATTCTGTGTCTTTCTAGGCCAAACAATTGTTTTGTGTGAGGAACAGAACACATTTTATTGAAAAGAGTGACCAAAATGTTCTTCAAGAATTCACCCTTTGTGTTCTTCAGAACAACATAAGGTTTATATCTTTACCATTGTATTATTATTTTGCATAACTTACGTAAACTGTTTGCAGCCTTTGAAGGTGATAATGTTTTAAAGAATGTAAACTGTGCCATTTTGTAGGATCTTCTGTAACGTTTTAAACCCCTATAAATGGCGGTCAATGACATCACAACTCAGCCCCTCAAAAAACCCATTTTGGGCATTGTCTTTGTATTTATGTGAGGGGAGCTGGGTCTCAGTCACAAAGGCGACAGTAAATCTTTGGGAAGGGGGGTCGGCGGCATGTGCGTGTGTCCATCTCTTTCATCTTCAGACCTCTATTTTCTGTGAACCACCAACCGTTTACTCTCATTTCTCTCCAAATATATACACGTAAACATTCACCTGCACACAAACAGACAGACACACACACACACAGTCTCTCTCTATGCAACAATGACTTTATGTATCATGAGATCCTGATGTTGCCTCCATCTATTGGGTAATAAACAGAAAAACTGAATTTCCATTTGACATTTCACAGCAAAGGAGAGAGGAAAGAAAGAACACCGAGTGTGAGAGTGAGAGAGAGATATAGTGGAAGAGATACAGTTTTAGACCATGAGAGAGGGGATCAGGACATACCGAGAGTGCCACATAGGTGTTCTGGCCTAAAATCTCACATGACTCCGGCTCCTCACAACAGATTTTGTGGCTGCTTGCAGAGAGCAGAATAATAATACAGAAAATAAAATAGGAAATAAAAAAGAACTGCTTAATCAGACAAGCTTTACAGACCGTCAAGTAAAAATTGCTCATAAAGTGGTAAAAACTGAATTAATTTTATTTGTACATGGGATGAAATGATATGTGGCATTGCAAAACATTGTTATCTGCAGCTTTCCTTGAAATAAATCTTTCAATTATAATAATATGGCAGAAAGCAACAGTTGCTAACGTAGGATTGGTCAGTAACATTCTTAAGGTGGAGTTTAGTTAAGGGTCAAATGCACAGCTGCTAGACTGTGTATACTGGTGTGTGTGTGTGTGTGTGTGTGTGTGTGAGTGAGTGTTTAACCTACAAATGAGTGAGTTACAGGCTGTAAAGATACATCACCACAATTTACAAGTGGTTTCCATAGAGACACATCCATCACTCAAAGTCTGATAAAGTAACTAATGAATTAGACACAAAAACAGTTCAACACAGACCTCCAGAAAAGAAAGGGCACACACACACACTGACCTGCACATGGTCCTCAGTGTTTTGCTGTCAACTATAAGCCTCGGAGTTGATAGTGAAACCCATTCCACCACCTGAAACAAAATACATACTTTCTCTTTATCAAGGAAGACTGGGGTTAGTTGTCAAATTTTTTTACTCCAGCGATATTGTGAAATATTATTACAATTTAATATAATGAAAAAATGTGTATATATTTTAAAATGTAATTTATTCATGTGATGGCAAAGCTGAATTCTCAGCAGCAATTACTTCAGTTTTCAGTGTCACATGATCATTCTGATATGCTGATTTGGTTTTCAAGAAAAATTTCTATTTTTTATTTGAAATAGAAATCTTTTGTAACATTATTAATGTCACCTATCATACTGTCACATTTTATCAATTCAATGCAGAATTAGCAATTAATTAAAAAAACAAAACAAAACAAAACAGGTGCAGGTTGTGTTATGGGGTAAGTTGTCACAATGGAACCATGCAATAAAGAGCCTATTATTGGATTTTAAGCTACATAACTAACTGAAACAATTATGAAACACATATAACCCATGGAAGACCACATTACAAACTATGCTACTATCTTCAATGGACATTTTTGCTGTGTACCAACCAGCAAAGATCCCGATGAAGCACCAGGCCTGCACATAACAAACCAAAACTACACCTATAAAACTGTAGGACTGAGAAAACAGAGAGAGAGACAGAGAGCAAAGCTGAACCGGTATCAATAATTCAATTGTGTTTGTTATTGGACTTGACTGTAGCTTTTCCTGTGTGTGTATACAGCCTGATAAACATCTATTCCAATATGTCTACAAATAAATCAACATGTTAGCATGTCTGTACTTTCTAAGGTGTGAATATGTACATATGAGAACGAGTATGCTGAAAGGCCTCCTGACTGATATTCTGCCACATCTAATGGCCCTATATGAAGAGGCAACAAGTCATTTGCAGAGATGATGTTGTCCTTTGACACAATCACTTCCTATTCTGTCCGGCAGAGAAGGGAGGCGTTTGCGGTGGGTAATTGCATTGAGAATTGATTTTAAGCAATGTGCCGTCTCATGGGCTGTAATCAAGCACCATTATTCACTGTTAACTAAAGCGCTCCACGCAGGCCAACACAAAGACATGACTCCTGTTAAACAGCCCGGCTCCCTGTGCACTCTCATTAACACACACACACACACATCTCTCTCGAAGAATGACTAAGAGCTCTCACACAACATAGGGAGGTAACGTATGAACAGCATACCCACAAACGTATGCCAAGAATATGAAGTGATTAAGCTGAAATCAGGCCTCTCGTGAGCTCTTATCAGCTGGAAATGAATTGGCTCATTTGCGGCATAGTGTGAAAGGAGAATGTTTGTTGTGGCTTTGAGTAGGAGCTTCCAGAACGGATTCCTGATCTGTGTCAACTTCCATAAGCAGAACTGTTACAGTGACCTACACTTTTCACCGATCAGAGATCGGCCTGGAGAAGCTTGTTAGCAACCAATCTGTGGTATCTGTCAGGAGTTATTAAGCAGAGAAACACACGAGACAGGAGTAGCGAACTTCATCCATCTTGTTTACTCTTTCACTTCCGTTCTCACACACACATTGCGTCAGAACACAACACTTCAACAGTTCTGAATTCCTTTTCAAAATAGGAGCCCACAATACAATTCACTTATGAACACAACACAATCACATCAAAACAGTAAGGTGCACAAAAGGCCTAGGTTCATTCATCTGCCTAAGAGATAACATCGGGACAATGTTGTCATATCTGTGCTCTTTTGTAAAAAAAAAGTTTTACCTGGTGTGCCAGAGTACTTTTTGATAAAAGAGTCAGATAGGACACTGTGCCATCAGTGAGTAAAAATATTTCCTAACATCTCACACCCATCTTCTAAACCACCAGCATTAGTTCAGGGTTTCTATCTATCAATACTGGCGGATCTCTCCACATCAGTAAATGCACATCTGATTGAGGGAGAGGAAAGGACTGGCAGCATAAGGAAAAATGCCTGTTAGGAAAAGAAAGGGTTTTTTTTTTTAACTATTGATGGTGTATGTAAAATAAAAGACTTAATGAGTGACCTGCAAAAGCAGTGGTGTAGAGTCTGCTTAAAACTGAGTGTATGTTCATCAGAAATTTGGTTTTGTACAGTGTAAATTTCTAATAGACTTCTGACACTTTTGTTAGCAAGCACTCAACACATAAACAATCTGATTTTGCACATTCAATGTCCTGATGCAGGAATTGTGCTCAAAGTTCAGAATACCCCCAACCGCAGCAGGTTTGTTGGGTTTCCATGTTTTATGGGAACTTTCCATAGTTATAATGATTTTTATAATGGACAAACTGTATATTCTTTACCCTACATACAACCCTCACAGAAAACTTTCTGCATTTTTACATTTTCTAAAAAATAATAATAATAATAATATGATTTATAAGCTATTTTCCTCATGGGGACACTAAAAAATGTCCTTAAAAGTTCAAAAATTTGTGGTATTACTATCTTTGTGGGGACAATTGGTCCTCATAACGTAGGGTTTACCAGGACCACGAACACACAAACATATATAAATATATGTTACAAGCAAAATTATAACAAAAACAATACATACCCAAAAAAAAAAAAAAAAAAAAAAAATATATATATATATATATATATATATATATATATATATATATATATATGTATATATATATATATATACACATTACATACAGTCAAACCAAAATTTATTCAGACACCTTGAACATTTCATCCATTAATAAAGTTTATTCACTATAGTTTAAAAAAATGGTAATAAAATATGACAAGATCTCAGAGTTAAAATGTGTCAGAAAAAATTATCTTAATTATGTCAGATAACACTTAAGCAAAACATGGTCAGGTCAAAGTGTCTGAATAATTTTTGGTTCCAAATTTTTATCAGTGTTACTGGTAGTCCACTGTATGAAGAATGTTTGGGTATAATATGCCACAGTTTACTTTATTTTGCTATCCTCACTTAAATGAACTATACTGTCCTGCACCCACTAGTAAAAATATATCAAAAATATCAAAAATGTCTGAATAATTTTTGGTTTGACTGTGTGTGTGTGTGTGTGTATATATATATATATATATATATATAAAATTTCACTTTTTGGACTAATCCAAAAATATAAATATTGCTAATTTAGGTGAGTCTACTTGCATGGGGAAGTAGAATCAATGTACAGGGAGAGAGGGAGAGAGAGAGAGAGAGCGAGAGAGAGAGATAGAGAGAGCGAGAGAGAATAAGTGAGAGCGGAGCCAAGTGAGTTGGTGACTGACAGCAGTAGTGCTGTGTGTACCCAGCATGCAGCTTGTAAAGCTTCGACCCCCTGCCTTCCCACGTATCGCATCTGCAGCCTGACGCTTTCTGCCTCCTCTTTTAGCCTCTCACTGACCAGTGCTTTGAAAAACTTCTCTCCTTTCTCTCCCCTTTTCTTCTCTCTCTCTCCTGCCCTGGCTCCTCCCTCACGCGCCGCAGGCCTTTTCTTCCCCCAACTGTCTGGGGACCCTTTCACTTTTTGTCCCTCCCTGACCTCCCCTGGACCACATTCTGTGTTGTTATACACACCATCTGCTTTGGGAGGGGGGAGCGGCGAGCCTTTCCGAGCCACGTAAAACGGTCAGTGTGTCGGCCCTCCTCCCACCTCGTCCATAGTGTCACTTTGGATTTCAATGCAAACGACGAGCTCGGCCCTCAGAACGGCTTAGAGAGGGCGATTAAAGGTGGACTCATCTCAAACTCACACCCCTCGGGCTGCAGTGGTATGTCCCGTTAATTCCCTGATAGAAGTCTCTTTTAAGAGGCACTCAAGCCGCACTAAGCAGCTGCCTGTGAGTTAGGTCATTTTCCCAGGAGCGGGACAGTGGGCTTTGGCAGGACCTCAAAAAAAAGAACACCATCTGTTATTGGACTGAAAAGGTTGGTGACACCTTCTGTGGTACCAACAACCCCTAATTAAGCGAAGGGGAATGCAGGCGCAAGCTGCGAGCCGACTGGCCGGCCAGCCTTACACATTGCCCTGGTGACAAGCCAAGACCATTCCTCATCCGTCCCCCTCTCCCCATCCACATCTGTCCACCGGGGCGCACTGAACGGCCGTGACGGAGACCCTCCGTGAACCTTCTCTAGTGCTGACGCTAGCTGCGCTTTCCACCTACAGGATGACAAACACAGCAACAAAGTCACAGAGATTTAAGAACAGATTTTAATGCTGACACCCCAAAAAGACAATTATAAGAGAGAAACTTTGATTAAATGGTGAGAGAGGAGTCAAATTGTCTTAATATAGAGGAAACAGACACCATTACAGCTCTTAAATGAACATAAAGCCTCCATAATGTTAAGACATGAGCTGATTGGTCTCTGCATTTTCACCATATTTGAATTTTGATCTGTGGTCTCTATTAGTATATTAAGTTGTTTACTAGCCTTATCATGTGATAGATATACAGCCAATCAACAAAAAACATCAAAAATCATAAACAATTTAATAGATTTCTTGTTTTTAACTACAATTAACTACAAAAAGTTTTTGATTTTCAAGAACATTTTCAACATCTTGTCATTATCAACACATCTTAATCATTGTTTTCATAAATCATCAAATTATATTTTTTCAAGAAAAATGTAAGTCATTTAAAAAAATATCAATTATTAATTCATAAATATGATTACATTTTGGGGAGTCAAACAACATAACATAACTTGAACTAACCTTGCCTTACCAAATGATCAGATATTTTAAGAGTCTTAAAGGCTAAAAGATACTTAAATAATAGCATTTTAAGTAGTATATTCATTTTGTATGGGCTAGATATATGGTCAAAATATCTATTTTTAGAAACCTGACAAATTCAAAAATATCATTATGTTTTTGGAGAGTCATATGACTTGACACTTCACAACTTTAACCAATCGCCTTATTATAAAAAAGTCAAAATATACAATATTTGATCATGATATCATGATTTGATCAGATATATGGTCAAAATATCTATTAAAACAAGACTGAAAAATCTGATTGAATCATGATTTCCAAGAACATGTAAACAACACTATCATTACAGTCTTTATTGTAACTGTACAGTTACAATATAACTCTATTTCACCTTTGTGACTAATTTGTATGATTAAGTAATTAAGACAAAAGGTCTTAATTAAACACATGCACACTGGGACCTTGAAGGCGTTGGCACTGCAGAGACTGAATTTTGGCGTTCTCTCTTGCTGGTTTAATGCTTTAATGGCAGCCTTTAAACAAAGAAAACACATTCACTCAAAACATTCGCCTTGCAAGTTGCATCTAACCATCTGTGGCGCTTTAGATATTTGATATTAGATATTTGACATTGCAACATTAACAATAGTGAAGCTAAATCACACTGTAAAGCATTGGGACTCTTTGCTGGGCTGAAGAACAAATCAGTCCATTTGACAAATGACCACTGGCTTTCAAACAGCGCAGAGGAAACAGAGGTGGTGCTAAAAACATCCCGCCGAAATGTCAAAGCAAATGATATTGCGTCAAGTAAAAGGCCTTAATGAAAAAGCTGGCGGGGGGAGATGACAGTTTTGGCATGGCTGGTGATATAGTGAGCGCTCTTTTGCCTCACACCTGCACTCAGATCAGTGGATTGAGCTGAAAGTGACTCCATTAGAGGGACTGTCACCAAATCACTGCTCACTCTCAGTCTACTCTTGATTGCACGGTTGAAGTCGGTTCAAAATCGCCTGTCCGAACACTTAACGAAAAGCAAGAAGCCTTATAATAAATTTCTTTCGGGAATCACATTATGAAAAACAAATACGTCTTGGTGCTTTAAAAAAATATGTCACATAACATGCTGTTGAAGTCATCATTTTGTGTTCAGTGCCATGAAGAGACAATCAAGTATCTGAACATAACAGATATGTATATACATTTAGATACAGTTTTATATGTATATTTAAAATATTAAAACAAATGTAAATAATTTACAGACTTATGTGTGGAGTATGTTACTACAAATACTGAAACACGCTGATGCTTTTGAAAATGTCAAAATAACATGCCATTTGTCATTTTGTTTAAAGCCATAGAAATGCACAGTCCACAAGCTTCAAAGTAGATAAGAAAATTCTCTGCTCTATTCGAAACTGAAGATCCTTAAAGGGATAATAAGAAGATGTGATTGGATCAGAGGACTTTTGGCTGTCCCATAGGGCATCGAGGTCCATTACATGAGACAAGTGACACCTGACAAGCCTCTCCTGTTGGGAAAGCCTGACCAATCTTATTGGGTCATTTTTCAGCATGTCTCTCTCGGTAGTACGGGCGCAACTGTAGGGGAGCCATACATCCAAGGCTCTGTGTCAGTTAATTGTGTGATAACATAAATTAACTAGAGATGAGAAAAAAGGAAACTTTATTTATGAATTTCTTGGATTTCTTTATCCCTCCAGCAAAACATCAAAATTGCTACTTAGCATGAATTATACATTAGTGGAGGTTGAGAAGAGGGGCCCTCTCTCCCCCGCGGGGGTGGGGGTGGTGAGGCGGCTGCCCGCGCGTGTGCCAGCTCAAAAACCCCCGCAGAGAGGACCCCGCCCCTCCGCAGGAAGTGCAGCGCTCCACTTCCCCCGTCCCTCTGGGCAAAGCGGCGTGTCATTGAGACACAGACACATGCATCCCAGTTTATCTGCCCGCCTGTCAATCAAGAGCGTGCAGAGACTGATGCGCACACACACACACCCAGTGCAAACACACTAAAGAACGTCCACAACAACAAATGCGTATGAATATGCACACATGCAACAGACATACAGTTAGCACTCTCACACACAATGACCACTCTTGTTTATGAGATAAAAGACTATAGCTGCGCATAGAAATGGAAAGAAAAATCACAAATGAGATCTTTCTTATGCTTCAATCACTTCTCCTAAACAGTGATAAGGTTTAAATGTAAAGCCAATGGAGAATTTGCTAGAGTTGCCTGCTTCTCAGAATATTTCTCACCAAATTCTCCCAAGACCAAATGATCTGCTGGACTATGCTATGTGGGTATTTGATGTTTATGTTTGGCTATGTTGAAACGTACAATATGAATGTATCTAACAGCATATAAACCCTTACGAAAAAGAAGTTTTATTCAAGTGTGCTATTAGTATACTTTTTTAAAGTAAAAAAAAGAAAGTATACTTTCAGTCTACTTTTTATGTACTTCTAAGAAACATACTTTATGTACTTCTCAGAAATAAACCTAAAATGACATTTAAGTATACTTGACTTATACTGACAGAAAAAGTCTAAGTATATCTGGTCTATACTTGTACTCCAGCAATCCATATATTGACTGTTATTCGCTATTACTCATCTTCTGAAAGAGTACAGATTCTCTGGATCAAAACACAGGTGGTGAAGAAGAAGAAGCAGGAAATAGTGAGAGAAGCATTGCTTATGCATGTGAAATAACCTGATCATCAGATATTAAACTGCATATAAATTAAAACTAATGTCTGAATTAAATGTCGACCCATAAAGAGGTAATAACTGTCAAGCTTTGAGGGTGTTGATGGACTTGATCTATGTTTTGATTATCATTCTGAATCCATTTCAGACAGAGTCTTTTTTACTCAGATTTTTGCTCAAAATGTTGTTTATTTATTTATTTATTTATGCTAGAATAAAATGTTTTTGTTGATGTTGTTTATAAAGCAAAGGCTCTGTTCTTTCTTTTGATATACTGTATTTCATGTTTGTATGTTCATACAACAAATTATTCTGAGGTCCATGAAAATTTTGGAAAAAAATGATCAAAAATGCTAGCACTGGCTGGCAACTATTAAAAAAAAAAACCTTGCAGAGAAAGAGTTAAAGTACAGTTAAAGATATATTTCATGTTTAAAAATTAATATCTAAACCTAGTAGTATACTTAAAGTATAATGTTAAGTTCACTTAAAGAAAACTTACAAGTATACTTGCAGTATAAAACTACTAAACTAGTAGTTTACTGAGAGTAGCCTATACTTCAAAGTGAACTTTCAGAAACTAAAAAAAAATGTGCTGCAGTAGAGCTGCACGATTCTGGATAAAATGAGAATCACGTTTTTTTTTGTTTTGTTTTTTCCAAATAGAGATCACGATTCTCCCACGATTCTGAATATACAACCAAACAAAATATGTAATGTATAATGTAATTTACTAGAGGTTCTGGCAAAATATAAACTGCTGAAAAAATGTTTGAATTAATTATTTAAAAAATGGTTTTGAATGAATTCAATGACTCATTAATAAATACTTGTTTCATTGCTGGATGAATCAGTGTTTTTGAACGAAACTTTGAACGATTCAATGACAAATACATTATTTTAACAGTGAGTTGTCGCCACCTAGCGGAATTAGATGTAATTGATACAAGTTCGTTTCAAAGGGTAGTTTGCTCTATTTTGATCGCTATCGTAGATATCGGTGTTTAAATACTAACTTAAAACTTATATCAGTACTTCTGTGATAATGTGAATATTTGTAACACAGAAATAACTAATGTGTGATTCAAAACGGCTTTGTCAAAGGTTTAATAGACGCGGGAGAATCGTCATTTAATAAAGTAGGATCGCGTGGGTGCTTGAATCGAGATCGCGATCTTTTTACGAGAAATCGTGCAGCTCTATGCTGCAGGTATTTAAATATTCTATAAATATAACTATCAGTATAGGCTACCTATAAGTTCACTTCTAGTATAATTGCAGTACAAACTAAAAACATAGATGTGAACTAGTTGTGTAGCTAGCTACTCAAAGTTTACTACTGTTATATTTAAAAGTATACTTTTATATACTAAAAAGTGGGCCAATTTAGTCCCAAGCAGTATTGAAATAGTACACTTACAAGTATACTGCTAGTACACAGATAGTAATATACTTACTAAATTAAGTATACTTTAAAATGTTCCTGAACATTACTTAAGTATACTTTATAAAATGAACTTGAAGTACACTTCTTTTTCATAAGGTAAAACATAAAAGTGTACAAATAGTATAGAAATGTAAAAGTCTTAAAGTCTTAACAAATTACAAACATATTTTTTGTCATTATATATATATATATATATATATATATATATATATATATATATATATAGGTTATGGACAATGATTTTAGTTAAAATACTATTATAGATGGGACAGTCTATTAAATTAACTCAATGTGAATGTGAAGTATGCTGCTTGATATTGCAAACTGGTATTTGTTATTATATTATTTTAATTTATTATAGGAATCATAAACACACTGGTTTTGTAGTGCAAATAGTGCACAAGTAGATTTACCATTTACTGCACACTGTTTATCTTCTAGTTATTTACCTAGAGTATCGAGCAGCTACAGAATCAGAAGTCTCAGATATTCACAGGAAATAGATTACTTTTGCATTGAAAAATAGGGTGAATAGATATTTTTAATAATTACTACAATTCAATATTCTACAAACCTAGATTCTACAAGATGTTCACACATAAAATGCTTTCAAGTCAAGTTCAATACATTAATTATTCGTTTCAGTGTTTAAAACATAGAAACACAATTTATGTTCAAATTACTAATGATCACGTTGATACTTTAACAATTTGTGTCTACTTATTGTGTATTTATCCTAAAGAACTGTAAGAAACATCTAAGGCTCCATTACATCTTTTGCGCTACAACCAGTGAGCAATATAATTTGTCTTTATGTAAATCTGTGGATCTTATCCAGCACCACCTAATTACACAGGGAGAAAGCCAAAGAATTGTCAAGTTCAAAGTTCAGAGTCAGTGCCATCACATTTAACCTCTCAATATGCCCCATAACACAATATTTGGGCCAAAAGCAATGGGTGTCCTTTCATATGGATAATTACCATAAACTGTCACAATAACACTCTCATATCCAAGACAAACTCCCACACTGCACTAAAGAAATGCTCAGTCTGACATACACAAAAACAAGTTTCTCTCTCTCACACATTCTCAGTCTAGCACCCTCCTACACCGCTCTTTAAAAGTGAGCATTTATGATTTAACCATTAATGGTGGAGGCGCATTTGTGTTTGTTTTCCATCATTATCTCTATCCTGTGCCACTCAGAGCCACAGGATCAGGTTAGAGAGGCAGAAGTGCTCTCTCTGTCCCACGCCATATCTTTAATTAGCTCGACTCTCTAGTAAAACACACACAATCCGCCGGCTCAAAGTAATTGGCTCAGAGAGAGAAAGTGAGAAAAAAAACAGATTTCTTTAATTAATTTATCTGCCCGCGAGAGCAACCCAGAGAGCAGCCGCAGGCCAGTTTACAAGCCCGTCAGGGTGCTCTCGCTCACACATACACACCACCACCACCTGAGAATATATGGCCTTGTAAGAGAGCAGAGGAAATCTGAGAATACATTAAAAGGAAGGCACTTAACCTCACACACACACAAAGCATTCAGGGTATAGAGCAGCTTTGATTGGACGTTCATTTGCAGTGTTCGGTTTCAAAACAGTGCACGCACCTATTGACTGACAGCTTGTTTGAATTTGCTACTCATTCAGGCAGAAATATTTATATGGGCATATTTTAAAGAGACACATTTTGTGTTTCTCCCAGTCTAAAACTAGTATTCCTCATTGTTCTGCATATACAGGCACACGCACAGTAACCTAAGCCGTAAAATGCACTGTAAACATTTGAAGAATATGAATAATACCATAATTATGAGATAATGTGAGAGAGGAGTCATGTATCACTTTGAAATTCACCCAAGGGCCAAAATATATGAACCCTAAAAAGATGTATCAAGTGTACAAACTGGCAAACAAACCTCATTAACATCTCCAGTGCCAGGCAGACACACAAACACACACACAGCAGAGTTGCCAATGTGTGGTGCCACCGCTCTGACACAGTAGATCTCCTAACACCCTCTCATTATCCAATCAGAGCTCTGAGCAGTTCAGTGACAGACAGTGTGTGAAACTGCCACTCTTCAGAAGCCAGAGGAGGATGTCTGCCATCTCTCCTGCTGCAGGGGCGCTGTGATTGGGCCATTGCTGTGATTGGCAGTGCTTATTATCTAACAGGCTCTTGACTGCAAATGAAGGTGGAATGTCTTGGACAGTGATTGACGGGTCAAAGGAAGGATGTAGACTGGGGTTTGATATGTCTTCTGTTATAAAAAAAATATTTTTTTATGTATAATTGGTGAAAATGGACACTGACTGTACTGGTATGCCTTTTTTTTAAACCCACAGGTCTCTAGTTATTAGGCTAGGACAGTCATTATTGTTATTCAGATGCAGTGGCACAATTGTGACCACAGATAATAATTATTGATAGCATATATATATGCAAGTCCCCCCCAATAATTAGAAATGGTCAAATCGTCCACCCTAATATTTGAAATTCTTCCACTGGCTCTGCTGCACTTCATTACAGCTCTCTGCATGTTGTTAGGATGACAAAAAGGTTTAAAAGTTAAATTTTTAGTCTGGTCTGCCTCAGCAGTCTAAGAACGCTCGTCAATGTCAAAATGATTGAGATGGCCAATCAAATTAAAAAGTAGGCGGGGTTTACGTTCTCTTTTTGCTCGTGCACAGTCTTCACAGCACAGACGAGCGCGTCAATCGATCGCTTAACGTCGTTGCGGCGGTTCTATTTTTCCGGTAAAATCACAAAACAAATGCACACAAACGTGTCCCTGCTCTTGATATACAATCATTGATGGACATCTTTAATGAGGAAAAAACATGCAGACCATGCAACCTTTGATACTGTTAACAAAAATTCTACCACTAGGGAATTCAAATATTAGTTGCGGATCTATATATTTATTCACTAAATTGAAGAATCTCGGATCTAACAATATATTGTATTATGAAATTATCACATTAAACATGAGTTCTCAATGTACTATTGAAATTGATTTCTGGACATCGTAATGTTATTTTTTTCTACAACTGTTCAATGTTCAACTCATGGTTATGGCCTTGATATTATATATGTGTATATATATATATATATATATATATATATATATATATATACACACACACACACACACACACACTACTGTTTAAAAGTTTGGGGTCAGTAAAAGTTTTGAAAGAAATTAATACTTTTAATCAGAAAAGAAACATTAACTGGATCTAAAGTGAAAGTAAAGACTTCTATATTTACAAAAGATTTCTATTTCAAATAAATGTTTGATTTATTTTTTATTTTTTGAAAAAAATAAAATAAAATAAAAAACTATCATGGTTTTAAAAAAAAAAACTGTTTTCAACATCAATAATAATAAGAAATGTTTCTTAAGCACCAAACCAGCATATTAGAATGATTTCTGTGTGATTATGTGACACTGAAAACTAAGTCTAATGACTTAAATTTGTATTTTAAATTTATAGTAGCCTTGGTGAGCATTAAAAAAAATTAAAGAACATTTAAAAAATTCTACCAACCCCAAACATTTGATATATGTGTATATATATATCTCTAAACTGGACAAGAACAAACATTCTGAAATTAATAAAACAGAATATAAATGCAAAAACTAATTAATATTAATTTTATATTGATATTAATATAATTAAAATAGTACTGTTAATAATATTCTTATATAATTATAATGAGCAATCATTAAAAGTTCAATATCACCTGCAGTTTCTGTTAGTTTTCTATATGCTTCATTCAATGCTTCATTTCCTTATATTTCATACTAATTTGTTAAAGTTTTGATTTTAAAAAAAATGGAAGCTGGGAGCAATTCAAACCCTTCCAAACTGAAAAACACTCCAAATCTCTGCCTGTGTTCAGATGTTTAAAACATCCTTACACTATACAAAATACAAATTAAAAGTAAAGCGCTTGCATTAATTAATTCAATAAAACCACGCTTTTATAGTACATGCCCTAAGCATGCACAATATACACATTCACTTACTCACATGCAACTAATTCAGTCACAGACACACACACACACTCATGCACACAAGGGCGTTTCTTCGGGCTCCATGTTGGCTCAGGTTCATGTTGGCTGTGGTTCAGCCTCCATTGTGGCTCTGTTCCAGAGCCCTCTGTGTCTCAGTTTCAGGGTGCTGGGTTGCTGGCAAAGGCCCACATGGACACTCTGCTCACAGTGAAGCCCTTTGTGTGAGGTGCCATTCCTGT
Source organism: Hypophthalmichthys molitrix (assembly GCA_037950675.1). NCBI lineage: Eukaryota > Metazoa > Chordata > Actinopteri > Cypriniformes > Xenocyprididae > Hypophthalmichthys > Hypophthalmichthys molitrix. The sequence continues at coordinate 21,200,101 of CM075507.1, forward strand.
TTTGTTTTCCCATTCCGGTCGTAATTAAACCACCTACAGTGGCTCACCGGCTACAAATTGGGCAGCGAACGAGGGAGCACGCAAAGATAAATGGCTCCAGGCATCTAAAACTCTGACAGGACTGATGGCATCCGACTGGGCCCGACCTCGGAAAGGTTAAAGACATGTTCGCTTAGAGAGCAATCAATTACCATGCCGGCATAGCCACTCTCACAGAGCAAAACGTGGCCAATCTTCAGAAATGCCACTAATTTGTGGACAAATGATTGAAACGACAAAGCTATCAAACTCCTACTGCTTCGTAGCGGAGAGCTTAGCGAAACCCAGTTCATTCCTCTCCCTATTTGCTCTTTCTTTTCTTCCATTCCCCTCTACCTCTCTTAATTCTTTTTCCTGTATTTGTCCTTGTTGGCTTGGTGGAGCCTCTCAGCTGTTCTGCTGTGTTAGTAATTACCATTTCATTAAGGACGACAGTTTTGAGGGTAGAGGCACCGTTTCAACTGGGTCTAGTGGGAGAAGTGCAAGCCAAATTCATTGCATGAAAGGCAATTATCCCTCTACGCCAGCAATTCACCATTTTGTACTTGGCAAGTTGACGACATTGATCAGAATTAGTGGAAATTGTGCTGAGTACATATCCTGGTATCAATAGTCATTCCCTGGATGGTTTAGCAGCTACATGCTAAAAAATATTAACAAGTGGAAAGCAGACTCGCAGCAAACTCTAGCACAACAGTTGTATGCTGTGTTTGCCCCATATACCCTCATTCACTATTCCCTACAATACCCCACCAATATAGTCCACTTAAAGGAGTGAATGAAAATAAGCGAGTAAATTCGGACACTGAGTGCGCCGGAAGGGCTTTCGCTTTTACATAGTTTGTGGAAAGCCACATTGGGCCAGCAGTTTGGAAAACGGATGGATGGATGATTCAGCTGTGGGCGCCATCTTCTGGCAAAACGCAGGAATTCATTCAGCGCACGACTCTCACAATGCATTATGAGTATTCTCTAGCCGTTGAGCGTGCACAAAGTCCCTTTAAGACAAGACATTTCACCAAGCGGGCATCTTTGAAACACCTCTCAGGCATTCAAGTGCATATCTCCTTAAATGGGGACACATCAAATCCTCCAAAGCTGTTTGCTAAGCTTTCAATTAAATTTCATATTTGAAATTCACCAATGAAATCTAACAACAACTGTCTCATGAATTTTGTTTCTAAATGCTCAAATCATGACAAAAAACGGTATTTTTCAGGATGGATCAAGCTAATGCGCATGCGCAGTCCTAAATGCGCGTCTCTTGTACGTCTGACTGATTCTATAGGAACCGGAGCTTCTAACGGCCTCTGCAGTGACACAATTGGCGACTGGCTCTTATTTAGAAAGCGGGACCTATTCCGTCATATTGCGCGTTGCACTTTCTCCCATTCAAAACAATACGAGTGATGCGTCTTGTGTTATTCTACAGTCTTTGCGTGCATTAGTTGTACACTTATTATTGGGTGCATTGTGGGATTGAATGAATGAATCCACTATGGTTTTGGACACCACTACAAATGGCTGTCCCCTCAAATAGTGCCCTTTTTAAGGGTATAGGGGCGATTTCGGACATAGCCATAGTTTCTGTTACAACTAACACACTGGCGCACAGCACTGGCGTAATTAGATTTGGGCATTTCCCAGGTGGTTGGGGGTGCTTATGTAATATTTAAAAAAATAAATAAATTTTTACTAATAAACTACCTTTAAGTATGAGCAACAGTAATAGTGATGCTTAACTTAGCAAACACCACTAATAAAAAAGCAACACTTAGCAAGCACAACTACTGGTTCAATAGTTTTTTGCTAGTACACAAGTCAGAAAATTTCTTATTTTATTTTCTCTAAATATGTGAGTGATTGTGTGTATGTACGTGTTTTATGGAGAAAGAAGGAAAGGGAGGGGGGAAGGGCTGAGTTATAGTGACAAGACTCTGTGCTTGTCTGTTGGAAACTGCCGCAGCTCATCTAATTGCATGTCTAGTCTGAATGATGGGGCACTTAATTCTTACACATTCCACACAATTGCTTTCCACTAACACAGGCCTTGGGATAGAGACAGAGAGAGAGTGCGAGCGAACGTGAGCATATGGTGAGATATGCAGGTATAAATAGGTTTTCCCAGCTATGGTCAAGGAGATTAAGCAGAAGCTTTAATGAACAGTGTTTCTGTTGTGAAAAATGCAAAACTGTTACACAGGTAAGGCGTTCTTGGTGCCTCAACCTAAAGAACGGTTAAAAGGGCCCTTAGTGGGACGACCCCGGAATCATCTTCTCCAACTTCAGCTGGGAGGAGTGTAACGAGTCCAAGCTAATATATTCACCAGCCAAGATTAATTCAACCAAAGCACTTAATTACTCTAATTGATCTTTATTAGCACCAATTAGAGCAGGACACTGGGGGGAAAACAAGGTCCTGATTCCTGTAGGCAGGGGAGATGAGAAACAAGTCAAAAGGACAGATCTGATAGCTAGGTTTAACCTGGTCCACAACTGGGGACTCATATATAAAGACGTGCATTGAATGATCCAAAATGTGAGCGTACAACAATTTCCGAAATGTTCCTAAGAACGATTTATAAATGCCCATTTGCACAAAAAAATGTCCTAAATGCATCCCACTTTATAAACAGAAGTTCATCTTAAATTCAAATGCATTGTGAACTAATGCATCAACTCCACCCAGAGAATGGCCACAAACATTCCTTTATAGTTCAGAAGAACTTAATTATCACAAAGCAGTTGCTCATTTGCACATTTAGTAATATTATGCATATTAACATTGTCTGTTCATCTTTACATTATAATAAACAATGTTGGATTATTTTAATTACTGATATATATGAGTGCAAACATTTTGTGTGCATGCATTCAGTTGGTGTACACATAAGAACATTTTCACGCCAGTTTTTGCATTTACAAATTGCGATTTCTTTCTCACATCTGACGTAGAATGAAATCCATGGAATTTAGGATCAAATTAATTATAAACGTTTATAAATGATGCCCCTTGTCTATTGTCTTATCCTGAATATGTTAAACTAATGTTCTTTAAAGGAGTCCTATTATGCCCTTTTATGAAGTCTTGATTTTGTTTTTGGGCTGTACTAGAAAATGCTTTCATGCTTGATTGTTCAAAAAACAGTATTTTCATCTGCTCAGGTGTAAATATTCAAGTCTGATTTAGACTTAAGAATGTTAACAAACAAGAGGATTGTCCAGAACGGATTTCATGCACAGCCTTTGCAACCCAACTTTCACAAGTTTCAGAGTGTTTTTTATTTTATTTTATTTGGGGGGGGGGGGGGGTAATTTTCACATCAGAACATTTTCACGTCAGTTTTTGCCTTTATAAATACAGATTTCCTTCTCACATCTGATGTTGAATGAAATTCATGGAATTTAGGATCAAATCTGATTATATAAATGTTTTTAAACAATGCCCCTTGTCTATTGTGGACTAACTAAATCTCCTAGGACAACACAAACAGGTTTTGGACAACACACTGGTCTGCCTTCAACCTGAATATTATCTGGCCCACCAGCATATATTAGTGTTTTTTATCATTATTAACTAACCTGGGAATCTGGGTGGGTTTTAAATGACTTTATGTGCAACCAACATCCCTTTTCCCCTGACTAAACATATTATTATCCCTCTCTCTCTTTTTGTCTGCATAAAAAAAAAGGCTTATGGAAAATAATAAATTATCCGTGGCTGCATTAACAGGGATGTAAATCGTTCGGCAATTATGTTTTAATAGCCTTTTAAGAGAATGAGTAATTGGGGGTGACATTACTGGGGCTGATTACGCTAACCCATCTCATTCACTCTCTGTCAGGCCGCTGGTCAGCGTGTGTGCATGACGCTGTGCTGTTGTTGTGTGTACCCTCTGACTCACAGTCAGTCATACAGTAGCCATGTGAGGGCTGGTCTGGAAGTGTTCAAGAGCAGGAGCTGGTCTCTGATCAGTGAGGACATATTTACACTCGGCCACTGTGAATTTGCCAAGTAAGACGTGTTCCTGGATGAACGTATTTTGTTGATTCTGAAACAACATTCTCGTCTGAAAATTCTCGTCTCAACCGTGTCTCTATCTGTAAATCTAACACTACCCATAATTTATCCATAAAATCAGAGGGAAATGATAGGTGAATAACAGTGATGTAAAACACCTAACCCTGGTTGTAAGCCTAAACTTGTCACTCAAATCTGATTGGTTGATTGGAACAAGGATGTTGATTGTTGATCACTTTCACCATTTACACTCTCACACCCTTGCAAATCTCCACTGGAGCCCTGACTGATGAGAAGAAACATGCTCGCTGCAGGGGAGAGAGAACAAGAGACAGAGCGCAATGATGAAAGGAGGTTAGAGGAGTAAGGCTAGATCATTTACTTTACATTACTCGTTCACTATTTAGTTTGTGTTTAAAGTGAATGTGCTGGAGTCAAGGAATAGTGGTTTTTACATGTGCTCTAACACACTAAAGTTCAAATTTGGACAAAAATGTCTAAAAGGCTTAAATAAAAATACTATAATTAACCACAAATTGGACACCCTTGTGAACCATTAGGCAAAGCTCCACCCACATGCAGTGACATCATGAATGCAAGTTTGTAGCATAACACATTTATGCCACTTACAGTAATCAGGTCTGTTTTGTGTTTCAGATGTAGCTTCCTTTGCAATGTACACATGCCTCTATAAAGGCATATTTCATTGGTGCTATCCATAAATACATAGTTCACAAATCAAATGACAATCACAATCGCAGGTACTTTAAAAAGCCCTCAAAGTGTTGTTTTTTTTTTTTGTTTTCATAAGTTTAGACCAGGTTAGGTTATTCTAATCCTGAATATGTTTAAGGGTCGACGAATCATAATTTGAGCCATATGACTCGAGCAATATTCATTACCATTCAGTCATACTGGCTCATATGTTGCCTGTTCTTTAATTTACCTAGTACTTCTCTGAAAGAGCCTTTTTTCATAGTTTTAGTAGTTTTAAGTGACTGATTCTACATCAAAATTAAGGCAAAACACTGTAATTTCACATTTTGTCATAACCGAAGCTGACCAGGGATTTTCAGGCTTTTAGATGCCAAAATATTCCTAAATAATGATGTTTCCCTAAGGGGACCCTCTTCCTAGAATATAAAGACAGCTATATATTTTCATGTGTAAAGACCCATTTATACTGTGTGAAAAATATTGATACTATAAACATGTTATCTGCAAAATAAAATAACTGTCTTTTAAACTGTTGCTATACTAAAGACAAAACTAATTATTAAATATTATCAGGAAAATATTGACTCTTTTCCTGATACAACATGTTCCTGGATCAACATCTTTGTTGATCCTAGAATAACATTCCAATAAACCAATCAGATTTGAGGGACAAATTGTCAGTTTATGTCAAGCTTACAACCTTCTACATCAGTGTTATTTAGTTATCATTTCCCTCTGATTTTAGGGATAACTTATGGGTAGGGTTAGGTTTAAAATATGTTGACCCAGGAACATGTCTAACTCTGGAAAATCAGGACATGCATTAGAGCAATATTAGATGTAGCCTACAAACCTGAAGAGAAACATTTGGGATTCAGAATTACTGGTGTTTTTCACACTATATTTTTTCAAATTACTGATTGTACAGGTAACTTTGACAGGCCTAAAATATATATATTTCAATTTTTTTTTAGTTAAAATTATCGATGGACCCCCTAGAGCCCTCTTGCAGACCCCAGTTTGAAAAATCCTTTCAAAGATTAGGATTCATCCTGTAACAAATGAGTTTGGCTCAATTGTGCTTCGAAAATTGTGAAAACTGTAAAATATTAAATGAATCAAAAACAGCCATTTTTATCCATGTTGCCACTTTAAAAGGAAAAGGAAATTAACCCTAGATTTAGGTGAAAAACTTCTTTCTGTGTGATGTTTTTATTTACTAGATAATCCTTATTATGCCATCATTTTGTCTAATTATTTACATCAAACAGAAGCAGACGCTAATAGCATTTAATTAATGTATATAACCATGGTCTGGAATTGTGATATATTTAAGCACCTGCCTATAATGTTCTCTGAACAGGCAAAGCGAGTCAGCTGTGTGTCCTTCATTGTTGTAACACACGCTTACCCTCAGCTCTCTCTATGTTGTATTGGTTTTTGCTCTTTGCTTCTCCTAGAGCTGCTGTGCTCCAAGAATGCGGCGTTTTACTGGATCAAAAATTTACGAGCAATTAAAAGGCAGGCGACGTGGGGCATCCATCAGCAGTGCGTGCTGCTGCCAGGCAAGGTGAAGGGGTGACAGTAAAGCACACGCTATATACTTTTATATCTGTTTTCTCTCTAAAGAGGGAAGGTTATGGCAAAAAATGATACTTTATGGGCTGCAGTTTGGCTGTGATATAGACGTCGTTCCCCATACTGCTTCAGCGGCTGAGAGCAAGCATGCCAAGAAAATACAACACCTGTTTGAAGTGTTGCGTATTGACTTGTTTGTATTATAACGGGAAGCACCTATAGATCAAGAGAAGATCAGGGTCGGTCAGTGTCTGAAATACTACACATGAAATATCTGATGCAATATAAGGCTAAAGAAATGGTGCGAAATACAAAGTGGTATCATTAATACAGTCCTGGCCCAGATGATCCATAACAACACTAAACCAATGCCTCAAAACAATAACATAAACATCTAATAAGATAATGTATTGCAACTATTTAACTCAAACACATTTAAAATGTACATTATCTATCTCTCTCGCTCTCAAGCTCTCGATCTCTCTGGATGCTTTAGGGAAGCTTGGACTCATTTGCTTTCTTAATTACGTTGTAATGTACGTTTAATTTGAAAACGGTGGCAATTAATTATTTTGATACAGAACAAAAAGCTGTAAATATAAACATTTTAATAGTCCTACATAAATCGTGCATCATTTTTCAAAAGAGTCATTGGCGTTTAACTTCATTTTTTATCTGCCTTTTTTTTTCTTACTCTAAATATCCCACCCCACTGCTCTCACATTCTCCTTGATATTCATTTTGTCTTTTCAAGAAAGGACAGGCTGCTTTGATCTTTTCTTTTCTCCAATTTCTGCACACTTCTGACACCATAATTGCAGTGGTTTCACCTATTCTATCAAAAGAGATTAAATGAAATTAAGCTTGTTTGTACGTGCTGTTCTTTTCACCGCTGTACATTCTTTGGTTTCTAGGTCAAGAAAGAGTTGTAACTGGGCCTTGTGTGCACTTCTTTGTTTTCGGTTGAAGAAGTGACTGCACCGTATTTTGGTATCTCCCTCTGGCCAATCTGAATGTGCAATACATCAGGGTTATTTTGTCTGAGAAGTTATGGGAGGGAGTGTCTGCTCGAAACAAAACCAAACAAAACAAAATAACAGAAATACGACAAAACAAATATTAGAAAAATAAAACGGCATGTAAAGCACTTATTGTTCTTAAAAACAGCTTCTAAATCTGAGGGATGTAAAAATAATAAATAAATTCAGGCAAAAAGTCATATGAGACACACATGTGTCTGACAATGTCAATATGAGAATTCCTACAAATTATAATAATAAATATAATTATAAGTCCTTTCTAAAACAGAAATCTGATTACAGAATGAATCTTACGAACTGATTCTTTTTATTGAATCAGAAACATACAGTGCAACCACTGCAGTCTGATTCCTAAACAAATTAATCTAATGGACTGATTCTTTTTAGTGAATCAAAAAACACAGTGCAACCAATGTAAATTTAATTCTTCCAAAAAACTTCCAAATTAAGTGTAAGATTCCTAAATTAATTATTTAAATAAGTTGGTTCTTTTTAGTGAATAAAGCTCAAATAGCTTTGAACTGTGAGGCTTAAATCAGTGTAGTTACTGACTTGTTCAAATGACAACATATAGTGAAAGTAATAAAAAGTACCAAAATAAATTTGCAATAGAAATGTTATAGAATCTGAATCATTAGGAGGAATCAAAACCAGAACCATTCCATTCTCAATTAACAAAAAAAACCCTTTTTTTCTCAAATGGTGCCAAATTTTCTACTGGACTAAAAAAGGCCAATGCACAAAGGAGACTTGGCCTCATCATCAGACATGGAAATGAGGATCTGAGGAAATGAAATGTTGTGGATGAGTGTGTGTGTGTGTATGTGTGACACTGATCAGAATAGAACTATGACATTGACAAAACCTTAAGCCCTTCATGAATGAAACAGATTCTCTCTCCCTCCCTCGCTCTTTTTTTCTCATGTTCTTGGCAGGGACGATTCACTGACATCACAGCAGGCCTAGCAACAGCCAATAAATTATGAGTGACAAGTATTTGGACCAATAAAAAGGCTGCCATATTTCCTAGGCAGTAAATCTGGTTCCAGATTGCAGCGGCGTGTGTCGGCTGACGTGTTTATAGTCGCAGGGAGATGGGAGCTAGGGGTTCGCCCCTCCACATCAATGCCTTTAGAACACACTCTCCTCTGAGGTCACAAACATACACATACACACAAGGGATGCTGGGATATGCAGCCATTCTTTTTTTTTTTAACAAATTGTCACGCCTCACAGTTACCGTGCCCCTCCTTGCAGCTGAGCCATCTGTCCTTCAGCCAGGCAACAGCCCAAATGTATAAACACAGCTAACCCACTAGCATATTTTTTGTCAGGCTATTTTAAGTTCCCCCTTAATCTTATTACCCAGATTGCTATCAGCTGAGTGCAAAATTAGCTCTTTATCGCTTCTCAACCAATCAAAGACCACTTATCCTTGACTACTACACTAAAATCAGCCAAACAGAATCCAATATTTTACAACCTTGCTATACAGGTATTTGATAATTTGGCAGAAAATGACCCGTTGCGTACTTCTACATCACTTTAATTGCGCTAACAATTTCCAATCCTCCATCATCCATCCCAAACGGGCCTGATAAAACGTCTTATATCCTGCCGCTAGACTGCGAACGTGTATCCATGACATTATCACCTCCATATAATTAGCACAATCTGCATGGGAAAGCAATGTGATCGAGGCATTAGCGGGCCTCCGCTACATCAGACAACATCGATACATTTCAGGAAAGGCGCTGTTTGTTCGGAATCATCCTAATCTGATTAATCTATTATTTCAGCCCCACACGGTGATTACTAGGGATTCTATTATATGATTCTGCATGGATAAAAAAAAAAGGAGGAGAGAAAATCATTCACTGTGTGCTGGAGGAATATCCATAGCGACAAAACCCCGGCGTCTTGACAGCGTGACATTGTAAAAGCACTGTAAAAGTGTTATAAAAGTGTTTATGTGATGCCTTGAGGAATGTGTGCTTAAAACGCCCTTCATTTTGATTTCCTTGAAAACTACGTCGCTCCGGCTATATCTAACTATAGTAAATCAAAGTGAGCAAATGTGCTTGGATGGGCTCATGTGCCCTTGTAATGTCAACTGTTGCAAAAAAAGAAGTACAAAAGAAAACTATATTATATTTTGAAATATTTTGAAATAAATACCACCTTTGTGTCAGAATATACAGTTATTCCTCATTCAATTTAAAATACTTCGTAAGTTACATTTCACCAATTCAAAATTAGCTAGGATCTATTAGTCCTGCATGCAACAGATGCCTACACTAGCCAGCCACAACAGCCCATATGTTCTGATCATGCCCAAGACGAGGGAATTTGGAAAGATATTTTAAAATCTTTTAGTGATATGTATGGTGTTTCTACTGACCCTGACTGTTTCTATTGACCCTGACCCCCTGTTAGCTATCTTCGGTACTAGTCCTGAAAATATTGTGCTTAAGGAATGAATGTATAAGGTAATCGCCTTTACCACACTGTTGCCGTTTAATTCTTCTCCACTGGAAAAAAAAACTGAGCCCCCAATACATTATAGATGGGTTAAAGATGTGATGTATTATATCCAGCTTGAAAAAATCAAATTCACTGTCCAAGGTTCAAAAAGCAAATATTTTGAAAAGTGGTCACCTTTCCTAGTGTCATTTAATGCACTAATCCAATTTTACTACAGGTCTGCAAATCAAGATGTCTGTTAAAAGTAAATAAGACTAACTGTACTTGTCAATGTTTCAAGGTCTCTTTACCAAAGCCTGCTGAGATTTCAATACCACCTGCTGTATAGGAGGTCTAATCATTCAATATTCTGTAGAGTGTACTATAGATGCATTGTGCCATGACGTACATGTCATGGATGTGGTACTCTGGTCCTTTTATTGGGTCAGTGTCAGGTACATGCAAAATCAAACGTCTCTCCATGTCAGTCAATAGCCTTGGAACAAAGAAAGAAACAGGAGAGTGAAAGAATGACATGGCTGACTGTTACTCAAAGCCTGGCAGCCTAATTCTATTTTAATAACCTAGTCATTTGTACCTTTCATACATATACTTACAAAGTTTTACACTCGAGTCGGCCTACAGAGAGCGAGATACTTTATACAGACCCGTGTGTAGAGGTAACATGCTATTTTCTCTCTTTCTTTCTTGACATTCACTTCATTTAAAACATGCTTTTGCAGTCCAATCAAGCTTAAATAATAGCTCTGAAAACCGTCAATTTAACCAAGAATATTCACGGCATTACAAAGCCTGATGGAATGAATGAGGCGGCTTCCCTCTGCAGAGTAGAAAGGGAATGTGGCGGACCTGAGGTCGTGTCAAGCAATATATTGATGGAATCCAATTAAGACCTTTAAACTGCAGAGAGAGCTTGAAAGATATTGGATAAGTTTTGTATAACAAAAGAACTGAGGCTAGTCAAGGAGACGTTTCTCTGTATATTTATATATATATATATAACGATAAAAAATGGGCTTTTGCTTTATTCACTCATTATTTCTTGAATAGTCTTTCAACAGAAGTGGACCACCTATTTTCTATGTCGTATTTTCAACCCATTCTGGTACGAAATGCAGACTAAAATGCTGTTAAGTACAGCCAAAGTATGTAGAAATGAGTGCTGGAGATTTTTTTCAACTTTTTAAGGTTGTGACCTTGAGGATAGTTTTTGTCCATTTCATTATAAAGCCGCCGTTATCAAGGGCTGTTACTGAGAATCCAACCTGAGTGGCTGCTTGTACTGCTCTGAACGAGACAATTCACAAACAGTAGACTGTGTGACCCTGAAAAGAAAGCCTTGCTATATGGGCTAGAACACAATAGAGCGCAGTCGTAAAGGTTTGTGAACCGTGCCCAATAGATCCATAACCACAGCTAGACACACAACCATAAGATTAGCTAAGCATATTAGAAAGCGTTCAAATCAGGTAGTTCTCTAAAAGCAAAACAAAATAAGTCGGAACTGCTTTTGTATTAGTATGAAACATACAAAAATAAGACAACATAGACAATTATTTCAAGGCGTGGAAGAGGGGGATGGGTGCTGTACTTTTGAACCGTGTGCTATATTAGACACCGAATCCGTTGGTGTACATGCTCCTCTCACGCTCCCATTAAAACCGGATACCTCCCCCACCCCAAAGCAAAATCAGAGAAAGCCCCTTCGGTCCTGGCTGGTTTGCATAAAGCAAACAAAATTAAATTTGCTTTGCTAAATCAAAGCTTGTATGGTATTCCAAGCCACTCTCACTGGGACAAATTACTTCAAACAGCCTCCTTTGTATCATAACAGAGAAGGGGGAAAAAGGAGGAAAAGAAGAAGAGAAAATCAGCCCAATCAGCACGTCTCTGAAACTCTCAACACAGGAATTAATTATTGAACCCTGGCATGAGTTAGGCTGTCTCCTAAGCAGAAGCGCGACACAGATCTATTTATTTGCAAAAAGCATTTTTCGCTTTTGAAAAAACACTGTTGCCAACTATGCTACGGTTCTTATTCAGTTTTTCTGTTTTGCTTCTAAATGGAAAACAAGAAACGGTTCTAGGAAGAAGTTCTAGACCGCGTTTACATCTGGTATCTGATCACAAGCAGACAACACTAAATGTAAGTGTAAATGGGGTACAAAATCTTTGAGCTTCACCACTTTTAACCGATTTGGAGGTAGTCAAAATTGCACTGGTGAATGGTGATGTGGTCAAATGCATTCAAAAGAGCAGTGAAGGACTACCTAGTCACCTGTCAATCAAACACTGCACTAAAATGAAGGTAAAAAATAAACTTTGCAGATTAAACAAGGTGTGAAATAAACATTGGAATGAAATAACTAGGGATGCATGATATATAGATATCATATTGTTTATGGCCAATATTAGAGATCTCTTTATTTATTGTTAGTGCTCAAAGAGGGCTGGTACGCACCGGTTTCACATACCAGCACTTCTATATTTTAATCTTTAGCGTACCTTCACTTTTTCTTGCGTATCGCCACTTCTCACATGTTGCCGGTACTTTGCCACTCAGAGTCAGGGCTGTGGACTGCCAAATGGCCCAGGGCCAGTGTGAAAGACACTCGGGACAGTTGATGGAACTGTCATTTGCCTGATCGGGCCAGTGCTGCATCATCATGAAAGTTTATAATTTGCACTTGTTTTTAAGCCTTGCCAATTGAAATATTCTAGAACAAGAAGATGCAAAAGAGAACTCAATATGGTTATCATTTGTTGCTTGAGAAGTTTTGTTTGCGCAACACACATCCAAAGTGTGCACAAAGAAAGCTGCATCTCAGTCGGCGTGCAAATACTGAATTAAGTTGTCTTTTAGTTCTTCTTGCATTTGAATGGACACAAATTTATGTAAAAATGCCCGTATTGGTGAGTTTCCTTATAAACATAGTCTGTTATGTCTTAAGAGAACGTAAATAGTTGAGAAATAAAACGCATGTGGTATATTGGTATACTGGATCCATGCATTAGCTCTTAAAGTGACAGCTGCCCAATAAACTTGCTGTGTTTTAATGTTAATCATTCAACAAAGGACAGAGAAAAATAATCACTCACTACTCTTGACTGAATAACTTTTGTAACTTCAATAAGGATTAATCTTTATTTAATTTATACAGTGATGATTATGCAGTGTTATTTCACATTTGATTACTTAATTCAATTTCTGTACCTTATTTATTAAGGTTAAATGGGTCAAAAACAATAAAAACAATAACCAGGCCTATTTTATTTTATTTATATATTTTTTTTTTTTGTGGTGGGGGCCAGTGAAAATTTTGGCAGGGCAAGTAAAGATTTAAACCACGACCGGGCCAGTAGAAAAAATCTTTAGCGTTGAGCCTGGCACTACGGACAAAAAACAAATCATTTAATAACACTGTAACCATTGTAATCTTTAACCAATCTCAAAATAATCAATTTTTCATAAAGTATATGAATAGTATAATGTTGTGATGCAAAAAATCAGTGGTAGCATTCAAAATAACTGCTTTTAGTTTTTAATTTATTTAGACAAAATAGCACAGAATTTTAATATTGGTCATTTATAATGAAATCAGAGACTCTACCCTCAAAATGTCACCTGACCACTTACGATCATCTTAAAGGGACAATTCACCCAAAAATGAAAATTCTGCCATCATTTATTCTGATGTTGTCCCAACCTTTCTTCTGTGGAACTCATTTCTCATTTTGAGAAATGTCTCAGCATTTTTTGTTTTGTTTTTGTCCATGCAATAGAAGTCAATGGTTACTAACATTCTTCTTTTCTGTTCAGCAGAAGAAAGTCATACAGGTTTGAAACAACATTAGAGTGAGTAAATACAGTATGACAGAATTTTCATTTCTGGGTGAACTCTTTTGTGTGAATCTCTTTAATACCAAGTGGAAACAGGGCTGTAAAGAGATTCAAACCGGTTGTCTTATGCTAACATGACATGGCCTTACAGCTAATGGCAGATAGCCCTGATCTGACCCTGATCTGGCCTGAGCAAGTGTCAGAAAACCTCTTCTTCGTTTTTTCCAAATCAACTGTTTACAAATCCCCGGTTAATAGGATCACCCCTCACTGACTTCAGCACTCAGATATGGCTGATGGAATCTATTAGCTGCATGACAGTCAGCTCGCTGGACAGATCAATATCCTGAGGCTCTTACGGCTCCGCTGTGTGCCGTTTCTCCTCATCAGCTCTGGTTTGAACCTCAAGGTTTCCTCTGTGTGTCCGGGTACCTTTCATGACATGAAAGTGTTAATGACTATCTCCAGTACAGTGTATAGCATAAGCACAACCATCTCTCCCTCTCTTTTCTTCCTCTAACCCCCCCCCCCCCCCACCTCCTCCTTGTGCGTGCATACGTGTCTGTAGATGGTGTTACTGTGTTTCCAATTAAGTTGAACTGTGGGCAGATCAATGAGGCTCGAGTGAGTGTGTGCGAGCACGTGTGTAAAATGAGCAGCTCTGGGCCCTGAGAGCATGCAGAGAACTAATTTATTGAAGCGGGGTTGTGCTACAACCAGAGAAGGTGGGGTTGGTGTGGGATGGTGATGGTGAGTGGGGGATATTGCACTCCATTATATTATAGTACATTTAAAGAAATAGAAATCACACTTGCCTATTTCACCATTTAAATTAGCAGCCTTCCTCAATCTTAACACTTTGTCAAATATTCCAGGTCACTGCTATTTCTGCACACGCAATAATAATACGACTTTTGGTGTAAAAAGGGGTTGAGGGTACAGGAACAAGAGAAGAAAGAAGGAATTCGCACTCCTCCCTTTCTCCTTTATCATCTAATATGCTGATTTGGTGCTCAAGTAACATTTCCTATTATTATCAATGTTAAAAACAGTTTGAAAATCACAATATTTTATGGAAGCCATGATACATGGTTAAAAGGTTTGCTCACCCAAAAATGAAAATTATCCCATGATTTACTCGCCCTCAGGTGTATATGACTATCTTCTTTCAGACGAACAC